>JALMGJ010000004.1:104248297-105448297 GCA_023362775.1 Charina bottae
AATCCACAGCCACTCTGTCTTACCAGGGTTCAGTTGAAGCCTGTTGTTCCCCATCCAGACCCCCACAGCCTCCAGACACTGAGTTAGGGCATCGACCGCATCACCTATTTCACCCGGGATGGAGATGTATAACTGGGTATCATCAGCATATTGGTGATACCTCATCCCGTGGTGACGGATGATCTCGCCCAGCGGCTTCATGTAGATGTTGAACAGGAGAGGAGAGAGAACTGACCCCTGCGGCATCCCACAAGTCAGGGGCCGCGGGTCAGCCCTCTCCTCCCCTATCAACACCGACTGGGAACGGCCCCGGAGGAAGGAGGCGAACCAGCGCAAAACTACGCCGCCCACCCCCAACTCCCTGAGCCGTCCCAAAAGTATACCGTGGTCGACGGTATCGAAAGCTGCTGAGAGATCTAAGAGAGCCAGGATGGACGCACTCCCTCCATCCCGCTCTCGCCAGAGATCATTGATAAGCGCGACCAATGCGGTCTCCGTCCCATATCCCGGCCTGAAACCTGACTGAAAGGGGTCTAGATAATCCGTTTCCTCCAGAATCCTCTGGAGTTGCCACGCCACCACCTTCTCAACCACCTTTCCCAAAAAGGGAAGGTGGGAGACTGGGCGAAAATTGCCCAGGATGGTAGGGTCCAAGGACGGCTTCTTGAGGAGGGGGTGCACCAGCGCCTCCTTAAAGGCCTCCGGGAACACCCCCTCACTCAAGGACAGATTAATCATCGCCTGGACCCATCCACATGTCACCTCACTGGCCGATTTCACCAGCCAGGAGGGACAAGGGTCAAGCTGGCATGTGGTTGTTAAAGTTATTTGGTTAAAGTATTCTATGCAGAATTAAACGCATGGCATTTCTTCCACTGATTCTGGCCAGAGAGTGGAAAAGTACAAGTTACAAGTGAAAACAATTTACATTGTTTTCTGCAGTGAAAGTTTGGTTCTCAAAACAGTTGAGACGTAATCGGCAGATGTCCCTCTAGCTAGACATAATAAACCCTCTAATCAGGATTGTTCTCAAGAGGACTGTAGCCCGAGGAAAGGCCAATACACAACACTGCCATCGTGTGACGCCTTATAGTAAGTACAATTACTACCCATGTAGTAAGAAGTAGTGAGATGCCCATGTTTGAACCAATCAAATGTGTGCTATGAACCATGGGTATTCCTTCATACTTATGTTCTCACTTATGTTCTATATATATGCTTTCTGTTCTTTATGTAGACTGCTATCTACATGTACTTGTATCTGAACTGTAACCATGCCTGGTCTTTGCACAGACCATGATGTTTTTTCTTTCCTCACTTCTGGTGATGGAACTCTGCTTATGCTTTGATTTTACCTTTTTGCAATAATGCACTATACATCCATTATTGCCTTATGCTATCAATAAAGATATTGTTAGCCTTACAACACGTTTTGTTTGGATTACTTCAAGCCTGAAACCCCAAATAGTTAACCATCACCTAACAGGTTATGGTGGCCCAGAGAGAATTTTGCGTTTTCTTTGCTGCGCTGGATCTAGCTGTAACAACGGGGTTTGTTTTTAAGGCTGCATTTTGAAGTAAACGTGTTTTCTTTGAGTGGTCAGCATGGCTGCTGCTGCAGGGCTAACCAGTCTGCCCTTTGAGCGTTTGAATGGCACAAACTATCGGACTTGGTGTGTGAAGATCAAGTCTTTCTTCCTAAAAGAAGGTTTGTGGAAGTATGTGAAAGACGCACCTCCAGCTGGTCCCATTACTGATGAAGTGCAGTTGTGTTTGGATCGTGCTTATGGCAACTTGATTCTGGGACTGGAATCATCACTGCTACTGCATATCAGTAATTTGGAGACTGCACATGCCTGTTGGGAAGCTCTTAAAGCCCTTTATTCCAAGCAAACCTCTGCTGCCATTGTTGGTCTATCACGTCAGCTTCACAACTTGAAGCTGCAGCCCGGTGGAAACGTGATGACCCACCTCCATAAAAATCAAGACTTTGTTTCTTGAACTTGAGGACCGGGATGTTGTGATCCCTGATACCCAGAGAGCTTGTATCATCCTGTCAAGCTTGGACAAGAGCTTTGACATGCTCATCGAGGCAACTCAGACGTTGAGGCCCCAAGACCTAACTGTGGATTATCTTACAAATCGGCTGCAAGAAATCCAGCAAGCTCGTGATTTGGAGAAGATGCAGAGTAAGTCATCTGTTGCTGTTCCTGAGGTTTCAGCTCAGCGTTTTCCAGTTGGAACAGAGGCTGCGTGTGCTGTGAGGAGATGTTTCCGGTGCAACTCGACCCAACACTTCATGAGAGACTGTCCCCAGCCACCTCGCCCAGCCGGTGGAGCCAGTGGAAAGAGGTTCGTGCGAAAGAAGGGGAAACAAGCGCCTAGACAACGTACCCAGGTGTCTGCTTTGCTCACGGCTGTGAGTAGACGTTCCCCAGAGACTTGGCTTTTGGACTCAGCCTGTAGCCAAATCATTGTCAACAATGAACAGTTGTTGTTATCAAAAAGCAAGCCTAAAGTCCAACAGGTTGCTCTGGCTGACGGATCTATGGCTGATGTGTCCTTTCAGGGTGAAGTATACATTCCTTGTTTGGGGATAAATGTGCAAAATGTGTTGTGTGTACCTACACTTGACTTTTCCCTCCTTAGCGTTCCAGCCCTGGTAAAGTCTGGTTATACTGTTGTGTTCAAGGGTACTGGATGTTCTATTGAAAAAGATGGGATAGAATGTGCTAGGGGGAGGTTAGTGAATCAATTGTATGAAATGCTTCCTAAGCAGGGGATTGTGTCAGGAAATTGTATTTCCAATGTTCCCCCACATAACAAATGCATTCACTATTATCACAGAGTTCTGGGACATCCCGGGTGGGGAAGTTTGTCCCAACTGGCCAAGGTGTATCCTGAGTTAGGATCCAAAAAGTGTGATGACTTTCTTGATTGTACTGTGTGCAAACAATCTAAAATTAAGGCTGCTCCTGTTGCTAGAAAAAGTGACCGGGTGTCAAGTAGGCCTTTTCAGTTGGTTCATGGAGACTTAGCCGGCCCCAATGCTCCTAGTGAAGGGGGGGCGCGTTTCATGTTCCTTTTGGTGGATGACCATACTCGCTATACGTTTTGTTATTTGCTCAAATCTAAAGCGGAGGCTTTTGCTCGCTTTAAGGAGTTTGTTGCAATGGTGGAGAGAAGCTATGGCTATCATGTAGGTCAATTTCAATCGGATTGTGGAGGAGAGTTTCTAGGCCATGAGTTTCAGAATTGGCTTCATAGAAAAGGAATCTCCCATAGACTTGCCAATGTTGGTGTTCCTGCTGAGAATGGAATAGCTGAAAGGAAAATTGGTGTTGTTAATACCATTAGAAATAGCCTGATGTTAGATGCCCAGGTGCCAGCCCGTTTTTGGGGTGAGGCTACCATGACTGCAGTGTATCTGACTAACAGGGTGTGGAATTCAGCTGTGAATGAAGTTCCTTATTTCCTTTTGTTTGGCAAGCGCCCTTCACTGAAGCATCTGCGTGTTTTTGGAACATTTGCATATGTGCATATTCCTAAGTCTCAGCGAAGGAAGAACCAGCCAAAAGCACAACGCTTAAGGTTTGTTGGTTATTCATCTAGATCTAAGGGTTACCGTTTTTCTGCAGGCTATGGTCGTGTGGTAGTCTCCAGAAGTGCTAATTTTGAGCACCCTACTGGTTGGGATAGGTTGAATGCTAGTTCAGAGGTATTGTTGCAATCTAGTGTACAGCCAACTGTCCATGCTCCTGTGGCTGGACAACAACCGGTTCAGCTGCCTTCTGGTTCCCAGTCTCCTAGTGTGGTGAGAGGATCCCCTCAGGTGAAGGAAGAGGGAATTTCACCTGAGCAAGTTCAGGATCTGAAGGGGGAATCAGGTAGTGAAAAGGCAGAGGACAGTGATGAGGAAGAGGCAGTGGTAATTCCTCGTAGGTCTGCACGCTCCACAAAGGGTGTGAAGCCTGACAGATTTGTGATTCAGCAGGTGAGAGTGTGTCAGATTACCTGTGAACCTCAGTCTTTCCAGGAGATGTTGCTTCTGCCTGTTGAAGAGCAAGAGAAGTGGAACACAGCGATGGATAAGGAGTTTGAGGCATTAGTGAGTCAAAAGGTGTTTGAGGTCACTGATTTGCCCCCATCCCAGAAAGCTGTTGGTTCCAGATGGGTTTTCAGGAAGAAGCTTCTTCCTGATAATACAGTTCAGTACAAAGCCAGGCTTGTTGCTCAGGGATTTGCACAGGAGAGGTTTTTGAACTATGATCTCACATATGCACCCACAGCTAGACCAGAGTCTTTACGTATGGTACTTTCTCTGGCTGCACAGCGTGGACTTGTTGTCCATCATTTTGATGTTGACACAGCATATTTGAATGCAGAGCTCCCTGAAACTGTGTACATGAAGCAGGCTCCTGGCTATGCTTGTGACAATTCTCAGAAGGTGTACAGACTGCGCAAGGCGCTGTACGGATTGAAGCAGGCCGGACGTTGTTGGCATCAATGTTTAGATAAGGCTTTGTTAGAGCTAAAGTTTAAGAAGTCTGTTGCTGATCCTTGTGTGTATATAAGAGGTTCTGGAAGTGATTACACAGTGTTGCTAACGTATGTTGATGATTTTTGCCTAGCAACTGGTTCTTTGCACCTTGTACAAGAGTTTGCAACACAATTGAGACAGTACTTCCAATTGAAAGACCTAGGTGAGCTGAAATACTATCTAGGTGTTGAAGTCACTAGAACTCAGAGTGGTGAGTTCTATCTGAGTCAGAAGAGAAAAATTGACCAATTGTTGAGTCAACTTGAAATGTCAAATGCAAAACCAACCAAAACACCAATGACTCTTGATTTCCTAAAGGGTGATGCATGTGAGGAACCTTGTCCTCAACCTACATTGTATCACTCAGCTGTAGGAAGTTTGCTACACTTAACACAATGGACACGCCCTGACTTAGCTTACTCAGTTGGAGTGCTTAGTCGTAAGGTTGCCAAACCATCCATGCGAGATTGGAAAGGATTAAAGAGGGTCTTACGCTACCTTAAAGGCACAGCTGTTTTTTGCCTTAAAATATCAGCCACTAAGGCTGAAATGCCTGTGATTTATGCTGACAGCTCTTTTGCAGAAGAGGGAGACAGAAAGTCTGTGAGTGGTTTTGTTTGTTTGTTTGCAAATACACCCATTGCCTGGAGAGCAAGAAAACAAAACACAATTGCCGTTTCCACCTGTGAAGCCGAATTTTCGGCTCTCAGTGAGGCAATCAATGAAATGTATTGGTTAAAACAATTGTTTACAGATTTATTTGTAGATATAAGCTCACCAATAACAATGTATGAAGATTCCCAGGCCTGTCTATCTCTAGCTGCTTCGGAAAATGTCAATAATCGCACGAAATACATCCATGTGAAATACCAAAATGTAAGACATGCAATTCAAGAAAAATTTATACAATTAGAGTATTGTCCATCTGAGCTAAACATCGCAGACGTTTTCACGAAAGCACTTTCTCCTACAAAGCATGCAACCATGGTAACCAGATTAGGACTAGAGCAAATGTGCCTGAAATAAAATCATTTGTGTCTCTGTGTGCTTTTGAAATAACAGTTTTCCCCCACAGCGTTTCAAAAATCCATGCGGAAGGGGTGTTAAAGTTATTTGGTTAAAGTATTCTATGCAGAATTAAACGCATGGCATTTCTTCCACTGATTCTGGCCAGAGAGTGGAAAAGTACAAGTTACAAGTGAAAACAATTTACATTGTTTTCTGCAGTGAAAGTTTGGTTCTCAAAACAGTTGAGACGTAATCGGCAGATGTCCCTCTAGCTAGACATAATAAACCCTCTAATCAGGATTGTTCTCAAGAGAACTGTAGCCCGAGGAAAGGCCAATACACAACACTGCCATCGTGTGACGCCTTATAGTAAGTACAATTACTACCCATGTAGTAAGATGTAGTGAGATGCCCATGTTTGAACCAATCAAATGTGTGCTATGAACCATGGGTATTCCTTCATACTTATGTTCTCACTTATGTTCTATATATATGCTTTCTGTTCTTTATGTAGACTGCTATCTACATGTACTTGTATCTGAACTGTAACCATGCCTGGTCTTTGCACAGACCATGATGTTTTTTCTTTCCTCACTTCTGGTGATGGAACTCTGCTTATGCTTTGATTTTACCTTTTTGCAATAATGCACTATACATCCATTATTGCCTTATGCTATCAATAAAGATATTGTTAGCCTTACAACACGTTTTGTTTGGATTACTTCAAGCCTGAAACCCCAAATAGTTAACCATCACCTAACAGTGGTGGCGTTCACAGTCCGGAGGATCCTGTCCACTTCCTCAGGCACAACAGGATCAAACTGTTCCCAGATAACGTGGTAAGTACGAGCCCCTGGCATCTCCACAGATCCTGTCTCATGCTTGGAGTCCAACTTTGAATGAATCTGAGCAATTTTATCCTGCAGATGCTCAGAAAACTCTTCCGATCGGCCCTGTAGGTGGGTCTCCCTCTGCTCCCGACCCAACAGTGATCTTGTAATTTTAAAGAGGGCCATCGGGCGGCATTCTGCGGATGCAATAAGGGCAGAGAAATATTCACGTTTCGCCGCTCTTACCGCCACAAGGTAGGCCTTAACTGCAGCTCTAGATTGTGTTCGGTCAGATTCAGTCTTCGTCTTCCTCCAGCGGCGCTCCAGACGTCTCTTAACCCTCTTCAAGGCCCTTAACTCTTCGGAAAACCACGGAGAGCGGCGGGCCAAGCAGGGCCGGAGAGGTCGCATAGGCGCGATCTTGTCCAGGGCTCCGGCCGCGGCCCTATTCCAGACCGCGGCCAGGAGCTCAACTGGACCGTGAAGCAAGTCCTCGGGAATAACCCCCAGCTCCTTCTGAAACCTCACTGGGTCCATCAGTCGCCGGGGGCGGACCATTCGAATAGGTCCCGCCTCCCTGCGGAGTGGGGCAGCGCAAGAGAGTCTAAGGGTCACCAGGGCGTGGTCTGACCATGACAATGGGGAAAGATGTAACTCTCCCCTCAGATCACATTGCCACTGCTCAGACAAGAAAACTAAGTCCGGGGTGAGACCAGTGTCACGAGTCGGGTCACGAATAATCTGAGACAGGCCCATAGCTGCCATGGTAGCCATGAACTCCCGAGCCGCCTCCGAGTCCCGTCCCAGAGATGGCAGATTGAAGTCCCCCAGAACCATAAGTCTGGGGAACTCCACTGCCAACCCCGAGACAGCCTCGAGCAGCTCAGGCAGAGAGGTTGCTACGCAGCAGGGAGGCTGGTACAGCAGCAACACTCCCAACTGTTCTCGTGAACCCAACTTGAAAAACAGGGTCTCACACCCGGCCACTTGTGGAGCAGCACCCCTGAAGGCCACAAGAGACTCTCGGATGACCGCTGCCACCCCTCCTCCCCTGCCCCGGTGTCTCGGCTGGTGCCAGAGCCGAAACCCGGCTGGGCACATTTCCGAGAGGGCCACTTCCCCCTCTGGTGCCAGCCAGGTCTCGGTAATACACACCAGGTCGGCCCCCTCATCCGTGATCAAGTCACTTATAAGGGGGGCTTTGTTGTTCACCGACCTGGCGTTCAACAGCAGCAGCCGGAGACCGGAGCCCACGAGGATCTGCTTACCAGGGCCTGGGTGTGAACACGGGGGGCCGGAACGCACCACCGGTAACAAACACCGGGGGCGCCTTCCCCAAAGATGGCTTGCCCTCCGGTTCCCGTCATACCGTCCCCTGCCCGTCACCACCCGAATCAAATGGCCTGCCACATAGCCCCCAGAGATTGCCGGTTCTGACCCAGTAGCCTCCACTCCCAGGCCTCCGGAATTCTTGGGCTTAATTAAGAGTCCCTTATCCCAACCATCCATCATCCACTCCCATACACTCTTGGGCAGTGGTAAGACCCCCCCAGTGCACCAGCTCTCGCTCTCGGCACTGGTAGGGTCCAGCACCACCCCACTCACACCCTGCACCTCTCCCCCAACTTCTCTCACTGGTCGGGGAGAGGTACCAACACTCACCACAATCACTCCTGCCCCACCTGACTCTCACCCAGGGGGTACTCTTCACACTCATACACTCTTACCCCCCCTCCCTCGACTCTCACCCGGGAGGGGGGTCCACATTCACAACAAGGGACTCCTCCAAGTTCTCTGCCGCCTTAGCTCAATGATGTTAGTCCGAGCAATTGTTATTATTCTTATGCCCTGATCAACAGGGCTATCGGTCCGGCCTCTGTCCCGTCCGCGTCTTCCAGGGCTGCCGGGTTCGTCACCAGTTCCAAACAGCTCCCACATCAGGAGCCTCCGGACCCTCTTAGAAAGTGGCCCGGGAAAAAGACCAGATAGTCTGTAGCGGGGGAGGGCCACCTCGTCCGTCTCCCACTCCACTCCGTAGCCTCTGGCAGCCCTTGATAGTCTCCGGAAGCTCTGAGGGCTTCACTGCATCAACTGGACTCCCGTAAGAGCCGCCCCGGGTCTGCTAGGCCCCCACCAACTCCACTGGCCTAGCTCGCCTCCGACGGCCTCCAGGCTCCAGCGGTCAATTTCGGAGGCTTCCAAAAGCCTCTAGCAGCTCTCAAAAAGTCATCAGTCCCCGTAAGCCCCCGCAGGTCCAACTCAAAGGCTCGCATTCGGAGTCTTCCGACCTTTAGTGGACTCCAGTTCTCACTAGCCCCGCCAGTCTAGGTCGCACCCGCCAGCCTCCTGCAGACCTCGGCAGCCTCCAGCTGTCTCCGGCAACTCACCGGGTCCCGTTTTCGTCGCGTTTTCGTCGCGTCACGTCGAAAGGTCCCGGAGGCCCGACTCGGGCAGAAGCCTCCACCAGCACTCCCCTCGGAGAAGCCACTCACCCACCGGCATCCACCACCTCTCCAGAATCCCAAAGATGAAATTTAGGGATTTGGGTGGGTATTCAAAGTTCTTTTTCCACTTTTTCGGCTTTCTCGGCTTTCTCCGGAGCTGTTATCGGCCGCGTTAACTTGCGGCCGCCATCTTGGATAGATGTTTCACAATGATATAGATGATATAGATGATATAGATGATTTAGATGATATAGATGATATAGATGATATAGATGATATAGATATAGATATAGATCTCCAGCAAAGGAGATCGTTACCTTGTCGTGGTGCTGGAGCTTGAGCACCTCAATGAAACCATGAGCTAAACCGTGAAGGGACACCCAAGACGGGAAGGTCGTGGAAGAGAGGTCAGACTAAATACGATCCCTGGGGAAGGTAATGGCAACCCACCCCAGTATTCTTGCCGTGAAAACTAAATGGATCAGTACAACCAGAGATATGTCGGTATACCATCGGAAGATGGGACTCCCAGGTCGGAAGATGGTCAAAATGCTACTGGGGAGGAACAGAGGATACGTTCAACTAGCCCCAGATGTGATGACGCAGCTAGCTCAAAGCCGAAAGGACGGCTAGCGGCCGACGGTGCTGGTGGTGAACGACGAATCCGATGTTCTAAAGATCAACACACCATAGGAACCTGGAATGTAAGATCTATGAGCCAGGGCAAATTGGATGTGGTTATTGATGAGATGTCAAGATTAAATATAGACATTTTAGGTGTCAGTGAACTGAAATGGACTGGAATGGGCCACTTCATGATGACCACCAGATCTACTACTGTGGACAAGAGGACCACAGAAGAAATGGAGTAGCCTTCATAATTAATAATAAAGTGGCTAAAGCAGTGCTGGGATACAATCCAAAAAATGATAGAATGATCTCAATTCGAATTCAGGGTAAGCCATTTAACATCACAGTGATCCAAATATACGCCCCAACCACAGATGCTGAAGAAGCAGAAGTAGATCAGTTCTATGAGGATCTGCAGCACCTTCTGGATAATACACCAAAAAGAGATGTTATTTTCTTTACAGGAGACTGGAATGCTAAGGTGGATAGTCAGACGACACCTGGAATTACAGGCAAGCATGGTCTGGGAGAACAAAATGAAGCGGGACATAGGCTGATAGAATTTTGCCAAGACAAATCACTATGCGTAACAAACACTCTCTTCCAGCAACCTAAAAGACGACTTTATACATGGACTTCACCAGATAGTCGACACCGAAATCAGATTGACTACATCGTTTGCAGCCAAAGGTGGCAGACATCTATACAGTCGGTAAAAACAAGACCTGGAGCTGACTGTAGTTCAGATCATGAACTTCTTATTGCAAAATTTAGAATCAGACTAAAGAGAATAGGGAAGACCCACAGATCAGTTAGATATGAACTCACTAATATTCCTAAGGAATATGCAGTGGAGGTGAAGAATAGACTGAAGGGACTAGATTTAGTAGATAGGGTCCCGGACGAACTATGGACAGAAGTTCGCAACATTGTTCAGGAAGCGGCAACAAAAAACGTCCCAAAGAAAAAGAAAACCAAGAAGGCAAGATGGCTGTCTGCTGAGACACTGGAAGTAGCCCAAGAAAGAAGGAAAGCAAAAGGCAACAGTGATAGGGGGAGATATGCCCAATTAAATGCAAAATTCCAGAGGTTAGCCAGAAGAGATAAGGAATTATTTTTAAACAAGCAATGTACGAAAGTGGAAGAAGACAATAGAATAGGAAGGACAAGAGACCTCTTCCAGAAAATTAGAAATATCGGAGGTAAATTCCAGGCAAAAATGGGTATGATCAAAAACAAAGATGGTAAGGATCTAACAGAAGCAGAAGAGATCAAGAAAAGGTGGCAAGAATATACGGAAGATCTGTATAGGAAGGATAATAATATTGGAGATAGCTTAGACGGTGTGGTCAGTGAGTTAGAGCCAGACATCCTGAAGAGTGAGGTTGAATGGGCCTTAAGAAGCATTGCTAATAACAAGGCAGCAGGAGACGGTATCCCAGCTGAACTGTTTAAAATCTTGCAAGATGATGCTCTCAAAGTGATACATGCCATATGCCAGAAAATTTGGAAAACACAAGAATGGCCATCAGATTGGAAAAAATCAACTTATATCCCCATACTAAAAAAGGGAAGCACTAAAGAATGTTCAAACTATCGAACAGTGGCACTTATTTCACATGCCAGTAAGGTAATGCTCAAGATCTTGCAAGGTAGACTCCAGCAATTCATGGAGCGAGAATTGCCAGATGTACAAGCTGGATTTAGAAAAGGCAGAGGAACTATAGACCAAATTGCCAATAACCACTGGATAATGGAGAAAACCAGGGAGTTTCAGAAAAACATCTATTTCTGTTTTATTGACTATTCTAAAGCCTTTGACTGTGTGGATCATAACAAATTGTGGCAAGTTCTTGGTGGTATGGGGATACCAAGTCATCTTATCTGCCTCCTGAGGAATCTGTATAACGACCAAGTAGCAACGGTTAGAACAGATCACGGAACAACGGACTGGTTTAAGATTGGGAAAGGAATACGGCAGGGCTGTATACTCTCACCCTACCTATTCAACCTGTACGCAGAACACATCATGAGACGTGCTGGGCTTGAGGAATCCAAGGCTGGAGTTAAAATCGCTGGAAGAAACATTAACAATCTTAGATATGCAGATGATACCACTTTGATGGCTGAAAGCGAGGAGGAGTTGAGGAGCCTTATGAAGAAGGTGAAGGAAGAAAGTGCAAAAGCTGGGTTGCAGTTAAACCTCAAAAAAACCAAGATTATGGCAACCAGCTTGATTGATAACTGGCAAATAGAGGGAGAAACAGTGGAGGCAGTGACAGACTTTGTATTTCTAGGCGCAAAGATTACTGCAGACTCTGACTGCGGCCAGGAAATCAGAAGACATCTACTTCTTGGGAGGAGAGCAATGGCAAATCTTGATAAAATAGTTAAGAGCAGAGACATCACACTGACAACAAAGGTCCGCATAGTTAAAGCAATGCTATTCCCTGTAGTAACCTATGGCTGCGAGAGCTGGAACATAAGGAAGGCTGAGCGAAGGAAGATAGATGCTTTTGAACTGTGGTGTTGGAGGATAATTCTGAGAGTGCCTTGGACTGCAAGAAGATCAAACCAGTCCGTACTCCAGGAAATCAAGCCAGACTGCTCGTTTGAGAGAATGATATTAAAGGCAAAACTGAAGTACTTTGGCCACATAATGAGAAGGCAGGATACCCTGGAGAAGATGCTGATGCTAGGGAAAGTGGAAGGCAAAAGGAAGAGGGGCCGACCAAGGACAAGATGGATGGATGATATTCTGGAGGTGACGGACTCGACTGTGGGGTAGCTGGGGGCGGCGACGGCCGACAGGAAGCTCTGGCGTGGGCTGGTCCATGAAGTCACGAAAAATCGGAAGCGACTCAACAAATAAACAAATAAACATATATATATATATATATATATATATATATATATTTCAATATATCAATATATATATATATATATATATATATATATATATATATCAATATCAACATATATCTCTATCTCTATCTCTATCTATCTATCTATCTATCTATCTATCTATCTATCTATAAACACTGACTTGAAGGTAATATATATATATATATATATATATATATATATATATATATATATATGCTGCTCAAAAAAATAAAGGGAACACTGAAATAAGACATCCTAGATCTGAATGAATGAAATATTCGTATTAATTACTTTGTTCATTACATAGTTGAATGTGCTGACAACAAAATCACACAAAAAGCAATGGAAATCAAATGTAAGCAACCCCTGGAGGTCTGCATGTGGAGTTACACTCAAAAATTAAAGTGGAAAAGAACACTACAGGCTGATCCAACATTGATGTAATGTCCTTAAAACAAGTCAAAATGAGGCTTAGTAGTGTGTGTGGCCTCCACGTGCCTGTATGACCTCCCTACAATGCCTGGGCATGCTCCTGATGAGGTGGTGGATGGTCTCCTGAGGGATCTCCTCCCACACCTGGACTAAAGCATCCCCCAACTCCTGGACAGTCTGTGGTGCAACGTGGCGTTGGTGGATGGAGCGAGACATGATGTCCTAGATGTGCTCAATTGGATTCAGGTCTGGGGAACGGGCGGGCCAGTCCATAGCATCAATGCCTTCATCTTGCAGGAACTGCTGGCACACTCCAGCCACATGAGGTCTAGCATTGTCTTGCATTAGGAGGAACCCAGGGCCAACCGCACCAGCATATGGTCTCACAAGGGGTCTGAGGATCTCATCTCGGTACCTAATGGCAATCAGGCTACCTCTGGCGAGCACATGGAGGGCTGTGCGGCCCCCTAAAGAAATGCCACCCCACACCATTACTGACCCACTGCCAAACCGGTCATGCTGGAGGATGTTGCAGGCAGCAGAACGTTCTCCACGGCGTCTCCAGACCCTGTCACGTCTGTCACATGTGCTCAGTGTGAACCTGCTTTCATCTGTGAAGAGCACAGGGTGCCAGTGGCGAAGTTGCCAATCTTGTGTTCTCTGGCAAATGCCAAATGTCCTGCACGGTGTTGGGCTGTAAGCACAACCCCCACCTGTGGACGTCGGGCCCTCATACCACCCTCATGGAGTCTGTTTCTGACCGTTTGAGCAGCCACACGCACATTTGTGGCCCACTGGAGGTCATTTTGCAGGGCTCTGGCAGTGCTCCTCCTGTCCCTCCTTGCACAAAGGCGGAGGTAGCGGTCCTGCTGCTGGGTTGTTGCCCTCCTACGGCCTCCTCCACGTCTCCTGATGTACTGACCTGTCTCCTGGTAGTGCCTCCATGCTCTGGACACTACGCTGACAGACACAGCAAACCTTCTTGCCACAGCTCCCATTGATGTGCCATCCTGGATGAGCTGCACTACCTGAGCCACTTGTGTGGGTTGTAGACTCCGTCTCATGCTACCACTAGAGTGGAAGCACCGCCAGCATTCAAAAGTGACCAAACCATCAGCCAGAAAGCATAGGAACTGAGAAGTGGTCTGTGATCACCACCTGCAGATCCACTCCTTTATTGGGGATG
Source organism: Charina bottae (assembly GCA_023362775.1). Taxonomy (NCBI): domain Eukaryota; kingdom Metazoa; phylum Chordata; class Lepidosauria; order Squamata; family Charinaidae; genus Charina; species Charina bottae. The sequence continues at coordinate 104,262,254 of JALMGJ010000004.1, forward strand.
TCTTGCTAACTGCCTATGCTTTCCGCCTGTTGTCTATTCCATGTGCACAACAGCATGTGAAATTGATTGTCAATCAGTGCTGCTACCTAAGTGGACAGTTTGATTTCACAGAAGTGTGATTGACTTGGACTTACATTGTGTTGTTTCAGTGTTCCCTTTATTTTTTTGAGCAGTGTATATATATATATATATATATATATTACCTTCAAGTGAGTGTTGACTCCTGGGTACTGCCTAGACCAGTCCCCGCAGTTTTCTTGGCAAGATTTTGGAAGTGGTTTGCCCTTGCCTTCTTCCAAGGGCTGAGAGACAGTGACTTGCCCAAGGTCACCCAGCTGGCTTTGTGTCTAAGGTGGGACTAAAACTCACGGTCTTCCAGTTTCTAACTTTAACCACTACACCAAACTGGCTCTCTCTGATATTGCAATATACCATTTGTACCATAATACAATACATTATATATGTATTACACCTTAATATTTAGTGGATTTGATTATGATATTAAATATTAATATGTTAATACTCAATATTAAGTGTCAATTAAAAATGTAAGCCAGGAGAAGGTCAAAATTTCATTTGCCAGGGCCTGAAGTGGCTGGGAGAGGGCAGCATTATTTGTATAGTATGTGTAATTTTGTCATTCTTTTCCTTTGATTTTTGTGGATTATCTTTTCTATTTATTTTTTTAAACTTAGCCTCATTTCTGTCATTTTCTATCTCAAAATGATGGAAGATCTTGGCACAGACTTTCTGCAGCAGTGGACAGAGGACCAGCATTGTACAAACATGTCACCCTATTCCTTTCTGGATTAAGCAACGTTATGCAAAATGCCAAAAAGAAAAGAGTATAAAATAGTAAACAAAAGAAATTAAAACCAAGAGATAAAATTTAATTTACATCAATGTAATTCATTACATTTTACAAACCATCTTTGCTTTCACCATGTCTATACACTGATTGATACATTGCTTTTTGTTTGTTAAAGTTTCAGCTAGCTCTTCTTACGAATCTCATCGATTCCATCCAATCACAATTTTCTTGATTTACTCTTCCCTCAACCCATGCTTCCTTCCTATCTTTGTTTTGTGATTTGATTCTCATTAATTGTCTCTATATGGTCAAACCACTTTAACTTTTGTATTGATGACTTACTTTGGTACTCAGTCCACATTCCTTCCTTACATATTCATTCTTGGTCCTATTTCTTCTTGTTTTACTACACATACTTTGTAAAGAACCCATTCCCAGTACATTCAACTTAGTTTTGTATTTCTCTTGATATACAGTACCTAATTCTCACTTCCATACAGCAAAATAAAAAGAAGCTTGCTCCTATATACGACCAGTGCTGCTGTGAAATGCAATCCGGGTCTGGATGAGGAGGAGCAGTTGAGCAACATGCCTTTGGGTTTGAAGGCCTACCAGTTCCATTGAGAGTCCATTATTAACTCTGAACAAGTTATTAACTTTTGGACTTACAGTTCCTGCTGAAGGAGTAGGTGACACCTATGGCTAAGAGGGTTTTTGCATAGCTTCTTCTTGTGTACCAGTTGTATCCTTTCCTGCAATGGGAAGCATTTCTCGCTGTCACCTCTCAATTGGACTATTACAATATGCTGCCCTGGAAAAGCATTCAGAAGCTACAGCTAATCCAGAATGTAATGGATTGAGTAATTATGTATGTACCTCAAGACACGCATGTAACACCTTTATGTTGAAAGCTGCACTGGTTGCCAGTTGACTTCCCGGTGCAATTCCAGGTGCTGGTTGTCACCTTTAAAGCTCTCCATGGTTCAGGGTTTGGGTATATATGGGACTTTCTTCTCCCAGTAATAGCTGCCTGCCCAATAAGATCTAATAAGATAGGCTCTCTGTGAGCCCCCTTGATTAGAGATTAACATCTTCAGGGGCCATGGAAGCATCAGCCCCCATTCTCTGGAATAGTATTCTCCTGATGTGTGACTGGCCCCCTGCATCCTGGACTTCAGAAAATTGGTGAAAACCTGTTTGTTTCACCAAGCCAGTGGGCTGGGTTGTTGTGATGATGGATTGACTGTAACTGTTTTGATCATGGCTCTTAGTTTTATGTGCTTGCAATGTATGGTGTTCTTTTAATTTGATCTGATTCTGTTTTAAACACAATTACATATTGGAAAGTTGGATGCACTGAGACTCAGCTGATTGAAGTATCCTATAAGCCCTGTAAAAAACAAATAAGTAAATTTCCACTTATTTCCACAAAAATTCATTCTGTCAACAGACCACACACCACCTACTCTCTTTCTTCAGATGTACACATTTTAAAATGTTTCCATCCTTTTCCCCCATCTTTATTAAAAATTCTATAAAAGTATACAGATCTATGTACTTGGTCTAATGTATCACTATTTATGTAGGATTTGCAATAATTTACTCCATTTTTATCTGTCAGACACAAATGTCTTGGTCTTTGATGAATTAATTCTTTGTTACATGATATAGTCTAACATATACTGCAAATCTTTTGATTTCTCAGCCAAAAACATGGCACCATCTGCAAACAATAGGGTACATGTGTTCACATCTCCAATAAATGCAACTCTAATGTCACCACAAGGATTCCTTATACAATTACACAAAAATATATTAAATAATCAAGGGAATATTTATTTATTTATTTATTTATTTAATACAATTTAAGGCCACCTAACTTCAAATGACTCTGGGTGGCTTACACTTAAAAAAAGTAGGAACAATAAAAAGAGAGAGATTACACATCACACATTCTTGTTTTCCTCTGCTCAGTACTGAACCATTCCTTAAGCATTCCATCTATTCTCCTACATGTTTTATTTTCATTATATACTATAATTACATTCCATAACCAACTTTCAATTCCTTATTTGAGCAAAACATTCCATAATTCAAAACTTTCATTCACATTTAACAAATTAATCCCTGGTAGTTTTTGCATTCATTCTTGCTGTCTTTATGTAAGGAACAGTAATGCCATTTTTCCAATTGTTAAGCATTTATAGTCTTCACACACATTAAACAAGTCATCCATATGCAAACCACATCTATATTTTATCATTTCTTCAATTACACCACCTTCTACTTTCATTCTTGTTTCATTCATACCTTTCCTTTTATTCCATATCCATTTTTCCTAAGATCCAGTCATCTCCCATTATTTTCAGAATCTCTCATTATTCTTGTGTTTTTAGTAATTCTCTCTTTCATCATAAACACATCAATTGTGCTTTTAGATTCATTAGTCTGCCATGTATACACATGAATAGATTCCTGCTAAAACCATACATTTTTCTGAGAAGACTAATCACCATTATCATTCCTTCTTGGGTCTCCAAATGGCCTAATCACTTTCCCTATGCCCTCTTGTCTAAAGCCTACCCATCCATTCAAATCACCTAACAGAAGAATTAGAATATATTCAAGTTAGAATATATTCATTTAAAATGTGTTTTCATTATAGATTATTCCTCTTTTTTTCATTATGATTCTCTTCATCAGTGGGATGTAGACAACAGTATATTGATTCACAAGGTGGTTTTTAGATTCTAAGCAGAATCTGCGGCAACACCTGGCTTTCTTTGACTTGGGACATACTGGTCAAACCACTGAAAGAACTGTTGTCATTGTCATCTGTATTGTTATCTGGGAATGCTGCAGGTGGCATGAGTATAACTAAGACTGTAATCTAGCCTACTCTTTATCTTGCTAGAAAGCAGTATGCAAAGGCCTAAACTGACCAAAGGCAAAGAGGTCACTTAATAAGCCAACTGTACTTCAGCCACTACCTGCATAGGTACAGAACAGATAATTGGGGACTTAAGTTTTCAACATTATATTATTATGGTCTGGAACAAGATTCCAGCTTTAAAAAACATACATTTCTGCCCAATTTTGTTCCATGGGTATTGGCTTGCATATAAAATAAGAATTTGCCTTGTTTGATGTAAGACTGTCTTCCATTACAGAAAACAGAAATTACAGGATTAATAGGATTCAAGTGGGGGAACTTACAGTACATAAAGTTATACTAAGCCATTTGGGGAAGAAAATGAGGGTGCTTCAGGAAAATCAGTGGCAGTTGTTTCTGTACACACAGAGACACATATACAGTCATTATAACTACACACAAATTATGTTTTAAATATAGTATCTGTATAGAGTGTGAGGAATGAAATTGGAGAAAATGAGAGACTAACCAGGAATGGAAAAGAAAGTAGCATGAGAAGAAAAGGGATTCTTCCCTTAGTAATAAATCTCCTTTATCAGACCTCTTTACTTGGACAGTTTTGTGAAGGTTCAGCCACCTAGGAATTTTATGAATAATTCAGATAACAGTACAATCACAATCTTGTGCACATTGACTGATATTTAAGTTCTAATGGGTTTATTCCTTAAGAACCCATTGAGAACAATGCTTTCAATAATAACCTAAAATTACCGCCTGGCCTTGAGAAGCATACTGGCTGCTTATAGACTAGGTGGCCACTTACATACGGACACCAGGGAGAAACAAATATGAGAAATAAAAAGGACAGCCTTTTTATGTGTGTTGAGGTTTAGGTACACACACAATTTTAAATGCAAAGTGAAACAGGGAAAAAGAGAGGGCTTGGAGCACAGTAGCCTCAACTTGGAGATCAGTCCAATTAAGACTCAGTCTAGTGAGATTCTAGTGAGTCTAGTGAGATCTCCAGCAAAGGAGATCGTTACCTTGTCGTGGTGCTGGAGCTTGAGCACCTCAATGACGCCATGAGCTAAACTGTGAAGGGACACCCAAGACGGGAAGGTCATGGCAGAGAGGTGAGACTAAATACGATCCCTGGGGAAGGTAACGGCAACCCACCCCAGTATTCTTGCCGTGAAAACTAAATGGATCAGTACAACCAGAGATATGTCGGTATACCATCGGAAGATGGGACTCCAAGGTCGGAAGATGGTCAAAATGCTATTGGGGAGGAACAGAGGATTTATTTATAGTGCTATTTATACCCCTCCTATCCCCTCCCCAGTGGAGGACTCTAGGCGGCTTACAATCATATATATACAATTCATTCATTCATTCGTTCATTCATTCATTCATTCATTCATTCATTTATAATTCGACTTGTATTTACCGCTCTATCTCCCCGCAAGGGAACTCTGGGCAGTTTACAAAAAATCGACATTGATTATACATCAATTCCAAATATATACAATTCACCGCTCATGAAAGGAGAGGGGTAAGGGAACCGACTCTATTAGGCTCTGGACCACAATTCCCAAGATGCCCTGAGCCGGCTGCTGACGTCCTGTAGCTGTCACATCCAGGTCCGTCGTCACCACCTCTGTTTGATCTTCCTCCGATCCTTTGATCCTCTCCTCTCTGGTGGAGCCAGACAGGACGCCAGCAAATTAGCCCACTTTAAGGTGGTACCCATTTAACTACTTGCAAGGCTTTCAAACTGCTGAGTTGACAGGAGCTAGGATTTAAGGATGAGAGCTCACCTCATCCCATGGGGTTCGAACTGCTGACCTTTTGATCGGCAGCCTACAGCTCAGCTGTTTTAACCAGCTGAGCCACCGCGTCCCCGAGGATAAGTTCAACTAGCCCGAGATGTGATGATGCAGCTACCTCAAAGCCAAAAGGACGGCTAGCAGCCGACGGTGCTGGTGGTGAACGACTAATCCAATGTTCTAAAGATCAACACACCATAGCCCAAGAAAGAAGGAAAGCAAAAGGCAACAGTGATAGGGGGAGATATGCCCCATTAAATGCAAAATTCCAGAGGTTAGCCAGAAGAGATAAGGAATTATTTTTAAACAAGCAATGCGCGGAAGTGGAAGAAGACAATAGAATAGGAAGGACAAGAGACCTCTTCCAGAAAATTAGAAACATCAGAGGTAAATTCCAGGCAAAAATGGGTACAATCAAAAACAAAGATGGCAAGGACCTAACAGAAGCAGAAAAGATCAAGAAAAGGTGGCAAGAATATATGGAAGATCTGTACAGGAAGGATAATAATATCGGGGATAGCTTTGATGGTGTGGCCAGTGAGTTAGAGACAGACATCCTAAAGAGTGAGGTTGAACAGACCTTAAGAAGCATTGCTAATAACAAGGCAGTAGGAGGCAACGGTATCCCAGCTGAACTGTTTAAAATCTTGCAAGATGATGCTGTCAAGGTGATGCATGCCATATGCCAGCAAATTTGGAAAACACAAGAATGGCCATCAGATTGGAAAAAATCAACTTATATCCCCATACCAAAAAAGGGAAGCAGTAAAGAATGTTCAAACTATCGAACAGTGGCACTTATTTCACATGCCAGTAAGGTAATGCTCAAGATCCTGCAAGGTAGACTCCAGCAATTCATGGAGCGAGAATTGCCAGATGTACAAGCTGGGTTTAGAAAAGGCAGAGGAACTAGAGACCAAATTGCCAATATCTGCTGGATAATGGAGAAAGCCAGGGAGTTTCAGAAAAACATCTATTTCTGTTTTATTGACTATTCTAAAGCCTTTGACTGTGGATCATAACAAATTGTGGCAAGTTCTTGGTGGTATGGGGATACCAAGTCATCTTGTCTGCCTCCTGAGGAATCTGTATAACGACCAAGTAGCAATGGTAAGAACAGACCACGGAACAACGGACTGGTTTAAGATTGGGAAAGGAGTACAGCAGGGTTGTATACTCTCACCCTACCTATTCAACTTGTATGCAGAACACATCATGTGACATGCTGGGCTTGATGAATCCAAGGCTGGAGTTAAAATCGATGGAAGAAACATTAACAATCTCAGATATGCAGATGATACCACTTTGATGGCTGAAAGCGAGGAGGAGCTGAGGAGCCTTATGACCAAGGTAAAAGAAGAAAGTGCAAAAGCTGGGTTGCAGTTAAACCTCAAAAAAACCAAGATTATGGCAACCAGCTTGATTGATAACTGGCAAATATAGGGAGAAAACGTGGAGGCAGTGACAGACTTTGTATTTCTAGGTGCAGAGATTACTGCAGACGCTGACTGTAGCCAGGAAATCAGAAGACGTCTACTTCTTGGGAAGAGAGCAATGACAAATCTCGATAAAATAGTTAAGAGCAGAGACATCACACTGACTACAAAGGTCCGCATAGTTAAAGCAATGCTATTCCCTGTAGTAACCTATGGCTGCGAGAGCTGGACCATAAGGAAGGCTGAGCGAAGGAAGATAGATGCTTTTGAACTGTGGTGTTGGAGGAAAATTCTGAGAGTGCCTTGGACTGCAAGAAGATCAAACCAGTCCATGAACATACAGAGTTCCCCCTTGGGGGAGATGGGCGGTCATATAAATTATATAAATAAATAAAATAAATACTCCAGGAAATAAAGCCTGACTGCTCACTTGAGAGAATGATATTAAAGGCAAAACTGAAGTACTTTGGCCACATAATGAGAAGACAGGATACTCTGGAGAAGAAGCTGATGCTAGGGAAAGTGGAAGGCAAAAGGAAGAGGGGGCGACCAAGGGCAAGATGGAGGGATGATATTCTGGAGGTGATGGACTCGACCTTGGGGGAGCTGTGGGTGGCGATGGCCAACTGGAAGCTCTGGCGTGGGCTGGTCCATGAAGTCACGAAGAGTCGGAAGCAACTGAACGAATGAACAACAACTAGTGAGATAGGGTAGTTTGCAAAAAGTAGCCTAGCCAACTTTGAGCACTGGCAGAAAGCAGTGGTAATTGATCCAGATAGCCCCACTCTGCTGTTGTTTAGAAGAAATGTGAAGACCTGGCTCTTCACCCAGGCCTTTGGCGAGGGAGAGTGAGACCCCTTGCTTCATTGTGCTTGCCATCTTTTACCTTTATCTTTTCTGTTTTATTGATTTTTATTGTAATTTCTTTGTTGGATTGTTGTGAGCAGCCCAGAGTCATGGAGAGTTGGGTGATATTGATTGATTGATTGATTGATTATGTGCCCTCAAGTTTCTTTCGACTCCTAGCAACCACATAAAAAACCACATTTTCTCCATGACGATCTGTCCCTAACTTGTTCTTTCAGGTCTCCAAATGATGCACCCATTGCCAATGTACTGTAACTGAGTCCATCCACATTGCTGCTTGTCATCCTCTTCCTCTCTTTCCTTCCACCTTTCCCAGCATTAGAGTTTAAATTATTATTATTATTATTATTATTATTATTATTATTATTATTATTATTATTATTATTATTATTATTTCATTGAGTATGTGCATATGTGCATTATACATGGAAACATTATGAGAAATATATTGATTCAGTAATTAAAGGTTCATGGGAGCCCAAAGCATCCATCCATAGAGGAAAGTGTACTGTATCTCTGTCACAGCTTTATCTCTTTTCGGTTATTCTTTCTGTGTAAACACTTTTTCCATCCTTTTTATAAAAGGTGATAAAGATTAGTCAGTCATTCTTGAAGCAGAATCTTCACCTAAGGTCACTAAGCGGCATTTGGGGCAACGGAGTCCACAGTAATAGTTTTTCTTATTCCATTTAAGTATTTTGTACCAATTTCCAACAATACCATAGACCAGTGGTTTCCAAACTGCTGCTGCTGGCGACACACCAACGGTGGCAGTGGCAGTGGTGTGGCGGCGCGCACAGCGGCGGCGCGGGGCGGGCACGCCACGGCGGCGGTGTGCATGGCGGTGACGGCAGCGGCGGCCTCGCTAAAACGCAGAAGTGCTGATGGTGCGCTGCTGCCACCGCCACCATGCACACCGCCGCCCCCGCGCGCGCCCCCACGCCGCCGCCGTGCATGCCGCCGCCGCTTCGCGACACACTAAGCTGTGTGTTGCAACACACTAAAGTGTCGCGACACACAGTTTGGAAAGCTATGCCATAGACCAATATAGTATTGGGGGTATTATGTGAAATTATAGTTGGAACTGCCTAGTGTTGGATAGATATACTCTCCTGCTGCTGATGTATAAGCATTGTTGGTAATTTGTTACTATATCAATTAAATAAATCATTCATATTCTTCAAATTAGATTGTCTCTTCCCTTGCATCTTTTGAGGCCTCTTTTCTGCACCAATGACTGCCCTTGTAACCACACTGCTAACTACTGAATCTCTGAATGAACCAATGCTTTCAGATTTGTCTCTTTCCATGCAAATAACAACTCACAATGAAACTCAGCAGGCATGTTTCTCTTAAATGACATCAGAACTTTTACCACAGCACTATTATGTGAATTATGTAGTTAGTAAACTCTGCAATTTCCCCCAACTATTCAATTCAGTCTTAAACCTTAGGCTCTCATATTGTCTTGTAAGTATAGAATTGATGCTTTAATTTACTCATTGCTATTAGAGTAAATTAAAGCATCAATTCTATACTTACAAGACAATATGTCCCATTGAATTAAATGGAATTTCTTCAGATTGGATGCATATAAGATTGTAGCTGTAAGCACTGGACATGTCTACTCAAAATTTAACTGTTGTATAGATAACATTAAATATAGTAGACTAGAGCTCCCTCAGAACAGAGCTAAATTAAGAATATTGTAGTAATGCACAGTGTAGGGAATGCAGATTAGTAAGACTGTATCTTAAACTCTAAATGTCTGCCTTGAAAACCTCTGGAGTAAAACTGACCTGACTCTGGATGCTGTCACTACTGCAGCTCTGGTTGAATGAGTTCCAATTTGACCCTCAAGTGACAATTCTACAGGGAACAGCATGAAAAATGCAGGAAGACAACCATTTTAATATAGTTCTCTTGGACACAGGCAGCCCTAATGTGCTGGTGTCACAAGAAATAAGAGATGGATGGACTTTCTTAAAAGGCTTTATGTTCTCTGGATAAAAGCTAAAGACCTGTTTAGATGCCTTTGGAGACAAAGGGAGCAATAAGAGTGATACAAAGATTGTTTGGGAAAGGCTTGGATAATTGTGGGAATTTGAAGTGCCCTTCCTTGCTTTGCACTAGCATGCAGTGTTGAAATTCCGAAACCTTGTTAACATGAACTTATTGCTAATCTACCAGTCTTTCTGCATCCCTAGACTTCCCAATAATTTTTTTGTATAGTACCCACAAGCGTTGACTAAAGATACTTTCCTGGTCATTGTTCATGACAGCATAGACATCCATGGGGTGGGATAGGAGGTGAGAGGTAAGTCACAAAATGTACGTTGTGCCATTGTGATGCAAACTCTGTACTTATATGTTTGGATAATTCTTGGGCTTTCAGATAAAGTTTGAACTAATCCTAAACCACCAACATTTGCTGTGTATTATTATTATTATTATTATTATTATTATTATTATTATTATTCCTCGGCACTGACTGTACTGATAATATATATTAGTAATTTCAATTATTTTAGCTTTGGGAAGCAGGTGGGCTTATAATCACAATCAAATTCTAAATCTTCTACTCTAAAAGCTTGCCAGCCATTTCTGTTATACCTGTTTTCTGACAAATGGTTTGTTTGTTAGTGGCTGACAGATGTTTCAGTGGGAGGTAATGGCTAGGAAGTTGCTGAGCTCTCTCAATAGTATTTAGGAGACAGAAATTTTTAAAAAGTGACACATGCTTCCCCAAACCCACTACTATATGAAAACACAAAGGAAACTGTTTGGAGGCAATGACAGAGAGTTGATGGAAGACTGACTGCATCCGCAGAAGGTGGATCATAGGAATGCAGTGGTTCATGCCTGAATCACCTCACGTTTAGATGATTGCAACATGTTCTCTATGAGGCTGTTCTTGAAGGATATTTAGAAACTGCAGCAATTGCCAAATTTCTTTCTGGTGTCTACTTTGTAGACTATATAATATGGTCAGGTAACATGTCATGTGCTGGCCATAATTCCTCCCTGGATGAAAAGGATGAACAGGAGAGGGTTTCTAGCTAGATTGATACAATTAATTCTAGGCACACTAGTAGTGTTGATACAGAGTGCTCAGGCCCCAATGTGACATGAAAAAGCTATTTTGGATAACAGGCTTTACCCCCAGCTCCCACAAATAATTATCTTGAATTAGGTGAAGATTGCCTAGCTCATAGGAATATCATTAGCTTCAGGTAGAGAGCCCAAAGGTAGTAAAGAAGAGGAGAAGGAAGACATGTTTGAGGGAAGAAGCACATAGCATCAGTAGCATTATTTATAAAAAGGATGTGGCATTGAAGTGCAGATCTTATAATTAGGTCTGATAGATCTGTCTGGGCTTGAGTGAAAGGTAAAATCATGTTGTTTTAAAACTTTAACTGTTATTAAGCACTGGAACAATGTCCTGTTACAGTCAATTCTTTGGGGTCTTACAATGTATTACATTTCATTCCTAGATCATAGGGCTTCAACTTGTCCATGTTTCTCCTTTCCCTTTTGAACTCTGTTTGTTATTTTGGATTTGACTCCTGATTTATGATTTAGTGTTATATGTGAACAAGGTAATTAAGATATGTTCCACAAACCATTGTCAAAATAAGCCCTGGATTAACACTGTGTATAAGCTTTCTGCTGATTCTTTTCATTCTTTTAAATAGTTTGGGCCTGGGTCTCTGAATGACTACTTCCTCTGTCTGAATCAGTGCATCCAGGCTTTTTACAGATTCTATTATTCATTCCACATTGCAAAGAGATTGGGTTAACATGGGGCATGTCCTCTGATGCAACAGTTATAGAACTTCTTCTAATGAGCTTTGGTTCCATCTTTGCTTATTTAAGTAGGCTATAAGGTAGGCTGGCTTTGAATGAGTTTAAAAATCAGGCTTTCATCACCAACCAGTAGACCAGTCTTTCTCAACCTTTTGACCCTGGAGGAACCCTTGAAATATTTTTCAGGCCTCAGGGAACCCCTGCACATTCAGGCTCAAATATAGGCCAGAAGTTACAAAATCATTATATTAGTTTCATGGGTAGCCCTGTATATATCCATTATCAGTGTTCTTAAACTAAAAATAAGAATGAAACTTACCTCTTTAATGTGAAGTTGCCCAAATTTGAAATATTTTTTTAGATAAATCATGATCTCCTAGGGAAACCCTAGTGACCTCTCACGGAACCCTAGGGTTCCATGGAACCCTGGTTGAGAAACCCTGCACTACTGCAATGTATTTTATTTGGGCTGCCTTTAAAGACTGCTCAACATTGCACTTGATTTAAAATGCAGCAATTCATGTGCTAACTGGCACTAGACATCACTAAACATATTACACCTGTTCTGCAAGCCCTTCACTGACTTCTATAAGTTTCCAGGTGTTGGTTTTAACCCATAGAGCCCTATATGGCTCAGCGCCACGGTATCTGCAGGATGGCCTGCTTCAACCAGGATCAACTTACCCATATGAGCAACTCAGAAAAAAAATTATTATGATTGTTGTCATTAACTTTGTATCATTGCATTATATCATGGATGTTTTCCTTATGAACTGCTAAGAGTAAAATGATTGCAGGAGTTTAAAAATCAAATAAAGTAAATATGCAGTCATTCAACCCATTTTCCCTCTCAAACAACCTTGTTAGCCTCTAATACATTAACTTTCAGATCCATATTTTTAAAGAAATTCATTGCAAGTCATTTGGCTTCTCAGTTGAAAACATGGCAACATTTGCATACAAAATACTCATCCATTCATGTCCCCAAAGAACAGACATCTGTATCACCATAAGCTGTCCTTACACAGTTATTTGTAAATATGCTAAACAACTAAGGGGATATCACACATCCTTGTCTTACTCCCCACTCAGTATTAAACCATTTGCTAAGCATTCCATTTATTCTCACGTATGCTTTATTTATTTATCATACACTGCTTCTATTGAATTCAGCAACCAGCCTTCAACTATGTATTCATAATTTCATAATTCAAGGCTATTCACTTCATCATGTTTTTCTACATCAAAACATATACAATAACATTCTCACATTTATGAATGAATGAAAATAGAATTCTCAAGTTTAAAAAGCAGATAAAATAAAAATAAAAACAAAATAAAACAAAAATAAAAAAAATAAAAACAAAAACATAATGACTGCAAACTATTCATTTTTGCTGAAATCATTTTTCCTAGTGACCAGATAGCCAAATCTATAAAATGCCTTATGTCTTAAATACAGTACAAAACTTGGAAGGATGGGTGGGGTTTCTCTCTTACCATTAAGTTTTTCTGCAAATATGTAGCACCAAAAATTGACTTTGGGGATCTTTGATCAGAAACATATTTTAGAAGTCTTTATAAATGGCTGCCTTATTCCCAGTGTCTATTCTGCTTACTCTCATGTTATTTTCCTTATAATTTTAAACATACGGGGGAAGCTCAACCTCCACCCCAATGCATTTATTCAGCTGTGCCTACTTATTCAATATAAATTGAAAGAAGAGTTTACCAACGTTCAAAAATAAATCCTGAAGTAGTGCAAAAAAATGTATAAATACAGGTCTAATGTCATTTTACTCACTTTTAAAAGGATTTGTGTAAACCAAGGAAGCAACTGGGGGTGGAATTAGGAAAAAATTACAAATTACCTTTTTTATTTGGAACGGAAAAATACACAATGAGGAACAGGATTATTTCTTGGCTTCCCCTTAGTCCTGAAGGCATAATAAAATTAACAGGCCATGAGACAAAACTGAAAGTTTAAATTAATGGCTCCTGGGAATATGTCAAGTGACGTTAACTCCATCATTCAGGACAATGTCAGTTTGGAGGAAAAAAGCTTCAAACAGAGCATTTGAATGTTAGAATTTGATTAACTGATTGAATACTCTGAACATATCCCTGTAAAGTAGAAGAGCAGGTTGATAATCCTTTGCTAACTACATCTGGCATTAGTTTAACATGAGAGAGAATCATAATGCAGATGGCATTTGGAATATAGAAAATTGGATCTGATAGTTCAATATCTACTTTAAATGTTACAATATTGCATATATTTTAACTCATACTATCCTGAGTTTTGATTTTTTTTAAATAGAATTTGTCATAAAATTAACAATAGATGAATACATGAAATGGAAATTGGCTTTTGTTCAACTGCAAAACAAAATTCAAAGTGTTCTGCTTGAATGTTCTGAGTTAACTGCATTCTGATGGGACAAAAATCAAAATGGTTCAAGTGTTATGTTTTGATGGAATGAAACTCAAAATGTTTTAAATGTTCTACAGAAAGAAAACAATGGGAACATAACACAATGAGTTTACTTCCTTCTTTTTTACCTGGAGCTATGCTGAACGATACTAACCAACCAACTTGCAGAAAAATCAGTCCAAGGAATTATTTTTAAAAATATTTTAAAAAACATTAAAGCAGTTTTTCCTAGGAAATAGTGGGAATCAGCTCTTCTGTCACCCACTGAAAAATTTGTTAATTTATTGTAGCAAATACTATTATCAGGAAAGGCTCTTATTTCAACAGATACGTCTTTTTAGTTTTTAAAGTAAACCATGAGGTTCTGAGCCCACACATTTAGTAGCTGAAAAGGGCTAATCCCTTTAACATTCTTTTTAATTTGCACCATACCCAACCTGTTAATGTACAAGCTCCTCAGAACTGTACTTTCTTCTATGAGGTTTCTTATTTAAAAACTTCTTTTTCACTATGCCATCTACCTAGCAAGGTCAAGCAACAGATGTGGCATATTTTTATACACACACACATACACACACCTAACAAAAACACTCATGTTATTCTTTGCTAATATTTTTGCATGCAGGTAGGAATAGCTATGGCTTCTAAAGCTTCTTAATTGCATGAATAAACATTAACATTCTAAGATACAAAAATCATTCACTCAGATGATCAAAGTCAGTAAGGCACAAAGTCACAAAGTGCACATAACTAGAGAGAGTAAGGAAGATGACCTTGATGGAAATATGCAGGAACCGTTACCTAGGCAAAAGGGACTGAAATATTTTTTTAATTCCAGAATGATGAGATAACATTCAGAAGCAACTTAGACAAAGGCCTCTCTAATTCATTAAAATGTTTTTAAAAAGGGGGAGGAGGTACAGCACAATCAGACTTGGAAGATTCTGTTATTATAGCCGATCTCAATAAAAGTAGTTTTGGTCTTCCTGTGGAGTAGGTTTCCTGATCTGGTCTACCTAGTGGGGCTGACATATGCATACTCTGAAGCTCAACCCAAATGTTCATCCCAAGTGAACATAAAGTATTTGCATTTTTAAAATGTACCTTGAAGTTCAACATCTGCAGGACATAAGAGGTTACAGAGGGCACACATACATAAAAGCTCAACATACCAACCAAACCAACATTGTACTAGTAATCTGTGGATTTATACACCCTCTGCAGTACTTCTTACACTTGTATATGAAGCCCAATAATGCATGCACACATTCACCTCGCCATTATCTATCTGCAAAATAAAGCATAGCACATACAAGATGAGAGAGAAAGAGAGAAACTAACTAGGCAAGCTGGCAAACATATACGTAACTGTGAGCAGTCTGCATCTTATTTATTTATTTATTTATTTATATTTATTAAGCAAATTTATATAGCCGCCCATCTCACCAAAAGCAACTCTGGGTGGCGTACAACAACAGACAATCTTTGTCTGGCCATGTACTTAACTGCTTTTTCCCCCCCACCCAACACCCCTTTCCCACATCTCCTGGTCTAATGCATGACTGATTTCTGCAGTTGTATTGGCTTGTCTGGGAGAAAAAAATAATTTTTTTCTAACCAAGGAAGGTCAAATCACAAAAGGAGAACAGAGGCGGATGAAAAGCAGTGGACCCATCATCCCACGCTTCTACAGACGCCCCAAAATACACAAGCCCGACATACCACTCTGTCCAATTGTATTGTTACCAGGGACCCCCACATAAAACATAGCTAAAGAACTTACAAGAAAACTTGGGCATCTCACAGAGGAGAGTGAATACTCGATCAACTCTCCACTACAGTCCCTCCAGAAAATCAAAGACCTAAAAATAGATGAAGAGGAAATTACGGTGTCATTTGATGTCACTGCACTCTTTACATCCATAGACCAGGCACTAGCAATTGAATCCATGCCAGCAGTTCTACGCAACACACCTGACCTAAGTAGATACACCAAGATCAAAATATCCAGAATCATGGACCTCATCAATCTCTGCCTCACCACCTACTTTCAGTTTGATGGACAAATATACCAACAAATCAAAGGAACACCTATGGGATCACCACTCTCAGGACTCATAGCAGAGATTGTAATGCAATGTCTAGAAAGGATAGCACTCCCACACATACAACCAAAAGTATGGACCCGGTATGTAGATGACACCTTCATCATAATAAAAAAGGAACAACTAGAAAGGACACATGAAACCATCAACAACATCTTCAAAGGAATAAAATTCACAAGGGAAGAAGAAAACAACAACACACTACCCTTCTTGGACATCCTCATCAGTAGAGGAAATGATGGCATTCTAGAAACCCAAGTCTACCGGAAATCTACCCACACTAACAAAGTGCTCCACTACCAAAGCAATAACCCAACCTCCCACAAGAGGAGCTGTGTAAGAACACTATTCAGACGAGCACAAACGCACTGCAGCAGACCAGAACACCAGAAAAAGGAAACAGACCACTTATATAGCATCTTCCAGCAAAATGGATATCCATGCAACTTTATCAAAAAGTGCCTGACCACTCAATTCACCACAGCAAAACCAACAGAAGCTATGAAAAGGATTACACTGCCATACATCAGAAACATTTCAGAAACTACTAATAGACTGTTACAACCACATGGCATCACCGTAGCACATAAACCAACCAAAACCCTTCAGACCATCGTAAGTAACCCAAAAGACCCAGTAGCCCAAGAAGAAAAAACAGGAGTTATTTACAAGATACAGTGGAAGGACTGTAGCAGCCACTATGTAGGACAGACCGGCAGAAGACTAGCAGAACGCATCCATGAACATCAACTAGCAGTCAGAAGACATGATGAAAACTCCTTAATCGCACAAAACATGGACAGACTCAACCATAGTTTCAACTGGGAAACTGTGAGCATCTTAAACCAAATCCAAAAATGCTAGAGAATTCCTGGAAGCTTGGCACTCAGACAAAGCAGCCATCAACAGACATATAAAAGTAAACAACATTTACATACCATTCATAAGAGACAATAGAAAAGCCAGAAGACCAGAACAGCTCCTTGCCAGTAATCAACACCCAGATATGCAAAGATTAACACCAGGATTAGCACCAGAGGAACAATCAAACAGCACAATATACCCTAATCAAGGAACTATTAACTTAGTCAATCAACCAAGCGGCAAACAACATCCCAAGCAAGGAACTACCAAGGAGAGAACAACACCCCCACCAACACAAGCAGGACAAGCCATGGTATATAAACAGAGAGCAAGTCCCACTCCCTTTTCCCACTGAATATGTTGCCTAGCTTGGCAATGAAATGTCTGCAAGAAAAGAACAAGGCTCAGAGAGCACCAAGGACTCCACAAAAATAATTTTGTTTTTAAAAAAGCAACCCAGTCTGAAATCACAGAACAATAGTGCAATTGCAGCTGTTGAAACATTGGTAATATTAGAAATTATAGTACTTGAAATGCTCCTTTGATATAGAAACATGTTGCCCATCCCTAATTACCCATCCTTTGCAAATAAAGAACTTGTAACTCCACAAGTTGAGATTTATAACAGTTCTTTAGAAGTATATTTATATTAGGTCTCTAAAGTTGAGAAGAGACCAAATTGCCAATATCCGCTGGATAATGGAGAAAACCAGGGATTTTCAGAAAAACATCTATTTTTGTTTTATTGACTATTCTAAAGCCTTTGACTGCGTGGATCATAACAAATTGTAGCAAGTTCTTGGTGGTATGGGGATACCAAGTCATCTTGTCTGCCTCCTGAGGAATTTGTATAACGACCAAGTAGCAACGGTAAGAACAGAGCACGGAACAACGGACTGGTTTAAGATTGGGAAAGGAGTACGGCAGGGCTGTATACTCTCACCCTACCTATTCAACCTGTACACAGAACACATCATGAGACGTGCTGGGCTTGAGGAATCCAAGGCTGGAGTTAAAATCACTGGAAGAAACATTAACAATCTTAGATATGCAGATGATACCACTTTGATGGCTGAAAGCGAGGAGGAGTTGAGGAGCCTTATGAAGAAGGTGAAAGAAGAAAGCGCAAAAGCTGGGTTGCAGTTAAACCTCAAAAAAAACCAAGATTATGGCAACCAGCTTGATTGATAACTGGCAAATAGAGGGAGAAAAAGTGGAGGCAGTGACAGACTTTGTATTTCTAGGCGCAAAGATTACTGCAGATGCTGACTGCAGCCAGGAAATCAGAAGACGTCTACTTCTTGGGAGGAGAGCAATGGCAAATCTTGATAAAATAGTTAAGAGCAGAGACATCACACTGACAACAAAGGTCCGCATAGTTAAAGCAATGGTATTCCCTGTAGTATCCTATGGCTGTGAGAGCTGGACCATAAGGAAGGCTGCGCGAAGGAAGATAGATGCTTTTGAAGTGTGGTGTTGGAGGAAAATTCTGAGAGTGCCTTGGACTGCAAGAAGATCAAACCAGTCCATACTCCAGGAAATAAAGTCAGACTGCTCACTTGAGGGAATGATATTAAAGGCAAAACTGAAGTACTTTGGCCACATAATGAGAAGACAGGATACCCTGGAGAAGAAGCTGATGCTAGGGAAAGTGGAAGGCAAAAGGAAGAGGGGCCGACCAAGGGCAAGATGGATGGATGATATTCTGGAGGTGACAGACTCAACCATGGGGGAGCTAGGGATGGTGACGGCCGACAGGAAGCTCTGGCGTGGGCTGGTCCATGAAGTCACGAAGAGTCGGAAGTGACTGAACGAATAAACAACAAAAGTTGAGAAGGTAAAACTTACCATAACAAGCAACATGATGGAAATATTTTTAAATAAACCTCAGCTTCTTCCACTGTTTTTGTTGCTTTATCTGTATAACTAATCTTAGTATAGAAGGTATGTAAGGTTTTTTTCTTTCTTTCATGGTGGGACATTTAATTGGGAACATGAGATTTCACATCCAGTTTAGTTCCACGACAGATCTGCACATGCTTGTCATTTCCTAATATTCCTGACGTCTCCCTTTTTATTTATTTGTTAGAGTTATATCCCACCTTTGTTTCAGGGGCTCAAGGTAGCATGTATAGCCCGCTGTCCTCCCATTTTTTTTCACAACAATATCCTTGTGAGGTTGGTTCTGAAAGAGAGTGATTATTCCAAATCACTCCATCAATCCATGCCTAAGGGTGAACTGAAACCTGGAGCTCCTTGGTGCAAATCCAATGCCTTAACCTTTACACTGTCCTATCCGTTTGAGCAGTAACCTCTGTGGGGAGCTACTATTTACACTGTCTTTCCATAATTTGGAATCTCAAATGACTACTTTTTAGGTTAAGTTTTTCAGAGGATGGGCCATGGTGGTTGCTGAGTAGCTTTATTGTTATAATCCCAGTGGAATGGCCACAGTCAAGACTGAACCCAATTATCATTGTGACTGTTAAAATCATCTTGAAATACCATAAACACCATAATTCGTCTGGTTAATTGAACACAAAGCAAGTAATGTTCTATTGCATTTGGGATCAAACTTGACTGTATTTCTCCAACTCTTCCTCATAACATCTATTATAAGAGGAAAGATCACATGTCATGGAGTATGGTATATAGCTGTGCCTCCATTCTCACATCTTTGGTTGGCAGCAATGGGCAATCCAGTGTGACATCACATCATATATTGATAATCCAAGTGCAGGAAAGAAATATAGAAGAGGAACTCCACAAACATGTTTGTAGGCTGTCCCTTAACACCCAGCTTCTGAATCAGCTATGTGAGCCTTGAAGAAGATGCTGCTGCTTTAATGATTCCAAGAAGATGATTTAGTCATGTTGCTGCATAATATGAGGTATCTTTTTCAAATGCTTTGCACAGCCAAAATAAAGATATAAGAGGGGGGAGACAAGAGGGAAAAGCTGAAGGGAGATTTACCTTTTAGTCAAGCTCCTAAATGAAAGCCTTTATTACATTCATATATCAACAGAATAAAATTGCCTCTGAAGTCTGTCATACCTCAATATCTACTGCCACTTTTTCCCCAAGCAAACTGTGCCACGACTGACATTAGAGCTCTGAGGCCACAGGGAATGGCGAAACTGTGCCTTCAGAAGAGGACCTCTTGGCTGTGCAAATATTGATGGTTTGTTATGTTAGGAAGGAAGCTTTATGAGTGCCTCTGGTGACTGGTGTTATGCCCTGTGCTCTTATAAATTTGGTCTTAGAAATAGGCTGCATTATGTGGCTTTGCTGTCAGACAAAGAATTTGCTTTAGTGAGCGCCTGAGGTAATTCTCAGATGGAAGAGCCAAATTGTTTTTCCTAAGCTATAACTAATGAAAGGTTCTCATCCTGCCTAATCTACCAAGAGCTTACTAGCTGGGTTCATTTAATAAAAGGTAAGTTGTATGAGTCAAGCCATATTGTGTAATGTTGATGAATTATTGCTTGTTGATGATATATTAAGACCTCAATGCTATACTGGATTAGATTCAGTGAATTTAGTTGCATTAGCAGTGGGTAAATAGCCTCAAGAGTGTAACACAAATGTAGGAGATTGATGAGAGTATCGCTGTTGTAATATTTCCATGAAATTATAATCTGTCAAGCCTAATTATATGACAGCCGCTATTACAATGACGATACAGATGTTTCTGATCTGCTTATGTGATTGAGGTAACAGCTCCTTATCTTCTCTATTCCTTGAATTTGTACACCATTGTATATCAGAAACATGTTAAATAGAGGATCTTTATATGACAAAAGCTCTCTTGTGGCTAGTTTCTGGTTTAAGATCAATTAACATTTAACAAAAAACAAGAAGTCTCTCACACTTATCAGACTATTTCTCTTGCCCCTTTCCAGCATGAGGCCCCTCTTTAGCCACCTTGTTTTGATATTATCTTGATATATACAATATTTGATATAGCAATCTTGATATAAATATATATATCTGATATAAAGTCCCTTTTTTGATATTATCATGAGGTGCTATTCAGCTCTTCTGAGTAGTTGGAAAGATTTGTAACATGGTTTAGCTTCTATGTTAGGGTCTGGATGGGAAAAAAACAGCTCAGTAATTCCAGCAAGATGGAGTGGTTGTTGATTCAGATGCCAACTGATTACAGATGATTCCAACTTTGGCGTGGAATGGGGTAATGCTTCCCCTGAAATAGCAGGCTTGCAATTTGGGGCTACTCCTGGACTTACAGCTCCTGCTTTAAGACAGGTGGGAACTGTGGTCAGGAGACCTTTTGTCCAACCTTGGCTGATGCACCAGTTGTGACCTTTCCTGGAATGGGGGACACTAAAAATAGTCACTCATGCTGGACTACTATAAATTACTCTACATAGGGCTGCTCTTGAAGCCTCAGTTGATACAAAATGAACATGTTTTATAAGAAGTGTGAAATGCTGCAGTTACACAACATCTTTGTGGCGGAAGTTCCATTGGTTGCCAGTTTGTTTCTATATGTAAATCAGTGTGCTGATTATTATCTGTATTGCCCTATATGGCTTGGGACCTTCAGGTAGAAACTGTGACCTGATGTGTGCTAGCAGAGAGGGGATATTAGGAATTCCACCCACTGGGAGATGTGATAGGAAAGGGTCATGACACAAGTATTCCCAGTTAGGACTCCCTTCCTTTGGAACAGCTTGACCCCTGAAGTTCCCATCCTACATAACTTTTTGGAAAGCTTTTCACTGAGAATTTGAGGACTGAAGGGTTGCATGCTTAATTTTGAGAATGTTTTTCCTGGGCTGAGAAAGGAGGGTGCTCAATGGAATATGGAGTTATTTAACAGTTATGGATGCTTTGTTAGTTGCTGATAGCAAGGGGGGGGCAATGTTTTTGTTTATTAATATTGTATTAGACTGTATTAGCTGCTTAGAGTCATTTGTCTGCAGTAGCACAGTAATAAGTCTCAGTAATAGTCTGGAGTAGCACAAGTCTCAGTAATAAATATATCAATACATCTACATCATAGCTTTCCAAACTGTGTGTCACGACACATTAGTGTGTCGCGACAAAACCCAGAAGTGCTGATGGCGCGTTGCCGCTGCCCCTGCAGTGGCGGTGGCAGCAGTGGCGATGGCAGCAGCGCGCCATCAGCGCTTCCGGGTTTTAGTGCAAAACACAAGGCCACCGCCGCTGCCGCCATGCACGCCACTGCCACGCGCGCCGCCACGCCGCCGCCGTTGGTGTGTCGCCAATGGCAGGACTTTGGAAAGCACTGATCTACATGGATATCCATGTGAATATCAAATTTGCTCTGAGCATGTCTTTACCTTTTCAAAGATATTACTAGTGGGCTAGATCAAAGATCAAATTCAGCACTGGATTCACAACCAACTAGTTTTTTGGAAGCCAACAAGGAAAGCATTAAGACAATGCAACTTCCCCAATTCTGTATCTAAACTATGGATATTCAGTTGCATACGATCTCTAAACCTGGGGTTCTATTTAGTTGTTGTGGCTCAAAGATATGATATTCCTTTCTTGTAAAATTTGCAAAATCCTCTTTTATCTCTTTTGAGATTCTGGCCATAACTCGTGAGTTTTGTAATCAGTAAAGCATTCTATGAGAAAGTGCTGTGATTTTTTAAACTGCTTCAAATCTCCTGCCAATCAGTTTAATTAATGAACCTTATTGTAATTCTAAGACCTACCTGATCTTCTTCAAAGGGCTGGGAATTCTGGAAGCTACAGTCCCAACCCATCTGTAGAAGACCAGGTGGGGGATAGCACTTCTACAGATGTACTATATTTTGAGATCGGAGATGCAGAACTGTACATAGTATTTCTGGATGTACCACACTGTGGACTTCACTAATGGGTTTACAATCCTGTATGCTTACTTTTTCTTCTGTTAAATACAATGCTTGACAAATAGGACTGAGATGCACAGCTTTGTCCCATTTGCCTTTCAACCCAACACTCCCCACCCCACCCCATGCTTCTTAAAGCAATGAGATACGGAATTCAAATAATTCTTCATTACAACTTGAAATATATAGTGCCTGGTTTGTGTCAGGTTGTTTAGCTACTGTGTTCAGCAGCTAATCTTGGGACAGTCACATACATTCTCATGCTTATCTTCCTCACTAGGGTACTGTATTTTGAGGATATAAAGGGAAGTTGGAGAACCTTGAGCTTAATCTTGACTGCTTGAAGAAAGGGCAGAATTTTTAAAATGTAATAAATAAACTTGCTATTAGCAGTTGCTCCTAATATTCTACTATATATCATTTTAAGTTTCATTTTGAAATCCAATCCTAAAAACGCTTACTAATAAATAAGCCTGAGTAAATTTAACTCAGAGTTAATAAGTTCAGTGCAATTTATCTTCGGCTGAATGAATATACAGTAGGATTCCAACCATAAATACTGTAGGTCAGAAAGTTATGTTAGGCCAGAATATTTTCCCCCCTAATATGGGGGGAAAAAAACTCTAAGATCTTTTCTGATTCAGTTTTATATCACTGCCTTTTATATTTATTATTTATTCATTAGTCAAATTTATCACCGCCCATCTCTATAGCAGTAGACTCTGGGCGGTTTACAATAATTACACTAAATATCTTTAGTGATGTCTCTTAAGCTTTCTATTTTCAGACTAATTCTGAAATATATTTTCTCTGCAGCTTTTTATTTGGCTGTTGTTTCTGGAGCAATCTGCAAACTCATGAAAGAGAAGGTTTAAATATTTGCCAAACACAGTAGATAAAAGGAATATGGGTATACTGTTTCCTTTATTGAAAGATTACACTTCAGGCCCATTTATAATCATAACCAACCCAGCAATTAGCAAATAAAATGCTTGCCTGTCAAAGTTTTTATGAATGTGCTCAGTTAAATCTGTGAATAGTGTTAATGAGTGCATTTCCCCATATTTTGAATGTTAAAGCCTGAAGAGTATATCCAGTTTTAATTTAAATATTAAACAGAATGGTTTAATGAGTTTGGAGAGGTCATGAAATTTATAGCACAAATACTTTGTTAACAGTTTTAATACTTTTGTAGTTGGTCACAACCGTTGCTTCATTTATCATCCCTGCAATATAATA
Organism: Charina bottae; assembly: GCA_023362775.1. NCBI lineage: Eukaryota > Metazoa > Chordata > Lepidosauria > Squamata > Charinaidae > Charina > Charina bottae. Next base: position 104,286,383 of record JALMGJ010000004.1, read on the forward strand.
AAATGTATGGTGCAATATATTTGCAGAGGGATCTGGGGAGGGTGGATCAACAAAACCAAGATGATGACTGTGAACATGCAGTTGAAGCCCTGCCCCTTTTTTAATGTGCATCATCACAGATTAAAAGGGAGAAGGGCTTCAATCATATGCTCGCAGCCACCATCTTAACTTTTTTGACCTGATTAAGTGGCAATGCTGGAACCCTTCACCCTCCAGGAGGCATGGGCAATACTTTACTGCTTGATTTGGAATTCTGAGGAAGTGAGAAGGGCCCAACTGCAAACGTCTGCCATGAAGGCATGGCATTCATAAGACTGATTAACATTAATCCAAGTTAACTAAGGTAACCAATATTAAATAGTTACATTCATTTTCTGCTTGTATTTTGACAATAATAGTAGACATTTTCCTTTGTCTTGTAACATGAATTTATTTTCCATTCCACCTACAAAATAATAATAATTTTCTGAATTATATTAAAGTTAATTTACAATTTAAAAGTTAAGCTTGCATCACCTAGTTGACCTCAACTGATTTTGAAATATGTAGTTAGGGTCAGATAAATTTATACCACACTTTACCATCTCCTGCCTTCACAATTCATTTTTTAAACTCATTTTTATCCCATCCAAAGAATTCAGAGAGCATTTCTAAGGATTGCAAAGGAAGGATGGTATATGTAGCTTTAGAGGCCACAGCTAGAACACCAATTAGCAGTCTTGTCATCCTATACTCAGAGAATATATCCATACAGAGATGCACATGAAATTACTTCTTCCTCCCCTCATACAAGAGCCTCACCATGAACAACCATACACATGAACATTACACACACACACACACACACACACACACAAAAGAGTATGCAACTTCTCCTGCACAAACATCTAGAATTGATGGACAGTTTACCATATCTTCATCTAGGACTGGAATGCCTCATATGTATAGCTTCATACAGTAAATCAAATCATACTGTATCCTAGACTGCAGGCTACATATCTGGAATTTGTCACCTAATATTCTGTAAAACAGAGCTTTCCAAACTCTGTGTCGGGACACGTTAGTGTTGCTGCAGTGTCTGGGTGTGTCGCGGCTGCATTCCAGGATTCCGCGCAGGTCCTAGTGCCTGCCTTGTGCCTTGCTGCCTCCAAACCTGCTGTGATTCTGCGCAGGTCCTAGTGCCTGCCTTGTGCCTTGCTGCCTCCAAACCTGCTGTGATTCTGCGCAGGTCCTAGTGCCTGCCTTGTGCCTTGCTGCCTCCAAACTTGCTGTGATTCTGCGCAGGTCCTAGTGCCTGCCTTGTGCCCTGCTGTAAGAGTGTGTCGCAAAATGATGCCCTGCTGTAAGAGTGTGTCGCAAAATGATGCATGTCTAAAAAGTGTGTCACCAACATGAAAAGTTTGGAAAGCTCTGCTGTAAAAGAAAACTTAGCAAAAAGCTGAGGTAGCATCTCCACTTACCTGTGGTAAAACATTACAGAACTAAGTATCTGATATTTAAAACAAGAGTTATCCCTGCAGTAATTATGTATTTTGAAAGAGAGTCGAACCTTTCACTAAGTTAAAAAAGCTATACTATGCATTGTTCAGTGGCCTGTAACTGGATTTATGATAGGTATAAGGAATGTTTGGTTGTTATGAAGGGGCATCCTAGTTTGCCTACACATAATATAGGATGCATAAGAACGATCTGTACATTTTCAGTATGCAGACTTCATGGAGTGAGGATTCTGTGGGACTGCTGTCTAGAATTAACAGCCAAATCATTTCATAAATATCACATGTGTTGTCAGGGAACACAGATAACAGTGAGACTATGGTGAGTGTTGATTAGAATGTTTGATACATTGGTTCTTTGCTCCAAAAGCTAATTAGGGCTGCTTCAGTGAACATTCCTATTTATTTATTTTTAATTTATTTTGCGAATGCTATGTTTTATTCTCAGTGTATTCTGACAGATTTAAATTGCTACAGGACTTAATTGGTCTATCCAGAGGGAATAATCTGAAATCATATTTTAATTTCCTTATGTTTGTGTGCTGAGAAGAATTACATAAGAACCACTTCACTGATCATGGCTGTGGCCTTCTAATTTTTTTTTTTAACTATTACACCCATTTCCCCCCACATTGATAAACTCCATGTGTGTGCATCACCATTTATCATCAGCCTAACTAGTGTGTAGGGGAAGATATCCATTGATAAAACACTCATAGAGGTGAACGTGTCCAACATCCAGATTAATAGACAAGATGAGAAATTCTAGGATTGGACAAAGGAAATGTATGTGGATAGAAAAAAATACCAGGAAGCAACCGAGAAATTAGAAGTCAGTCACTTAGAAGTCAACCAGGATGGGGAGATGTGACACAAAGGATCAACCCTGTCAAGAAGAGACTTCTTCATTGGAGCTTCAGAATAGCCTTCAGAGCCTCCCTGTTGACAATGTACAGTATCTGGACCTCTGGATGAAAAACAGCTGCCACAACACCCAGGAACTAAAAAAGAGAATACAGACTCTTGAAAGAGAAGATTCCTACCTTTGCCCAGAAGAGGAAGAAGAAGCTATTAATAGTCATGGGGGACTCCATACTGATAGGTACTAAAACTGGTTTTTCAGCCTGACAGTCTATGTGGTGCCTCCTTGAAGCTCACAGTCTTGATCGGGAAAAGGCTCCCAAGACTTTTTAAACCTACTGATAAATATTCCTTTCTATCATCTATGTGGAAACAAATGATATGGCCAGTCACAGCCTTGAAGACATAGCAAGGGGCTATGAAGCCCTGGGTAGAAGAAGGGAAGCATTGGAGAGCCAGGTGGCATTTTCTTTATTCCTTCTTGTTGAATAACATAGCCCAGGAATACTGGAAGTGAACAACTAGCTGCCCAGATGGTGCTAAAGGGGACACTTTGGATTCTTTGATCATGAGATGGATTTCCACGATGAGGAACACCTGGCAAGAGATGGGGTATACTTCACAAGAGCTGGGAAAAATATGTTTGGAAGGCTCCTTGCAGTCCTGATCAAGACAGCTTTAAACTGAATGCTGTGGTGGAGGGAGAAGCGAGCCCACAAAAATGTGACACCAAGTGCTGAAAAGGATGTGAAGGCAACCAATAACAAGGGAAGAGGTCAAGTTATATGACCCAAGGTTTCCAGTGCCTCTACACAAATGCATGGAAATTTTTTTAAAAAAGGAAGAACCATAAATCTTAATGCAGAAAGACAAATCTATTTTGGTTTGAATTACTGAAACCTGGTGGAATGAAACTCAGGTTTGAAATGCAAGGATTGGAGGTTATAACTCATTCAAAAGCAATAAGTGATACATAAGGGGAGAAGTGGCATTATATGTAAACGAAATGCACACTTGGGCAGAGATTGAGGAATATGAACATAAGGGCAAGGGTGAGAATGTATATGGTTTTCTCTTCCTTGTATTCTTATGCAGTTATATTATTGGGTATGCTATAGGTTGTGTAGTCAAGCAGAATGTCTAGATAATGCCTTCTGGAACCTGATTACAGAACTTGCAGAGGGAAGAGGCTGAGTAATAAAAGGAGACAATTGCCCAGACATCGTTTGGGTAACCAACTAAGCTAAGAATGAAAGATCCCAGAAATTCCTTAGTGGTCTTGCTTCATTTTCTAGAAGATTGAAGAGGTAATGGATAGGATCTCCTAGATCTGATACTATCCAATAGGGAACAGCTGGTTAAAGAGGTAAAAGCAGTGGGAGCCTTAGGAAGAAGCAACCATGTCATTTTTTAGTTCAAGTTATTATAGAAAGGGAACTTGGAACATAAACATACATACATACTAGATTTTAGGAGATCCCATTTCAACCATCTTAGAGAAATACTAGGTGGGGATCCACGGACAGAAATCATCCGTTCAAGACAAATAGAGGGTACGTGTGTTGGGAATATCAGAAAAATAAAAGGCTGGAAATACAATTACACAATTCCAGTGAAAAGTTAAAAGAGAGAGCGAGAGCACACATGTGCACATGCTTAGGAAACCATTGGGGGTGCATAGGAAGCTTTTGATTGAACTAAAAGGGATGTATATAGGAAATGGAAGATGGGTATAATTGTCAAAGAGATATATATCAGCAAGAAACCAATATCTGCAGCAAGATAGAATTTCTAAATACTAAAGCCCAGAAGCAATGGGATTTATAAATAATATAATAAATAAATAAATGGGATTTATTTGGCTATGACGGTAGTAAGAGAAAGAAACAGAAGAAGCTTCTCTGCTTGGAGAAGATTGCAGGATGGGGAATGCAGAGCTCCTCAACTCTTACTGTGCTTCGGTCTTCTCCCAAAGGAGAACTTGTTTGAAAGTGTACTCACCTGCTCAGAAAAAAAAGTAACAATGGGGTATTGTGTGGGTTAGAAGTGCAATTTCTCTTCTGGTAACCTGGTATTTTCTGATCATGCATATTCCATTTGGCAGGTGTCTTCCATGTAAGAAATTTTGTCAATATTTGTAGCCTGCTTCTTAAATTTATAATGTACCAATTACTGCTCTATTTCATACCATGGATTGTCTAGGCAGTGATTAGCTAATGCCAGCATGTATTAAACTATATTGAATTCTGCCCATCCTGCATACAATTTTATTGAAATACCATTTTCCCCCAACACAATCTGAGTAGATGTGTCCAACTTATTGGTGCCAGTGACTGATTTGTTCACATACTGCTCTAACAATGATATGGTTAGAGATTAGCACAGTGGTTTCCAACCTGTGGGCTATGGATCAGTGGTGGTCTGTAAAGATATTGCAAGTAATCTGTGGTGCATTCCTACATAAAAGCAGAATCTTATGAGAGATTTTGGCATTATTCCTCAAAATTTCAGGTGAGACCACTGACATCCCATAAGATTTTGGCCATTTATTTTTATAAATTAATTTTATTTAATTCTGTGATCCTGCCAATGCACTAAGGTGCCATGGTTTATAAAATAGTCCTTAAGAATCTTTCAATATCAATATCGTGGTCAATATAAAGGAAACAATGGGAATTGTCCGGTGGAGGGAGATGGGCGGTGATAAAATAAAATAAAATAAAATAAAATAAAATAAAATAAAATAAAATAAAATAAAATAAAATAAAATAAATAAAATAATAAAATAAAATAAAATAAATAAAATAAAATAAAATAAATAAAATAATAAAATAAAATAAAATAATAAAATAAAATAAATAAAATAATAAAATAAAATAAAATAAAATAAAATAAAATAAAATAAATAGCTAAATAGAGGAAAAAAACCAATTTGCTGTCTATGAGAAATCTTTGGGATATTTTTTATAATAGTTGTTGTTTCAAAATCTGTTTTGAAATGGACTGATCCTCTGGTGAATCTCAGGTTCTACTCAGCAGGTTTGAGAGATGACAAAAGATGATACACAATTTGGCTACCAAACTTGGATTGTTTAATCAATGAAAAACAGACTACTGAAATATATGAGAATATATGAACATTTAACACTTTCTCTAGGTCCCAGTGACTTCAGTGAGAGTCCATAAAGCACATCACTTAGGGCAGGGGTCCCCAACCTGTGGGCCACTGCCCACTAGTGGGCCGCGGCCTGCTAGGAAGTGGGCCGCAGGGCTACCGCCTGCAAACCCTGCCCCCCGGTGCACACAATTGGCTCCCACCTGCAAACCCCGCCCCCCAGTCCGTGGAAAAATTGTCTTCCACGACCGGTCCCTGGTGCCAGAAAGGTTGGGGACCACTGACTTAGGGAATCAGCGAAGGTTAAAATTGATGGACTTCATTGGAAGAATTTAAACTTTGTGCGGGCTTTTCCATTCCTAACTTCAACTTGGATTTATGCATACTTGTTCTAATAAACAGCTTTTCCCTTTGGCTTAAATGGCTCCTGATGAAGGTTACTGATATTAGGGTTTAAGGTTACGATCCTCACAGGTACCTTGGAGAAGAAAGGGGGGAAAAGGCCCTTGCAAGTTGAGCTCAGTGCTTGGTAGCTGCATCTATTCAGTTTTCTTGGCAGTCAGCTGGAAATGCTCTGCCACTGACTTCTGGGATTTTTTCAAATCTCTAGTTTTAGCCTAAAGGTGATCTCCTATCTAAATACTAATCAGGTCTGATCCTGCTTAGCTTCGGAGATCAACTGAGGTAAGCTTGTACTGTCATCTGCTGTGTAGGTGATCTGTTTTACAAGTTCAAAGGTTTGATGATCATTACTCATGCTTCACCACAAACTGAAATATAACATTGTTCCGGTATGCTTCTTTGTCATTGTAGACACCTTAAGGTATCTTAAGGCAAAAACTTCTGATACGTGATCTCTCATTGTTATCTCTATACTCCTCAGACTATCATATCATAAGCGTAATCAATAGATTTTGGTGTGAACTAGTGGAAAGATTGAAAACCCTGTGTTAACATACCTGTTCTTATAGAAATATTGATGTTTGGTCATTGTTGAAAATGAACTGCCTTCTTGTCACCAAATACTTCCCAAATGAGTACTGTGTCTTTGAGATATAAGTTAGGCTCATAGAAAACTCTGTACCCAGGTCAGGTTATTTATGTTGCCATAAATTATCCATTTGAATCACTGATTAGCAGGGGCAATTTCTCCCTGATTTTTTTTAAGTGGAAATGCAAAAGGAACCTTCCCCAACCTGATGTAGTCTAGATGAATTGAATTACTATCATAATCTCAATAAACATGCTGATTAGGAATTATGGAAATATAGTCTAATATGGCTAGAACATAAAAGATTGTGGAACATTGTGCAGGTAAACCAACCACTGAGATATGGATGAGTTGTATATCTTGAGCTAATCTTATAGGCACTGTGACTGTAAATTAAGTTTTTCTAATGTTTATAAATCATTATAAAGTAATTTTTATTTAAAAAAATTTAGTCAGATGTTTGATAAAATGAGAAACAATTCATGAATTCTTTGCATATTTTATTTTTCTTTTTTGATTTCCAACTCACGCACATCTGGCATATTTTACATTTTTGCAATAAAACATGGTTACAATAGCTTAAGGAATTTATATAGCCAAAATATTTCACCATGATCTTGAGATGAAATGAACTTATCTTCCAGATGTTCAGTATTCTCCCAATTCTAAGCTACAAACTCAAGATATTGCTTACAGACTAATGATGAATAACTTAATCATTACATTGATTCCCCATGATTTCAGAATCTTATAAATACAAACAACAATGAAGAAGGTATTTAGTGCTAAAACTTACTAATACAAGGTGAGTAACAAATAAGAACCACGTCAATAAATAATATGTTTCTGGTGCCAAAGTGCCAGTACAAAGAATCCATTATCTTGTTTCATCTTTTTTAAATAAATGACTGTGAGTGAGTGTAAAGTCTGAGAAAATTACATTCCTGTTACATGCCTCATAGCCCTACCGACACAATATGTACATCTATGACAATACAGTCACCAAATATACAAAGAAGAAACATGAAGTAAAGTGTATATACCCCTGGGTATGTTACTTGATTCGGAGAATGTGCGGAAAATTATCCTGATAGTCCTTGTTACAGTACTGTCAAACATGAAGTGCCTTCAATGGAAAATGTGTGTTAAACATATGAGTTTCAAAAATATTTAAAAGAATAACCCCAATGAAGCTAAGTTTGCTTTTAACCAAGCTTTATTCCCAAGGAATTGAAGAGAAAATCTTAATTGCTCTCTCCCTGCAATGTATAGTATGCCAAATGTGATGAATCTAGAAGTCCAGCAATCTTGCTTTGGTGGGAATCATAAAGCGCTGTCGCATAGCATCTTAACCATGCTCCTGTCTGTCTATCACATTATTAATTTTTAAGGGAAAATTATTTCATTTTTATAATGCATAATTATGGCAAACAATGGCTTCATATCCAAATGCTTCATGTAATGAGCAAAACTTCATTTAGAAGGGGTGGCTTTAGACCGAAATATGCAGACCATGTTTCAGTGGCAATGGCAACATTGCAGCCTGCACCCCATTTCAACCTTTAAATACAAGCTGGGCCTTGGACAGCTGTTCAGTTCAACTAGTGGATGTGGTTTCAAGACATCAGGCTTAAAGTACATGCACGTTGTAACTCCACAATAAAATTAAGAAACAGTTTTTGTTTTTTATACAAGGTTTTACTTTTACAAAAGTATCCCTTTAAAGTTAAGATGTGCATCTGATGTACAAAGTATCAAACGTAGGGTTTTTTCCTTTTAATTTATCAGCTTGAAAAGAGGCTGGAAATGGGAAATGAATGCTAGGTTCATGGCCCAAACCATATAACAGCCAGACACAGGTTCCTCAGAATATTCAAAAGTCTCTTGTGATGTGTTCTTCCACCTTTTCTCAGTAAACAAAAGTATATGAAATAATTACCAAAACATCTATTAAGTCATTATAATTTACATGATACAAGCTCGCTTCTGCAGCAGCTGGTGTTCAGTTGTGAAAAAACACACAAAATAAAATGGTTGCTGACTACAATGTACAGCTATTGCTGGGTGTAATGGAATGTACAACGGAGGTCAATGCAGATTTCTTTTTCCACCAGAGATACCTTTCAGTAGCACTTGTGCTCTCAGTTTACTCTTTGCTTTCAGTTCTTCGCTCTGGTTTAGTATCTATTCTGATGCTCATAATGCCAACGATTAAAATCTATATTAAAAGCTACAATGCTACCAGACGCCATGCCGGTAATTAGAGTCCTGAAACAGAAACAGAGATCTGGCCTGTAAATATCCGAGACATTTTACTGTTCATACTAAACTACACTTAGCCAGTCTGAAGGACAGTAGTCATTTGAAAATACGAGGCAGAATGGAATATCCTGCTCTATGAGGCCACTGCATATTTTTGTAAGATAACAAATGACTGAAATTTGGGGCTTTCTTTGGAAAATGGCTGCTTCCATTTCTCCAGCAGTGTTCTGCTAAAGAAGTGTGAAGGACATACAGGTTGACTGGGTTAAATGTAAAAAAATCAACAATGAAAAATTATGAATGCAGGGCACCTACAAAAATAATTACATTTTCCCCAAAGAGTTCCATGGATATCCCATTTTACCCTCACAGCAACCCTAATGACTGGCTCACCTCCACAGAATTGAGGCTGAACAGGGATTTGAACTCTGTAGTCCACGTCATAGGATTATTATCATATATATATATATATATATATATATATATATATATATATATATACCCGCCCAGAGTCCCCTTGTGGGGGGAGATGGGCGGTGATATAAGTTGGAAATAATAAATAAATAAATAAATAAATAAATAAATATTACGTTACTTCTTTCTTTGAAATACAAGTTAGTGGAAGCACAGCCAAAATGCACCATGAGAAATCTTCCTAAATAGAGCTATCTAATTTAACTCAAGGGTCAGGAGTGTGGTGCACACTGTCCCACCCAAAACTACCTCTCCTAAAGTAGCATAAGTTTTAAAAATATCAAAATTTAGAAGTCCATAAAATCTTGTGAGATCTTTCGCAAGAATATTTAAATTTAGAAGATGTCATCTAAATTTTTGAAACAATCCTTTTGCATGTATGTGTGTTTTGGGTTGGAAAATGTTACTGACTCATGGTTTAACGCCCAAATGATACAGTTGTGCTATGCATTTAACTAAGGGAAAGATTATTAAGGAGAATTTTAAATGCCCATCACACCTTATTTCTTTTTTTTTCTTTTTTTTAGGTTTCAGCTTACCTCTGATCATGGGATAGGTCCATTGCCCTAATGCCAGCGTCACAGCCAGGATAAATGTAGAGTTGTTTGAAGTCACAAGCCTGCCACACTTCTACTACTCCATTATCACCACCTGTAACCAGATTCTGCCCATCACTGCTCAGAAGGATAGCCTACATAAAAGCCAAAGATAGAAGCAACCATAATTATATAAGGAATTGCTGTATAGAGTACACAGTTATAATGAACAGAGCACTTCCTTGTTTAATACAGTTTGCTTATAGTAGTAAAGCCTAACCATAAGCTCCAAAATGCTGAATGATAAAATGGCTTTTTTATTATAAGCAAAAGCCAAGAAGGTTTGCCTTGAAGTTTGCACACATTAGTTCAGCCTTTGCCTTGGTATATACCACTATGAACAGCTTGAGTTATGCATCCTTTTAATCTCCTTTGGCAGCGGCTGCTGGTAGATTTTGTTCCCCAGGGCCCTGTATTCATGATGGTGCCCAGACACCTCCACAGGATCCAGCATGTTAACATTATGACACACATGCAGCAAAAGGGTCATCGCTTGCATTGTGCTGGCATGAGCTGCTTTCATTATTTGCCCCCCAGACTGCCCCCCCATTGATGCCTCTGAGTATGCTGTAATTAAAGGACAACAGAGGTCAAGCAATTTAAGGTTTTAAGCATGATCAGATAATTAAGCAACAGATATCCAGGAAACATTGTGTATTACGCAATGTCTTGGTGAAGTTTTTAAGAATAATTCTAACTTGAGTTGAAGCTGAAAAGTTTTTTCTATAAATGTTACTTTTTTCAGGTGACACTGAACTAATGTTAATGCCTTCTATTAAAATATAAGATAAAAAATTACCCTGGTTGAATCATTAATTTCCATTTGGGCCAAAAGTTTTCCATTAATGCTGAAATTGCTGAATCTTCCTCGTTCATAATAGATGATACAGTGGCCTTCACTAGACACGGATATTAGGCGGGGATACAAACAGTTTTCTGTTCCTTCTAGCGCTCTCAGCAAATCTCCAGTAATTGTGTGTACCAGACAAGGTCCTTCTGTATATTATAAATTAATAACAGCATATTACAGAAATGGAAATTCATATAATTTCGGTCAGTGCTTCACAATGGATTGGATACAGACTAAGTTAGCTTAAAAGAGATTCTACTACAATTTCTGAGAAAGGTTATTCATTATTTAAGTCCTAATGATTTCAACATGAACTAAAGTGGAATCCTAACCTACCAAAGGGTTAGGATGGGGTAGAATATCTCTCTACTGACGGAGAAAAACTCCATGATCAAGGAGAGTACATCTGATCTCCAGGGCACTTGTTATACCCAAGGGAATCTTTAAAGGTTTATACTGTATCTGTTCTTAGTAGAGGTTTTAGCAGCAGGAGGCCAGAACGGGGGCAGGTCAGGTTTGGATTGAAACTGATGGTGGACTTCTGCTCCATTGAGGTAGTGGTTGGCCTCTATAACCACATAATTTAGAATTCCCATGGATAATTCTCCCTATTGAGTGAAATGAAATGTAAGTTCTAATTGGCTGAAAGGACCAGCAGAGGCACTTTACCCAAATAACTCTCTCTGAGCAGGCTGAACTAGTTGGATTTAGAAAGAAGAGGAGGGTCCTTTGCTTTAACACTTACTCTAGACCCCCTCCCTTTATAAGTGAATAGTCTTCCTTCAATTCAAGATAGAGAGAGAGAGAGAGAGACATGGTTGTAATGGGCTGTGAGAATAACCTTGAGGAAGAAGAGGAAGAGCTGCAGCCAAGGCAACAGTCAGATAAGAGAAATCTGGGCCCAAAGCAGGAATGGAATTTGAGAAAGTGTCTCAGACTTGACCCTTCCTAGTTTTCTTTAGGATAAAGGCAGGGAGGGGAGAGGCACATTCAGAGTTGCAATATTCTGTTACTGTGACCCTATAATAAAAGTAGTTTTAGTGTTTAAAGCTTTGGTGAATGTAGTTACCTCGTAGGGCTGACAATGGTATATCTGGTCAACATAGGCTGACCATATGTCCCATTTTGAACGGGACAGTCCCGTTTAAGCATTTTTCAACTGTCCCGTCGTTTTCATAAAAATCTCAATTTTGTCCCGTTTTTCAAACCTGGCGGGAATGGCGCGGAATGAGGATCAGAGCCAGAGCGTGGACCAAGGGGCGGGGTTTGCAGGATCCCACCTGCAAACCCCACCCCCCAGTCTGAGAGATTGGCTCCCACCTGCAAACCCCGCCCTCAGTCTGCGCAATTGGCTCCCGCGTGCAAACCCTGCCACCCTGGTCCCTCCTTTGCCGCATGCTGATAGGCAGGAGGGCTTCCTCTTCCGGGCTGCCTCCAATTGGCAGCTCTGGCTCGGATCCTCCTTCTGCGCCATTCCTGCTGGGTTTATAAAATGGGACAAAATTGAGATTTTTATCAAAACGACGGGACGGTTGAAAAATGCTAAAAAAACGGGACTGTCCCGTTCAAAACGGGACGTATGGTCAGCCTACTCATGGCAGAAGAAGCTACAAGGAAAGAATGCTCAAGAGAGGTGGGAGTTTCTTAAGAAGGAAATATTAAAGGCATAATTGCAAACTGTTCCAATAAGGATAAAAAAATGGCGGACAGTAAATGAAGCCAGTGTGACTGCAGAAAGTTTACTTAAGATCTGAAAATGGAAAAGGACACATATAAGCAATGAAGCGGTCAGAAAGGAAGAGTTCAGACAGGTAGGCTGGAAGTGTAGAACTGGTGTCAGGAAAGTTAAATCTCAGAAAGATTGAAATCCCTAATATTCAGTGCAGGCAGTGCATTCAAGAAACGAAGTTTTTTTCAAATAATTTCAAAGCAAGGTCCAGGATTCTGCACCATACAGCAACTTTGGCAGTATTAATTATCTATAGATTTGAATTTTGGTAGCAATACTTATGCTGCTTTTTTGCAAGAGGTGGCTTGGGCTAATTCAATTGTTGATATTAGCTCTTGCAGCTAAAGGTACTCATCTAGCGACTGCCTTGGAGAACAACTGTTCACAGTTACGACAGTGATGAAAAAGTAACTTTGCAACCAATGTTTACCACCTTCATAGCATCTCTCTCTCTGTCATGTGTTCACCATAACAGTCAGTTAGTACACATTGTCCTGTGCCTGACCTGTTTCTTCCCCCCGTTTCTTCACTTCCTGAGCTGCTTTTCTCCACAGCGCAGCATCCCTAAAAAGTGCTAACTGCAAGTTAACAACCTCAGCTCTGTAACCTTAATTAGTTGATTAGAATCCTCCTGCCATTCGCAGCTGCTACCTGAAATTGACAAGATCCTAATCAGTTTCATACTAAAGGCTTTTGTTTGCCTCCTAGGCAGCAGGTGGCTTGCAGCCGCGAGTGCGCTATGCAAACAGCTGGTGCTAGCACATTCCTTTCAATGTGTATTCCCCATTGTGTGCCTGCTTACTCTCTTGTAGTCCCTTTCTCTCCAATGAATGTAAACACAGACATTAATTCCCTTCTTGCTAATTACTCCAGTGCCAGGGTGAGCATTCCAAAGGATGGGGGAGTGTGGAAAAGCGGCTATAAGATTTACCCTTTTACCCAGCTTCCTCATGAGTCAAGTTCCAGAAACCAACCCCACCATTTGGTCTCACCCGATGGTTGGGGTGGTATCCTTTTGATGCTGTAAAAAAAAGGAAAGCTGAAGTAAAATTGTAAGCACACTCGCAGTCACATGATTTTCCACTTAGCGACTGCTTCACTTAACGACTGAGTTGCCGGTCCCAACTGCAGTCACTAAATGAGGACTACCTGTAGGTTAATGATGGCATAAAGAAATAATACTTATTTTGAGGCGAGAAGTTTTAAACTAAAAATAACCTTTAGCAACTGACCTTTAGCACCACTTATGACAAGTCCCAGCTCAGCACATACTGATACGCAGACAACTTCATGATCATGACCAGTTAGAACAGCTCTGGGAGCAGGATAGTCACCTACAAAAAAGAAAAAAATACACATACATACATACATACATACATACAGGTAAAGGTACCCCCCGCACATTTGTGCAGTCGTGTCCGACTCTAGGGGCCGGTGCTCATCTCCGTTTGTTAGCCAAAGAGCCAGCGTTGTCCGAAGACACTTCCACGGTCATGTGGCCACATGACATGCACGGAACGCTGTTACCTACCCACCGAAGTGGTACCTATTAATCTACTTGCATTTGCATGCTTTCGAATTGCTAGGTTGGCAAGAGCTGGAGCTAGTGCAGGAGCTCACTCCGCACGCAGGGCTAGGGATTCGAACCTCCGAACTTGTGATCTTCCGATCGACAAGCCTGGCATCTTACCCACTGAGCCACCACACCCCTACATACATACATACATAGGTAAAGGTAAATTCCCCCGCACAGTTGTGTCCGATTCTAGGGGCCGGTGCTCATCTCCATTTGTTAGCCGAAGAGCCAGCGCTGCCCAAAGAAGCTTCCGTGGTCATGTGGTCAGCATGACGCACGCAGAACGCTGTTACCTACCCACCTAAGTGGTACCTATTTATCTACTTGCATTTTCATGGTTTCTAATTGCTAGGTTGGCAAGAGCTGGGGCTAGTGCAGGAGCTCACTCTGTCATGCAGGGCTAGGGATTCAAACCTCCGAACTTGCAACCTTCTGATCGACAAGCCTGGCGTCTTAACCGCTGAGCCATCACATATTTATTTATTTATTTATTTATTTATTTATTTAATCCAACTTATATCACCGCCCATCTCCCCCCATAGAGGGGACTCTGGGCGGTTTACAATAAAGTCAGTGATTAAAAGCATATAAAATATACAGCACAATATATCAATTTAACCAAAAATTAAATATAAATATATAAATATATAAAATCCAAGAGGCTGTGATGTTATGTTTAAAAGAACTCTATATATTTTTGTTGTTGTTGTTCAGTCGTTTAGTCGTGTCCGACTCTCCGTGACTTCATGGACCATAGCACGCCAGGCCTTCCTGTCCTCCACTGTCTCTCGGAGTTTACTCATACTGTATATATATTTAAATTTGATTTGAGATTCACTTTGGGAGCATTTCTACTTTTATCTTGGGGGGGACTCTGTTTTAGAATCTCTCTAGTATATGGAATTTCTTGATTCATATATTATATTTCTTCATGAAGCACTAAATATAGTGTCTATACTAGTCATAATAATTTAATATATATTTAGATGATTTGACTGGGTTTAGAAATATAACCTTCGCTGTTGTTTTCATTTGAACAAAATGTCATTTATTAGGCTGTGTAATGCTTCAGATTTGATATTTATAATTTCAACTTTTAAGTCTCCCCACTCATAAGAGACTCTGAGTAGTTAACAAGAGTTAAAATGGTACAACAATTTAAAACAAGAAATGGTGCTTCAGTGTAAAAATATACTATCTCTCTGCAACTCTTTAAAGTAGCTGTGTTTTTTCTTGGGTTTGCACTCTTGCTTCCTACAGACAGGTGGTACATTTACATTCTGAAATACCTTTTTTGAATTAAGTGCTGCATAGCCCTAATTATTTAGATTTCAGTGCATATGCTGGCTAGGAAACAGCCAGCCATCATGCCAATGCATCTGGGAGACATCTGGTTAGGGAAAACAGAATATCTATAAAATATGGGATATACCTGTTTGGACTGAAATAGAAAAGCTGAATAATATTAGAGGTAGTTTCTCTGCTTTGAAAGATGTTTACATAAGTAACAGGTGCATTATATTGTGAAAAGTAAACAGAGAAAGAGCTGGGAAGAATTCAGTGATATATCTTTCTATGCTTCTGGGTGGGATGTTTAGATATCAATAGTTAATTACTTATACTCCATATTTTGTAAATTTGTCTGTACTGAAGGAGTGTAGGAGATGGAGGTATCAAATAAAAATTATCTAAACAAGTTATTTAATCCTCTAAATTATTTTTGTATCCTTTCACAACTGCCGCTGCAATGTACAACTGCAATTTTAAAAAACATGTTACATTCTGCACAGAATGAAACATTAGATTAGAAATAGGCAACTTTTCCAGCACCAAGGGCTGAATAGGAAATGTATCAGGAAGTGAAGGGGTTTAGCTACATTTCTGGAGGATGCTAAACTATAGCTGGCAGAGGGCTTGAACTTATTTTGCAATATTCTAATTTTGAAATTGCTGTTCTCAATGTGAATTATCTGATTTAGCTCTTAAAAAACCTTGAGTTTTCCATGACAGTTGAAAAGAAAGCAAAGAAAGGGAAAAGGAACTATTATCTACATAATTCTGGAGTATCAAGCTTAATACACTCAACTGCAGGTTATCTATAATTAAAGTGAATCTGTACTGTGTCCTACTTTATTTGGTATTGTCTCTGAAAGCAGATTTTTAAGGAAGTCCTAACTGTAATATACTTAGAATCAATTGTGGCTTGGCAGTAACAGTAAATACCACTTCACTCTTTGGAGCAAATGAAAGAAAATAACATTTTAATCAGTGTTATATTATTAGAGCAAACCCGCTAAATGGGAAAGAGAATTTCACATACCACATTTCGCTGAAAAAAAATGGAATGTCAGGGACTGTAGCAATCATTCAAAATCTAACAAAATTCTGTCACCCTAATAGCACTACTGATAGATGCAGTGAAAGATTAAAGGCTAAGATACTAAGGGAACTGCAGGTGAAACTTGACTGCTGTGAATTGAAACACTGTCACGTTGAACTCACAGTAATTTCCACAACATGGTACTTCTGTATCTGTGTCGTCAAATCACTTTAGGGCAAAATGGTAAAATCTAGAAGACTGAGCTACCTCAGTGTAGTAATAAATAAGAAGCTAGCTTTTGTTTCCCACAAAAGACATAATATGCAATTAATAATATAGAAGATCTTGAGTGAAGGAGAAATATTAATAGTCTAACCATTTAGTCATATGGTTCCACATTTCCTTACAAATTAATATTTCATGTGAATTAGAAACATTTTTTCTTTTCCTTTTTGGTAGTGACACACACTATCATCAGTGCAATAAAGGTTAATAATTTGAAAAGTGGAAGACATCAAAGCATCTGATCTTTGGCAGAATTGCTTTCCTACCCAAAGAGGAATAAGAATATTGTGAAATAGGCATCAATAAAATATACTGAATATCAAATCCCAAAGGGCAGTTTCCTGGAAATGTTTTTTTTTAATTTTTCTCCACAACAAAGCTACCTGTGGTAAGGTCCTAACTAGGCCAACAAAAGAGCATTGATGGACTGCATATAGCTAACAGGACTTAAGTGAATAATTATATCCCAAATAGTGGACAAAGCATCTTTAAAGGCATGGAGACAAAGTCACAGGAAACAGTAGTTTGTGTGTTTTATGCTTCTCTTTCTACTGCTTGGCTAATGCCAATTTGCTGGTACTGTATAATGTATTCCCATATCTTCCATACATGGAGAAAATTCCTTGCACTCTACTTCCACAGCAACACTGTCTACTACAACTTCTTTGGAGATTCTTTCCCACTTTCATTCTGAGCATGGAGACTGGAAGAACATGTATCCACATACATACCCATCATGCTCCCTTTTGGGAAAAGCAGTATTATAGAAAACATAGAAAAAGAGTAAGGCCTAGTAAGCAAAGAGACTGGAGGCAGAAGGTAAGAGAAAGAAAGGGAAAACAAGAAACCACCTAAATCCAATTCACCTTAACTCCTTTTACTTCTTAATGCATAATTTTTATCCTTACTTTCATCCTTACTTTCATCATATCGTATACCAATTCATACATTGCCTACTCTTCTTCAAATGTTCCACCTCTATCTTTTTGAAGATCTTACTAACTTGTTTCGTAATTCGGTTCTTATTAATTCTCTATCACCATCTCCATTTTCAGTCATTCTTGAGTCTCTAAAGCACTGTTTCTCAACCTTAGCAACTTTAAGATGTGTGGACTTCAACTCCCAGAATTGCTGGCTGGGGAATTCTGGGAGTTAAAGTCCACTCATCTTAAAATTGTCAAGGTTGAGAAACACTGCTCTGAAGAGTCTAATCACTTTTTCTGAATTCTGTCATCTTGTTTGCACTTTCCTCCTACAAAATAATTCAACCCCCCCCCAAAAAAAAATCAGGGATTTATTCAGAATGTTACACACTTTATTTCTTGTCTGCCTTTCTATTCTTATACTGCCCATCTCCAAGACTCCAGGAAATTCCCTCCAAACCGATCCCGGGTTCTTTCATTATCACCATTAATTGGAGAATATCATGCAAATAATAAATTCATAATTTCATATGCACCCCAAACAATCTAGATGACATTACTTCATACTTTCTGATATATTCATAATTAAGCCTGTACTACCTGCATGTATTCATCAACTCTGCTCCACAAGACCAGACCCCTTTAACTGAGAATGATTACATTTTTCTTCTTTCTTTTGGCCTCACAAATACACAAAGGGCAATCAAAACTCAGTTTTATCCCAAGCATGCTCATACTATTTCATGCAAGCTGGGATCTCCTGTTAAAATCTGTCTTGTAATACAACATACTGTTGCCCACATCATCAACTAGGAGGCAGATATAACCTGGAAGGATTCTTTTGAAATAAAATCTAGCAAGGGGTGCTGGGAATACTGTTTTCTTTCTGGTTACAGGCATTAACTTGTTTATTGCTAGAAACCATTGTGTCAACTAGGTTTACACCTGCTTGGGTTCTGATATTCCCATAGACTCTCAAACATCTTTATGATGTTCCTTATATGCTTGACCTGCAGCTATAGGCTCATACATGTATGTGTCACAGACATAGCAGTCTTTCCTTCCCACACTATTCTGAAAAGATTCGAATCATATATACTCTACAAGCTCCAAGGAGAGATTGGATTTAAGCATGTAATATAGTCAAAGGGTCAAAATGACACCAAATCTTTACATTTGTAGGTAGAAACAAGAAGTACAACTAACTTCAAATAAAGTGGACATATCTACGTGAAAGTAGATGAGAAGCTTGATAACAAAGACATTAGAGACATTAACAGCTGTAACTGCAAGAATTGTTTCCACTGGGTATCTCTAGTTTTTGGGAAATATAATTCTGCATTCCTACTGGCATCTAAACAATCAGTATTTCTGGGGAGTCTTTGGTGCTCTCTGAGCCTTGTTGTTTTCATGCAGACGTTTCATTGCCAGGCTAGGCAACATCTTCAGTGCGAAAAGGGGATGGAACTTGCTGTCTGTTTATATACCCTGGCTTGTCCTGCCTGTGTTGGTGGGGGTCTTGTACTCTCCTTGGTAGTTCTTTTTTGGCCAACGCAATTTTAATATGAAACAAAGGATTTGATGTTCAAAGCCCATAGTATACTCTTCTCTATAAGTTTTATAATTTGCCATTTAAAGAAGTAATATGTACACATACAGTTAATATTTTAAAACTAATTATCTCCTCCCAATTAATTTAAAGAGTCTTTTAAATCTGAAATATTTACATGCAAATGACTCAAAATGCCTTCAGAAGTATTATTCATAAAATCAATGCTACTCTCTCCCTGGAATTCTTTATAGAGATATTTAGTATGTTTAGTGTTAAGGCAGTTTACCACACTCATTTATTGGAGTACTGAACATTCCCTTTAAGTATATGTAAAATGTGTCAAGTGAGACAAAATGCACTTTAGTGCCTTTAAGGGCTATTTACTGTAATTGGTCCACAAACTGAGGTTCGGGCCAGTTGACACAATGTGCTCATATAGTGTTCAATGCAAACATGGACAGGAAAAGCAACTCACACCTCTGGCAACTTGCTGCTATATAATGAGAAATGTCAAGTCCCAAGATCAATGAAATTTCAGACCCTGGGGACATGACAGGAATAGCATTGATTGTTTTAAAGAAACCAGTCAAAGGCTGAATGCAATATATTGCACAGATAGACTCAGGAGGATAAGCAGCCAAGTCCACTATACCTACATGACAAAAAATTCAATCATGTCTTAAACCCAAGCTGCTGGCTCCATTTGCCTCCTTTTTTGCAGTGAACTGGTTCCAATTAAAGTGTGCAAATTAATTTTTATCACTTCCGAATTAGTTTCTGGATTTGTATCCATTTGAGGGGGGAAAAATCCTTCCTTCCTTCCTTCCTTCCTTCCTTCCTTCCTTCCTTCCTTCCTTCCTTCCTCCCTCCCTCCCTCCCTCCTTCCTTCCTTCCTTCCTTCCTTCATTTGTTCCAAGAGTCAGATTTTCCACCCAATCCTAATTAGAAAGAAGGAACTAAAGCTACCTAAAATGTACTAATGAAAAAATAGGAAGTAGCCAGTTTTATGAGCTGAGTTACAGAAGAAACTATGTAAACCTATGCACAACCAAGACAGGATTGGTTAAAGAAAAGTAATTGATGTAATTAAAAAACTTTCTCCAACTCTAAATCCAGAATATCAGCATTTTATGCATCACAGTCTCTAAACTCATAGAACCTTCTATATGTCTTCCATTTGATCAACTTCAAGGCTGCACTCTGTACATTAGATAAAACTGAAAGGACCAACACAGGGGATGCCAGTGAAAATTTGAGCAGCACAACATTTGTTAGTCTACAGCTCAAAGTTGTAAGAGATTTTTAGATGTAGTGTAGTGGCTAACTGCAAATCCTGATTGGACCATACAGCTTGTGAGCCACATGTAGCTTCAGCTCCCTTCAGATGCAGTAACAAGCAGGAGAGCTGCCAAATTTTTAAAATGGATTATTTATTCAGAATGTTTAATTTGTTAAATGTCATTTTAACAATAAATAAATATACTTTTCTACTGTAAATTTGGAAGTATTAAAAATACTGTAAATTTGGAAGTATTAAAAATACTGTAATATTTGGAAGTATTAAAAATAGATTAGATAGAATTTATTGATTTTGGTTAGTGACCAGCATACAAAAAAAAAAAAAGGAAATAAAAAGTACAATATATCAAGTGTACCTACGTATATGGTGTGAGGCAATATTAGAGGGCTGATAGGAGATGAGTATATTAAAGTACTTATATGTGTGTATTTAGGTATAAAAACTAGCAAGGGCCACATCAGTAATGCTTTTCAGCTTACTTAGTCATTTTATTAATAAGAAACACCAGAGAGTAATTAAGTGTGTGAGAGCATGTGTATATGCATATGAATGTAACATATCAGATGTATGATTAGTGGTGTTGATGAAAAAAAATAAAGAAGAGATCCTGCTCTATATGATTTTCTGAAACAACTGAAGTTCCTTTTGATAATTGGATGCACTGAAGCTGAAATTGATAATTAACTATCTTTCATCTTAAAGGATCATTAGAAAGTCAAACACCTAACCCACATAATTACCATAACCTGACATTTTTCTCTTGAGTTCCTTATCTCCTTATGTTCTGTAATATAAAATATCTTATCTACATCTCCAGATGACAGCTTTTGCGAAACTAATCCTGTTCTGAAAAATATCATCCACATCTTCCTAGAGATTCATTTTAAAGATGTTAACTAATTGGATTTAACCTACCCTATACCCCTGACTTTCATTTTCCGTACAAGATAAGCCCTAATCTCCTGGCAGTAAAGTACAGGAAGTATAGATATTATAAAAATATTCCTTCCTATAACTTTTGGTATAAAACTATTCTTCCAGTAAATTAGGAAACCCATGAATGATGAACAGCCTCCAATGGCAAAATAAGTGGAGAAACCTTGTGAGCAATCATCCATAAGTCAGTAATGGTGGTACCAGAAGGTTACAGGGAGTCATTTGGCACTTCATAAAGCAGCCACCCACTTTGCAGGCAGTTGGCAGGGCAAATGGAGACCATCATATATACAACTCTGGTATTTGCAAGTGAACTGCTGAGGGCTTAGCAACTAAGGCAGCTGCTGCCTTCCTGGAGAAAAAATGGAATGAGGGCCCATCAGGGAGAAGATGGATAGTCTGTACAGTCATAATTGAAAATATAAAGGATAAACATTACATAGATAGATAAAAATGGTAATAACTTACTGCTATTTGGATTGTCACCAATGATATGATGTCGGCCACTCCAGTACCACAACAGCAAAGTAGCATCGCGAGAGCCAGAGACTATGTAGCAGTCCCCACCGATATAAGACTCTGATCGGGCAAGACAAGTGACTACATCCCAATGGCCAAATACAATCTGTGTTAGTTTGCCTACAACAAAGAGAGGTTGCTTGACTGATTGTTTTTACCCATGCTGCAGTGCGTTGTGAATACAAATGGCAGCCAGCAAACAAATTTAAAGACAAAGCACAAATAAAAGACATTTTCAACAATGGACTATAAAACAGGTATCAGTGACTATCTTCAGGCAGCAAGGGATAAGGTATTCTGTATGAACATGTTGTATGCAGGCTGTACCAAGTATCGGACTGGACAAAAGGCATAACATTTCCTCTCATGGGATCTAAATACCCTGCAGGTCTGTTATTACCTCTTTTTGATGTATGAGATGGCATTTCAGACAATAGATGCCATGTAATTTGCACTAAATGGACTGCAGCTTTAACATGTATGAATGTAAAAAAAAAAAGCTGATCTCTGCAGAGTTCTCACCCTGTATCCTACAGGTTGAAGAGGCTTCTGCATTCCCAGGTGTCAAAGTGATATAACATTGACTTGTTGTTCATCAGAGAAACATAGAAAACTGTCTACTCCTGAATGGTAATGGCTCTCCAGAGTCTCAAACAGATATCTTGCCTTTCACCTACAAGTGATCATTCTTCACTGGAAATGCTAGGAACTGAACCTGTGACCTTCTCTATGCAAAGTATTTGTTGTATGGTTGGAGTTACAATTTCTCACCCTCCTGATCTCCTCCTGTCACAAAACCATCACAGCCAGGCCAGATGCTGGATTGCAAGCCTCTCTGAGAATTCTCATGGCAGCTGCTGCCCCTGGGATTCTGAATGATTTAAAACCTCTTGAAAATTTAAATAATTTTGGGGGGAATGGGGATTTGAATAGTAAGAGTATCCGCCACTGATAACAGATTCACCCTACCCTGAAGGGAAAAAAAATTAACTCCTCCCTCACGAGAACATCCTAAATGAGTATTCTCGCAAAAGATATTGTAATATTCCATCTGAGGACCCTGAAATCTTGTTAAGACTTCATTCTCACCTGAGACTGGATGATAGCTGAGAGCAAAAATCTCCAAAATTTGAGATTTCAAACACTGTTTTTAAATTAGCTCCTGGGATTCGTAAATTTGCTAACCCTTATTTCAATTCCTTCTCTGATATGAAAAAAACCAGCATTTTCTATACTACTTTATTTAATTTTAAACAATATTTCTCTATTTTGACATACTGTGAATGATATAAGAAAATGAATTAAAATTCCATGTGAAAATTCCACCTGTTTCTGTTGAATAAACTCGAAAGCTCTTGTCCCAGAAACCACAGATAAGAATGTAGCGATTATCGGCTGTAACCACGAAACAATGCGCATTGATTTGAATGCTTTGATCTACAAGGTCTGTGATCTGCCGTTTATTCACACCAGAGTTATTGGCTGTGTGGAAACGAAAAAAGGAAATTCTTTCAACAACTTTATATCATGCAAATATACTCATCACTGAACTTTGGATGTGAGTGAGCATGCTAATTCAGGCATCATAGTAGAATTAATATACCTTCAGTCCCATGTGTCAAGTCTCAAAATAAGAGCCAAAGTGTTTCTAATGTACACTGCTTGCAAGCAATTTCCCCCTAATATAATGCATTTTTGTTGGGGTGTTTGGTTTTGATTCCTTTGATACTCTTAACTACAGTTTTTCATAGTGTAAATTTAGAGTGGGCTGTAGCTATTTTTCTCTACTTTTAAATCTTCTAATTCATGAAAAAATAATATACTAAATTATTGTTGAAACTACTGTATTTCTTAATTATTTCTTATTTATTTTCCATCTAACATAACATACCAATCAATGGATCCATTTCAATAGGAAGGTGATGAGCTTGATCTAGAGAATATCCTGGTGCTCCCCTGAGACCTAAGGAATAGGAAAAAAAGGTCAATAATGGCTATATAAAATTAGGTTTGTACTATGGGATTCCTAATATTTTCCTCTTTCCTGGTTTTGAGATTGCAAAATGAGAAATATTTTTTTGAAAGGCTGGAAACCTTATATGGACTTTTTGTTGAAAGAAGAAAATATCAAATTGATGATTTTGGGATTAAAAAGGGACAAAGAGGATGGGGAAAACATTAAGATCTTTCTTAATCAATAGAAAGAAGGGCGGAAGGCATAATTGTATGTTTGTTTTTATTCCCTTCCTTTTTCTCTTTTTCTTTCTTTTTTGGGGGGGGGGGTTTTGTTTTGTATAAGGTGAAGGTTTCCCCCGCACATTTGTGCAGTCGTGTCCGACTCTAGGGGCCGGTGCTCATCTCCGTTTGTTAGCCAAAGAGCCAGCGCTGTCCGCAGACGCTTCCACGGTCATGTGGCCGCATGACGCACGCGGAACGCTGTTACCTACCCACTGAAGTGGTACCTATTCATCTACTTGCATTTGCATGGTTTCGAATTGCTAGGTTGGCAAGAGCTGGAGCTAGTGCGGGAGCTCACTCCGTCACGTGGGGCTAGGGATTCGAACCTCCGAACTTGCGATCTTCCGATCGACAAGCCTGGCGTCTTACCCGCTGAGCCACCACTTTTACTGTATTGAAATGTTTGTGTGTGTGTGTGTGTGTGTGTGTGTGTGTGTATGAATGACAGACAATGTTGGAAAATATTCTGACATTAGTGGGATGTAGTTTTCCATTCATCTGGACCTTAAAAGGACCAAGTCTTCACAGCCAAATGAAAAACAAGAACTGGGCTCTCTAACCCAGGCATGTTCTGATTAGAGGAAAAGTGGGCTGGTGTTACTATCAGTTCTGCTATGTTCAAGTGATGAGGTTTGACACTTCTCATAGTAAACTTTTTGTTTTCACCTATCAGAATTATAGTTTAATAGTTTAATAGTTTGGATCCCTTTCCCATTTTTCTGTATATCTCTAACTATTTCCACTCATCTCTACTGTGTGCATATTCCTAAACCTGTGTTATCCATCTCTTTTTCTCAATTTGCCATTAATTTCCTCTGTTTATTATGGTTTGTTTCATAAAAAGTTTTCATTTGTGTCTGAATGAAATTAGATGGAGACTGGCATGTTTATTGGTACCATTTTTTTTCTGCATTAAATAGGATATGTGTATCTAATGTGTAGATATCAGGAATGAATTTGTGTAAAAGAAGTGATTGCAGCTGAATCCTCCCTACACTCCAGTAATTTCCAGCGCTTTTCCCCTGCCCTGGTTTTAATATGGGGAATGCACCAGGTAGGGATACAAAATGCCTGAAGCAACAGTGACAAAGTTAGAGTTCAGCTTTTTCATCCATGCCTCTCTCTTGATGTTTTAAAACAAAAACAGAAACAAAAACAAAAACAAAAATAAACCCTCTCTCTCACCCATGCTGAATACTTTACTGTATTAAAAAACAAACTTAGTGAACATATACTGTATTTAGCTTGGCCCTAGAAATGTACTGTTATCCACATGCAATCCAGTGGAAAAAGTGTTACTATTATTTAAATTGGGAGGATATAAACTAGCATTCAAAACAATACCAGACTGGTTATTTAGGTGTGTGTGTGTGTGTAATTTTTGAGGTGGCAACTAATTTCCCCAGTGTTATCTTTAGAGGTGGATTAAGTTATAGGAAACATTTTTAAAAACCCTCCTTGGGTTTGCATATACTATTTACATTTATTTGTGTCATGGAGTTTAATACAAACCCAACCCAAACTATTTGTGAAATACAAACTCAGCACAAAATCCCTCTTAACACATACCTACTGTATTGTGCCATCTATTCACTGCAAAAAGCCGGCTGCAAGTCACAGTTACCACGGCAGGAATTGTAAGGTGGGGGAGAGTATTGGCTGCCACATGTGTGACAGGAGAATTTGACGGAAATTTGAGCACCATTATAACATCTTGCTGCATCTGATCTTTAAACATAAGTGGGCTCTGTGGAAGGAAACACTGTTGAGTAGAAAGGAGAAGAGAACAGAAGAAAACAGAAAGATTAGTGAGAAGGTCTGAAGGGAAAATAAGGTTAAGAGAGTCAGGAAATACTTACACATCCAGGGGAAAAAATGTTTTTTGTACAGCTACCACTACAGATACAAGGCAGCAAAACCAGAGAAGTGGTTACTAGAGCAAATACGGAAAAGTCATGGCAAATGTCCATTAGGTTATCATTAGAGGGCATGTAATGATACAGTCAGCATTAACAGATAGAAAATCTCACTAAAATGCTTACGGTTGTTTATACAGTAAAGATATCAAACAGAAGCAGTAGTTTAGTCATCCATTAGGCTTACATAATACACAAGTTGAAGAAACATAAACTGGAGGAATTGTCTTAGGTGCTCTATCAAAGCCAACAACAAAACTAAATGTAATGGCATTAACAGAAAGAAGAAACACTGAGCTAAGCTGAAAATGGCAACACCATGGAAAACATCCTCCTTAATAAAATGTATTACTGTTATCTAATGTTATGCTGGTGATTTTTGGTGATGTGGAACAGAGTGGGGAAGTACTCAGTGTACTGTAACTTAAAAAGCAATCTAGTCATGCAGCAGTTGTCGTTCTACAATGCTTGAGTGAACAGGCATGTCTTCAGTTGTTGTCTAGCAGAAGACAGCAAAGGGGCAGGTAACCTCCCTAAAGGAGGAGACACCAGCACTGAAAAGGTCCTACAACTGGCCACAACACTGTGAGCCAAACCCATTAGTAGAACTACAAGCTGGGAAGTCCCAACTGATTTTAGGGCACATGTTGGAAGACACTGAGAGAAGTAATGTTAGGACTTCATAGGCTAAATGTCATGCCCTGCATCACAGGACACAACAAAGGAAAAAGGAATCACACAGAACTCAATAAGAAGTTTTAATGAAAGAATCAGGGGTAAGGAACAGAACCTAGGAAACTACATCCCCCTGTTATTAATGGATTCATTAAAGTGGATTCTTTGAAGCGTTTGAATATGTTATTCCTTGGCTTTGTAAAACCTGGACTGAGCTGCCACTTCTGCATTTAAAGCTACCACTGAACTCTTCTCCCATCAATTGTAGAGTTCCTCCCATTCCTTTCTCATAACAATCTCTTACGCTACTGACAACACCTTAAACTGAGCCTGGTAGGTCTTAACATCCATTGCACTGCTTCAGGGTTGGTATCATGTGCTCCCATTTAAGCACTCCACTTAACAATCAGGCAGTTGTATTGTACATCACTTATAACTTCTGAATAATCTTCCCCTACATCACTGATCTGCATTACAATAATCCAATTGTAATGTTTTGACTACATGTATTACTGAAGTAGGGCTATCCCAATCCAGGCACAGTTTCAGCTAATGAGTCCCTCTTTTTGGGGGGAGATGGGCGGTGGCAAAATTCGAATAAATAAATAAATAATGCCCTAGCATAGCTGAAGCTGGGCATAGGCCCTCTTTGCCATCAGTTTTCCTAGTAATAGACTAGAATCAAGAACAGCCCTGAAGCAGTACAATTGTTCCATTGGAGCAAGTGCTAATACATTATCAACCCTACAAGGCAGACCAGACCAAGAAACAGATACCACATAGGCTTAGAACTGCTTTATTAGAATGGCTATATTAACAAAATCTTGCAAGTTTGAATGTGCTTCCCCTCCTCCTTCTTTTATCTCGTTGAGAATTAGGGGGTGCCTTTCTGAGATATTTTCATAAATTTCTCTTTGTATGGGCTCAAGCCACATTTATCTGTTTGTTGCATTGGTAACGAATCTTCCCTCTCTCCATCAAGGTCATCTTCTATAGTCTCTACACACATCCCAAACAGTGCACATTCCTAATTCCCAGAACTGAGAACCTCTAATCCACAGAATCTCCATCGTAACATGAAAAATCTTCTATTTGTTGGACCTCATCCAGTCCATCACTGCATCCAGACAACTGTCAAACACCTCAGCAACACCGCCTGATTCAATTGGAAAGAAAGTGTTCAATATAATCAGAATGATGATGAGATCATATTCCACACTTAAAGACTAAAGTAATTCCTAGAATATTCAAGAAGTGTATAAGAATATATTCTGCTTGTTGTAATTTTGCTATCCCTTAAGGCAGAGCTTTCCAAACTGTGTGTCAGGACACGTTAGTGTGTCGGCTGCAGTGTCTGGGTGTTGCAGCTGTTGCTGCCTCCGAACCCTGCCAGGATTCCACGCAGGTCCTAGTGCCTGCCTTGTGCCTTGCTGCCTCCAAACCTGCTGTGATTCCGCACAGGTCCTAGTGCCTGCCTTGTGCCTTGCTGCCTCCAAACCTGCTGTGATTCCGCACAGGTCCTAGTGCCTGCCTTGTGCCTTGCTGCCTCCAAACCTGCTGTGATTCCGCACAGGTCCTAGTGCCTGCCTTGTGCCTTGCTGCCTCCAAACCTGCTGTGATTCTGCACAGGTCCTAGTGCCTGCCTTGTGCCTTGCTGCCTCCAAACCTACTGTGATTCCGCACAGGTCCTAGTGCCTGCCTTGTGCCTTGCTGCCTCCAAACCTGCCAGGATTCCACTCAGGTCCTAGTGCCTGCCTTGTGCCCTGCTGTAAGAGTGTGTCGCGAAATGATGCATGTCTAAAAAGTGTGTCACCAACATGAAAAGTTTGGAAAGCTCTGCCTTAAGGTTTTAAGCATTTTCTTTGCCATATTTTAAATAATAGGGTTTTTGCTACTGTTGGACTAGGAACGGGGACCCAGGTTCACGTCCACCCTCAGCTGTAGAAACTCTCTGGGTGAGTTTGAACTGTTACTCAATACAACCTGTTTTACTGGATTGTTGATTTGAGATTAAAATGGGAGGAATGAATGCTACATACATTGCCTTTTGCTTCTGGGGAAAAAGAGGGATATAAATCTAACAAATGAAAATATAATCAATTGCAAGAAAAAGTATTGCCTAAACAGTTTTGCCCTTAATATTTAACGGCAGCTTAAAAATGTTCTGGACATTTACTAAAACTTTATAGAAAATCTTCAAAAGTTAGAGTTTAAAATAGGATCAAAAAAGGAAAGAAATATAATTGTTTCCAACATAGCTGAACAATACACATATTTTATATTCCTCTGGAATAAATACAGAAAAGTGGATTAGGAATTATTAGGAGTTCAAACTGAAGTATTCAGTATCTCCTCTCTGGAGAGACAGCAGGAGATTAACTACAATTCCTCATTTTGGGTAAGTAGCCAACATCCATGAATCACATCAATCATTTCTTTAAGCAATGGTCGGTGCAATAATGATCTCTGCCATAGCAACGTAGGCTTTTTAATTTTGCAACATAATATTAATCATATGCATATTTACTGTAGTAGAAGCTGATTTAAAGAATCAAATATTTGACAAATCACTTAGTAATTTCCCTATATCCATCTCTCTTTCAGCATACTATTTTTCTGCACAAACCACACATACACACAAAGTTTGTGCTTGTAGGGAACTCAGAACTCATAAAGAGAAAGTGTTACTTAAATTGGCATTGATGACCAATAAAGGATTCTTGGATTCAGAGGAAATAAATTCTCAACAAGCAGTTTTATCTCACCAGGTGCATAGCAGAGCTCCGAGGAGGATGTGGCTCAATAAGCAACTGAGATGGCGTCTGTCCAAAGTTCTGTATCTGTGCCTCCATCGCCTGCAGGGAAAGCAGAGTGATTGTCATAATCAATGTGCATCAAAAATATAGGTCAACACACTCCTTGACAATACAAGCATATCCTAGGTCAGCCATGAAAAAAGTCCAGAAAATTCACTGGGTGCTCTTCTCCCAGGCTGCAGACTCATCCAAGTGTTAGTATTTTGTAGACAAGTGTTGGTTCTTTCAAGCATGCTTCAGTTACTGCACTAATCATTGCTATTTCAAGTAGCAGGAAATGCATGTGAAAATGTTAACCTGTGAGGACATGCAACTTAAGGTCTTGTGAGAGTTCTCTGCCCTAAATACAGCATATACCTTAATGAAGTCCTTTGTAAGGAGGAAAGTATGAGGATATCTAATAAAATAAGCACCTGGGATCTTGAATTAGAAAAAGAGAAATATAATTCATGGAGAAATCAAATCTAAAAAAAATAATCACAATTTCCATCAGATTAACTAGGCACAAAGGAGATAATTATGTAGCTAAATGTACCTGATCTACTTGTAGATAAAGTAACTACCCCAATACAACTTTCTTATGTTTCAATGCTGTTTTCCTTGGTATGTAGGCATTTTCTTACTTAGTCTTCTTCAGACTAGCATGTACTATTTCATGGCTCATTTTGTCATATTTTATTGAGGGTACACATATTATCAATAATTTGAAGTTTTCCAGTATTATCCCTCTCAACAATTTTCCTTACTTTTTTCTGCACATCAAAAATTATACCAACAGCAACATTAAAAAAATAAACTAACCAGCATCAAAAACTGGCACAGGTGAAAGTTACAAGCTGATTTGGTGCTGGCATTGAAGATATGTTGTCGGAAAAAACTCTACTGTGTGAAGCAATTAATGAAGTGGCTGGCAATGCAAGTTCCCACCTTTTGAAGGAGGAGGACAGGAAATATTGCCCATTTCCTGCCCACAATACAGTGTCCCATCCAGCAGTAAATAATGGATACCACCACCCCTTAAAGCAGAGCTTTCCAAACTGTGTGTCGCGACACAAAAGTGTGTCGCCACACACAGTCTGGTGTTTCGCCACACAACCCGGAAGCGCTGATCATCATCAGCGCAACCGGGTTTTCCCGCAGCGACACACCAACGGCGGTGCGCAAAAACCCGAAAGCGGCAGCAGCGCTTCCGGGTTTTTGCGCGCTGCCGCAACGGCGGCACTTCCGGGTTTTCCCGTGGCGACACACCAACGGCGGTTGGTGTGTCGCCGCAGGAAAGCTTTGGAAAGCCCTGCCTTAAAGTGTTAAGATATGGAAAATATTTTCAGTTTTGACTGCTTATAATGAAAATGAAATGGTTTTGTAACAACCTGTAGAAGAAATTCCCTCATGACTTCTGTGGCAGCAGATCTGTGAACAGCTGTGGTAGAAGCAGCAATACTGAACTGTGTTTACTACCCTCTATCCTGCTCTGCTTACAAAATCTACACAAAACCTGGTTACACTCAACATTTTCTTAAAATACAGTCAAACATAGAGGATATTCAAATGATCAGGATATTACTATGGCATAAATGACTAATGCTTAGTTGTTCTCTAAGGGACAATGCCATCAGGGAATTAGTCTAACCAGGAAAAATACACCCCTATTTCCAGTAGTTTGGAAACCATCTGTTTACCCAATGTGTTCTGAAATAAGAGTAGTACATGCAACTAGAATGTGCAGAAGAAAAAATTAAATGCAAAAGCAAAGACAATCGCTACAGAAGATACAGAGTGCACATTGTTGTAACACATGTTTTGTTATTTGTTTACCACTTGACCCCATCCCCTGCATGGACAGCCAGAGTCCAGCCTGTTGTTGTTGTTTATTCGTTCAGTCGTTTCTGACTCTTCGTGACTTCATGGACCAGTCCACGCCAGAGCCCTCTGTCGGCCGTCACCATCCCCAGCTCCCCAATGGTTGAGTCCGTCACCTCCAGAATACCATCAATCCATCTTGCCCTTGGTCAGCCCCTCTTCCTTTTGCCTTCCACTTTCCCTAGCATCAGCTTCTTCTCCAGGGTATCCTGTCTTCTCATTATGTGGCCAAAGTACTTCAGTTTTGCCTTTAATATCATTCCCTCAAGTGAGCAGTCTGGCTTTATTTCCTGGAGTATGGACTGGTTTGATCTTCTTGCAGTCCAAGGCACTCTCAGAATTTTCCTCCAACACCACACTTCAAAAGCATCTATCTTCCTTCGCTCAGCCTTCCTTATGGTCCAGCTCTCACAGCCATAGGTTACTACAGGGAATACCATTGCTTTAACTATGCGGACCTTTGTTGTCAGTGTGATGTCTCTGCTCTTAACTATTTTATCAAGATTTGCCATTGCTCTCCTCCCAAGAAGTAGACGTCTTCTGATTTCCTGGCTGCAGTCAGCATCTGCAGTAATCTTTGCGCCTAGAAATACAAAGTCTGTCACTGCCTCCACTTTTTCTCCCTCTATTTGCCAGTCATCAATCAAGCTCGTTGCCATAATCTTGGGTTTTTTTGAGGTTTAACTGCAACCCAGCTTTTGCACTTTCTTCTTTCACCTTCGTCATAAGGCTCCTCAGCTCCTCCTCGCTTTCAGCCATCAAAGTGGTATCATCTGCATATCTGAGATTGTTAATGTTTCTTCCAGCGATTTTAACTCCAGCCTTGGATTCCTCAAGCCCAGCATGTCGCATGATGTGTTCTGCATACAGGTTGAATAGGTAGGGTGAGAGTATACAACCCTGCCGTACTCCTTTCCCAATCTTAAACCAGTCCGTTGTTCCATGCTCTGAGTCCAGCCTACATCTTAGATATGCATGTAAAAACATTCTATAATTAAAATATAAAAAATATAAAAAGCCTTAAAATATAATTCATGCATAATAGGTTATGTATATTATTTCAGGTTATTTTCCCCATGATTCAAATATTTATTTATCCCTTCTTTTTGTCATTTGAAAGGCCTAGTGAATACTTGGCAAAAAATATCAGTGCTGAACCCCATACGAAGCTATCAAGAAAATCCCCACAAATCACATTCAGCCTTGAAACTAGGTCATAGTTGAATCGAATACTGCAATCCCATGTCCACTTACCATTGTGTAAGCTCATTAAATTCAATGATTTCTGAACAGACATCCATCAGATTGTACAGGCAGTGTTATTTAAAAACAGATGCCAGGAAATGCCCTGATAAACAAACGTTCCTGATACTTCAAAAATAAACTATGCCCAAGCAAGATCAGCATTCCAACCACTTATTTATTTATTTAATTTATATAACCGCCCATCTCCCCCAATGGGGAACTTCAGGGAACAATCTGCCTTACCTGAAGAAAAAAATCAGTCTCTTTGGTCTAATATATTTGTCAGCCGGCTCATTCTGAGTACGTTATTTCTGAATTGGTAGGAAAGTATGTCTGAGTCTCTGGAGTGTTCAGGAGAACACAACAGTACTCTTTTTGTTCTACTACAAAATATTCCATCCATCCATCCATCCAAAAATCCTGTGCAGTGCACAACCCTCCTTCCCCGCTGGCAATAGTTGACTGCTCCAGCTGAAACCAATCCTGCATATTCTTCCACCCAATAAATGTATGCAACATTTGTGTTGGGATGCATATAAATGTGTGTGTGTGTGTGTGCATGCGTGTGTATGTGTTTGTAGTATATACTACCAGAAGCCACATTTCAAGAAAAGGGCAGTGCCAGGACAAAAGAATAAGGTATTTCATTACAAAATTAAGTGACTCCAGCTGCATATGTAAGGACACATTCCTCTCCCTTCTTCCAGTAGGAACAGCAACAAACAAACAAAAAACCCTAGGATGGAAATGTGGTAAGAGGAAGAGATAACTGCATTGGGAAGAGAAGAAAAAAGGAGAAAGAGAAACAAAAGTGATGAGTGGAAGAGGTAACTGAACATGGAGGGAAAAAATAGAGAAGCCCTGCTTTTTTGTTGTTGTTTATTTGTTCAGCCGCTTCCGACTCTTCGTGACTTCATGGACCAGCCCACGCCAGAGCTTCCTGTCGGCCGTCACCATCCCCAGCTCCCCCATGGTTGAGTCTGTCACCTCCAGAATATCATCCATCCATCTTGCCCTTGGTCGGCCCCTCTTCCTTTTGCCTTCCACTTTCCCTAGCATCAGCTTCTTCTCCAGGGTAACCTGCCTTCTCATTATGTGGCCAAAGTACTTCAGTTTTGCCTTTAACATCATTCTCTCAAGTGAGCAGTCAGGCTTTATTTCCTGGAGTATTTATTTTATTTATTTATTCAATTTATATGACCGCCCATCTCCCCCAATGGGGAACTCTGTATGTTCATGGACTGGTTTGATCTTCTTGCAGTCCAAGGCACTCTCAGAATTTTCCTCCAACACCACATTTTCCACTAAGAAAATAGAAATCCAGTTGACATGATTCAAGCTACAGACAATTCCACCTGGATGACTGAGAACCTTCATAGACATACTCCAACACCACAGTTCAAAAGCATCTATCTTCCTTCGCTCAGCCTTCCTTATGGTCCAGCTCTCGCAGCCATAGGTTACTACAGGGAATACCATTGCTTTAACTATGCGGACCTTTGTTGTCAGTGTGATGCCTCTGCTCTTAACTATTTTATCAAGATTTGTCATTGCTCTCCTCCCAAGAAGTAGACGTCTTCTGATTTCCTGGCTGCAGTCAGCGTCTGCAGTAATCTTTGCACCTAGAAATACAAAGTCTGTCACTGCCTCCACGTTTTCTACCTCTATTTGCCAGTTATCAATCAAGCTCGTTGCCATAATCTTGGTTTTTTTGAGGTTTAACTGCAACCCAGCTTTTGCACTTTCTTCTTTTACCTTGGTCATAAGGCTCCTCAGCTCCTCCTCGCTTTCAGCCATCAAAGTGGTATCATCTACATATCTGAGATTGTTAATGTTTCTTCCATTGATTTTAACTCCAGCCTTGGATTCATCAAGCCCAGCACGTCACATGATGTGTTCTGCATACAGGTTGAATAGGTAGGGTGAGAGTATACAACCCTGCCGTACTCCTTTCCCAATCTTAAAACAGTCTGTTGTTCCATGGTCTGTTCTTACCGTTGCTACTTGGTCGTTATACAGATTCCTCAGGAGGCAGACAAGATGTCTTGGTATCCCCATACCACCAAGAACTTGCCACAATTTGTTATGATCCACACAGTCAAAGGCTTTAGAATAGAAATAGATGTTTTTCTGAAACTCCCTGACTTTCTCCATTATCCAGCTGATATTGGCAATTTGGCAATAAGCCCTGCTTAGGTGTTACAAAAGGGTTAAAGTTATCAGACAAACAGCTTCTCCCAAGTAGGAACTATTTTTCAGACTAAATTTCAAAGACTAAATTTCAAGCATTGCAGCAGCAAGCTCAGGAATAATAATAATAATAATAATAATAATAATGGCAAATAGAAGTAGAACGACTGTGGCAAAAGAAAGCAAAGATAGTACCAATAGTAATAGGTGCCTTGAGTGCAATTCCAAAACATCTGGAGCACCACTTGAACACCATTGGCACTGACAAAATCACCATCAGTCAATTGCAAAAGGCAGCTTTACTTGGAACAGTTTACATCCTGCAACGATACCTTTAATATTATTAAAGTCTAAACATCTTACTGACTGTGCGACCAACCATAATATCTTTACTTCACCCCCACCAAATGTGGGTATGGGGTAGGAAAGGAGGGAATAGGGATTCAGAGTTTTTTACCTTAAAAAGAATAGCCAAAATTTGGAAAATCTCAAAATTAGGATGTGAAGTCTGACATTGTTATGCAAATTTAGTGCCTATCTGGAAATTCAGATACATGGCAATGAAATACAGTCACCAGTCTTTCACTGATATATGTTTAAAATGTGAAGGGAACCATGTCAGAAATTGACAAAATTCTTTTGGAATGGTCAGTTTTCACCAAATGCATGACATTCACACAACCTATGTACAGGAGGATGGCCCAACACAGGAGAAATAACACCACAGGACCAGAGTCAGCAGTTTATCTTCATCTAAAAGAAAAAGGACACTCATTTGAGGACATTAATGTTCACATTTTAGACAGAGAAGATAGGTGGTTTGAGAGAGGGGTCAAGGAATCCATTTATGCCAACTTGGAAAATCCTTCCTTGAATAGAGGTGGGGGCCTCAGGCACAAACTCTCCCCCATCTTCCTCCCCGTGTTGTCTTCTGTGCCTAGGAAGATTAAGACCATTTCAGAAGCTCAACAGCAGCATGGTGTTTTTAACGACCCTCCATTAGATGATAAAAGGACTTAAAAATTACATCTCAATATAACCATGACCTAGCCCCAGGTGTAAGGTCACACAGCTACCTAGGAACATATTTAGGATTCCCTTACCAACTTTGCTCAGACTGAAGAAGCTCCTTGGATAAGGAGCGAAACGTTTCCACTAAGAAAATAGAAATCCAGTTGACATGATTCAAGCTACAGACAATTCCACCTGGATGACTGAGAACCTTCATAGACATTCACACAAGAAAACATTCATTAAGTCCATTATCTTAAACCACCAATCAATAACCTTATACTAACAAGTTAAAACTATGCTCAATATACAAAGAATCATAAAGTTGGAAAGGATTATGAACATTATCTAGTCCATTCTCCCTGCTTAGTATAGGATCCATTATACTATCAATGTATTTGATAGATGACCATCCACCCCACTCAGAAAAACTAGGCCACAAAGGAATGCCAAAAATAGATTGTTTCCAGAAGGGTGCACATGATATTTGTTTATTTATTAGGAATGCTTCTTATGTCATTTGGGCTCTAAGCAGCTCACAAGCAGCAAAATACTAATACTGTAATAACAACACAGTACTAATAAAACAAATGGTCAAAACAATCATAACCTTGTAACAATCACAACTAAATAGCACCATGCATCAGCAACATCTCACCACACATACAGGATCTTTCGCTCACAACAGGAAGAATACGTCTCTTGTGGCAGTTTCAAATCCTATAAGTTTATTTTGGCACAGGCTTTCATGGTCTAGAGTTCACTTCCTCAGGTACATTAACTGTTACCCCAAGTTGGCAGGTCAGTCTTTTCTTTTTCAGGCACTTAAACCTCCTCCGTAGCATAGAGAAAAACAACTACCTGCTGCTGTTTCCAAGTTTATGAGCATGAAGAGAGCCTTTTTATGTTACTTCGGTGTCTGATGATACTACTGTGGCATGCTGAGTGTTTCATCTAATGTGCTAGAGTCTCCAGGCCAAATCCAAAAATGCTAGAGAATTCCTGGAAGCCTGGCACTCAGACAAAGCAGCCATCAACAGACACATAGAGGTAAACAACATTTACATACCATTCATAAGAGACAATAGAAAAGCCAAAAGACCAGAACAGCTCCTTGCCAGTAATCAACACCCAGATATGCATAGATTAACAGCAAGATTAGCAGCAGAGGAGCAATCAAACAACGCAATAGACCTTAATCAAGGAACTATTAACTCAGTCAATCACCCAAACAGCACACAACAGCCCAATCAAGGAACTACCAAGGAGAGTACAAGACCCCCACCAACACAGGCAGGACAAGCCAGGGTATATAAACAGACAGCAATTTCCACTCCCTTTTCGCACTGAAGATGTTGCCTAGCCTGGCAATGAAACGTCTGCATGAAAACAACAAGGCTCAGAGAGCACCAAAGACTCCCCAGTTCAACCCTGAGCTACAAATATTCTCTTCGATTGGTAGCATTAAAATCTTCAGAAACGGTGAGAAGATAGTTGAAGATTATTGATTTCAACTTGACATCTATGCATGTAAAAGCTTAGAAGAGATATTGTTTTAAAGAAGCAATAACCATTGTAAGTCCTTGGTTGGTAGAATAAGCAGACAAAAATCCTTGGCTATTTCATAAGACTACTTGAACAAAGAAAAATATTTTTCTTTAATTCCTGTTAAACTCTTTTTCTGATGAGAGAGCTCTATTGTCAGAGAACAGTGATGGGAATACATCATGTCAGTCATAGGGAGAATTGGCTTCAAAAGTGGATAGACTGTGGAGTCCTTGGTGCTCTCTGAGCTTGGTTGTTTTCTTGTAGACGTTTCATTGCTTGACTAGGCAAGATCTTCAGTGCCAGAAGGGAGTGGGGTTTGCTCTCTGATTATATACAGTAGTTTGCCCTGACAGTGTTGGTGGGGGTGTTGTTCTCTCCTTGGTAGTTCTTTGATTAGGCTGTTGTTTGCTGCTTGATTGTTTGACTGAGTTAGTGGTTCCTTGATTAGGGTATTGTATACTGCTTGATTGTTTATCTTCTGTTAATGATGGTGTTAATCTTTGCTTATCTGGGTGTTGATTGCTGGCAAGGTGGTGTTCTCATCTTTTTGTCTCCTTTTCAGCTTTTATATTGTCTCTTTTGAATGGTATGTAAATGTTGTTTACCTCTGTGCCTATTAATGGCTGACTTGTCTGAGTGCCAGGCTTCCAGGAATTCCCTAGTGTTTTTGGATTCAGTTTCCCAGTTGAAAGTATGGTTGAGTCTGTCCATGTGTTGTGAGATTAAGGAGTTTTCATCGTGTCTTCTGACTGCTAGTTGGTGTTCATGGATATGCTCTGCTAGTCTTCTGCCTGTCTGTCCTACATAGTGGCTGTTACAGTCCTTACACTGTATGTTGTAGATGACTCCTGTTTTTTTTATTATTATTATTTCCAATTTCTATCACCGCCCTTCTCCCCCAGAAAGGGGGACTCTGGGCGGTTTACAATAAAATTAACATTAAAACTATAAGCACATAAAATACAATAGAAACAACCAGTATAAATAAAGAATAACATTAGATATAAAATCCAAGTAGCAATAAGATCTCATCTAATGAGGAGGGCTCTATGGCGCCAGCCACCACCAGGAGGAACTATTGCCCTTCCCATCCCAGGCAAGGTGGCAGAACCAGGTCTTTTTCTTCTTGGGCTACTGCGTCTTTTGGTTTACTTAAGATGTTTCGGAGGGTTTTACTTGGTTTGTGTGCTACGGTGATGCCGTGTGCTTGTAAGTCTGTTGGTAGTTTCTGAGATGTTTTTGATGCATGGCAGTGTTATCCTTTTCATAGCTTGTGTTGTTGTGCTGTGGTGGGTTGAGTGGTCAGGAAATTTCTGATAAAGTTGTGTGGTATCCATTTTGTTGGAAGATGCTGTATGGGCGGTCTGTTTCCTTTTTCTGGTATTCTGGGTTGCTGCAGTGCGTTTGTGCTTGTCTGAATAATGTTCTTACACAACTCCTCTTGCAGGAGGTTGGGTTGTTACTTTGGT
This sequence comes from Charina bottae, assembly GCA_023362775.1. NCBI lineage: Eukaryota > Metazoa > Chordata > Lepidosauria > Squamata > Charinaidae > Charina > Charina bottae. Next base: position 104,325,136 of record JALMGJ010000004.1, read on the forward strand.
AATGGAGCACTTGGTTAGTGTGGGTTGTTTTTTGATAAACTTGCATTTCTAATTTGCCATCGTTTGACAATGAGGATATCCAGGAAGGGTAGTGTATTGTTGTTTTCTTCTTCCCATGTGAATTTTACTCCTTTGAAGATGTTGATTGTTTCATGTGACCTTTCTAGTTGTTCCTTTTTTATTAAGATGGTGTCGTCTACATACTGGATTCATACTTTTGGTTATATGCATGGGAGTGCTATAGTTTCTAGACGCTGCTGTTTCTAGTCCATCAAATTGAAAGGAGGTGGTGAGGCAGAGGTTGATGAGGTCCATGGTTCTGGATATTTCAATCTTAGTGTATTTGGTTAGGTTGGGTGTGTTGTATAGAACTGCTGCCATGGTTTCTTTCGCTAGTGCTGGGTCTAAGATGTAAAGAGTGCTGTGACATCGAATGACACCATAATTTCATCTTCACCTATTTTCCAGTCTTTGATTTTCTGAAGGCATGTAGTGGGGAGGTGATAGAATATTTGGTCTCCTGTGTGAGATGTCCAAGTTCTTTTGTAAGTTCTTTAGCTATGTTGTATGTTGGGGTCCCCGGTAATGATATAATTGGATTAAGAGGTATTTATTTATTTAATTTTTATCCCGCCTTTATTATTTGTATAAATAACTCAAGGCGGCGAACATACCTAATACTCCTTCCTCCTCCTATTTTCCCCACAACAACAACCCTGTGAGGTGAGTTGGGCTGAGAGAGAGTGGCTGGCCCAAGGTCACCCAGCCGGCTTTCATGCCTAAGGCGGGACTAGAACTCACAGACTCCTGGTTTCCAGCCAAGCACCTTAACCACTAGATCAAACTGGCTATGCTGGGCTTGTATATTTGTGGGCGTCCACAGAAGCATGGGAGGATGGGTCCACTGCTTTTCATCTGCCAGTGTTCTTCTTTTGTCATTTGACCTTTCTTGTATAGAGTCTCTCTCTTTCTGGCAGCACTTTTTCTTTCTCTTTTTCTAACATCCTCTTTTTCTCTCTCTTCCTGCTTACATTGCAGGCTGCTAGAAAAAGAAGTCAGATTGCTCTTGCCAGGGGTGTGACCAGTCAGCTTCTGAAGGCAGACCAAGGGTGGCACTTGATTTTCTTTCTGCTATTCTACAATAGCAGTGGTTAAATATTACATCTCTGAGCAATATGTAAATACGAATTCCTTTTTAATATTTATCCCAGGATGTAACTGTTTAAATGGGAGTATTCATATTCAATTATTCATCCAGATATTTAGCAATACCCAGCAGTTAGCCATTAGACACTTATTGCAACTCCCCCAGTTTATCCTCTTTAACTGTGACCTGCAGTTATCAGAAATTATCTATGTCAGTCCAAGCGTTCATCTAATAAAAATGTTGTAATGTATTTAAGTCTTCTGCAAAAACTCTTTTCTTTCTTGCCATCTACTGTATGATTCTTTCCTGGATATTTTAATTACAACATTATATAAGTTATATCCTTTACCAAACCATTAAAAAGTAATTCACCAGCAAATTGTAATGTAAGTGTACATAAAAAGGCATCAGGGTAGATAGAATAACCTAGCAGAGTAAAAAGGGATCAAAGGCCCTTTGGGTCTCCCTGTACAACTAGAACGAGACAGTGAGGAAGGATGGAGGATGACTATTATTATAGTTAATTAGATAACCCATGACCCGTTGGGTCATCGTTTCAGAGATATTTCCTTACCAGATTCCTCAATGCCTTCAACAATGGCAAAACTTCTAATGTCCTGCCCTCACTGGAAAAGTTCTTAAAAATTCAGGGAGATATCCAGAGATGTATCTGCCTTGAAAATAGCCCATGTCATACATATTGAACTGTATAGCACAGTCAAACATCAGGAGTTGATCACAGGAAGTGTTTTATGTCATTTTGTATTATGTCATAAAATCTTTATGATACTTTTTATGTCATAAAATGTTTTATAAAATTTGCCAAATTTCAAAACTACAGGAATCATGGGTCCCACATTTTGGACACATTCTGTAAGTTAGCCCATTTGAGATACCTTGGTTCAAAAATTGTTGCCCTGCAATGCACCATTTCACCCAGTTAAAGGTTACACACAGACAAAAATGAGAGTTTTAGTAATATATAGATTTGAGTCTTGATGCCCTTATTCTTTAAATGGTGTCACATTAGTAAATTTAAACTAATGCTATTGAAACGGCATTACGTGTATGGGCTGTGTGTGAAATGAGTATGTCTTTGATTAAATTTGGTACACTGGCTAAAAATAAATGAGGTACAATGACTGTTTCTTTCCACTTAGTTTTATTTGTCTTCAGACATGCCAGAAAACTTAAAATAAAGTGTACTTATCAGAATGTATGCCTTAGGGCAAGTCACAGAGTTTTCCCAACATGTTTGTCTGGAGTTACTAATGGAACTGATTCTCGTGAATGGGTCTCACGTATTCCCTTTTGCCCACCCACCATGTGCTCAGCTAATTTCAGTTTTTATTTGTATAAGAAGCAACATTGGATTTCATTATATGTTTAAGGCGCCTGGAGACCATTGGCTGAAAGAAATCTTATTCTCTTCAAAATTAAATGCTAAAATTGCAAAATGCAGTTTGAATAACTTGAAAGGAGAAAGCTTTACTGTGCATTTGAAACTCTCCCTTCTCTCCTGATAAAAAATGCTTTTTGGTGCTCGTGAAATTTGACAGGAATTGCTTACAGCTGCCTAGTTAACTTTTTATTTAAAGAACTCAATATTGAGCTTTTAAAATTAGGATTGTACCATACACTAAAGAATACCATGTTTATTTGTGAGGATATAATTTTGTTATATATATTTGTGAGGACATACATTCACTCAAAGTTTGGGTAATTTTTGCTTGTTTGTTTTAGCTTTACTTACACATGATAAATACTTACACTCCTTACATTCAGTACTGTTGGAAGCCTAGGCACGGATTTAGATCATGGCAAGGGATTATGATTGAGTTTATAGTTTGCTGTTGTTTTAAAATAAAGAAAAAATTGAAATATTTTACAAGTTATAACAGAGTGGCCTGCAGTGCTTATCTTCAGCAGTTGCCTATATTTAAGATTGCATTATAAAGCAACATTTATGAGGGTATGTAAACATTTTGCAAAGTTGGGTTCAGATGCTCATACTCAGAGAAGACTTACAGAATTCTACAAAGGTTGTTAGAATTCTATACTAACAAATTCCAACTGTTCTACACCCTTTATTTCTGATTTGATTCCCTAAGAAAGTTCCATGATGGCTTCTCATCTAGCATTTCAGAAAACCAGTTCTAGAATATTGTCATCATCACTTCTCAGTTTTTAGTTATAAACTTGGCAAAGTGCTTCTCGTATCACTATTGCCTCACAAAAGAACTAACTTCATAAGAAACTGGAGAGTTATCCAACTGTCAGATTTTCAAGTAAGCCTTCTATAAATGGACTGAGTATAAATGAAATTTTTAGAAGCTGGGATTATAGTTCCAGGACTTTTTTCCCTTAATGTCACTGCCTAGTTCTAAAGAAAGATAAGGACAGAAAATCCATATCCATTTCTTTAAAATTATCATACCTGAAGGCTAAACAAGACAAGAACTGTCAAAGGCATGAACAATCTATTGCCTTCTTAAAACAACAACATCTCTGAAAGGCAACTACAGAATATTTAGCACTTTTTTGGGGCAGCCATGTGTCTAGTTTTAGAAATAATAATCCTATTGTTGAAGGGCAGTCTTGTCCAAGTTTGGTTGAAAGTCCCTAGGTGAACATGAAGTAATTTTTTTATATCTGGCACCTGGATGACCGACTGAGCAGGCAAAAATTTATCTTCTGGTCATAGTTTTCCCACTACAGAGCAATACATTACAGTCGTATTTATATAATATTAATTATTTATAACTTACAAATATGAAATGAAAATAGAAATTAACATTTTAAAGTTAATGAAAAATAAAAAGGCTAGTCATTAGATGCAAACAATTTGCCTTTATCCTCTTATAACCTTGCTCCAGCAGAAGCATGAAAACCTGTGCCATCTTCTTTTGCATGAATAACAAAGAGTAGAGAGAAACAGACATTTCCATTAACAGATGAAATCACTCACAAATTGGTAACATGTGCTCTAATTCTCTTTTCCTGTATAAATTACATGTAGAAACAATAATATAGCAGATAAACAAAATTTGGTATTGTATTCCCTTTATTTATTGCAGCTACAGATTCTTTCTGTGGGACAGGTCACAGTAGAAATGATGGGTGGGGGTTGGAATTAATCAGACAAATCCTGCAATGATACTTGATCATGAAGGAGTGTATTTTAATGGAGGCCTTTTTGTTGTTCTGGCTTATTATAGAAATAAAATACAAGCATGTAAAGCATTATTTTAATGCCTCAAATAAAAAACAGAAATGTTTAGTAAATCGAATAATATCTACATTTTCTTAGGACTATATTAAATATTTAAATATGGTTTTATGTTCAATCACTCTGTAGAACACATTAGAAAAACATTTGGCTATATAGTAGAAAGCTATTAAATCAAAATGAAATTTCTGTCATTGCTCTACCAGATTCAGTGCTAAGTTTCCTATCTTCTCAATTTATATTATGCAGAAATTAAATATCCTCTGGGACGAAGTAAAGTTCAGCTTTTATTATCTTACAGTTTTAGTCAATGTTTCTTACTAATTTGAGACTCAACATACAAAGGAGAAAGATTCTAATAAACATACTGAGCTTGATCTGAACATGTCCATTCACAAGTTAAAGACCCTCTTCCTTCTTGGGTGGGGGTTGGAATTAATCTTGGAAGGAAGATGAATCCAATGGAGGCTTCTACTGGAATAAAGTGGGTGGGTCAGTGATGTTGCTAACTCTCTCTTGCCCCTGAAGTTTCAGCCTTCTCAACTTCCATCTTCCAGAAAAAAAATGGAGGATGATGCTGGAAGGGAAGGATACCGCCTGTCACCCCCTTCACTTCTTCTAGTGTCAATGGAACCCTGCTGAGCATAAATCTGGAACCAAACACCTACATAAAATGTCATGAGTGCTGTCACAAAATGGCTACCTATCAGATTGTTAATTCACACTCTGGTGAATTTGGCAGAAAGGCAAGCTGGTGAAGATAAGTAAGCTTCCCACATTTCTGAATAAAGAGATAGAACTTTGATCTCAGAACTCATACCAACTCACATAAACTCGGAGTTTTTTTTCCAATTCATTAGAAACTGGTGAGACTATAAGTAACTTGCTTAGGAATTCTGAATATACAGCTGCAAAACACACTTCTTGAAACATGTGGACCCTCCCTGCTTTCATATGCTCAGTACATCTAAACCACCCAGATTAAACTCAATTTTCTTTCATGAAAGCCAGTGTGGTATAATTGTTATGGTGTTGGACTAGGAGTAAGGGAACCCAGGTTCCAATCCAGCTTCAGCCAACGTACCTCACAGAGTTGTTATGGGGACATGAGCATTATGTATACTGCCTTGAGCTCCTGAACAAAAGGCAGAATATAAATTGAATACATAAACGAATAAAGTACTCTACTGTCTTCTTGTTTCCTCTGGGATCATCTTCTCCCTATGTGGTAGCTAGGAGAACATGATTCAGATTCCCTGTCCAGGTTGTGAAGGTGGTGGGGCCCCAGAAGCAAGCAGGCCTTCTCAGCTGTAGCCCTCTTGTTCTAGAACAGCTTGTCCCTCTCCCTGTCCCCCCCTCCCCCAGCAGAGCAGGTCAAAGAACATAGGCAGTTCTTTCCTTATTGTCATTTCAGTACAGCATTAAGACAGTGCTCTTTCAAAGAGCCTTTGGAGAACTGAGTGACACCTGATTGGAAGCAATTGCTAAAGTGGGGCTCATGATCTGGGATTAGGATTAGGTTTTATGTTTGTGAGGATACCTTAATTTGCATTTTATTGTACCACTGGATGTAAACTATTTATAAACAAGCAAAGAAACAAACAAACAAGCAATAGGCCAAAGAAGAGGGCTCACTCACAGTTAGTCTTTCTTGGTGTAATACTAGATATTACTGCTCTATTGCCCTCATAGCATGTTAATTGGAAAGCAAATAAACATCTTGGTCCAGTTTTCCTTAAAATTACTGGCAACTGTGTGAAATAATTACAGTCATCTCTACTTCTATTACTTCAAAAGTCATCTTTACTTCTATTGATTGTCTTCCAGATATATATTCTGCTCTGGCCCTGCATTTGTAGTTCCTTTGTTTTTCTCTTAAGGAAAGCACCAGGATGGGAGGGGTAATGTAACTATCAGTATTGACTACAGGAAAAGAAGCAAGAGAGGATATTGCTTAAGTACCACCATTTTCCTATATCCAATTATTTATTGGATTCATATCCTGTCTTTCTGCCAACAAATGGTGCTTATGATGTCTAACAGTATGAAAAAGCCATTTTCTTCAAAATAAGAGTTTAAAAAGAAATAAACTTAATTTGAAAGCACAACAATAAAAACAGAATCTCCTCAGCTAAGCAGACAAAACTTAGATGGTGAAGCTTTATATTTTATTTTCTACCAGCAGCGAGTAATTTGATAGTGAAGGGACCAAAACAAGAACCTGAATATCTTAATACCCAGTATTTACAATTCTAACAAAGGACAAGTCAATCTTGTATGATGAAGGATTAAGAAAACTTTTCAATCTTTCAGATAACTGTATTTTGAAACCAAATTCAAAATTGTTTCAATTACTTTACAGTAAATCTTAGAATACACTTTTGGATATTATGACAAAAATATCACAAACATACTGTGTAGCCTTTTAAAAGAACATTAATCTGGGCTTAAAATGTTGTTTTGTAAAATAAACATTTAACTTTCTCAGCAATAATCATTGGAAGAAGCTGATGAATGGAAAACATGGTTGAATATTTTACTCTAAACGGGTATTGATTGTAATATAGCTGAGACCTGGGTTAATAAAATAGAAAAAAGACTTTGATCTATTTCTGCTGTAACCAGAAGTGAAGTAGTTTTTATGTTTGCTAGAATAAACTGGTACTTCAAAATAAATGCTAAAACGTTTGCTCTTAAGTTCTGAAAATCAACAATCATTACCTGTATGCAGAAAGCAGAGGCAAATAAAACAGTCACCTTTCACAAACAAGAAATATATTATTCCTGATTTATCAAGTAATGGATGGAGAAGAGGTAATAACTATCAGTAGTATCTGTAGGCTTTAATGACTACAGAAATATTTTTGTTTTAAACTCTTTGGATGCTCCTAGTAAAGGTGAAGTCTGAAGTAATATTTTAAATCATACCTACAGTATAAATGATGGTTTCAATCAGTGGTGTCCACAGTGGAAGCTTCAAAGAGGCAAGGTGGTGGCCATGGTTATATGATCAAAGTAATGCCCTATTGTATAACACACGTAAACAAGGGTTGGGGCTTCAATTGCACTCCTGTGACTGTTATCTTGCCTATTTGATCCCCTGCAGATGCCACTAGTTTCAATATATAACTGGTAAAATGAGATAATTTATAAAATTATAAAAATAAATCTGATTGGCAACAAAGACTACAGACCCAGAAGAGGATCTTTTTGCCATGTTATGCATGTTCCTTCACTTGAGGAGAGATCTGATAGTCATAATGCATTTCAAACATTATAAATGCTCTGTAGAGAGTAACCAAGCTTTGAGGGGAAGCATGTATCTGTTTATAAAGGCATGTGGACAACAATATATATTTAAATGATCCATTCTACAGATCTTTTAACTTAGGAAATTTGGATGCAGAAGATAAATGTTGATAAGAATAATAACTTTAAAAAACTTGAATGCAAAGAAATATTTTATAATATTCTAAAAATACAGCATGTTTGTCTTTGCTACCTTTATTTTTCAGGAACTGCCCACTACTGCAAAATGATAGCATTCCATCTATTTTGTTAGAGATATCTTGTTGGACCTTGACAGCCTTATCATGTCAACTTTCTGCAGTAGCATAGTTTTCAACAAGGAGAAGAATAAGTATAAAACTATGCTTCCTGTGGGTATATTTTACTATGGTAGATCCTGGGGGGTGATTTGTTATTTCTGTCAGATCAAACAAAGAGATAGGAGAAGAAAATAAAATACGAAAACCAAAATAAGGGCAGCTGGAAAAAAAAACCCACTTAGGCCAAAACATTATGCTACGTAAAATAATTGAAATATAGTGAACATCAAACATCTTCAAAATAAACAAATACTGCATAGAAAATGTGCTTTGCTAGCTGAGAGGCTGCAAGATGGCTATGAAAACCATCAAATGTTCCTCACTTACTGAATAACTCTCTCCTACCCCCTCCCATTGCTAGTGTGACTGGATTTTTTTTATTAGGCAACAAATAAAAGATGACATTTCCAACCTTCATTCATATACCCCAAGAGTTCTAAGTGGCATAAATAATACTTTTTTCCCATTTTAAACTCACAACAGCACCCTGTGAGTTAAGTGGATTGAGAGATAATATACGGAGCAAAGTGACCCTGTGAGCATTCATAACTGAGTATACACTTGAATCTATCTCACAATCATAATGCAACATTTTATTACACCATGGGAGGTATGCAAGAGCATACCCACTTTTACAAGATGTAGTGATGGCCACAACCTGGGTGGCTTTAAAGGAGTGTATATGATTTTATAGATTATAAAACTATGAGTGGTACTATTAATGATAGTTGTATATTACCTCAATTATATTTCATTCCTAACTACTGTCTGCTGAGGAACAAAAACAGGACATGACTGTTAAACTTTTGTTATACATTAGGTTGGTCAGTACAGCAACAAAACATTGGACTAGCTAGGTCTCTAGTCTGAACCAGCAATTTTCTCCTTTCAGTCATTTCAGAGCATATTTGACCAGAACAATTTCCTATTGCATAGTGACACAATTATTCTTAGGCTGCAGTAGGCGTACACGGATACATAATTAGGTGGGAAACAGCTAAATTTATTGAATCAACAGCATACCACAATTTGAAATTGTACAGCATATGCTATATAGAACTGGATACAAAGAAGAAGGTCTAGAAAGAATATACAAAGATCAATTGTCGAATATAATCCTTCACTAACTTTTAAAAACAATACTAAGAATAAACCAACTGCATCTAAGAAATGTAAATGAGGATTTGGCAAATATTTGAAACAAGAATTAAATAAAATAAACATTACATTTGAAATACTAACTCTTGCAAACATACACAGAAAAGGCCTGCTTTCAATGGTGCATCTGACAAATGTAATTACATTTGGGGCATCAAGCCAATGATTGCTATTTAGCCATTTTAATTTCATGTTGTGCTGGAGTAGCAAAACATTAGTGATGTATTGAAATCACTGTGTTAAATTAGTTTCGTATAAACACATGTCATGCCTGTTTTTTCCAGAAGAAAAACTAACAACAATACAATGTATGTATCATAAGAATAGGTGTAATTTTTGCAAACACAGCTTGAAAAGCTTGAAAAGCTACCACTCAGTTTCTTGTAGCTCAATTTAAAAGAAGGAACTTTAAATCAAGGATCTCCACTAAAACAGCAAATCAAAGTTCCCTTCAGTGGGCTTGTATTTTACATTATGAAAGATTTTAAACAAAATGAGAAAGGTAGGTGTCATGTTGCAAAGCAAAGCACTAGCATCCAGAATCATCTTTATTTCCAAGAATGTCCTCAGATTCTATGTAGAATCTGTAGCCAGTTTTGGAAAATAGAAATGGTGAGTGATTGCAGCCAAATGCTTTGTTTGTAAATACACACATGTGTCCAGAAAAACAAAGAAAGAAAAGCAAAGGTAACTTGAGGGTTTGAGTGGTAAGGAGCAAGTTTACTAATATGCCTTCCATTGGCACTGGAGTTGGCAAACTCCCTATGGTAACCATCTTCTTTGAGCATCAAAGACATGCTCCGAAAACATCAAATGCAGCCGATGTCTTTAAAGGGTTTGGGATGCCTGCTCTAGATAGTTATTTCCAATATAAGAGAATATATGTAGCTCAGGGTTGACTGTGGAGTCCTTGGTGCTCTCTGAGCTTGGTTGTTTTCTTGCAGACGTTTCATTACCCAACTAGGTAACATCATCATTGTGAGTGAGTGTGGGGTTTGCTCCCTGCCTCATTAACTACTTTCAGTTTGATGGACAGATATATTGACAAATCAGAGGAACACCCATGGGATCACCACTCTCAGGACTCATAGAAGAGACCGTAATGCAGCATCTAGAAACTATAGCACTTCCACACATACAACCAAAAGTATGAATATGGTATGTAGAAAACAACTTTGTCATAATAAAAAAGGAACAACTAGAGAAGACACATTAAACAATCAAGAACATCTTCAAATGAATAAAATTCACACAGGAAGAAGAAAACAACAATACACTACCCTTCCTGGATATCCTCATTGTCAAACTATGGCAAATTTGAAATGCAAGTTTATCGAAAAGCAACTCACACTAACCAAGTGCTCCATTACCAAAGTAACAACCCAACCTCCCACAAGAGGAGCTGTGTAAAAACATTATTCAGATGAGCACAAACGCACTGCAGCAACCCAGAACACCAGAAAAAGGAAACAGACCACCTATACAACATCTTCCAACAAAATGGATACCACACAACTTTATCAGAAAGTGCCTGACCACTCAACCCACTACAGAGCCACAACACAAGCTATGAAAAGGATAACACTGCCATACATCAGAAACATCTCAGAAACTACCAACAGACTATTACAACCACACGGCATCACCGTAGCACACAAACCAACTAAAGCCCTCCAAAACATCTTAAGTAAACCAAAAGACCCAGTAGCCCAAGAAGAATGTTTTCGGAGCATGTCTTTGATGCTCAAAGAAGATGGTTACCATAGGGAGTTGCCAACTCCAGTGCCAACGGAAGGCAAATTAGTAAGCTTGCTCCTTACCACTCAAACCCTCAAGTTACCTTTGCTTTTGTTTGTTTGTTTTTCTGGACACATGTGTGTATTTACAAACAAAGCATTTGAAGAAAAAACAGGAGTCGTCTACAACATACAGTGTAAGGACTCTAACAGCCACTATGTATGACAGACAGGCGGAAGACTAGCAGAGCATATCCATGAACACCAACTAGCAGTCAGAAGACACGATGAAAACTCCTTAATCTCACAACACATGGACAGACTCAACCATACTGGGAAACTGTGAGCATCTTAAACCAAGCCAAATCCAAAAATGCTAGAGAATTCCTGGAAGCTTGGCACTCAGAAAAGTCAGCCATTAACAGGCACATAGAGGTAAACAACATTTACATACCATTCAAAAGAGACAATATAAAAGCTAAAAAGGAAACAAAAAGACCAGAACACATCCCCTCCAGCAGCAAACACCCATATAAGCAGGGATTAAGACAAAACAAACAATCAAGCAGAAAACAATACCCTAATAAAGGATTACCAAGGAGAAAACCACAACCCCACCAAAACTGGCAGGGCAAGCTACCATATATAAACAGAGAGCACACCCCACACTCACTAGCACTGATGATGTTACCTGGTTGGGTAATGAAATGATACAAGCAAACAACCAAGTTTAGAGAGCACCAAGGACTCCACAGATAGTTCTTTCTTGGCACATTTGCAAATGGAAACTTGCACAAAGCTCGTCTGTAGGTTGAGTCATGGCAACTGGATTTCCTTCTTTTGGTTGAAATGTTTCGCTGCTTGTCCAAGTAGCTTCTTCAGTCTGGGCAAAGTTGGTGAGGGGACCCCATATATGTCTTCCAGGGTGGCTGTATTGACCTGATTGGCTTGTTAATTGGGCAATTGTGGTGTAGATAGTCTTTGGGATGTCTTACTCCTAAAACCTTTATTCATCCCCAAGATGATCATTAAATGTGGCCTTGCTGGTGAACTTGTGAAGTGGTCTTAATCTTCCTGGGGACTAATGAAAGAGCAGCATGATAAATAGGGGACAAGTTGTGCCTGAGGCCTCTGCCTCTATTGAGGGAAGGATTTTCTACTTTGGCATGAATGTATTCCTTAACCCCTCTCTCAAACCACCTATATTCCCTGTCCAAAATGTGAACATTAACGTCCTCAAATGAGTGTCCTTTTTCTTTTAGATGAAGGTAAACTGCTGATTCTGGTCCTGTGGTGTTGCTCCTCCTGTGTTGGGCCATCCTCTTGTGCAAAGGCTGTTTGGTTTCTCCAATGTAGAGCTCAGAACACTCCTCACTGCACTGGATTGCATATACTACGTTGCTCCTCTTATGTTTTGGTGTTGGATCTTTAGGGTGTACAAGCCTCTCTCTCAGTGTATTGGTGTGTTTGAAATATACAGGTATGTTGTGTTTGCCAAATATCCATTTTATCTTTTCCAACACACCAGCCATGTAAGGAATGACCAGGTTCTTTCGTTGATTCTGAGTCTCAGCTCTGTCTGCCGTTGTTTTGGGTCTGGGGGTAGACTTAGATTTAATGAAAGCCCAATTTGGATATTCACAGGTCTTCAGAGCTGTCCTCAGGTGCTGATTTTCTTTCTTTTTGGCACCCATGGAGGTGGGGATGGTTTCTGCCCTGTGGGACAATGTCCTGATGACTCCTAGTTTGTGCTGCAGTGGATGGTGGGAGTCAAACATCAGGTATTGGTCTCTGTGTGTGGGTTTCCTGTAGATCTCTATTTCTAGCTTGCCACAGGTCTCAATAAGGACTTCAGTCTAGGAATGCCAGCCTGTTGTCCTTGGTGTCTTCCCTGGTGAACCTAATGTTTGCGCCTATGGTAATTATATGGTCTGTGAAAGCCTGTACCTCCTGGGCCTTGATTTTAACCCAGGTGTCATCCACATACCTGAACCAGTGGGTGGGCGCCATTCCGTTGAACGTGCTGAGTGGTTTCTTCTCTACTTCTTCTATGTATAGGTTGGCAACAATGGGTGACATGGGGGAATCCATGGCACAGCCATGTTTCTGTCTGTAGAAATCACCTCTGTACGAGAAGTAAGTGGTGTTGAGACACAGGTCCAAAAGACGGCAGATCTGGTTTGGGTTGAGGTTGTTTCTCCTTTCGAGGGTGCTGTCTTCTTCTAGTCTCTTCTTAACCACAGTTAGGGCATGAGTGGTGGGGATGCTGGTGAAAAGAGAGGAAACATTGAAGGAGACCATGGTTTCATCTGTATCCAGTTTCAGGACCCAAGCTTTAGAAACAATTATGGATGTGGTGGTCAGTGTGTCCAACCAGAGGTGCTAGTATGATGGCGAGGTGTTTGGCAATGTTATATGTTACTGAATTAATGCTGCTGCTGATGGGCCTGAGTGGTGTCCCTTCCTTGTGGACCTTAGGGGGTCTGTAGATGCAGGGGATGGCTTCTCCACGATACAGACGGTGGTAGGTTGCCCTATCGATGGAGCCCTCATGTTCCAATTGTTTCAAGCTGTCTATCACCTTTTTCTTGTAATTGCTGGTGGGGTCTCTTTTCAGTTTTTCATATGTGTGGTGATCCTCCAAGAGTGAGGTAATTTTGTCGTGGTAGTCTGTCAGGTTTAGGACAACTGTGCATCTTCCTTTGTCTGCAGGAAGGGTGGTGATGGTTTCATCTTTGCTGAGGGCTGTCAGGGCTCTCCTCTCTTGGATGGTGAGGTTGGGGGGAGGAAGTTGAGCACTGGACAGCACTGCAGAGAAGACATATATGGGGTCCCCTCACCAACTTTTGCCCAGACTGAAGAAGCTACTTGGACAAGCAGCGAAACGTTTCAACCAAAAGAAAGAAATCCAGTTGCCATGACTCAACCTACAGACAATTCCACCTGGATGACTGAGAATCTTCATCGACATTTTGCACAAAGCTCATGAACAATAATGAAAGTACTACAAAGGATAGTTCTTTGTACAAATAGCATTGTGCCTAACATCAAAGAAAACAATCAGGAAATTGTATACAAAAATGTTGGGACTACTACATTGTAAATCTACATTCTATGTGTCCACTAATTCTATGAATTAGCATTCTTACCAGCAGCACTCTTATGACAGCTGAAACAGGCTAGAAGAATTGGTTGGGTTTATAATGTACACCAATAGTAAAGACAATCCCAAACAACATCCAGTGTCCAATGTAACTGCTGTTTACATATTAAACAGAGATACAGGCTTTGTAGCAGGGATGTTCTGTCATGTTTCTCCACAGGAGAAGGCTGTCATGGAAAAGTTCATTATCAATTACTGCTGTACAAGTGCAAGATGAGTTAAGCTGTCATAATTTTCTCAGCTAGAGATCCTGTGCTGTCAAAGAATGTCAATTTTTAATCTGACACATGGAAGAAAATTATCTCTTATTCTGACCTCTAATTTTGTGACATTTTAATACAATAATTGCTGTGGTTAGTGCTGTAACTATGATTTCACCTGTCAAGGAAAAAAATGAATCAATATCCTTGAGCTGTTTATTAAATTTTATCTTTCACTTTACTAAATTTCTTGGTTTTTTAAAAAAAGAAAAAAGGGAATCTAGCACTACATCAGCATTCTTGCAAATATTATCTGATGAAACTAGAGCTTGCTATGTTTCCAATTTGTGTGTATCTCTAACAATAGTTCCCCCCTCCCCCGCTGATGCACCGTTTCATTAGACTATAAATAATGTTTGGACATAGATATATAGTTAAAGAAAAGTGGTTTGGTTTGCTCTGGGGTCTGCCTTGGATTACAATACTTCCCCTAATGAAGAAAAACTAAGTATTAAACTAGTCTTTTATAAAGGTAGGTGTATGTGTATGTGTATGTGTATGTGTATGTGTATGTGTATGAGAGAGAGAGAGAGAGAGAGAGAGAGAGAGATCAAATGTGAACACATACCTCATTTTAATGAGATCCTCAAAAACTTCAATTCAGTTAATGTAAGACTGCAGAAATTTGGGAGAGTGACCACTGGCCTACATTTCAGAGCTATCGGAAATATTACTGAGTTAACAGATGTGAACTACTTGATACCTTATAAAAACAGCTATGTATCATCATCCTACACTATATGAAATAATATGTGAATTGTATGGCAAAAATGTCAACTGTAGGAAGGCATAAGGAGGCAAGATGAAATATGAGTCCTCTTCCAAAAGGAAGATTATTTTTCCCCTGCTCCTAGTCTCATGATACAGTAAGTCATTCTCACAGTTTAACTAGATGTGTTAATAGTTTATGGGAAAAAATAGGAAAAGCATAACTTAATACATATTTACTGTCAGCAAAAATATTCTGTTAGTTGTTTTTTTTAAAGCATCTCAGATTAAACATATCTCAACCTTTTAAGATAGAAATCTGAAGGAAGTTTCTAATAAATGAAGAAATGAAACTGTAGAAGTAACTTGAAGCCTGTAGTAATTTGAAAAATATGATATGCATGTACAATAGTTTAACATAATTCATAAGATACAAAGCTATACCAGCATTTGATTGTTGTGACCCGCCCAGAGTCCCTTGTATGGGAGATGGGCGGGGAATAAATTGAATGAATGAATGAATGAATAAATAAATAAATAAATAAATAAATAAATAAAATTACCCAACCTGGTACCCTCCAGATAAACTAGGATTACAACTCCCAGAATTTCTAGCCAGTGATCTTACTACCTGGGAATTCTGAAGCTACATTTTCCAATATACCTGGAGACTACCAGGTTGACTTCTTTCAACTGGATTTCTATTCTTATGATTCTTGTAGCTCTTAAAGCAAATAATATATTTGGAGTATATGAGAATCCAAATTAGAAAGAAAGTGTATTCTTTACAATTAATCAAATGCTAGAATCCTAACATTTTCTTGCCTACTTATCTAAATGACAAAAACATTTAATTTTTTTTAAAAACCCTCTTAAATATCTGAAGATGGGAGGGGAGGCAGGATTTATTATCCTGTATTTAGTCTGAAACTGTAAGCCTGATTATCCGGACGAAGCAGAGGAATATATACTCACAACACACACAAATACACAGAAATCCTAAAAATACAACTATTTTAGAGAGGGTCATTGGGAATGGAGAAATGCTACCCTAAACCTTGTCCTCAAAAATGTGTTCAAGAAGTTTCTCCTTTTGATATTTCATAGTTAATTTATTGGACTTCCTGAAATATATGAGACTAAGCTGATTTTATTGAGTCTGTTTGGATGACGAATTAAATTTATATCGAAACCATTTGAAGTATTTATTTGTTAGATTTATACCCTGCCTTTCCAATACTAAAGTGAGAGATCAAAAATATTTCAACTTTTCCAATGACTGCATGAAATTAGATACAGTTCATGCATTTCTGCTATTACCATGAAATAGAATTCTAATATCTCATAATGTACAACACAGCCTAAACTGTAGAAATGTTATAGAAACATAATTTAATATCTAGTTTGTGAGATAATTAAGTAATTAGCTGTAAATTTCCAGATTCTCAGTTTTCAGGAAAAAAATGCCACAAGTATTCTACTGCCCTTGTATACATTATTGCTTGTTTTGCATACAACAGATGGCAGATATCGTGGGGCATGGAAGCTTATGTATGCAGCCTCAACACAACAACACTCATCTTGCAGCTGTTGCATCTTCATACTTTTCAACTAAACTGAATCATTTTACAGAATGCTTTAATATTACAGCAATAATCTAATAATAATTTTACTAAGATGAGTTGACAAGTTAGGAGACAATACATGGAAGCACATTCTGCAGAAACCATTTTTTTTAGAAGTGCTAAAAGACACCACACACACATGCTAAAAGAAACCAGCAACTTCATTAATGTTTCGGCTATTTTATTCTGTATCTATTTGACTTATTAATAAACAAACAAAATAAAACATGATTTTATAAGCAGTATAAAAATAATAAATGTACATATGTATGGATTTCAAAATGTCCAACTCTTCTAGTTAGTAATTCAGTAAACATAATACATTAGCACAAACACATAACCTATTTTAACCTTACTTGTTGATTAATACAATATAATTGCAAAAAATCCAAAGGAATACTTGTAACGTCAGTGAGGTTCTCCCACATTTTGCTTAGAAACATATATGTGGATTCAGTTTGCCTCAAAAGAGAGGTAAATTTTAAAGCCAGGTTTCCATCTTTCACTGCCTTGAATCAATATCCAGGATGCAGATGTTACTCCCAACAATTTATGATACAAATAAGCTTGACCAAGGCAATTGTACAAACACCTTTTTGTTTTGAAGAATAACAAAATAACCAATTTTTTCAAATGAAAACATAATAATTAATAATTTTAAGATACGTTTAGTAATAATTGAAGGAAAAAAGTAGGAGCCAGAGGTACTTACTTCTCTGAGAACAGGATCAGTGATACTGTCAAGATTTACTGAACCTTCATATGTCAAGTAATGGAAAACATTAAGTGCCCGCACTGCTTCTGGTCCTCGTTGCTTATAGCCAAATATGAGATCAATCCACTGGTGAAGCTGACAAGATACAAATTCACTTTCTAGAGCCTAGAAATGAAATTGAGAGGATGAAAGAGGAAAAATGCTTCTTATACAAGTATCATTTTCTATTTCTTTTACAAAGCCAATGGCATAATATGATGGTCTTCTCAGAACTACCTTTAAAATTTCTAATACATTTGCTATGAACTTGGTAAATACTTTGTTATTGTGAGCTTTTATCGGCATTCAATTCTTATGTGCTGCTACCTCTATTGAGACCTTGATGAGAAACCACAATAGAAGTACTAAAATTATTTATTTCATGCTATTTTTTAAGGTTTGCATTCTCCCTTTTTATGAATGTTTCAAAATGGTTTTCTATATTTGTCTACTTATAGTATTTCATAGAGTTGGAATGGGCCATTTAGGTAATTGAGTCTAGCGTAGTCATCCAAATTAAAGCATCTCTGATAGAACCAATGTAGACTCAGCTTGAAAGGAACCAGTCAAGGGGAGCACAAGCAATTTTGTGTGTAATTGGTTCAACCGTCAAACTATACAATGTTTTAAAATTCAAATCTCCTTCTTTTAACTTAGATTCCTTTTACTGTCTCCTGAATCCTGGAATGACAAGAGGTATAACATCCTTTCAGGTATTTGAAGAACACTATCATATCTCCTTTCAGTCTTTTCATCTCAAGGTTAAATATGCTCAGGTATTTCAATCTCTCTTTGGATGACTAGTTTTTAGTTATCTGATTATCCTTGGTACCATTCTTGGAATCTGTTCCATTTTCTCTGAAACCTACTTAAAACTTATGTCAAGACTTGGATACATATTTGAGGTGGGATCTGACCAAAGCAAAATAAAATGGAACAATTATTTCCATACACTTGGATTGATGGAGGCTAAATAAATAAATGAAATAAAATTACAGTTGCCTTTTTTTGCAGCCATGCCATTCTGTTGATTCATATTAAGTTTACAATCAATTACAATTCCAAGATCTTTTTCACAAGGATTATAATCGAGTCAGGTATCTTTCATCACATACCTGTATCTGATTTTTCTTTCAAAGTGAGGAACTCTGTATTTGCCTCTTGCTAAATTTCCTTCTGTCACATTCATCTATTTCTTTGACAAAACATATTCCTATCCCTGTCTATTTTCAAATTAAAATAAAGGCAGGGTATAAAATTAAGAATAGCAACCAGCTTTGTGGATTCTTAGTTGCTATGTAATCCTTCAAAATCAGCAAAAGCCTTTGTTCCCAGTCATCCACTTAATCCATATTAATTCATTAGAATATTAGTTAAAATCAACCTTGTGAGAAAATGGGTTTCAAACCAGATTAACTGGGTTGTAGAGCATACTGTAAAATTCTGACTCTTTTATTCTAATTACAGACTAAAACTGTGTTTTCTATACCATTTTTCTACTCTTAAAGAATGGCATAGTTGTGTATGTAAATCAAGCCCTGATTTATTATACACAATATATATATATAGAATTTTAAACAGTACCAGTGTGTTATGAATTTCATAAAAGGAAACTTGGGTGGATAGAGAACACAAGATTTTGAAGTCTTATGTTATATTCCTGCCTCAGCCATTTTTTCAATATATCTAACATTAACCATTCTATACATAGAACATGAACATGCAGAGGCTTCAGATGGAAATTATTTGGAATAATAACATATGTTCGGTTTAGCAGTAGAAATATAGCTTCCACTGAGTGAGAGCCGAATGAATTTATCTGGCATTAATCTTCCAAATCAGTCAGAAAATAATGTTACTAGCTAAATATCAGTTAAGAAAAATACATTCTTCAAAAAATTAACTAAAGAAAGTAAAAAACTTACAATCACTTTTTGTTTTTAAATCATTAATGCCACAATCCTATGCCCTAGTAAATGGCACCTAGCCCAACTGCATTTAGTAAATTTTACTTCAGAGTAAACAAGTATAGAACTACAGAGAATGGAAGCAATTGTAGATGTGTTTATTTTACAGTATGTATGTATGTATGTATGTATGTATGTATGTATGTATGTATGTATGTATGTATGTGGCTGGATAGTGTAGTGGTTAGAGCGCCACCTTCGGAGCGGGAGACCGGGGTTCAAATCCTGGCTGTACCTACCTTACCAGTAGGGGTCCTTGGGCAAAGACCCCTTAATACTTCACCTGCCTACCTCAAAATATGAGAGTGACACGAACTAAGAGAGTTATGCCATCTCGGATACGCCCGGATTAACAAGGTCCGCGTCAGATGTTGGGGAACCAGGGCAATCTGATGATAAGTGGGCTACTGGAACAAACCATACATGGACGAGACAAGATAACCTGGCATTGATGGAATGCTACTACAACAGTAGACCTAATGAGAGGGGTTATATGAAACGTATGAGGGAACTATGGATGGACAGAAGACCTGCATCCACACTAACTGAGAAACAGCTAGTTACCCAATGCTTCAACATAGTGAAGAGGAAGCTGCTCTCACAACTTGAGATAGACCAACTACACATTATATCCCAGATTCAAGAAGACCCGGAAGAACAACTGGACGTGCAGCCAAAACCTGAAGCTGGAACATCACTGCCACCCCCTCCATTACAGAGCACAGCAGCTGATATGAAGCAAAAGATCATGGATAAACTAGCTACAGTCAACTCTTGAGACCATTACCAAGGGTCAGTGGAGAAGTACCATCAGATATTATGCTAGAAGATGCCAACAGAGCCCTCACGACAATCCCTACTACCACTATAACTCAAACCAATGAACTGGTATACGTTACAGCCACTGTAATCCTGGAGATGCTTGGCTACATGATCAAGAAGAACAGCACTATATATCACCCCTGGAAAATGAGGTTGGAGGCTAAGATCAAAGCAACAAGGAGAGAAGTTAGTCAGCTGGTAGAACTACAGAAGGGTGTGGAGATTAAGGATAAGACTCGGCTACTGAAAAAATACAAGGGCCTGACTCCATCTGAAGCCCTAGAGACTGCTAAACAAAGGCTCATAGCACTGGTTACCAGGCTAAGGAGATACACTAGAGAAGCAGAGGCCAAGAAGATAAATGCCCTGTTCACCAAAGAACCATCCAAGGTGTACTCCCAGCTGCAGTGCAACAACACAGTAACAGCAGAGCCACCAATAGCAGAAACGGAACAGTACTGGAAGAACATATGGGAGAAAGAGAAGACACATAACACCAGTGCAAAGTGGCTGCAGGACCTGAGAGCAGACCACCACGGTAGCAGATATTCAACAGCGTGTCAAGAACATGAAGAGCTGGACAGCACCTGGCCCAGACATGATCCACACCTACTGGCTAAAAAAACTAACAGCAGTACATGAACGCCTAGAAGCACAGATGAACCAGCTGCTAGCAGCAGGCTCACACCCAGACTGGCTAACACAAGGTAGGACAGTGCTGATCATGAAAGACCCCAACAAGGGAACAACACTGTCCAACTACCGGCAAATAACCTGCCTCCCCACAACATGGAAAGTCCTATCAGGCATCATAGCCACCAAGCTGCAGGACCATATGGGCCAGTACATGAGCACAGCTCAGAAGGGCATTGGGAACAACTCCAGAGGCTCCAAAGACCAGTTGCTCATAGATAGAGCAGTTGCCCGAGACTCAAGGTCTAGACAGACCAATCTGAGCACAGCCTGGATTGACTACAGGAAAGCCTACGACTCAATGCCACACACATGGATCTGTGAATCCCTGGCGCTATACAAAGTCAACAGGATACTAAGGACCTTCCTCAAGAACTCAGTGGGACTGTGGAAGACAACACTGGAAGTCAACTCAAGACAGCTCGCACAAGTGGCCATCAAGTGTGGCATATACCAAGGTGATGCACTGTCCCCACTGCTGTTCTGCATGGGCTTGAACCCCTTCAGCCAGATTATCACAAGAACTGGATACAGATACAAGTTCAAGAGTGGAACTACCATCAGCCACCTCCTCTACATGGATGACATCAAGCTGTATGCTAAGAGTGAACAAGACATCGACTCACTGATCCACCTGACACGGACCTACAGTGATGACATTGGGATGTCATTCGGACTACAGAAGCGTGGCCGGATGGTAGTTAAAACTGATGGGTTGGAACTAACAGCAGGCCACATAGCAGACGTACAGACCAGCTACAAGTACCTTGGTATCCCACAGTCACATGGGAACCACGATGAGGAGGCAAGGAAGACAGCAACATCCAAGTACCACCAAAGGATAAGACAGGTCCTGAAGAGCCAGCTCAATGGGAAGAACAAGATCCATGCCATTAACATGTATGCCCTGCCAGTCATCAGATACCCTGCCGGTATAGTGAGCTGGCCAAAGGAGGACATGGAGGCTGCTGATGTGAAAACCCGGAAGCTCCTCACAATGTACGGAGGCTTTCACCCCAAGTCCACCCAGAAACTGTACACCAGCTGGAAAGAGGGTGGGCGGGGTCTGGTGAGTGTCAAAGCCACTGTCCTGGATGAGACCTAGAGCATCCAGGAGTACATCAGTAAGATAGCACCTAAAGATGAGCTGCTGAGAGAATGCCTGAAGCAGCAGCAGACATGGAAGGAAGATCAAGCAGAGGAAGTGCCATGGCAAGACGAGACCCTGCATGGGATGTACCATCGACAGATAGCTGAGGTGGCTGACCTTGGGAAATCCTACCAGTGGCTGGAAAGGGCTGGACTACAAGACAGCACTGAGGCACTGATCATAGCAGCACATGAACAGGCACAAAGCACCCGATCCATAGAAGCAGGGGTCTACCACACTAGACAGGACTCAAGGTGCAGACTGTGCAGAGAGGCCTCAGAGACAGTCCAACACATAGTGGCAGAGTGTAAGATGCAGGCAGGAACAGCATACACTGAACAACACAACCAAGTAGCTGGCATTGAGTACAGGAACATCTGCACAGCGTTTGGGCTAGACCCTCCAAAGTCCAGATGGGAGATTCCACAGAAGGTAGTGGAGAATGACAGGGCTAAGATCCTGTGGGACTTCCAGATCCAGACAGACAGGCAGGTACTGGCCAATCAACCAGACACTGTGGTAGTAGACAAGGACCAGAAGACGGCGGTGGTGATAGATGTAGCAGTGCCAAGTGACAGCAACATCAGGAAGAAGAAGCTGGAGAAGTACCAGGGCCTGAAGGAAGAACTGGAGAGGATGTGGAAAGTGAAGGCCAAAGTGGTCCCAGTGGTGGTAGGAGCACTCAAGGCTGTGACTCCTAAGCTGGGAGAGTGGCTCCAACAGATCCCAGGAGCAACATCAGAGCTCTCTGTCCAGAAGAGTGCAGTGCTAGGAACAGCTAAGGTACTGTGCAGAACCCTCAAACTCCCAGGCCTCTGGTAGAGGACCCGAGGTTGAGGAAGACACATACCACCCATAGGGGTGAGAAGGGAATATTTTATATATCAGCTCTCCGTAAACGTTAAACAAAGTTGAGAGCAGAAGGATGCCAGAAAGTTAAGCTTGGCAAAATGTACTATACAGTATACCGATTATATACAATGAAATCATGATTTAGCAGACCTTGATGCAACAGACTTCAGATGTAACAGACAGATTCTCTGTTGTACTTATATAATTTTACAAATGACTTAAATGCTGCAAATTGTATAATTTGTGTAATAATATTACTGCAGGTAATATACTCTCTGATTGAACACACAATTGGGAATAACGGATACCTCTTCACCATAAAGGGCCTTTGCTCAACTTCGTGTTGTGCACCAGTTACGCCCTTTCGTAGACCGAGAGGTCCTTTGAACGGTCACTCATGCCCTGGTTGTCTCCCATATAGATTACTGTAACGCACTCTACATGGGGCTACCCTTGAAGAATATCCGGAAGCTACAACTGGTACAGAATGCGGCCGTGCGGGCAGTTTTAGGTGCACCAAGATTGACACATATAACACCTCTGCTCCGTGAGCTGCACTGGGTGCCAGTTTGGTTCTGGGTCCAATTCAAGGTGTTGGTTACCACCTTTAAAGCCCTACATGGCATGGGCCCAGGTTATCTGAAGGACCACCTCATCCCCATTACATCATCCCGTCCCACCCAATCTTGCAGAGAGGGCATGCTGCGGACCCCCTCTGTGAAATAATTCCATCTAGCGGGGTCTCGGAGGTGAGCCTTCTCTGCAGCGGCACCTGCCCTGTGGAACATTCTCCCCCCGGAGATAAGAGAGGACCCTCACTCCTGGACTTCAGGAAAAAATTAAAAACTTGGCTCTGTGATCTCGCCTGGGGCAGGAAGGAAAGTGGTCACGCTTGGGGATGGCTGATCTCTTAGGGCCGCCTCAAATATTTTAAATATTCTTATCTTCACTGTAAGAACCACCTGCCACTTGGATTTTATTGTATTTGTATTTTTATTGTTATATTTATTGTATTTTAATGATGTTTTGTTGTGGTTGTAAACTGCCCAGAGTCCCTCCTGGAGGGGAAGATGGGCGGTCGTAGAAAATAAATAAATAATAAATGAATGAATGAATGAATGGTTCATTAGATGAAGATTTTCACTGTAATTAATACATTTTCCCCTTAGGGTGCTGTCACAGAAAAGACTCTATACATGTTACTACCAAATCTCTTCGGACTTTGGAAGAGGCCCTGAAAAGTTTATAATCAATAGGCAAATTCATATGGAAGTCAACTATGTAGGGACTGATGTTTTTAATTTGTTCATAAATGGTACTAACTTAAGAGATAAGGAGTAAGCTGACCTACTTTGTGGATGAACTACTGGATTACCTACAGCCATTCACTTAATGAAATCACTGTGATGATCCAAGTGTCACATTCAAATGTCATTGTGAAGATAAAATAGAAAGGGAAGAGGGAAAATGTGAAGCACAGGATATGAATAACATGGATAAATAGACTATTTATTTATTTATGAAATTTATATAGCTGCCTATCTCACAAACAAGTGACTCTGGGCAGTGTACAACAAGGCCAAAAACAATTAATTAGTAAATACCTCCTATTATTATTATTATTATTATTATTATTATTATTATTATCATTTAAAATTGTAAAAAACAAGCTAAAAGAAAAGAAATATTAGGCAAAAAGATGTTAATAATAGGGTAGCCACCTCAATAATTCACCAGGCCCCTGTGGTCTGTATAAGTAACTGTATAAGAAACAAAGTGGAAAGGAGACAACATATTTAATACGGACATGATTTTGGGCTTGTATAAAATATCTGTATACTCCATCTTTCTAAATGAAAAACTAGTATATTAGCTAGAGAAAGACATTTCCTGAATCTGAAAGTATATTTTCTGTTTCTTATACTTAGCACTGCAATTTGTAATATACTACAATCTGCGTCCTAAATAATCAAAATATTGTCGTAATTAGTCCTGGATTACAACAGGTCATGTCTTGAAATTACAAAATGCTTGCTTTAAAGGCTGCACTGTGTCTCTGTGTGTTTTACATTACAGTTTCTTACATGCTTGGCTTGTTCCTGAACCTGTTTTATTTCAGACTCTCATGGCCACCATAAGTCTTCTGGGATCAAAAAGCTCAGCAAGACTACGAAGTCACATCTGTGAAAAGCTTTTCCCTTTTTTTGTAAACTGGTAGATTATGATTGATGAACCCAGCATTAGGGTAATGTTAGCAGGAACACTTACTGTTTCTGTCCTCTGTGACATCACTGAGGTCAGGCGATAATCATGTTAGCATTGAACACAATGCTTTATTAATGTTTCATGGCTATGTCAGTAGTAATCAGTCCAGCTTGCTATGGATAAATTAAACTGAGCCAACAATCACTGATGTATAAATTGAATGGTCTTAAAATCTACTGAAACACATCCTAAAAGTTACCAAATGTAATCACTCCTCTAGCCTTTTTAATGAGAGCAATCTGCACAGGAATTTCTTTCAATAAGAGATTATTTCTCAGTTAAAACACATAAAATATTCTCATTTAATTTGCAAAATACTTTTTAAATTAGATGGGATCAAGTTATTATGCAATATTATAGTATCCCTATCGTATATAGCATCCATTAACATATATAAACAGAATGGGGATTAGTGGCACACACCTCACCATGCACACAAAATCACATACATATATACACACACTGCTACACATGAATACACCATTAATTTATGAATACATGTAACAAATCAGTAATCATCAGTGTCCACTAATTCTTACAAGTGATAATCTACAAAATTGGGAAAGTCTTTAATAAAGATTTTTTTTAAAAATGTTCCATATAAATTGATTTTTAATATTTAAACTCTTGTTTAAATATTTATAAATGCAATGGCATTTATAAATATCAGGATACTCAGCAAAAAATATAAAAGAAACCTGGTAAATATTTTATTTTCAAATGAGATAACATGATTTGCCAAATAACTCTGTATTCCTGGCACTAAAATGTAATTAAAAAATCTGGCAGTTACGTACAAAGAACACACGAAGGCTCTGTATAAAAGAAGCATAACTAAAAGCATGCATATGATAGGAAAAGTTGCTATATTAATAATTGTGGACTTTTTTTACCATGTTTTTAATTTTTAAAAATTACAGCAATTTCCCCTATTTTTTTAAAAAAAATAATGGATTTTTATATTTTGGAAAATATTCTGAGAATTATTGGATTGATTATAAAAAACAATTGCAGTTGGCAATCACAGCAAATGAACAGAGGACAAGTGGGAACAGGGACTTTTGCAATGGAGTTTAGCAGGAGAGGAAAGTAGGGAGGAGCACATTGATTGGCCATCTCCAGGGACTGAGCATCAAGGAAAGTTAGCTACTGGCATGGGCGATACATGTGGGAAGAGCCATCATGCGTATCATCATGTTACCATGCACATGCTGCGATGAATTGTATCATTTTCATCGTGATGTCATCATGATCTTGGGGAAAGAGGACATCTGATATCTATTGGATCCAGGATATCAGACTGAAATCCAGGAGAGACAAGGAAGGTATGCTACCTGATCTGTGTGCAGGGCCATCTAGATATTGATGACACTATGGTATCAAGTGGAGGTGTTTAGATTCATTTGGCACTGGAAAGCATTGTGAGGAAGCCAAACCTGTATAAGAGCAACAGTTCCCACTTGAAGTGAAATGGAGACAGGCTGCTGGTGCATAACATGAAAAACATGGTGGAACAGTTTTTCCCCAGAGGAAAGCTGACAGGTGCTGGGCAGCATCCAGTTAGGAAAATGCGGATATTTCAGGAAATACTACAAGGGGCAGGACCAATGTTAACTGGGGTTGTCATATCAGTGAGAAGAAAAAGACAAAAAGAGTGCCAACAATATCTGAGAGAGGAAATGGTGTATAGGTATTTCTATGCCAGTGCTCCAAACCAAGACAAGAATTAAGAACTCTTGCTTGTGAAAGAAAACATAGAGGGTAAATCAGAAACCTGATAGAATAGCCAGAACCAGTGGGATACTATTGTTTTTGGGATGCAAATTTTATACAAGGACAGGGAAGGTTACACTGAGGAAAGTGTTGCTCTTTATAGCAAGGATGTATAAAATCTAACATACCGAAAATGTATAAAATCTAACATACCAAAAAAAAAAAAAAAAAGCAGATTCCTCCATAGAATCATTGTGGGTGGCAATATCTGTCCACAAATGTAAATTAAATCTAGGGATATATTATCACCCACTGATCAAAATAGCAAGGGCAATCTTGAGATGTTGAATGAAACTAGAGAAAAGAGGATTATTAGCAGCAAGGTGGATGGACTCAGTTACAGAGGTGATGGGTGCACCATTGGAAGACCTGAAAAACCAGGTTAGGCACAGATTGTCATGGAGAAAATCTATCTACAGTATGTGATCACTAAAAGTTGACACTGACTTGATGGCACAAAACCAACCAACCAACCAACCAACCGAGATTCAACTAGAATATATTCCACAATTTAAGAAAGACTCAGTGCAATTTAGTAAGAGCCAACATGGCTTTCTATAGTGTTCAGGAAGCTTTAAAAGTGAAGAAACCTTTCTGCAGGAAATGGAAAGCCTGTTGTTTTGAGGAGGACAAAAAGAAGCATAAAGTATGGGGGGAAAGTGTACAGTTATACTAAGGAAATAATAATAAAAGAAGTATTTAAGGTGCATACTGCAGAAAGAGAGAACTTCTTCTAGTAAGAACTTCTTTAAATATATTCAAAATAAAAAGCAGCAGGGAAAGAGGTTAAAAACAAAGGACTGAAAGAGATGGAGATTGCAGAGAAACCAAGTGCTTTGAAACCGAGTGCTTTGAAACTAGAACAATGGATAGATACTGTACCTACTGTAAGTGTAGAGAACCACAGAGATTACCTTGGAGAAACTATCTGATGAGAGTTAGCAAAACATAATTTAAGCCTGACAGGAAGAAAACATTAGAAAGAAACCCCAAATAGCTCTGTCTTAACTCTCTTGAGTAAAAGAGGAATGGAGGGAAATGCTGTCAGGCTTTCAAGATTCAGTTACTATAGCCTATACCATAAAGTACAGTTCCAATGTTACTTGTAGAATCTGTTTCCTGACCTGACCTACCTTATACGGCTCACATCAAGCCTGTACTGACTCTCTAGGGGAAGGTGGGGTAAATCAGAGCAACTGAAGCAAACCCAAGTAACAAGAGAAGTATTTGGGGTCATCTTGAGAGACACCATATCTGGGTGGCTTCCATCCAAGAATTCTTGAAGAATTCAAATATGGAAGTGCTGACCTAGAAACAAAATGCAATGTACCACTCAAATCAGGTTCAGTGCCGGAGGACTGGAAGACAGCCAAGAGAGCACCAATTTTTTGAAAGGCACCAAGAGTTGATCTGGAAAGTTATAGGCCACTCAGCTTAATTTCTGTTCTGTTCAGCAAACTGGTAGAAAAGATAATCAGGCAAAACTAACTAGGCACAGTGAGGATCAAGGCTGGTGCTGAAGAAAAATCAGCATGGACTCTGCCAAGGCAAATACTGTCTTACTAGTGTTTTAGATATTTTTCAGAGTGTCAGTGTGCACCTGGATGGAGGTAACCCTCTTGACATTGTATACTTGGATTTCAAAAGCCTTTGGCAAAGTTCCTTATACAATAAGAAAATCCTTCCTTTCATAGATTGCTAACGGGTTTTTTTTTTTAAAAAAGTAAGAATAAATGGTCAGTTTCCTCAATGAAGGTAAGTAAGAAGTGAAGTCACTCAAGAACCTGTGTTGGGATCAGTGTTTTTCGTTCATTAATGATCTTGACGTAGGGGTAAGCAGTGAGCTGGTTCAATATGTGGATTGTTGCTGTTTTTTGTTCAGATAACACCTAATGTAGAAGTGTAATTTTTAGCTAGTTTTCAATAAAGTTTTGCTTTGGGGGGGACAGCAAACTGTTAGTGGTAGGTGATAAGGAGAAAGTATTAGGAGAAGCGGGAAGATGGGGAAATGTCAATGTGGAAACAAGAGAATGTGGCATAGGATGTGGCTGGTCTTGGCTGGAGAAGGAAGCAATGGAGGATCAAGGCTATACTGTATCTTGCTGAAAGGAGAAAAGGAATGCAGTGAAGTAGATTAGAAGGAGATTTAAAAGAGAGAAGGGGAAAACCCTTCTTTACATAGTGCATATGAAACCTACAGAATTCATTCCCAGGAAACATGGTAATGGATGCCTTTAAAATGGGATTGAAAAAAACCTAAGGTCGTCTGTTGGAGGAGAGATTTATCATATACTATGTCACGTCTAGATTGGAGGCAGCATGGAATCAACAGGCATATTTCCTGATTGTAAGCACCCCGTAGATATCTTGTTAGTCACTATAAGAAACACAGTTCAGGATTAAAATGGGCCTTGGCCCAGTCCAGAAGAGTTTTTCTTATGCTCTAATATTATCTGTAGAAACTATGATTGTTATTTTTGCAATAGTTACTATTATGAGCTAGCAGATATAATAACAGAAAAAATATCCAGCTGGCTCAGATGTCCATTTTTTTTTCAAAATATGAGAGGCACAAATTCAAATTTCTATTTTTGAAATGCATAGTCCAATCTATACCATCTGAGGCTGTGGATAAAAACTAAAGGGAATACTTTGCACAGAAGATCAAGTCAGAACTCCTCTTCTATTTAGTTTTCTTTTAGTTCAGTTTTTCAGTTTCTAGATTATATATTTGTTTCATAAAATTGCTCATTTTTACATCAGTTTGTAAACTTCTTGCATGAAAATTTATATCCATTTATGATTATTTCTCTAGATGCACGCACTTACTTGGTTTTACATTTTTTGTAAATAATTTATCCTAATGTTTTTTGTATACTTTGCAATACAATGCACATTTGGTGTGCAGTTTTACTTAATAACCATAGGGGGAATGCATCATCATACTAGCAGTCTTCCAGTACCAGAATGGAACTTCTTCTCCTGCAATCCAGTCCCTAACACTCTCATAACCCAGGGAACCTTCCAGAGAAGACTTTGGGAATGCCTGGGGGAGGGGAAAATCATTTCCCCCTTCTCTTCTATCAGCTGAATCTACCTCTACTTATGAAAATAGTTTTATGTGCACATTCTGAGTTATACACTGCATTGCAAAGTCCTGAAAAACTGTAAGAGTTGAAGTGGATAAGGCAGAAAACAGTGGTGCTCAGACCAGACAAAACTGAACGTTGAACAGGTGTCTCCTGATCTCAAGACCGGGAAAAGATGAGCCAGAAGTCCAATGACGTGAAAGGGTGAAGAAAGCTTAGAGTTTAAAGTCTGGAGTTGACAAACAGACATTGTGTATGTGTTTGTGTGTGTGTGTGTGTGTGTTCTTCACATACATTCATAAACATACACTGCAGTAGGTAGTGCTTTCTTGTTTACAGTAAGGCAACTTCTCTAAGCTACAGTTATGTTGAAACAGTGAAGCTTCAGTTGTTAGGTAGCAACTAAAAACTGAATGTGGGCTTGAATTCCTGGAGAGTTGAGATTTATTGCAGTCTCTGAAATGAAGTCTGACAGAAATGTATATTTTGGGTTTTGACAGTTTGTGTACTTTTCAGAACTGCAAACACTTCTACTTTGCGGTCCCGGTGCGTTTCCAGGTGTAATTCAAGGATATGTTTCTTATCTATAAAGCGATTCATGGCACAGGACCTGTTACTTGCAGGATCATCTATCCCTGGTAATTTCTGCTCCGCCAATAAGATCTGGCAGAGTTGGATTGCTCTGGGTCCTGTTACTTAGGCAATATTATCTAGTGGGACCTTGGAGACAAGCCTTCTCTGTTACTGCTCCTGCCTTTTGGAATAGCATCCCCCTGAGATTCAGTTGTCCCCAACCTGGCTTCCTTTCAAAAGACATTAAAGACTTGTATTTTTGCTTAGGCAGTGAACAGTACGACCCCCTTGGATGAGTTTTCCCACACTTTTCTGTTTCTGTTTTTCTTTAAGACTTGTTTAATTGTATTGCTTTAATTGAGTTATTGATGTTTATTAATTATGATTCATGTGCTGAGTGGGAAGCTATATTAATCAAATCAAATCAATAAATGCAATTGTCCTCCATTTCAGTTTAAAGCTGAGGTTCAAATAAACACAAGACTACTAGTGATTTTGGGAAACAAAATGACACTGATTTTGTATTCTATCTGGCAAAGAAAGTATAAAACTACACTCAGCACCTACAGCTTAGAAACACTGAGAACTGCCTTATACCAAATCATACTGTTTGACTATCCACATATTCTACTCTGATTAGTTGCATCTCTCCAGGGAAGTGCTTCTCAACCATGGCAACTTTAAGATGAGTGGACTTCAACTCCCAGAATTCCTCAGCCAACAAATTGGTTGGGGAATTCTGGGAGTTGAAGTCCATACATCTTAAAGTTGCCAAGGTTGAGGAAGGCTGCTCCAGGGATTCAGACAGAGAGAAGTCTTACTGTAGACTTGCTATCTGACACAAAAGGGATATACCCTATTGTTGGAGTAAAATTTCCAGTCATCTTGCAAGAGGTCATTTATGGATGGAATGAGATAGGTGAGATAGGAACCATGTGTAATACTTTTATAGAAATCTAATACTGACATAAAGATACTTAAGAAAGCACTTTCTTTTAAAAAAGAAAATGCGTGCTACTATGGGTTATAGTACTGAATAAATTGTGAAGAGCCTCTCTAATGTGTTGATTTATGCAGAGAGAAAGCAGCTCTGGGAAATGCACTTTAACAAGTAATCTTTAAATAGTCTTATTAGATTCAGCACCCATAAATTCTAATTTAGATTATAAAACATAATGGACATAAAAGCATTACATTCAGCCATCTGGGTTGTATGGATAGATTTACATAGATTTTAAACATATGCAATTAACTATTGCTATTTTTGTTATTTTAATAATGGGACTGAATGTATAAATAAATATATAAATATAATGTATAAAATAAATGTATAAAATATATACATAATTTATTTTCTATATTTATAATGCAGGCCTACTCAGCAGCAGGTCCTACTGTGTACAGTTGAGCTTACTCCTGGGAAAAGGTGCACTGAACTGTATCCTTTATATAGTTAACATTCATCAAATATTTCTTTGTCTGTCTGTTAAATTTATATCACAACTTTCCTTCAGGACCTCAAGGTGGAATACACAGTGCTTCCTCCTCCCATTTTTCCCTTCAAACAACATGCCTGTAGGATGGACTGAGAGATAGTGACTTGCTTAAAGTTACTAGTGAGCTTCTGCGGCTGAGAAGGACTAGAACCGGGCCTTTCCAGTATTTCTAGTCTTTCCTTCACTGCTACGCCACACTGGCTAGGAAAGTATTGTTTTATATTGTATGACAACAGTAGCAAGCAAATAATAATGTATCCCAAACAACAGTTTCCAGAGCTGTATCTGTATTAATTTTTTGCAGCAAAAACAACAGTCTTGTGACACTCTTAAGATTAAAAAAAATATAGTTTTATGGGTGTCTGTTCATATACAGAGAACACTTCAGATGGGAATGCCAGCAAAGCAGCTGCATGTGCATATATATGCATAGGGAAAGCATTTGAATCAGTTTATTCCTCCGAATATATCCATTTTTATATTCACCTTTCCACATGTAATATTTGTATAGTCACTTTTTCCATTTTTTCCTACTATAATTTTTCTGTGCACACATTTTCCTGTGTACTGCTTTGATTAGAAGGTTTCATCACAATATTCAGAAAGATATGGATTTTGATATATAATTGTGTTTCAGTTGTTTATTAATGTGAGACTGAATTAGATATGCTTGCAAATAATATTAACACTTTTCTACACTACTCCTAGCCCATAATACACCTATTTGATTTTGTTTTTTCAGGAAATCAATGATATTTTTATTGGGGGCTGCAGGAACCTTTATCAAGTTGAGCCAAATAATTAAATTTATAAAGGGACTTATGGTTTTATCATAAGCCTCCACTAAAGAAAGTTCCAGTGAAAATCATTGTAAACCCAACACTATTAAATACAGGGTAGATGCAATCAACTAACTCCTTTTTGTGCTTTTTCTTCTTCATAGTTTCAGTTGTTTCTTTACAGTGAATAACAAATAGGAATATCTTAGTTTATAAATTCTATGAACTTATTAGCAAGCTTGATTAACAAAAATCTTACCATTCGATTGATGCGGACAAAGTCTTCAGGCTTCTTGGCCCAAGGGGGAAGCTCAACATCATTCACAATAGCTTCATCTTCTCTGGCTCCAAGGTTATATCCATTACTGTTGACAAACATTTCTGGCAGGTAGTAAAACTCTGGAATTAGTTCCTGTTTGTGGAAGAAACAAGTATTATTATTTATCATACAACAACTGCAGTTTTTGCATAGACAGTAATTATTCAAGAAGTCTTATTATATTGTTGCATTTAATTTTGAAGGTTAACGTTCTTATATTGTGTATTACATTACATTTGTACTATTTTTAAAACTTCTAAGTAATTTCTGTATTAATAAACAAAGTACTATGTTCCAGTCTACTACAGAGACAATAATTTAGACATACTCTCTAAAATAAATAGTATAAAAAGTTATTATCTTCATGTAGTATTTGCTTTTATCCTATGTATTTGCTTTTATCCTATGATCATGGGCATCTGGGTGGGGTGGATGATAAATCATGTGTTACAACATTGCAGTGCAAATTCCAGCCCTACTGTATGTGTGTCATAACATCAAATGCAAGTACAAGAGATTGTAACATCATAATGTTTTATCATATCATTTTGGAAAAAAATCTCAGCTTGCTATGGATGGCCCTGCCTATGATAAACTCATGCTTTCTCAAATGCCTTATATTGAATTTGATTGGCTTAGCCTTGAAGCTAACATTTAGGGAAACAAACTAGGTTTATGGTAAACATTTGCCATTTGAAGAAGCAAACTGCTTTGGCAATACACAGGGATTCTACCCAACATCATCACCCTTATTTCTAGTCATATCTGAATGGATCCCAGAGTTCTTCAGGTACTTTAATCCATACTAGGAACTGGAGAACTGAATTTTATTCAAGGCTGGATGACTTTGAGATACAGCTTTATGAAGAGGTAGCTGCTCTTTCGTGCCCTGTATGGATTGAAGCCCCCCTCAAATTCCTGTGTGGTTACACTACTTGTCTCCATACAGACACCTCTCTTGGGGAAAGGCAGCCTATACAAGCTGAAGCATATCTTGCCAACTTTTTCCACACATGAAAATCCTCCATGTAAGGGAAGCTGAAGGACATTCTTCCTTCATGGAGAATCTTCCAGGTGAATATGATGTAGTAGGGCATAATTTATTCAAAGGAATAGGTCACCTAAAAGAGAAGGAGGAATGTATGAAAGCCTGACAGAAGATAATGTCCTTCTGGATCAGATTACAGACTTTCAGGAGGAAAGACATCATCATAATGGTAAAATCTACTAAAATTTAACCAGACATCTGTTACAAAACCAACTCAACCACTCCCAAAAATTCTTCAGTGGTCTTGTTGACTGTTGTTTCCAGAAGGTTGAAGAAGAGAAAAGGGGATTGGCTCTCATTGATCTGATCCTAACCAATAGAGAATAGCTGGTTGCATGGTAAAAACAGTAGAACCTTTAGGAGGAAGTGACCATGTCATATTGGGGTTCATGATACTACAAGAGAAATTGAAACACAATCAAATAGCACATTAGAGTTCAGGAGATCCAATTACAGCAATCTTAGAGAAGTAGTAGGCAGGATGCCATGGACAGAAATCGTCAATGTCCAATGATGTGCAGGAGAATTGGGAAGCTCTCAAAATTAGATACTGGAAGTATAATTACACACCTTTTGAATGGAGGAAAAATTAGGGGAAAGCAGCTTAGAAAATGTGTGGATACATAGTAAGCTTTTGACTAAGCTAAGAGTTAAAAAGAACATGCAAAGGAATGGAAGTTGAGTGTAGTCATCAAGAAGGTGCTTCCGTAAGTATCCAATAACTACTGAAAGTACTGTATGTCAGCCTCTCTTCAAAGGATTTAGTTTCCAATTCCCTGATCATCCTCACCATCCTTCTCTTGCACTTGTTCCACTTTTTCTGAATCTTTCTTAAAAGGTGGTGCATACAGCTAGACAGAGTACTTGAGGATTCAAAATTGCATGGAACAATATAAATTCCTTAACAATAGCCTTTCATATTTTGCATGGTTAATAGAACAGTATACATTCTTGACAATAACCCTTTATGAGTACCCTTTTGAGGAACTGTCTTTGTATAGTTCCTTGGCTTCTTATACAGCATTAATGTGGCTGTCTTGCTGCCATTCTGTTCTGTAGTATATATCTTTTAGATATTATATGGTGTTTTGTTTTGCTATCACCTTGCATTTGGATGATGAAATTTAAACGTGATCTCTAGTTTGTTTTACTAGCTATGTTACAACCCAAAAGTATTATTAATACTATTATTTGTGTTATGTCTTTGAATGAGGGGGAGGAAATGCCAAAGTCCATTTTCTAATTTATAATGTTGGGATTCATTCAATGTATTAAAAATTAGGCTTTAGATGTCTTGATGTTATAGAAGACCACTATCAATCATAATTCTGTACCATAAGACTCAAATTCAGTATTTCAGTTTAATACATCTGCAATATACCATTTTATGTCCTGAAATCAAACCTAATGCAGACTTTTTCAGTTAATATAATTCCATACAAGGTTTTCAGGCTTCTATTCTCTTTACGCTTTTTTTTTCTCCCCCCACACCCAAGTTGATCCCCTGGTAACCATTATTTCAACATTCACCTTGGCGTGGGGGGGTGTCATTCAGTTATAAGAACGTCCATTAACCATATTAATTTACTATATGTCACCTTAATGACATCTTGTTATAGCTACCTTTTCTGATTTCTACAGTCTTGTCCAAGAGCAATATAATATGTTTGAGAGGCTTTCAAAAAATTAGTTTTTGAACACTGTATCTTTTGCACTTTAGAGAGGTGTCTTTACTAAAGGATTATTACATTACAGTTACTTTATTACTCTATGTAGGACCTCTACAAATAATTTTGCAGTTTTTAATGTTTTTTTAAAAAAATAATTATTTGTAGAGGTCCTACATGGAGTAATACACTTTTTAAAAATACACTTTTTAATGTATAGGGGCGTGATGGCTCAGTGGTTAAGACGCCAGGTTTGTCGATCGGAAGGTCACAGGTTCGGAGGTTAAAGACCCTAGCCCTGCATGACGGAGTGAGCTCCCGCACTCGCCCTAGCTCTTGCCAACCTATCAATTTGAAAGCATGCAAATGCAAGTAGATAAATAGGCACCACTTTGGTGGGAAGGTAACAGCATTCCGTGCATGTCATGCCAGCCACATGACCACGGAAGCGTCTTCGGACAATGTTGGCTCTTCGGCTAACAAACTGAGATGATCACCGGCCCCTAGAGTCGGACAAGACTATGTGGGGGAACCTTTACCTTTACTCCATTATGCTAATTTATCAATTATGGCAGTAAGTCTCTTTTGTTCCTAAGTGATTTTCTGCTTTTGAAAAACAAATAAACATACTATCCAAATTCATATGTAATGTTTTCTTATGAGAATGGATAGGTGTAAACCTTAGTCTTGAAATTTAAGGGAATCAGATCAGTACATTACAATTGTAATCTGCAACAATTTGTAATTTGTTGTTCTGCAAATGGCAAAACTCAAGTCATTCAGTTTATATCAGGATATCAAACAATCCTGGTTTAAGGAAAAACATGGTTTCAGACACAATATTCAAAACTGTTTAAGGTGGCTACTATAACTGTCAGGAACAAGGAAATGCATAAGCCAAAAGAAAGTTCAGATTTACATGTGAATTTGTATGCCTGCCTAGGTGCATATTTAAAACTATAATTTAGATTTATAAAATGTTTCATTTCATATAATAGGGAAAGATTTCACTAGATGACCTATGTGTCTATTTAGTCAACTGCTCAGGTTTTCATTGGTGACAGCCAATCTCAAGGTCCCCAAATCTTTATTTTTTATATTTCTTTCTTTTAAAATCAGAATTCAAACAGAGTACTATGTTTCAATACAAACTTTGATGGCTATTTAAATAGCAGACTGTTCTCTGTTACATAGGACATATGGCCTGCCTTGCGGGAAATCCATAATGGAAACCTCCTTATCTTTTCACATTGCATGAGATGAGAGGAAGGGATATGTGAAACTGAGGCTCATGTCTGCTTGTTGTTAAAACAGCAAATCACGGTTGGATTGGATAATGTCTGTGTGGTTTACTTTTCATACACAGAAACCTATATCGTAAATAAAGAGGGGTGGGAGTATTGCCCAAGTGGATGGTTGTACCTCCAATCAGTATAAAACTACCAATTAGATTTATAATTATATTTTAGTGAGTGAGTACTTCATGAAGGCATCTGATCAATACTAAGGCAGAAAAATCAGTCATAGCTTAGGATTAACATTCATTAGAGTTTTATATCTTCAGCATATACAAATAAAATGATATTGATTGTAAGGTTATGGCAGTTAACAGAAGCCAGTACATAAATACATACATACATACATGGAGAAGGGGAGAAAGCAAAAGAAATAACAGTAATTTAATAGGTACTTTATTTCTTCTGGTCTTGTTAAGCTAAGTTTGGAAATGTATTAAAGATATATACGTAGATCAGAGAACTAGGCTTATAGTATTTCTAATAAGCCACTACAAAATAAACTATTACATCCAGCTTTTGCCTGGGAAAACAGCCTTCATAAACTAGATAGATGCTTCATCTTAATATCTACTTTATATATTCAGAGTGAATCTTAGTGGAAAAAAATAGATGGCCAAACAAACACTCCTGATAAGAAAATCTTGCATTTGGTCTTTCTAAAAGAACTGCAATATTAAATCAAAGTTTCATGGCCAACCAGCACATTTCACAAGATGTGAACACAACAGGGATTTCAGCCTCCAGAAATAATGCATAGATTCTCCCCCCCCCCCACATGCACAGTTCTTTCTACCAAGCTGGGGTGCTATATTCTTCT
Source organism: Charina bottae (assembly GCA_023362775.1). NCBI lineage: Eukaryota > Metazoa > Chordata > Lepidosauria > Squamata > Charinaidae > Charina > Charina bottae. Next base: position 104,363,132 of record JALMGJ010000004.1, read on the forward strand.
TCTTTAAAGCACAATGATAAAATACTACAATAATATATGCTGTTTATTTTTCATTTGAAAATATAAGTGTATTAATGCACATATTGGTATTGATGATAGTGGGCCAAAGACTTCACTTCACTTTCATGTTATGCTGATTATATATCAGATGACATAGATTTCCAATGGAATCCAAATCATAAAAGAACCTGCTAACAGTTTTATGAGTTTACCTTTGTTTTGTTCAAACAATTATTCCTTCCTCCTAAGTCAGAGGAGAAATTCAATACATAAATAATGTAACTCCTAGTAGCATTAGTATGAATGGACATCTAGCTTATAAGAGCCTGTAAAAACAATTCTAGCAATATACATTTTTAAAAAAAGATGAAAGGGGGTTTACGATAGTGTAAACAACTTCAAATATATCTTCTGATTTCAAGCAAGCATGTAATGATAAAATTGAATTAATGAATGAAGATATTTATTTATCAATTTTTTAAAAAATGCTATCTATGTAAGTATGTATTTTTACAGGATTTCTAGGCTGCCAACTAATTGAAAATCAGAAAAGGATCTTATTTTTTAATTTAAAGCAAGAACATGGGTTTCACAGTTCAATAAAAACTTATAAAATCCTTTTATACAAGAATGAGTGCACAGTAATACTTCAAAAATCATCCTGTTCTCTGGTCATTTCTATGTATTATGTAGATATAGGTTTAATCTAATGTGTACTGTTGCATAATATCCTGAGGCACAATGAGGTAAAAGCTAAGGCTTACAGAAAGCATACATTTTAAATGTATCTTGTCATTAATGCTTTATTAATTGCCCCAGGCGATGGAAAACCCATGCTAGAAAAGCTATAACAATATAACACTCTAAGGTCAAATCCAATCTTGCTGTCTTTATGGAATGGGCCAAATATTGAGTTAACAGCAGGAAAGAACAATTTATTGGGCTTTTCTCCATTCTGTGATTATTTGATTTAAATTGGGATAGGATTATTTATTTATTTTGGCAGGAACAAAAGACCTTTTAATAGCTCAAATATTGGAAAGGCCTGTATTTATCACTGTATGTAAAATAGGCTTTTAAAAATGATACCAACGCAACTTTCCTTTCTCTGTATGTGAAACACAACCCTTTTCCTCCTCCCAATTCTGAATTTATAGCATGTAATCATATTGATAGCTACCCAATTACGTGCATATACAAAATATTATTCCTACTTTGACATCTGAAGTGTCTCTTTGGCTATTTCTCCATGATCTTGCCACTGAAGAAAAAGTTCGATCCGGATGATCAAATTTGCCATCATTTGCATTGAGAAAGAATGTTGTAAAAGGTTCCTACCATTAAAAAAAAGGCAGAGAGTCATATACTATAAGAAGCCAAGTATTATAATAAGCAATATGATTAAAATTTAAAATTAATTAAGGAAATAAAGAATAAAGAATTTATAAGCACTTTATATCAAGACATTGTATCTTTCATTTTTTGATGTGACTAATAAGGTACAATAAAAAACAATATCTGAATCAGAGAAAGGAAAGATTCCTATAAAATGGCATACTGCTTGTACATTACTGTTTTCAAATTATTCCTCTATTATAATCTATTTCACACACATAAGTTTTCTATGTAATCCAACAATATTTTTATAGTTTTTATAAGAGCTTTGGAGAATTCCCTTCTATTTTGCTGAAATGTGTTATGATGTCCAAATATTTCAAGTTTTAAACAATGAAATAGAGCAGCAAAAATTAATAATTTCTATGTCCCATTGATCTCAGTGAAACCAATTTAAGAATGAGGTCATCTCCCGCTGAAAGAAATATGAAAGTCCTTAATTTTGGAGAATTCTGCTGAAACTAAACCTGTCATTAAATGCAGTTTCAAATGTAAACTCAGTACTTTGGTTTCAGACTTTTAATAAGAAAGGAAAAATCTGTTCTGTTAGTAATTATTTCAAAATGCTTCTGGTGAAACTAAATAATCTTACTTTTTATATGTGTCCATGAAGTCACCAGGACTCAATGATACTTAATCTTTAGCCAGTTAATTGCCAAAGTTGTTCGTTAGAAACTCTTGTGCTAGTCGCAAGGCACAAAGAAGTGCATGCCAAAGATGCCAAGGATGACTAGGGTATACCATTATCATGGTGTAGAATCGAAGAATAAATTCTTCAGCAAAGGGTCAGAACTCATATTTGAACTATCAGCTTATATTATTACAAATCAAATTAGTAATGGTCCTATTTTTCCAGTCTTTAGAGTAAGGTAGATAACTTCACAGCTACAAGAGCTCGCCCTGTTCCTGTTACCCACTTTCAGCGGTGCAGTCTGCAGTTCCAAATTGCCACTGTGATATCTCACTGTTTTTCAGTGAGAGGCACAATAAAGCTGTCATGTGAGCCTAGAAAAGCTGAATGTATTGAAATAATAAAACAAAAATCACATTTACTGTATAACCCCCAACCTACAATTAAAAAGAAAATGCTGGCAACCCATTTGTAATATAAACCCATCCATTTAATGTCACTGGTCCCTCCCATTTCACATAATCACATCAGCCCTCATCCTTCTCATCTACTAAGTGCAGTCCCTGGATATGAAAATATTGTTCACCACAACTTTAAAGGGTGCAGATGTCTCAATACTATTCTGAATTGCAGCAATGTCCTAGTAGACCAGTGCTTTCCAAACTGCCGCCGTTGGCGACACACCAATGGCGGCAGCAGCGGCGCAGGGGCCCGCGAGGCGGCGTGGGTGTCCACGGTGGGGGCGCAGGGGGACGCGCAGCGGCGTGCACGGTAGCGGCCTTGCTAAAATGCGGAAGCGCTGATGGCGCGTCGCTGCCGCCGTGCACGCCACCGGCCGCTGCCGTACACGCCCCCGCCGCTGCTTTGTGACACACTAAACTGTGTGTTGCGACACACTAAAGTGTCACGACACACAGTTTGGAAAGCTATGTAGTAGACTATGCTGGATTTGTTTGCAAATCCATCTGGCCAAGCTACTTTAATGGAGTTCACACTTAAATTTAAGTACAAAATAGTTCCATAATTTGTGCCATGGTCCTTTAAAATCTATAGAATAATATTCTTAGTATAAAACAACTTGCAGTGCAAACCTATTAGTCTGTACAAAAGAATAAAAAACTTCCTGAATTCATTAGTACTTACTCCCAGATGCACATACTGTAGAAGGGCAACAGATTTGGCTAAATCTAAAAAGTTGGGGTTGGCTGCTTGGTAAAGCAGCTCTCACTTTGAGGCAAAGTGGGACATGAACAGAACTAAATGTAGACCTTCCTGAATCTGCATGAAGCCTTGGTGCTTCAAAAGATTACAGAAAGACAAAACAACCTCTACTTGTTTTCACTTTTCCTGACATAGAAAATGCCAGAGTGAAGAGTTTCCAATCACTCTGCATGGGAGAAGAACTAATGACTCATTTATAATGACTTGCTTAAGTCTGTTCTGTGCTCTTAGTTCCTTGAAGTAGGAGTGTTTAAAGAGCTTTGATGGAGTCAGGAGGTCCTGATTCCTGAACACCCTTAGCAGTATTAAAAAAATATTAAAATAGCATTTAATCGGTATACAATACATTAGTAAAATGTTAAGTTGTATGTTTAGTTATGTGAATACCATACTAATGAAATATTACAGAACATGCCCATTGCTAAAAGCAAGGTTAGGGGGGTTGGATAATTATAATTGCTTGCCTCATTAGAGTAAATGCTATGGGAATTTTAAAATTCTGTTAATAACAGCTATGGTCACTTAAAAATGTAAGTAAGTATGTATATATAAAATGTCTCCTAAAATGCAGTGTTTGGCAGCAACAATGGGAAAAATGTATAGTCTGGAAATAAAGCTTTATAATGAGTATGAAACCATGCCAAACAAAAAATACAGATATACAGAACATGATGTCTGAACACAGTGTGTCTAGGCAGAAGACTGTTAAATAAAATAATTTATTGTCATCTGTAGGTTGTAAATAACCTGCCAACCAACTGGAAATACTGCTTAAAGCTGTGAGAATGTTACTTAATATAAAGAACAACAATTATTCATAAATTTATTTAGCATATAAACAGTGCACACCTTTCTTTTTAATATGAAGGCAGAAGTCATGATCTATCATACCAAGGCACGGGAAGTCTTCCCTCCCACATCATCTTGCACAGCAGGATGACCAAGGAAGTGAAAGGCCTGTAAGCAAACTCCTTTTCCTTGCCATGTCCTATTTTTCTGTTTCTGGCAAGAATTGCCTGCTGAGATTGAATAACTTGCCCTTAAGCTGTGTGGACTTCAACTCCGAGAATTCCCCAGCCAGCTACTGTATGTAGAGGTGACTAATAGGTGACAGCAAACAACAGGCTTTGGGAGGAACTTCTTTGCTGCTAACCAACTTCTTTGGTTGCCAAGATTTTTACATTCCAGCCATGGCAGCCCGAGTTTACCCTTCCCATTCTGCTTTTCATATCAGGATGGCTGATATGTACATCTGTACTCTTATGTAAGTGGCAGAGGGGGATAACAATTTGTAGGAAAATACCATGGGTTGGTGCTGTAATCAATGTATTGTATGTTATTGTATGTTACCAAAGCCATATGTAAGTCTGAAGGGTTGGAATACATTTTAGTTGGAAGGGGAGAACCTGGATCATATTTTTCTTCTGCTTGACCAAGCAAAACAGAGAAAGGTGCCTGCCTTCCAAATCATTTAAAGGAGCAGCTGGTTAAAGGAGAGCCAGTTTGGTCTAGTGGTTAAGGTGCTGGGCTAGAAACCAGGAGTCTGTGAGTTCTAGTCCCGCCTTAGGCATGAAAGCCAGCTGGGTGACCTTGGGCCAGTCCCTGTCTCTCAGCCCTAGGAAGGAGCCAATGGCAAACCAGGAGACTAAGAGTTCTAGTCCCGCCTTAGGCATGAAAACCGGCTGGGTGACCCTGAGCCAATCACATTCTCTCAGCCCTAGGAAGGAGCCAATGGCAAACCAGGAGACTGAGAGTTCTAGTCCCGCCTTAGGCATGAAAACTGGCTGGGTGACCTTGGGCGAGTCACTCTCTCTCAGCCCAACTCACCTCACAGGGTTGTTGTTGTGGGGAAAATAGGAGGAGGAAGGAGTATTAGGTATGTTCCCTGCCTTGAGTTATTTATAAAAATAATAAAGGTGGGATAGAAAATAAATAAATAAATAAATAAATAAAATAACGAGGTAGTAGAAACAAACAAACAAAAATCTTTTCTAATTGTCTCCTGAGCTTGCAAAAAGTACTCCAAGTTACTATCTCTATTGCCTTATTAGCAGAATTCTTTAATGTGGAGCTTCTGCGCTCTAAAGAACTCCTTGATCAGAGGTCAGTTTTCGCCAAGATACAATTAGCAACATATCCAGTAAGCTTCACTGGTTTCCTTTCATGTTACCAAGAGGGATAAGTAGTTACCCCAAATTATTGTTTTATTACAGCAAATATTTCTAGAAGCCAAGACTATGTCATCTGTTTTGTCTTCACCTATATGGTAGGTAGATATAGATAATAATAATATAGATAATATTATGTATATGAATTTGCACATACTAAAACAAAATGCTAGCATTGCAGCGTTTTTTATAAATGGAAAGAGGACTGGATTTACTGTAATGAGTAAATAATAACATGGGGTGCTGCAACAAAATATTGCTCAGCAGGTGAGTTTCTATTCAGGCCAACCCTTCTCCAGAATATTCCATTCCATGTCCACTGAAGTGCAACGACCTCTGAAAGGCTCAGCAAATACATTTCAAGCACCTCGTGTTGCTGAACACGTGTGTCCTTGCATAGCTGACATTTCCACTGGACTGACACCAAAACAAAACACCTCTGAATGATTTTGCAGAGTTCTATTATAGTTAAAGGTAAAGGTACCCCCCGCACATTTGTGCAGTCGTGTCCGACTCTAGGGGCCGGTGCTCATCTCCGTTTGTTAGCCAAAGAGCCAGCGTTGTCCGAAGACACTTCCACGGTCATGTGGCCGCATGACACGCGTGGAACGCTGTTACCTACCCACCGAAGTGGTACCTATTAATCTACTTGCATTTGCATGCTTTCGAATTGCTAGGTTGGCAAGAGCTGGAGCTAGTGCGGGAGCTCACTCCGCACGCAGGGCTAGGGATTCGAACCTCCGAACTTGTGATCTTCCGATCGACAAGCCTGGCATCTTACCCACTGAGTTACCCACTTATATTGCCTTTTAATTAAAGAATTATGTATATAAAATCAATTGCAAGCTTTCAGTAAACAATTTGATAGTGTCAAATGTAATTCCTATTAGTATGAATAAATCTTAAAAAAAGAGAAGAAGTTGGAATTTTAAAGGCACAGCACACCACTGTGTATCTTTATTTTGAGTTTTAAATAAGATGGTTTCGAAGCTGCTTATTAGTAGAAGCAGAGATTCTAAATATGAAGTGAAGATTATAAAAAAAGTAGGAAAGGTAATTACAGTGAATTATGTTAAAACTTAATTATAACTTCCATGACAAAATTATTTAAGAGTCAGAGACAAACACAGAAAGTAAGAAGATTCAGAGTAAAGGATTAAAACCTCCCATAGTTGAACTCCACAGGGGGCCTATTATACCAAAGTAATGTGTCTATCTTTTGGATTTTTAATCCTTAACAGCACTATGCAGTCATCTACAGTTATCACATAGCTTTCACATTATTAAAAAGCATTGTACATAGAAGAGTTGGATATAAATATGAAATCATGATCACCATCATCATCTCCTCTTATCTTCAAAACGTATTCCCCCTAATTTTCTTTAATTTTATTATAATAATTTTTAAGTTAAAATATTGTGGAACTTAATGGTAATGGTATTTCAATCCATGTATTGATCAAGGATGTGCAAATTAGATTTGCTCACATACAAATGTGGACCGAATTCTCCAATAATCCTAATTCTTTTTCAGTCTAAATTTTAATTTTATTTTGTTCTGCTTTTTATATTCAGGGATGTACACACAAAATATATATGAGAGCGAGCCAGTTTGGTCTAGTAGTTAAGGTGCTGGGCTAGAGGGATGTACACACAAAAGAACATATTATATATATGGTACTCCTGATGCAGGACCTGGTAGTTTCATGCCAGACTGTAAGCATCTATTCCCTCTTTCCTCCTTAATCTGTGTCTTCAGTCCTTGCATTGCAAGACTCTTCACTGTTCTCTGTAAGAGCAACGACCTAATATAAACTTTGTTTTGGTCTTTAGGTCCTGAAATTGGGCAATGCTCCATTTAATCTTTCTTCTTTTATTTCTTGCGTACTCCTCCAGCGACTCTTGCCACCTTGCAGAACTTTTGGAGGTCCCTTGGTCCCCCACTTTCCAGGACATGGACCTGATTCTAGAGAAAGTGCTCCCTAATAATCTTAGAACTTAGATCAACGTTAACATATTTAAGAATTGTTCAAAAAGACATTTATTTTACTCTAGGGTGTAGTGGAAGGAGTTGACAACAGTCTGGGCATTACAGCAAAATCTCATCCTTAGCCAAGTAGGAAACATAATGACTTTTACATGTTATTGTTTATGGATTTTTTTCTGTAACTGAATTCACTTACTGTTAATTTTGAAAGAGCATGGGTTGCTTTTGATTATTGACTGGCATTTACTGATTGTCTTTGACACTGATGTTTCCATTATGTTTGAACTGGTTGTTTTCCATGCAACTTATTGAAAGGCATGATAATGATACGTAAATATATTATTTTTGCTCTTGTAATGAATAATCAGTTCCCAAATTTGTTCATTCTGAAAATTTCTACAAAAAAAGTAAGATCATTAACTAGATTATTAAAGATATTTTGAGTCCCAAGCAGCTGAACTGTACAACAGCAAACAGTAACCTTGGATCCATTGCAATGATGCAGAGAATGCTTCCCTGAAATTGTCAAATCACATGCAAGGGACACTTGGATGTACTTCTCAGGTAAAAAATTTCTTCACTTATACCACTAATGTTACTGTTACCCCAAATACTGTAATTCCTTGGGTAATGTCAGTAATGATACTGCCTCACTATACTAAGTCCTACCATTAGCCTTCTCTCTCTGTAGATAATTGTAATGAGATAAAGGTTGCACTGGAACATTAGGATTCTTCTGTCCTTAAGGTTGACTTATCTTGTTTCCCTGAAATTTCAGTTCTATAATTAAACAACATATTTTAAATATAAAAGACAGAAGACAGCTTTATCAATCAAGATACTTAAAGTAAAGATGGCAAAAATACTTACAATGCGGACAAGCCAGGATAATGTACAAGTAGATGTGGAATAATGAGTGTTATAATGATAAGGTGGAGTTTGATCATTTTCCCATGTCTCATAGCGTTCTGCATAAAAGACTGCTCTCTTTGGATTTAAAGCACCAATGGGCTGTAAAGAGAATACATAAGTAAGCTTTATAAATCTGCATCACATTTTCCTTCAACATTCTTTAATATTCACAGTATATGACATTCAGCAGCCGAACACTGATATCTCATTCTGTTTTACTGTAATATGGTTGGACTGCTTGAGATGGAGTGGGAATTTCATGTGAGAAGCTTAGATTACTAAACACATTATTTTTTCTGTGTGATATACATCTACAAGTGTCATGATCATCTCAAAGCAAAAAATCAGGAGGACTCTGGTAGCATCTTTTCAAACTAACATATTTTATTAAAGACATAAGCTTTTGTGAACTACAGCTCACTTCATGAGTGGCTAAATTCATGTAGGATTTAAATTGGGGTAAGAGGGAGAGAAGCAATGGGAAGATGGTGATTTTGCAGATACAGGTTACATGTGAGACACAGACGTATCTTTTCAATTAATACTTGTAATGTGTTAAAACCCATTGTGTTTGCTGAGACCTTCTAAGATAGCCTGAAATCTTATTTATGTGAGTTCAGTCTCTTGCTCAATTGTGATAGTAATGTTTCCTTGTTCCAAAACAGTTACTTTGAGCTCTATAACAGAGTATCCTGGGAAGTTAAAATGTTTTGTTGGTCCTTGTTTTGTGTCCTGATGCCACACTTGTATCCATTAATTCTTTTGCCCTACGTTTGTCCATTGTTTGTCCTACAGAGAATCCTGGGGGGCTTTGCAGGCAGATCATGGTATATATCACATTAGGGGAAGAGCACGTGAAGGCACTTGCATGCAAACGCAAGTAGATAAATAGGTACCACTTTGGTGGGATGATAACAGTGTTCCACGCGCGTCATGCTGGCCACATGACTGCGGAAGCGTCTTTGGACAGCGCTGGCTCTTCGGCTAAGAAACGGAGATGAGCACTGCCCCCTAGTTAGACACGACTGTGCAGGGGAAAACCTTTACCTTTACCTTTTTATGTGAAGGCACCTCCAATCTTGTGTGTGAAGTTGTTGGGCCTGTGGTGGTGCTATTGGTGTAAATGTGGGGACAAAGTAAACATCTTAATTTGTTACAGGGTATGGTTCTATGTTAGCATCACTGTTCTGTTGTTGCTTGTTGCATATGAGAATCCTCTTCATGTTGGGTCTGTATGCAAGTATGGACCTGTCACCCAGTGCCTAGGAAAGTGGAGTGTCATTGTCCAGTATGGGTTATAGTATATTAATAATGTGTTTGAGTGGTTTGAGTTGTGACAACCAGTGGTGTTTTTTTATGCTTTTGTGGCTTCTGCTTTTTGTGGTCTGTTTTTTAATAGGTCCTCCCTGAGAATCAATGTGGCTCTATTGATTTGCCTATTGGTCTCATTGAATGGGTCATTCAGTCTCCTGAATGCCTGGTTCAATTCCATGGATGATAAACATCTCTGTCAAGTAGGTCAGAACCAATGCAGTTGTAGCATAGAGCTGGATATAGATAATAGATTTAGTGGTGTGTACTGAGTAGAAGCTGGAAGCATGTAGATATGCCTAGTGATCTATAGGTTTTCTGTATAACATGGTGTTATGTGTCTACTGTATAGTTTTACTGTGACATCAAGGAAGTGGATTTATACTGAGGATAGGTTGAGGCTAAGGTTGACGGAGGGTAGTGATGGAAATTGTTGAGCTCTTGATAAAATAAATCCAAACCAAGCCCCTTACCAATTTTTCAGTTAAGTCTACAATATTATTTTTGAAATATACATCTAAACCTAAATTCCAAATGCTTTCAAACTACAGCTAACATTGTTCTGTGTCACTCATGATAATGACTCCATTAATGAATGTGACAACAGTTCAGAAGCATACCTTGTAACTTAAGAATACATATTTCATGATGAAAAAGATAACCAAAGGCCTTGTGATATTTGGTGAAAACCTTGAATATGCATACAGTTCGAAAAAATAAGAACCTTTCATAATTACAACCAGTTGTCGTATAAAGATTATTCTTTACAAAGAGAAAACAGAACAGACCCTCCCCCTTTTTTTGGCCTATTTAGTATACTGGAAAATAATTATTTTCAGTTTTCTTACACTAATTGGCCTCCTTAATGTGCTATGAATGGTGAACACTGATATACTATGAAAGCTTGTAGTAACACACTAAAGAAAACACAGGATAATGTGTCCCTTTGTCTTATCATATTCTAGGAAATTCTAGTAACTTTATTAAACTCTTTTGCTTTTCTCATAATTTATCCACAATTTTACCTGAATAGAAACTTCTGGTTTTCTGTGGAAATTGATAATTCTCCTCAATTTTTGTATTTATTTTAACCAACATACCTGGAATGACCAGTTCAACTTTTCTCATATATCATGGAAATAGAGAACACAAATTTTGATAGAATTTCCATATATTAATTTATATGTATATATGCACATAACAAAAGACTTTAAATTTTCCAGAAGATAAATCAAATAACTGTCGAACCAAATCACTTAACAACATTGTTCTTTAATTTCCACCCCATTGAACCCATCCAGACCAGTTCTTTTATTCAATTACTTTAACCTAGATAATACAGATCCTGCTCCAAAATCAATTTACCCCATTCAGTCCAATCATCCACATCATTATCGCTCTTAAATCATATTAAATTCATAATCAATGGGGTCTCCAGTGCTGTTTCCTTCTGAATGGTGGATTTCATATTATGAGTTGAGAAAACCAGATGGGCAGATCAGTGGCTGACCTGATTTTCTCTTCTTTTTCTTAAAACATCATTAAGCCAGCCAAAGGCAATCTGCTGAAGGAAATGAGCTGAGCAATCTACTCCACAGTGCAAGCTTTAACTTAAAAAATGATGTCATTTCTATTTCCTGTAAAGGGACATCACATGGAAAAATGACTGGCAGTGCCCCATAGCTTGCACACTTTTTGTACTATTTCTCCTGTAAATGAAATCAAAGTGAAATGATTTCCCCCTCTACCCAGAAACATTTGAAATCTCAGCTCACACTATACAGCAGGTAGCTCATCTTAGCTCAGTTCATTGCCTTTGGGTGGACTAATTATACTGATATTAATAAAATAAATAAAAAAACAAAATATTCTGAACATTTTAAAGAACCTAAGCTACAATAAATTTCAAGTATATATTTATTAGTTAACCCAAAATGAAATGTTAAAACAATGATCACCATAATCTTATGGTCATACAATCATTGCTTTATTCTATAATCTAATATATAATTTATTACATTTATTTTAAATATATATTTAGAAAGAATGTCCAGAAATTATAAACATATCTACCATAATTTTCAAGTAAACACAGTATACTACCAACTTAGGTTATTATAAACATAATCAAAATAAAGCATGGAATATATTGACTATATATTCCAGATTCTTATAGAATTAGTTCTAGGTTGTCAATAAATGTTTGGTAAACATGAAGCAAGCTATATTTATTTCAGATTTAAAAAACAAACAAACAAAAAAAGAAAGAAATGTTTTTCACAGGTTCTATCTTGCAGATAATTATAGTATAAGTTAATGTTATACCGGGATGTTGGTTTCCCTAAACATTCTGATTGTTTAATACTTTGCCGTGTCAAGGGTATGCTAATAGCTTTCTCATGTGTGCAAAATATTTTAGTAATCCCTTAGGATCAAGCTTATCTGATACAGATTGCACTGCAAGACCTCACTAAACATTCTTGAAAGGAAAGCATGACCCATTTCTTAATCTTTTCCAGGCAACTTCCAACTACTGGAAGAACAATAAAATAAATATTTACATTTTTCATTTTATTCAGGTTTCACAGGCTACTCAACCTTTTTAGCCTTTTCTGGTTCACCATTCTATACAACAAAAGCAGTCCTTTGAATATAAATTATACCTTTAGTATTAATTAATAGTTAAATAATTATTTCTTTACTGCTTTGCCTTCTGATTATTCAACAAGATACAGCCTAGCTTTGAACTGATGTGATAGGATTTGGTAATGTTCATACTGCAAAGGTTGATGCAACTTTTGATACAATTGCCAGAATAGCTGTTGAGGTCACAATAATAGGGCTTGAAAAAAACTAACATTTTATTTTAAGTATGTTTGTGATCAGACTTGACAGGAAAGGAATGTTGTGTAGTAATCACAGCAGGGATTGGAACTGGGAGTTTTACTTCAGTTGTTAATGGCACGTAATCCTTCATTAAAAGAATAATGTATTTCCCTTTCTCTTTCATGACCTCTAAAATAGAAATAAGTACTTACTAAGGGATGGTTTTGCCTGCTGATTTTAATTGCTGTTTTTATTGTGATGCATTTTCTTGGCATTACTATTTTTATATATTATTTGAAAACTGTTCTGGGAATTGTTTTGGCTGAAAAGCACAACATAATTGTTCCAAAACAAACAAAGCTATTCAAATAAATGGTAGTTTCTACATAAATTACTGGGGTTTATAACAGAAGACTGCAATCCTATATCAAATTACATAGGAGTAAACCTCACTGAACTCAATGGAAATTATTTCTCATTAGGCATGTGGAGGAATACACTGTAAGGTAGATGTATGAATAACCAATATAAAGTTTTCTGTTCAATATCTGATGCTAACAGGACAGATCCTGGTATGATTTTGATAGTCCATCTATAACATGTTAGCCTATTTTCATTTTATACAAAAGACTAAGACATTTGATTTCAGCAAGCTTTCAAATTATTTTACATTTGAATCTTGCTCCTAAATATGATTCTTTTTTAAAACACAATCACTCAATTCTTTTAAACTATAACTCTATACATTAAATCAATAAGGAAAATGTGTGGTTCCTTTCACAGGTAACCTGTTCTAAAATGTCAAGGATGCTTGGTGCAATTTTAAAATGCCACAAAATATTGTCATTACAAGAACTTTTGTACATGCAGAAGAAATAGTTGCAGAAGAAGGTGAATGAACTCACATAAAAGGCTAGGTACATGTATTTATTTTAACCAAACATTTTGTATGTTTATACTACAGTTTACAGTATCCGAAACTGATATTAGCTCGATTTCAATATGAGAATTAGAAGCTAATCCTGCTGACACAGGATTCCCAGAACTAAGCAGTAGTAGGACATAACGTGTTCTGTTCGGAGTATGAGACCACCAGAACTTTAAAGGTAATAGTTTTATTATATAAAAAACTATTTACAAAGTTAAGTCCATAAACACAAACTGTAGATTGCTTGGATCAACTGGAGCTTCACGGCTGGTTGCACTTGGAGGTAAGCAGCTATGCAGTGGCACAAGCTAGAGTTCACAACAAGTAGAATAACAGTTCTGGATCAAGATACCAGGTTGGTTGAATCTGCAAGGCGAACTTGGAACTCAGGGTCAGATTCTTCTGAAACACTGGAGAAAGGCTAAGCTGGTTTACTTGGCAAGGTTGGCTGAAGTCTCTGGAACAAGAAGACTACAAGGCAGGCTGGATAAGGTTCTTCTGGATCCACAGGACAATACTGGACTGGATCTGCAAGGCAAAACTGGACTGGATTCTCTGGGCAAGGTTCCTCTAGATTCTCAGGACAATACTGGACTGGATCTGCAAGGCAGGACTGGACAAGGTTCCTCTGGGTTCACAGGACAAACTGGATCTGCTAGGCAAGACTGGACTGGATTCTCTGGACAAGGCTACTCTGAATTCACAGGACAAAACTGGACTGGATCTGCAAGACCACGCTGGACTGGATTCACCGGACAAGGCTTACTTGGAGCAACAGGGCAATACTGGACTGGAAAAACCAAGCAAGGTACTTCTGGAACCACAAGGCATGGGTGCACAGGACTAGCACGATAAAACTGACTTGAAGCACACTGATGAAACTTAGCTGGACTGATACAAGGCTGCTGAACTAGGACTGCAGGATGACACTTGGCTGAAGCGGCTAGACGAGGCTGGACTGAAGCATCGGGACCATGATGGGATGGAGTTTGCTGAAAGACTGCGAGATAAGACCCCGTTTCGCTTGGCGAAGGAGCAGCGTGAGACTCCGATGCAGCTGGGGTCAATTCAGAATTGAGGTGAGGCTCTGGCTCTGGTTCCGCGGTGGCTACAGGGCAGGACTCCAAAGACTGTTCTGGCTGGACTTCTCCCAAAGAAGCTGTTAGCTCAGTGGAACGTTTGTCTCTGGCGATCGGGTGCTTGCACTGGCGTCCTTTTATTCTGTTTTTGGCGCGCCTTCTCTCCTCGGGAATCAATTGGGCTTCCCTCTGTTTGGCGTGCTTCTCTGGCCACCTCTCTCTGGAGTTGATTGGTGCTCCCGACTTGGTTCCTGGTTCTGGACCAATCGGCTTCTCAGGATTCTCCCGCGCTGCTGGGTCATCCCCGGGTCCGGACTCCTGCACCTGCTCATCACGAGACTGGACACGAGTATTGCACTTTTGAACCTGCATGTGCTCATCACGAGTTCTGCTTGTCGGTTGCTGTACAAGATGAGTTTCGTTTCTCAGATCAGTTTCGTTTTCCTCTAACTCAGAGTCAGAGTCAGGCTGGACTCTGACATAATGTAATGTTTATTTTGACTAGGATCATTGCCCGAACTGATCAAATCCATAAATGCCAGCTCAAATCCAAGAACTAGTGGCATCTTAACAACCCACAATGTCAACATGATGACACAAACATCATGCAAATGTGATTGTGTGATGACACCATAACATCTGATGCAAGTAAGCTGCGTCATTTGCATGACAATGTTATGGTTCATTCAGATTAGTATATTCCCGCCTTGTCTCTCCTCAGACACCTGTGAACATATTGTACTCTTTTTGCAGATCTCATGAGTTTTCTGTTCTGTCTTCTGATCTGAAGATATCTTTGAGATTATCTGTAGTAATGTGCAGTCTGCTCCCTAAAACTCAGTATGCCTCCCAATATTAGTTGTTGAGGAACATAAATGGGAGGCTGCTATTGTTCTCATGTTATGCTGGTGAGTTTATTGTAGAATAGCATTGCCCTGAAGAACTCCAAGAGTGCCACTGCTAGATAATGTAGGGCAAAATGGAACTAATTAACTATTTATTCAGTTTTGGAAAAAGCTTTCTAAAATATACTATTACTATATTAAGATACTTATTTCTTTCCCAAAATTTGAGGTTCCAAGCAATATAAAGTCAATTTATATGAATGCAAAATGTTGTTATTAAATATTATTGTTGAAGTGATGGTTAATTGTTTTTCCTGAAAAAAAAACCCACTTTATATGACATCTGAAGAAAAATATTATTTATTAGTTGACATTTCACTTGCTAATGTTCTCTGAAATAAACAGATGCCCTCCCTTCAGCACTGCTGGCAGGAAGATTTCATGGGACTCCTTATTCACAGAGACTTTGCCCTTGTGGATCCAGGGAGGTAGAAGCTCTTTCCTATGTTCTCATATGGTGCCCTTTTTATGATGCCCCAAGACGTGCTCTAATCTCCCCAATTATTTCTAAATTCATGGGTCATACTGATAGATTTTACGTTTATTTCTTTTTAAGGGATGTTGATTCTACACTCACATACCTGGTGGCCAAATGTTTTTATCAAGCTATACAATTATGCAAAATTTTTAACTAGATATATTGTTTTTCTATTTTATTGTTTTCCTTTTTCCTGACAATGAATTGTTGAATTAAACTATTTTATTTTATTGTAAAGGCTGGTCAAAGACCGTAATAAAGTTATTCATAAAAAAAAGACATTGTTTTGGAGATTTGCTTTATTAACGTATTTACAAGTTCACAGATTTATAGCAGGATCCAGCTATAGCCCATTTAATCTATATTGTACTACCATTTTTCAAGATGTTCATAAGCAAGGCATCCAGGTAATTCTTTTCATATCTTGTTGGATCCAATAATCTGATATTTAAACATACACTTTCTTTGATAAATGTATAGTTCTCTCATATAGGGTTGCTGAATATTTGTTTAATGACCTAACTCTTCCTAGCATCTAACAGATTACTGCTTCTTTCCAATTACAAACAGATATGGTAGCATGGGAATTCCAATAACTTCATAACTAGCAAGTTAACATGCAGTAACTGATTAAGTAAAAAAAGAATTGAACTTTGGATGGGAAATAAATTAGTTTTGTTTAGCTCCCAATTAAATAAAAAGTTATATATAATGGAAATGGAAAAGCTTTAGCATTGCTTTAGCCAGACAGTTGCTTAACCAAATCACTTGGTTATATAAAGATTTAAGATTATCTTGCTTAAAAAAAATTCACACTTCCATGTACTCATTAATGCATTTATAAACCTCAAGGCATTATTACTTCCTTTTCTGTAAATTGAAGCAATAATATAAGTAACTGATTATGGTTATCATCTGCCAGTAAAGAACTCTGTGATTAATAATAATAAAAAAATCCTTTTGGCAGATGGGTGTGTGTAATGTTTTTCACATTGGTTAATATTAGAAGGATTTGTCAGTTACTGATGGAGCTACATCCTATTGTAGGTTGTATGATTGGAAGTAATGAGGGAAAAGCCTATTTATTCCTTAATGAGCAGAGATGATACAGGATGCCAAAGTCATATACTCATAACAACTTAGTATTGTACGATTTTATATAGGAAAACAATATTAAACTATTTTTCTTAGAGGAAATCCAGCATGAAATAAAAATTGCAAAAATATTTCTTATTTGAATGCTTAGCGGTATTCTTACAGGAAGATCCAATCAAGTTGAAAATAAGCAGATCTCCTGATGGCTTGTTCATGCCAAGATAATCTATGGATCTATGACAGTCTCTTTCATTAGCTTTTCAACTTGTCAAACAATAAATGTAACCTCTGACCTTTTCTATGTCTTGAATATAAGTTGAAGTCTCAAATGTCTAACTGATAAAACACCTTGACAAATACTTTACCTTGTTTTTCAAACTTCCAATTAAAATATATAATGAAATATGAAGACAAATGCTTCATTTAAAAAAAAAACACTGCAAGAGTTGCCCACTCATGAAATTTCCTGTTCAGCTGGGCAATTAACAAAAGCAGAAACCAAGCTTTAAAACTGGTAATATAAAGCTGTAACTTTACAATGACACACAAAATTATCCTGATTTCTAAGACCAGACTTCCAAGAACAGTTCTTGGGGCTATTTTGAATAATTACAGAACTAATTACGTACTTTAAAAATACCTTTGTAGGTCATTTCCTATAAAAAGGGAAAGGAAATGCCTTATTTAAGGGCAAAAGAGCAGAAATAGAATATTTATGTATGGGCAAAGATGACTGTGTGTAACCTATTTGAATCAGATTATATTTTAATGTGACCACATTTTAAATTAACAGTTTAATTATTAAACATTTACTTCTTTTAAAATTATTTATTGAGTTTGAACAATAAATAATTCATTTAGAGTAAACTCCTAAAACACTTAGAATTAAAACATTTTGTAAAACCTTGATTTATGATTGTAGCTGTTCATTGAAACAGACAAGCAAAATTGCTAATTAACTGATTATATATATAAAAATACTTTCTATAAACATGAAGGAGAATTGTGTCCAATTCCATGTACCCAAGGGATGCCTCAGTGTGTACTTCTTGTACTTTTTGAATAACCATACCTTTTGTTACACTGCAAATTAACTTTGAAAGTAAGAGGATGCAAAAGATTGTGGGATAGAAAAGTGGGCTTTCTGGACTTGGGATACTGTAGAGTATTAGCAGCACAAGCAAAAGCACCGTTCAGTCAATATACTGCCGGTGCTAACAGAAACTGACCTCTTAGCCTTGGTTAGACATTCTATTACTATTAGTTTATAATAAAATTGTATATATGTGTACAGTACTATATCCATCTATTCATCCATCCACCTATCCCCGAAGATTTAGTTAAAAAACATTCTAATGAGAAATATTGGAGTGGATCCTTCATAATTTTTTGCACTATATTATTTCTGATAAAGCTAAAATCTTATACCTACTTTCCTGTAAATATGTCCACTGAAGTCATTAAGGCTTGATACTCAGTAACAGAGATAATATTTTGCAACAATGAAACTAGTGCTAGATATGTACGACAAACACATAGATTACTTTGCTTAATTTAAATGTGTTGTGGTTTGTGTTGATAACATTGCAATAGATTGGAAAGTACAAAAAGGATACTTTTAAAATACATTATTTAATATAGTGTTTTTTCCAGTTTGTGAAAGTAACTGATTATATCAAAGAGTAGATGTTTAAAATTTTCTGAGAAGTTTTTCCGATATTCTAAACATAAACACCCTAAACATAACAAAACAAAGCTGATGTGCTGCACTGATAGATGTAAAAATGGTTATGTTGTGTATGATTATTTGTTTCCAAGTAAACTGAATTGAAATTAGGGCTTTACTTTTTGAATTGATTTATTTTATATGGCAAAAGCTTGAAAGGTATTATACAATTCTAATATGCCCACAGAATTAATTCAATACAGTATATTAGAAAAGAATGGTAAATGGGTTGACAATATTACAATCAGACAGATGTTAAGTAGCCCTTTCCAATGGAGGGAAAAGCTTGAGATGTAGATAATGACAACAAATCTTGGGGAACAGAAGGTTCTGCTATAAACAGTTATACCCTATACATTGCTATTGAGCCAGTTTGGTGTAGTGGTTAAGGCACCAGTTTAGAAACCAGGAGACTGTGAATTCTAGTCCCGCCTTAGGCACAAAGCCAGCTGGGTGACCTTGGGCCAGTCATTTTCTCTCAGCCCTAGGAAGGAGACAATGGCAAACAACCTGCCAAGAAAACGGCAAGGACTTGTCCAAGCAGTCTCTCAGAATCTGACACGATTGAATTGATTTTTTTTTTAAAAAAAATTGTATATCATGAGTTTTGTACCATTGAAGTATTATTTATTGTATTGTAACATGTGATGTTGTATGTTGTGTTATGAGCCTCATTGAGCCAGATTGGTGTTGGTGGCATACAATTAACAACAACAACAACAACAACAACAACAACATTAAAATTTAGATTGTAACAAGAAATGAACATAAAATCTGATTTCCTTTTTACCCTACAAATTAAACAGAACTAAATCTAAAGTATGCTTTATATTGCTTTATATTGAGGATCTTTGCTAGAATTTGTAACATTACACTACTGTATATTTATATGGTTGCAATATTCTGTATGCAGTATAGTAGTACTTTCAAAAAGATTGCTAATAATAGAGATCCTGCAATATGCTATAATAATTAAAATTGCTTTCCCAACAGCCAGAATGTGTGTTTTCTTTCATAGAATAGAAATAAGCTTAATTATTTCAATAAACAAACAACTGAAACATACCTTTGAAAGATCTCTGAAGTTTCCTGGCAAGGTTAGATCCAACTCCTCTGATTCATAATTTGTTAATACCCATGGAAACACAGGATACTGATTGAGATCATTATAGGTACGTCCTGATAAAATATTACAAAAATTATGGAATGATTATTTAAACTAATAGCTTTACCAAAACACCAATCAAGATGTAATCTTCCTTATATCACTATGACACGTATTGCATTTCATCTGATGGAACTAAACAACTATATCAGACTGTAAGTTCAACCAAACTGCCAACATGATGTCTGTTTGTATTCAAATCCTTCTCCTATGGCCAAAAAGATAGGAAGTGGCAGATTCAACCCCAAACTTCTATTATTTGTGAGTTCTGCTATACAAATTCTATGTAAGTAGTATACTGGGATTATCTAGGCATGCAGGTTAACTGATAATGGAAGGGTTTGTATGTGTACAACGTATGGGCAGAATAAGCAATTAATATATATAAATCATGGTGGCACCTACCTATGATTCTATTTTAATATGCATCAAATCTATTATACTTGATCATACACAAAGGGCTGAAATGTAAATTCTAGGCATATGCCTTGCTTTACGATGAATTAAGTGTAGCCTGTCAGGTTTGTTAATGGTACTCCCCTTCACCAGGCTTCTGGTGGGAATATGGCGGACTGAGCAGCTTTGCCCGCAAGCTCTGCGGGCAGAACTGGCATCATGGCAGTTTTTTCAGGCACAGGCTGGTTTCTCCTTTAGCCCAGAATGTTTCTCTGGACTAAGGAAAACACTGGAATTGACCCATTCGTCCTCCAGATGGCGAGTTGCAGCCAGGAGTTTGTGCACAGCGTGCATGATCGATCAGTAACAATTCGCCGGGAGGCTGGGATTTCATCATTTCCGAGCTGCGCTGCAGCCCTTAAAGGGACAGTAAGTCCGGCCACCCATTTCTTAAACACCCAATGTATTGTTTTTTTCAAGTTTTTGTACCCTAAGAGAGGCTTTCTACAGAAAGAAGAAGTGGACTCTCTTGGTGCTTATTGTTATTTCTGGATTTAACTTTTAACTTTTTAAGTTTTGGCTTGTTTTCCCATCTAAAGATTAAGGAGGACCAAGAATAAAGAATTGCCTTCCTGTTACTATTTTTGTATTGAATTTGAAGGATTGATATTTCCTTACGCGTTGGATTTGTTGATTTGAATCTTCAGCTTTCTGTTCACTTTCTTTGGGATCTGCTTGTTAATGTACCAATTTCATTCGGAACTTTTCCCATTAACTCCTATTTGCGTGAGTCAAGTATCTAGGGGGCGCCATAATTTACTGCCTGAAACATTCACTGCAGAAGTTGATTCAGAAATTTATATAAATATACTGTACATATTTTTTAAAGGGGAAGGAGCAATTGCATTAGTGATTTGTATATGTGTTAATGGAAAGATTTATAGAAATAATATGATCTTGGTTTGATATAGAGTAAGGGATTGATTATGGAAATTGCTGTATATTCTTCCTGTTGAAAGTCGGAAGTCACCTTTCTATGTAATTTTCAAAAAAATCTTTTTTCTTGTGTTTCTCACTTTTTTACTTTATTCTGTAGTTATTTGCTTTTTTGTAGTTTTTGTCTTTGCTCTAAACTCAATAAAATTCTTATAAAAAAATGGTACTCTCCACCACCTATGCTTTTTGCATTCAGTGGACTACTACACATGAAGTGTCTAGCTTTTTTTAAATGTTTTTTCTAAAAAAATTATATATACACAATTAACAAAACAATATTTAAACTTAAAAAAGAACTTTGAAAAATTAGAAAAGAGACAATCCCATACAAATAAAAAATACAAACTAAGAAAAAAATCGACCTTATATTATATACTTATCAATAGTCACTCGTTTACTAAGAAATACATTACAATAATATAATCAGTATAAAGTATTATTGTAAAATATCATAAAAGCTCTGCCATAGTAGCACATATTGCTGCATCCTTTAATTGGTAGATAATATTGCCTTTTCCAAAACAGATAGATCACACATTTTATCTATGAAGTGTCCAGTTTGTTAAAAAGGCACCACCACATCATCTTTTCCTAACTTAAGCAGCATCTCATGACTTTAATGTTCTGACCAAATGATTATAGCTATTTTAGAATGCCTGACCCAATGCATGCTGATTTAACTTCCAATGGTGTCTGCCACTGGAAGGTACATTCCTCTGTGTGCCTGCTTGGATATTTACACCTCCGTGTATAAAAGGTACCTGCTTTCCCCCAGGAGACATCTTACATTTCCATTTCCATTTCCAGTTAGAGTTATCAGCACAATGGCAGTCAGGAGGCCTATTTTATTTGTTACACTATCCCTGATAACTTAAGCACAAAGATTTCTGCTACTTTCTTAGCTACAGAATGAACTACAGAAAGACATGCTTTTATTGGCATTTGATTTACTTATACTGAAAGAGCAAAATTTCTCTCAGCTAGGTTTATAAAGATTAAGATTAAAGCCTGAATATTAAATATTGCAAGCCTATAACACTAAACAACTTGAACAATAAAACCTAAGGCACAGGAAAAAGAATTTTCAGAAATATATTCAATGTTTCTTCATTAAAGTAACTTTTTAATTAAACCATCCAATTTAATGTTTTTATATGGCACTTTAGTTTTGAAGGAAAGTGATATAGAGACAGCTGACAAAGAAATTATAACTGCAATTCCTTGGTGAAAATGTTAATGACAGCAAAATATTGTTTAATTAGATGATTGCGGCATCTGGATTAACACTCTTTAAAAGCGATGTTCCTGTGCTTGTCTGCTTCTTCACACTTTACAGACATTTTGTCATCTCTAGGTCATTAGGAAAGAATTTTTAATGGTTTTTCTAGAAGCAAGCAGTTCAAGTTACATCTAATTAGATGACAATAATAATCCCAACACATGCAGTACCTAAATATATACATAATTAACCAGCGAGGGCTTGTACATTACAGAGTAAAAATGTGGAAAATGCTAAAAAGGAAGGGAGGGAGGAACAAGCGGGGAGAGATGAGGCAGAATTCATTACCTGAACATGTCAGATTTAGACTAAAATGTAAAGATACTTTCCATCCTAAATAAGGGTGGAATATTCCTCATCCTGTTTATATAGTCTCTTTTATTTATTAAAGCTTTCTCATGTTATACGTTCTACTTAAGCAATACTTTCCATGTTTTCTAGGGAGTACATTCTAACAGAGTATTTAGATTGCTTTTCTGTCTTTAGTATTTTCACTTATGATATACTAAGCATATTGATTTTAAACTTAACATTAAATGCATTCTGGTATGTAATGCAATAAGCCTGCTAACTATAAATAGATTCAGATATTGTAGTGACCAGTACCGTAATGGGTAATTTACTTCAAATATTATGCTCTTCTATATTGTTCCCGAGTTCAGAAAAATAAGCAGCGAATGCTTACTGTTTGTAAAGCAGAGTTTCTGTTCTATATATTATACAGTATTTTACTACTCAGTAAGAAAAGTGATCTTTCCTTCTGCACTATATAAATCAAAGGATCTCTGGGAACTGACCATAGTATAATATAATCCAGTCAGGAAGTCTTAAGTCTACAAAATAAAGACAGAAACCAGGGCAGGCAGAGTATAAAACTTAGCATGATTGATAAGTAACAGAGTGCTATGTTTACCTTTGGAAAAAAAACACACAGAGCTGTAAACATGATGAAATATGTTCAATGACAAGAAGGGTAGGAAAGAGGCAAAAACCTTAGAAGCAGAATGAAGTGAGAATGCAACTGCTTGTCAAAATGAGAGTTCTCAGATTCAGAAGTCTAAACGGATTCTAAGCTTCAGATCTAGTTAGGCAAATGAAGAGAATTTTGCATTAGCAACCCATCTCTGATTAATAACTATAATTTTATTACTGAATAGAACATTGACATTCTTTGATTTGTGCTTTTTTTAAAAAGCACAGATGAAAGTAACATCTGAGGAATATTTGCAAATCCAGGACAGTAAGAAATATTTTAAACATGTTTCAGAGATTTTGAAGATGACATTTCAGCAAGAAATTCTATTTTTCCCCAAAGTGGAAAAGAGATATGAGGACAGGACCACTATGAAAGAACTTATAACATTACTAAACAAGACAGAAATATAAATTAGGTTCCTAATTAATATTTAATATAATCTATACATGCACTATTTCTGCTCCATATTGCCCATCTATTAGAGGTTATTTTGCAATGAAAATTTATTCATCAATAATTTCCATTCAGCAAACTTAAAGCAGATTCTCCCTAACTTACTACTCTTTAGTAATTTATGGAAGTTGGGAAGGTATCCTGTTGGAAGTCCTGTTGCTATCCTCTAAAGAAACAATTATTTGGTAGGCAATATCACAGAGCAGGATAGAGAAACAGTAGGAAAATCAAAGAGCCCATGGTTACAGAGACTCTGGGCCCAAACTCTTTCATCTTTGCAATGGTGCCAACATAATTAAAACAGAAGATAACAAACACTTAAATAAGAAATAGTAGTAATGTACATAACCAAAGAGCGTGTACAAAGAATCAGGATTAGACTTGATTACAATTTAGGAAAGTTCCTTTGTTAATGTAGCTTGTTGATGTGGTGCTGACCTAAACAAGGCAGCTCCAGTTAAGTGAATGTACCGTATTTACCGGCGTATAAGACGACTTTTTAACCCAGGAAAATCTTCTCAAAAGTCGGGGGTCGTCTTATATGCCGGGTGTCGTCTTATAAGCCAGAAAATATGGTACTCACCGTATAAGACCTCTCCTGGCCAAGTGCAGCCGCTCGCCGGAAAGCAGCCCCCAGGGAAGAGCAGGAGGACGAGCGCGGGGCGGCGTACTGCATTGGGTCCCGTCACTCCACGGAGAAACGCGGGGAGGGGGGAGCGAGCTCCGTTCCCTCGGAGCAGCCTTGGGAAGGGAGGGGGCAAAAAGCAGTGGCTCCACGACGGGCTCCAAAGTCGCCCACAACACTCAACGGACGCCTCGCTTCACCTCACCTCACCTCGCCTCGCCTTCCCTTCCCTTCCCCTCCCAGCCGCGCTTTCAATGGAGCGGGGCCCCAGAATTGGCCGCGTTTCCCACCAGGCTTCCCTTTCCCCAACCACTGCTCTTGCTGCCGCTGCTTTTAGCGTCGCTGGTGCTGCTCAGCGAACTACCTTTTTCCCCGGCAGCCTGAAGGCACGTGAAGTCCCGAGGGCTCTTTTGCTCTTCCCGTTTGGATCCCGGGCCATGGGTGTCCATGGGGGTGGGGGACAATAAATTCAAGATGGCAGTCAGAACTCTGGGATTGTGGCCGTTCTCTTGCCTTTTTCACACACACACACACGTACATCGTTGCTTGTAGATTCAGTTGTGCTGAGTGAAGGTGTCCAGCTCACATCCAGCCAGTGAACTTCCATCGTTTTTTTGTTACGTAGTTCGCTGAGCGGCACCAGCAACGCTAAAAGCAGCGGCAGCAAGAGCAGCGGTTGGGGAAAGGGAAGCCTGGTAGGAAACGCGGCCAATTCTGGGGCCCCGCTCCATTGAAAGCGGAGCTGGGAGGGGAAGGGAAGGGAAGGCGAGGCGAGGTGAAGCGAGGCGCCCGTTGAGCGTTGTGGGCGACTTTGGAGCCCGTCGTGGAGCCACTGCGTTTTGCCCCCTCCCTTCCCAAGTCTGCTCTGAGGGAACGGAGCTCGCTCCCCCCTCCCCGCGTTTCTCCATGGAGCGACGGGACCCAATGCAGTACGCCGCCCCGCGCTCGTCCTCCTGCTCTTCCCTGGGGGCTGTGTTCCGGCGAGCGGCTGCACTTGGCCAGGAGAGGTCTTATACGGCGAGTATATCCCAAACTCTATATTTTAACTTGAAAAGTTGGGGGTCGTCTTATACGCCCAGTCGTCTTATACGCCGGAAAATACGGTAATTGAAACTAAACGTGATGAAATGACCTGAGATGAAGTTGAATGGAGGGAATGCAGGAAGAGGTATATCATAGACGTATATGGGAAGGGAATGATAACGATATAAGTCAAGAATGGAATTGAAATGAATGCTTTAAATGTCAAAGAAAAAAAACGATGAAAAGGAAGACATAAACTTGTGTGAATGTTTAAAAGCTATAAGGCTACAAGTGTAGATGGTGTAGATGGGAAAATGTTAAAATTTATTTATTTATTATTTAAATTTGTATTTAAAATGTTAAAATATGGAAGTGGCTTGCTTATGGAATAGCTGAATTACTTATTTAACATATAATTTTGAAGATTGCATCTGTGCCTGATGTCTGGAAGAATGCTGTTACAGTACTGTTCCATGCAAAGGGCACAGTAACAAGAGTGAATGCATAACTACAGGAGGATAAATTTGTTAATTTTCCAACCCCATGCATCCTGGTTCTGGGTGATGCTCTCATACCAAAATCTCACCAGAGCAGGAACAACTTGAAGGAATTGCTCCAGAACAACTTCTTTCACTATTTCCTTTGGACTTTTTATTTTATTCATTTATTTGAATTTATTAGCTGTCCCACTCCAATTTATATCTGTTTGCAGCTGCTTCTAGGTCTACCAACTGAGCCCTTGATTTCTTGATTCTTATTCATTCACTCGCTCACTCACTCACTTGTCTGTATGTTGCCCAGTCCTGAAGGCATTGGGCAGCATATATAATGACCTCAAATACATATAAAATTTTAAAAAGGAAAGAAGATAAATACCAATGCCATGTGCCTGCAAATCCAACTTTTATTTACAACATATTATTCTCCTATGCAAGATAGAACAGGTAGGTCTTCATAATTACCCTAAAGCAAAAAGGGAAAAAGCTGACCAAATATCTGCTGGAAGGGAATTCCAAAGAGTGGATGCAGCTACTAGAAATACCTCCTTCTGAGATCCCATCGGGTGATAATCCCTTGGGGATGGGAGCTGGAGGGAACTGAGCTATTTGGACAGGCAGATGAGTACAAGAAAAGGTGGCACCTCAGATAATCAGGTCTGGGGCCATATAGGGCCTTAAAGGTGACAACCAGCACCCTGAATCATACTCAGAAGCCAGCTAGCAATTAATGTAGCTCCTGAAGCAGACAGGTCATCCATGTATATTAGGACACACCCATCACTGCCTGGGCTTGACATTCTGTACCAGCTGTACTTTCTGAATGTTGTTCAATGGCAGTCTCATGTAGACCAAGTGGGAGGTGACTAGAGTATGACTGATTGTGAATGGGCTTCCTAGTCCAGGAATGGTCATAACTGGCACACAAAATATAACTGTACAAAGCCCTTCTAGCCACAGCTGCCATCTGCTCTTAAAACACAAGCTGTGAGAATAGTAAAACTCCCAAAATGAGGATCGCCTCTAATTGGGAGAAGACAACTCTGATCAGAGTCAGGGATGGAATTTCCCTGGAATCAAAGAATCCTGTCTTGGAGGGATTCAACTGAAGTCTGTTCCTCTAAATACAGACCCTGACAGCCTCTAGGCCAGAGCTTTCCACACTGTGTGTCGCGACACAAAAGTGTGTCGCCACACACAGCGTGGTGTGTCACCACACCACCTGGAAGTGGCGGTGTGCGCGTGCACGGCGGCAGCGGCGCAGGATCAGTGCTTCTGCGTTTTAGCGGAGGCTGCAGCTGCTGCCGCCGCCGCCATGCACGCGCGTGCCTCCGCACGCCCCCCACGCCGCTGCCGTGCGCGCGCTGCCGCATGCCCCCCGCGTCGCCGCCGTGCGCGCACCGCCGCCGCTGGTGTGTCGCCAGCGGCAGCACTTTGGAAAGCCCTGCTCTAGGCCATAGCTTTCCAAACTGTGTGTTGCGACACATTAGTGTGTTGCGACAAAACCTGGAAGTGCTGATGGCGTGTCGCCGACGCCCCTACGGCGGCACATGTGGTAGTATGTGTGGCGGCAACGGCAGCGGCACACCATCAGTGCTTCTGGGTTTTAGCGCACCACATTAGGCCGTGTGCACGCCGCCACCGCCGTGCACGCTGCCGCGCTGCCGCCGTTGGTGTGTCGCCAATGGCGGGACTTTGGAAAGCACTGCTCTAGGCAGTGGGTCAGCACTTCAAGCATCACCTGTTAATTCTGGGGATGAGATGCATAACTGGGTGTCATCGGCATATTAATGACACTGAACTTCATGCTGACAGATGGCTTCCTGCAGTGGTTTCATGTGGATGTTAAAATAGAGTTGAGAGAGGAGAGATTCCTGAGGCACTCCACTGAACATAAATCTCTGAGTAGAACTCTCCTCTCCCACCACCATGGACTAGAACTACCCTTTCAGAATCACTGCAGAACAGTTCATCCCAGCTATTTCTAATTGCTCAGGGATGGTCCAGAAGAATACCATGTTTGATGGTACTGAAAGCCACCAAGAGATCAAGGAAAACTAGTTAGGCTTATACATAATACAAAGTACAGAGAGGATTTTCTGTTACGGAGATGAACAGCAGGCATTTTGAAGAGGTTATGATGAAATGGTTGAGGAGGTGACAATTAGAATCAATATTCAGTAGCCAATTATCTGGGCACCCTGTAGCTTTAAATGAACTACTACTACTACTACTACTGCTGCCATACATTTATTTCTTAAAATCCCTATGTTGGTTGACAGTCCAAGGGAGGATGCAGAAATAGAATGCTTCTACCTCTACTGCAAATTCAGGAACTTTTTAAACTGAGGATATACTATAATGTGGATGCATATTTTTTACACCCTCTTAGACCCAGTAAGTATCCCTACCTCAATAGCAGTAAGTTATTCTGAAGTACTACTGTCCTGAACTTTTCAGATTAGATAAATTTGTTGAAGACCTAATGGTCCAGGATAACATCTTCTGCTGATAGTATGGGTTTAATGTGTCCTTTATTAAGAAATTCTTCTCATGATATTGTTTGGGTGGCAGCTTATGAAGTTTTGATGGTAAATTCTGAAGTTATATACTTCTCCAGGCATTCAAAGAAAGAGAGGGATTGTATCCCTAGGCATGTGCAAACTGGTAGGCCAACTGATCAAAAACCCAACCAACAAAAACCCAGAAGCACTGATGGTGTGCCGCTGCCATTGCCGCCACACATGGCGTGTGTGGTAGTTTTTGATGAGGGTTTCTATGCAGGTGTAAAGATCACATGTATGTTCCAATAGAAGAGAATATATGTAGCTCAGGGTTGAACTGTGGAGTCCTTGGTGCTCTCTGAGCTTTGTTGTTTGCTCTCAGATGTTTCATTACCCAACTAGGAAAACAAGCTCAGAGAGCACCAAGGACTCCACAGATGTATGTTACACAAAGTCTATGATGAAAACCAAGAGGTATCCACTTATTGACTTACATTAGGGAAAAGTAAAAAAAATGAAATTATTGCTACTGAAAAAAGGACAGAAAGGAAAATAGTGGAGGTAATAGAAAGAGGTTAAGAAAAGAGAAATCTGCAATACTCATTGGCGATCACTCGTAGCCGAGTAAGATTGTCTTCCAAAGGTAAAATTTTAACGGTGGATCCGTAAGTGGCTGT
Source organism: Charina bottae (assembly GCA_023362775.1). Lineage (NCBI taxonomy): Eukaryota > Metazoa > Chordata > Lepidosauria > Squamata > Charinaidae > Charina > Charina bottae. The sequence continues at coordinate 104,392,385 of JALMGJ010000004.1, forward strand.
AAAGGCCAATTTTGGATCCGCACAACCTCCCACAATGAGGGCATAGGTTTCCGGGTGGGAGACGGTCATGATGAGGGTCTGCCTGACGTGCCTTCCTTTTAGCTCTTTTATCCTTTTCGCCCTGTACTCGTGTTTCTTCAAAGTCCATAGCGCCATTAATAAAGGATGACCTCCAATTGAAACGCTCATGAGTTAGGGCTTCCCAGTTCTCAATGCTGATATTACATTTTTTTAAATTAACTTTGAGAGTATCTTTGAATCTCTTTTGCTGTCCACCAATATTCCGTTTTCCATTCTTAAGTTGGGAGTAAAGTAGCTGCTTTGGAAGACGATGGTCAGGCATTCGAACAACATGACCGGTCCAGCGAAGTTGATGTTGGATGATCATTGTTTCAATGCTGGTGGTTTTCGCTTCTTCTAATACGCTAACATTAGTCCGCCTATCTTCCCAAGTAATTTGCAGAATTTTTCGGAGGCAGCGTTGATGGAATCTTTCAAGAAGTTGGAGGTGGCGTTTGTAGAGGGTCCATGTTTCACAGGCGTACAGAAGGGTTGGTAGTACAATGGCTTTGTAAACAAGCATTTTGGTCTCCCTGCGAATGTCCCGATCCTCAAACACTCTACGCTTCATTCGGGAGAAAGCTACACTCGCAGAGCTCAGGCGATGCTGAATTTCAGCGTCGATGTCGGCTTTTGTAGATAGATGGCTGCCGAGATAAGAAAAGTGATCGACATTTTCTAGTGACACACCTTTAAGCTGGATTGATGGCGCTGCGGAGGGATTGGTTCGAACTTGCTGGTAAAGCACTTTGGTTTTTTTAATGTTAATCGAGAGGCCGAGTTTTTCATATGCTTCTGCAAAGATGTTTAGGATAGTTTGAAGATCTTCCTCGGAGTGTGCACAGACTACGTTATCATCAGCATATTGAAGTTCTATAACAGAAGTTGCAATTACCTTATTTTTTTGCTTTCAGCCTACTAAGATTAAAAAGATAAAAAAAGATCTGCAATACTAATGAGTTACCAAAACGAGTGTGTAATCTGGATTATGTAGTAATATACTTTATACTGAGTCATTTAGCCTAGGACTGTTGAGATGGATGCTGGCTGTTATTACTGTAAAAGTAAAGAGAATACTGTCTAAAGAAGGTTTATGTCACATAATAATACACTATTATATCAGAAGATACTAATATCAAAAATATATTAAACGAGATGGTTATAGATCATATATAGTACTGAGCTCCTGAATGAAAGGTGAGATAGAAATCTAATTTAAAAAATATAGAAATAAATTAGTACTGGACTAGCAGTTGTAAATCCTTTACTACCATTCAACAAATTACTCATCTCATCTCCATGATTTCCACTTGCTGAAGCCTCCACATGATTTACAAGCCACATATTTATTGAATGTAATACAAAACATTCATTGGAAGAACTGTAGCCATCTGGATTCCATTTTATTTATATCTTTTAATAATTATAATGATATATATTTATTTCACTTTTATTGTGATTTGTTTTGTATTTTAATTCCGGTTTTATTGTGAACCGCCCAGAGTTCCCCCTTCAGGGGAAGATGGGTGGTAATATAAAATAAATAAATAAATAAATAAACAAACAAACAAACAAACAAATAAATAAATAAATAAAATAAATAAAACAAGTAAAGCTTTCTGGTTAGTCAACTGAATTTTCAGTTCCACCAGGAAAAAAAATTACGTGTAACAAAACAGTTGCACAAAAGGATTTCTATAAAATATTGAAGACTTGAATAAATTGAATTTCTCAATATCAGATACCATATCAGTATAAATATCAACGCAGTATAATATATTAAGTAGTTATATGCATTAATAAAATCGTTTGTATTAATATAGATAAAATGCTTTTTAATTTTAGGCTAATTATGATCACAGTCCACAGTACTTAAAATATGCTGTAATTTAATTATAACACTATTGAAGTACCATCTGAACTAAGCAGAATACTGTTCGTTTACTATCTTGCTGCTACTGCTAAGAATTGCAACACAGCAAAATTACACTTTTCCATAATTATTTCCAGTCTCACATTAACAATGGTTTGTTGGCTCTAATAAAGCTTCAGACCATGATGCCACTAAAGTAAATGGTAAAAAGAAAAAAAACTAACTATTATCACATAAAATAAATCTGAAGAGCGATAAATTCTTCTTTTTCCAATATAATATTATATACTTTTTCAAAACTAATCATAAAGCTGCATTTACATCACAGAGGAATATTGTACTCCATCAATTCATAGTATTAAAAAAATGATAAATTTAAACATATTATGAAGAATAAAGATACAGAAGACTCACCGGCTATAGTATTGAGAAACATCAGGTATTCAAAATTTGAAATCTCCCTTCGCTGCCACCGCTGAGTCATGTTGGAAGATTTATAAAGTTGACGGGGAGTAGCCAGAGAAATTCGTCTAAAAATTATAATTAAACATCTTAGTTGAAGATCTTCTCTACTGACAATTATTCATGTTTTCAATCTCAAAATAATCTATCCTTTGTTGAAAAGTAACATTCTTATTGAAAGAAACACTAACCATTATTAGCAAATTATTAGAGACAATTAAAATTAAGAATATAGCTATGTAAAATTAAGAACATATCTATAAATACATAGATATGCATAGATAGATAGATAGATAGATAGATAGATAGATAGATAGATAGATAGATATACATAGCAGAATTGTGTTCTGAGAATGCAATCAAGGAAAGTCAAAACTGATTTGATAATAAGCCTAACCTATCTTGCCCTATCATCTTCACTGCTGTCCAAGGGTATGGAGGTTGAATGCCATAATGCCCTGCCTCTGACCATCATATTAATTAATTTTTCACAGAAGTGGTCTAGTTGTGTGAACTATGGCCAGTACAAGGCTTTCACTTCCTGAAGCAGAATATTTAAATACTTCTCTACCCACTTCACAATACAGATTTTCATGATTTTGACAGAATAAATCATGACGTATCAGAAATAAAAATCAGTATAATTATATGCATATTGTACATAATTATGCATGTGAAATTAGGCATATCTGGAATAGGCAGGAGCTGTGTCCAAGACGGCTTTTACACAATTTCATTTGATGTGCCAATTACAACCTTAGTTACCTCCTATTTGGACTTGCAATGAGCACTCCATGGGCCTGCCCTTGAGTACCACTTGGAAGCTACAGCTGGTCCAGAATGCAGCAACCTGAGTTGTTATGGACATGTCCTAGTTTGCCCATATACTTCAAGAGCTGCACTCTCAGCTTCTGGGTGCAATTCAAGGTGGTCCTTTTTAAAGCTCTCCAAGGCCTAGCACTTGGATATCTACAAAACCGCCTGCTTCCAATAGTTTCTGCCCACCCAATTACATCATAAAGAGTGGACTCCCCCTGAGTTTTTTCTCTTGCAGTGTTCATGGAAGTAGACCTTCTTGACTGCTACCCCCTTTTTCTGGAACAACATCCACCTAGAAATTCAACTTGGCCCAACTTTGCTGAGGTTTAGGAAATTAATCAAAACCTGATTATTTCAGCAGGCCTTTGATCAGAAGAAAGAGACAAATTCCTCCTGTGTAAGCATATTATACATGTTTTTATGGTTCCTTGGCACAGAATATTTCACTATTAATTTGTTAATGTTAAGTTCTTATTTATTTGTGTTGTATTTGTGTTGTTTTAATCCTATTTAGGTATGGTGGGGTTGTAAGCCACCCAGAGTTGGTCAACAACTTGTGTGGCATATGAGTTAAATAAGTAATGAAAGAATAAATAAATACATATATCATTCTCCAGAGACAATACTATAAAATTTAACTTATAGCACCTTCTCTGTCCCTAATTTTTATTATTCTAGCTTTCTTTCTCCTATTTCTTTTTCAGTTTTTCAATAACTTATAATTTATCTACTCAACCATCCATCTGTTTTTTGCTTTCTTTCTTTCTTAGATCCTCTCTCTTCGAACATTTCTACTTGTGCTTGATCAAATCATCATACTACATCCATAGGCTATGTGGATAATAATTATGATTATGGTAAATGATGAAAGTTGAATAAGGAATGTCCACACAAGAGTTTACTCTCTTGACTTCTACAGAATATTATAAAGATTTGTAAGATATCTATCAAGCATTGTATCTTGCAAAATATGACTGACTGTGAGAATGTTAAGAACCTCCTTATTCATCTTATATCATATTCTTTTTAGTTACCTGGGCAACTAAAACAAAATAAAGAGTAATTAGTTAAGAGAAGCAGTTTTCACCTGCCAGCACGCACAGCTCAGGCATGAATATATTGCTATGAAAGGCTAAGATGGGCAAATATAGGGTAATCTTTTATGGGCAAAGTGGGGAAATCTTACACCATAACAATTGTTTTGTGATTTTCTATAAGCACCTAATCACTCTTAGACACACTATGCTACAAAACATGAATTCATGACAGGTATATTTCATTTATTTTTTAAAAGATTTGTATGGCTCCCCATCAGAGAGAACAATTTTGGGTGGCTCACAACAACAATAAAACTATAACCATAATACCATAAAACGAAAACTAAAAACCCGGTGCCTCAGTCATCCTCTTAAGATGCCCCAATCACCATCCAGAGGCTCCCATCATCATACTCCAGAGCCTGGGTAAAGAGCCAGGTCTTGATGGCCTTCCAGAAGGCTGCCGGATTGCCGGGGGGAGGGTGTTCCACATGGTAGCGGCAGCCATGGAAAAAACATGCTTCCGAGGTCCCACTGGATGGCAGCATTTCAGGGAAGGGACCTGAAGTGTGCCTACCCTATCCGATCTGGTGGGCCAGGCATATAATCAAAGGGAGAGGCAGTCTTGCAAATAGCCTAGTCCCATGCCAGGTAGGGCTTTAAGGGTACCTTGTTATGACAAGATATGACAAGAACATTGTATTTTGATTTCTACATCCTGAACACCCGCTCTTGACGTTCTTTTATTGCATGCTATTCCCATGATACAGGGGTTGGTTTGTATTTGTATTGTTAATGTATTTACCTAACATCAAAAAAATAAACAATAATAAATTATACAATCAAGGTAAAAAATAATAATATTACAGCTATTTAAATAACACATACTCATATTTAAAGGGAAAATTAAAGGACAATAATACTGCATCTGTTATCTAGCATATGTTCACATATAACAGAGCATTACCGGTCACGTCTTAGCAGTCACGTCTTGACTGCTAAGTAAGAATAGTATTCTAAGTAAGAATATTACACCAATAATTAACTGATTAGTGAACTAACTGTAACAATTGATATACTATAACTGAAAAAGTTTATATTTTATATTTAATTTTCTTTTTATTTTGTTACAATGCTACTAAAATTATATTTAGATAGTATGCACTTTAAACCTTCAAGAATTTGTTGAAATGTCTTTAAAATGTAATCCCTTTACACAGTCTGTACATCAAAAGAAGGGAAAGAAACATTAGTCTTGGGGTGATGCAGTAGTGGGCTAAGAGATTACATAATATGAAATGCACTGGAGATGGGAAATATATTTGCCTGCAACTATAAAGACAACAGGATGTAATCTGGGAAGCTTCCATAGGAAAGACACTGACAAAGAATTACATGAACACATCAGCCAGGCAAAATAGCAATTCAGGGATAGCCCTATGACAATTGTAGAAATCCAACTGAATTGGTTACTACAGTATAGATAATTGAAATCAGATTAGTATGAGAGACAAGCTGAAAACCAGGGGTTCCAGGGCAGAGATGTCAATTATGCCAACAACTAACAACTGCTCAGTTTTTATGCTATCAAACTCAGGGGGAAAATATTCTTTGAAATGTGGGAAAGACTGGAAAAAACAGCAAGGCTTAAACTATTGTGGGTACAGGAGGGAACTACATCCTCACATTAACAGAGCACAGACAACTTTAATATAGCTTCAGAATAGTTTGTTTATTGAGTGTCTAATAGACTTTTGCCAAGTTTGAGCCTAGCAGCTGGGGAGGGAGATTTATAGCTGAGTCTTAGTCCAGAGTATCTGACAGTTAACTCTGAACAAACAGGGTTTCAGCTGGTATGTCTGCCTGAGTTGATGTAATGTGATCCTATCCACTAAGGCCAGATGTGCAATCAGTGATAGTGATGGATCCAAGAACATTCCCAAACATCCTCAAGAACTACTCACTGGACAGTATCTCTATCTTTTCTGGATTAAGCTTCAATTGATTGGCCCTCATTCAGATTATTAGCCTACCCAACCTCCAGTTTAAAGAAAGATGAAAAGGGGAAATAATGCTGGATGTCATCTGTACACTGAGGACACTTCAGCCCACATCCATGAATAAGTTCCACAGTTAACATATAGTTGTTAAAAAGCATGAGGGATAAATCCAAACACTGACAAACTCCATGAAGCAAACTGCAATGGAAAACAATGGCTAAGGTTTTCTTTGAAGGGAAAAAAACAGCCTCTTTGACAGTGAGCCTCATCATCAGGGTATGAGTATTTTTAGATTCAGTGCTTGATGATCTTAAAAGTTGTGAGAGAGCAGAGCTTTTGAGGAGGGAGAAAAAGATAAGGGAGGCAGCAAACTGAATGTCAAAAGCAGCAAACTGAATGTCAAAAGCAGCAAACTGAATGTCAAAAGAAACTGCTACTGGACTTCAAAGAGGACTGGTTGGGACACAGCTCACTTCCCTGGCAGCGAATCAAGATGTTCCATCAAACAATAATGCCAGATGGGAAGGAAGGGAGCTGTCCAAAAAAAGGGCCGCCAACACTTCCTCAGCTGAGGCTGGTATTCCAGGCTTACCTTTTGGGGAGAGAAAGGTAAAAGGATATAAACTACTACCTCTAAGCTGGCTTATCTTTTTAATTGGACATTTTGATTTGATTTAATAGTTTGACAGACTGAAGGAGACTGTATTTGTTTTAAAGCCCTGTCCCTGAGAGCTGAAAGGGGCAGGTGTGAAGAAATCGAATCAAACTCTCTGCTCTTCTGATGTCTCCAGCATTCGCAACTGCTTGTTTGCTCTCCACCTCTCTACATAAACTATTAGAACTTTTTTTTAACGTTATCAACTTTTGCGTGCCATGCTATCATTACCAATACAATCCAAATTACTTTATATTAATTAATTGTTAAAATAATTATATTTTATTCAAAACAGCTGTACCACAAAAAGATTTAATTGTATACAACTTGATAGCTGCAGTGTGGAAAATAATAAATGTTGTTTTATTCACAACATAAAGGTATTAGAGAAATCTACTTATTTTTAAGCATAATTTGCTTTCTTTAAGGGAGAAACTAAAGAGATTCATAGAAATATTACTATAGTAGAATCAAATAAATGATGCATGTATGGTTCAGGTAATGCTGGAAGGACACACCATTATGGTGTTTTGCTAGATCTGCCCAGCATTGATCAAGATTATTTTTTGAATATACTATTTTTAGTATGTTCTAAAATACTAGAAAAAAATTGTATTCTAAATTTTTTTTGGTAGTATTCGAAAAAGTACTATTTTTTGAATATACTATAAAGTTGCAATATATATGGAATAATATCTTTATTAATTGGAGAGTGGCAGCATTTTAACAGATCAAGGAAGGAAGCAATTCCCTAACACTCCTGTGGTATCACAGTATGTATGTGTGTGTGTGTGTGTATACATATACACATACACATACACAGATACATACAGTATATACTGTATATATTTCAATAGAAGAGAATATATGTAGCTCTGGGTTGAACTGTGGAGTCCTTGGTGCTCTCTGAGCTTGGTTGTTTGTTTGCAGATGTTTCATTACCCAACTAGGTAATGAAACATCTGCAAACGAACAACCAAGCTCAGAGAGCACCAAGGACACCATATACAGTATACAGTATTTCACTAGGAAATCACCAATGGGTAAACCATGTCTTACGAAGGTGTGGCATTCAGAAAATCTTCCAGCAGAGTTCTCTATCGCTGTAAGCATCTTTATTTAGAATAAAGTTTATGGTGTTTTTCTACCACAATTAAATTCAAAAGGAAAATATTTATCTACTGTATATAATCCACTCTGTATCCCTAAATGCATGACTCATGTAACTTCCGTAGAGCACAAGGAACCCAACAATATTGATCTTCGCTTAGGAATTTTCTAAATAAACTGAAAGAAGGAGACCAAATAGGTTTAAGGCCCTGTTCCGAGAGAAAAAAAAGGTCTGATAAGGGATCCTCTCCTGCCTTTCCAGTTTCTTGGCAGAGTCTTTCTGAGGTCAAGAAATTCCATTTTCAGAAAGACCAAAAACAGAGATATTGGAGTTGGGCTGGAGGAGGCATTATGGGATATGTTAGGATCCTAAAAATCATAACCCTCCCTCCCCAGATTTCCTCAGGGTGCTGATGATAGTTTAATTAGTTAGGCTAGATTGTAAATTGCCTTCAGTCCTTTGGGGTGTGGGTGTCTATGAATAACTATAAACAAATAAACATTCCTACTTAACCATCACAATGAAATAGTTCTGAAAAGGAAGCCATCCGACAGTGAATTGAAATCCACTTTAAAGTAATATAAAGTTAATTTACATAACAGATGTCCCTCATAATTGCACTTTTATGTATTACCATCACATTGCACTGTTGCATGAATTTCCAAACAGAAAATCAAATACTGAAAGATACCTTGCTTGTGGTAATCCATAGCTGGTTCCCACTCCAACACGAGGTAAGCTGTATACAACTTTTTTCACTGTTGCTTGATCAGGAAAATTAAACATTACAGAAGCTGCAGTACAAAGAGAATTGAAAGGTTAGAGAATTGCTGATGTAAAAAAAAGTGCTTTATATACAACACTCAGAATATGTCCTCAAAAACAAACAAAACAAAACCTAAGAGCATAACTTGAAATATAATCCAACTACATTTTTTTCTTCTAGGAAATTAAAAGGCAAGGGATTCTCATATTTTGCGCACAGAGACATACAGTATATGTATATACCGCCCAGAGTCCCTCCTTGAGGGGGAGATGGGCGGTTATAGAAATCCAACAAATAAATAAATAAATATAGTCATCTTAAAGGTCCTGTGGGAATCTTAAAGGTCCTGTAGCATGCATACAAAACCCACAATATGCCTGTTTCCTATTAACAATGGGGACTATTCAATGAAAAAAACAACAACCCAAGACCTTCTGATATGGAGTTGCATCAGTGAAACAGTTTTAGGGTCATAGAACTGAAGGCTAAATGAATTTGCTTTATATAACAGCAATTCCGTTCATTTCAGTCATGTTTGCAGATTGAAATTTCCTTTCCAAGATCACAAAGACAGCTTTAATTTTGGAGAGGAAAATATGATTTCACCTTACTCCTCTCAACCCCTGCTAATATATTTACAATCCTTCCCTTCCCAACATTTGAGCGTTATCATTAGATGAGGAAAAAAATTGAGGTTCATGGAAGGATGGAAGAACTTTTCCTTAAACTAGGGACAGAATTAGATCTCTCTCTCTCCCTCTCCATTTCCCTCTCACTGTGTTTTGGTCTGGAATGTATAATTTTCAAGACTGAAGCTGCTGTGTGGATAATGCAGGATAGCAAATTCAGGACCATCATTACTTAATAACGATCCATAATTAAAATATGATCCATCCTACTGCACTCCACTTTACCCCACCTTTGTTAGGCCTTGAATATCTACCATTGCTCAGAATAGAAGCCAGTACTAATTATTCTTCTATCTAGACTGTCCGCAAATTACTTCCTTGTAGGAAGTGTGAATATACTAAGAGAAATGCCTAATCAAGATGTGCATTTTTTGTTTCGGTAGGTAGTATTTTTAATTTTTTAAAAATCTTGCTTTATATTAAAGATGTAATAAACATACTTCTGTTTGCCATGAATACTTCCAAGGCTGTATTCTGAAGAAGGTAACGTCTTGAGAAAACAGCTCGAATTTCACTGAACATCCATTTTCCATGAAGGCCTTCTGTATAAGCAAGAACCTTTACAATAAAAAGGACACATATTGACTGTTGTTTTTGTGCTCTTATAGTAAATAATAATATGAACATTTTATTTTTCTAAGGAAATGGCATACTGTGACACCCAAGCTCCATTGAGCCATATGCTAATCCAAATCCTTCATTTCCATTGTATTTCCTTCTGATTTCACACAGTGTCTCTCAATTAGTGTTATTAAAACTATTACATGGATATGAGCAAAACAATTAATGCAGGGATAGATACTCTACAACGGAAAAACAGCATGGCCCATTTTTGTGGCTCCCAAAGCTCTTTAGAATCCTGCTGGTGAATTTCATATGCAATATTGCAATATTTTGTAGTATAATGTTGACTTTGGGAGGAGGCTCAGTGATGTTCTAAAATGGATACAAATTCACCAACTCTTTCAGAACAAACAACAAATTGCTTTAAGCTAGCTCCACAAATGACACAGCATCATCACTCCCACCCCCAGTAATCTTTGGAAGACAAACGTAAAGAAAGTGGGTCTGCTGAGAGAAAAAAGTTGCCCACCCCTGAATTAACCCATTCTTCTTTTTTGTAATATAAACGATTGCCATTTCTTGCTACTGTGGGTGTATGGAGTGGGGTGTAAAATGAATTTATGTGCCTTTTAACCTGACATGTTTTTCTAAGCTAATCATTCAGACTGAGAGCCTGTTCGAGCTACATATTTCTTATTATTTCTGAGTCTGAGTAAGTTTCCCATTTACAAGTTAGAAGTAACCATTTCCTTAATTAGTAAAACAGTGCATAGATCTGTTGGCAATTCTGTGAAAAGATCCCTCATTTTGACATTTGGCCACACATGCACAGATGGGAATTTGCATTGTAAAATTGCCTGGCAACATTTTCACTTACCTGTGCATTGTAAGTAATATTCTTTATGCTAAAGCCTTCATAGAACAAAAAATGCTAGACATATTTCAATAAACAATATTTCCATGATACTGTGATGACTGCAAACTATTTTTAAACAAACTTGCCTGACTGAACATATAATTACTAGATCTTTATTATAAGAGGCCTTTATTGTATTAAGGAGCTTTCTAGCATCAAATAACTTCTCCCATGAACATAATTACATACTGACCAATGCACCTCATAATATTCCTTAACAGACTTTTAGTTTCCTCTTTGATATATAGTACCTTAATATCATATATCTTTAACATAAAAGTTCAGTTAACCCTAAATAAGTACCCTTGGGCTTGTACCAATTTCTGTAAAAGGTATTTGTGGATTCTATGTAATTAATCTATTTAGAAGAAACATATATTAATGGATTGTAAATAATAATAACATGAATCTAAGAGTGTATGGTATTTTGGAAAATCATATTAGCAAAAATATCAGTATATTTTCAATCTTTCAAGTTCCTAACTGTGTCCCCCAACAGCATTTTGCAATCTGAGGTTGGACTTATGAAAGGGGTGGCAAAGATCTGAATGGTCATTATAGGTTAAAAAATAATTAATTGAACTATTGCCTTTATATACTTCCAGAATCCTATCAGAACTCCTTGGATTTGCTGTATGGGGACTAGGTTTCAATTGTATGGCTTTTCTCCAAGAACACCCTAGGCATTTGATTAGGGATTGCCAGATCCACATCAAACAAAGAGATATGAAGTATCAATTGGATAGGTCACTGATCCGAAGTTACTTTAACTTGGATAGAATTAGGTGTTCCCTCAACCCAGCCAACTAACTTTTTCAGTATAACAGCCTACAAACCTTTTCTGCTAGGAAGGTGTTATGTCTTACCCATAATGGTGTTGCTTGGAAAATAGCTACCTCATACAATTTTAGACTTCTCACACTTTTGCTGGATGTTTTTGTTGTTACGCTGTTAAGCAACTCTTTTTGCTCAGTTATTTATACATATCTTGAACTCTTTTCCATAATTGTACAATCAGTTTTATATTCCTATCTAATTTTACCTGAAGTTATTAAAATACCTTGCCTAAAATTTAAGATGCATATGGCTACATTCACTGTTAGCTTTCTTTAATATCATGAATTCCAGCCTTACCCTATCATTTCCCTCAACTTGCTACTGTTTTAATCTCAGTGACCAATTATTTCCTACTGATTAAAATCAAATCAAGGATAGTTGATAACCTCATCTTGTAAGAGAAAGTTGTAGCAGTACTTGACAGTAATTACTTGAAGATTCCATGCTGAGTGGAGTTTCCTCCCAGGACATATAAGAATAGTTAATGTGTTCCATGACTACTAACCATTGCTTTCTGAAATCTCTGTAATTTTTCTCAGGAAAACAGCATCAGCATTCTTTCTTTGTTCAGACAATCTGTAGTAGATGTAAACTGAAAAATGTTTTTATTTCTTCCTCCATTTATTTCTAATCTCCACAGGGCTATTCTTTTCACTCTCTTGAATGTACAGTACAGTATACATTTTGGAACCTGTTGTTTTGAGCGAGTGCTGCTTTCCAGTTATGGGAGTTTTCCACTTGTATCTATCAAGTCAAATTTACCAGCTTAGGTTTTATTTCTCTGAGTAGAGTTATCAAGTTGGGAGGAGTCTGGTGGCAAAATACACATGCTTCTTCCTTTGACTGAATGCTGCCCTCTCACTTTGCATTATTGAGGAAGCCATTGCCGCTGAAAACCCCTATTCATGGCAGGTGGGGTTTCCCCTTGGCCTGGAATCTTGATCTTATTTGTACAGCCCAAGAAAGTAGCTCCTATGATATTGTAATAGATATCTTTATACATTAACTGGTTTTGATGTAGTTTCCTGCTGTTTGGATTTAAATTGCAGTTGAATAGTACAACTGAATTAAGAATGACAAGCAAGACTCCATAAAACGATGGCAGGTTAGGGAATGAGTGAACAGAGGAGAAAGTTTAGTTGTGTCATCATTACTTTTTACTCCCTTTACTTAAATCTCTACTAAGTAAACAATTTTATTATGTCAAAAAGACTAGCAACAGGGACTGATATGTATTCACATAGTTTCCCAGTTACATAGATGCAACAGAAAGTATATATCCAAATAATACCTTAGTCTAAAAACCTGCTCTTACATCACCTTTTCTTGAGCATTAATTCACCTTTGACCATACAGTATACTACATGTGAAATAGATGGTAACATAAAAATTAGTTAAAAAGGTAAAGGTAAAGGTTCCCCCCGCACAGTTGTGCAGTCGTGTCCGACTCTAGGGGCCGGTGCTCATCTCCGTTTGTTAGCCGAAGAGCCAGCGTTGTCCAAAGACGCTTCCGCAGTCATGTGGCCGCATGACACGAGCGGAACGCTGTTAAATGTAAAATTAGTTACATTGCAGGAAATGCTCAGTTTTTGGTCTTGTAAGCAGTGAGATGCAAAGGAAAACCTCTGCCTGGGTAACTTCTCAAAATAGGCACAGTCTGTTGGTGTATTATTCTTTTGAGGAGTAAGTCTCAGAAATAAAGCCTTATTAGGTAAACACCTGCAAATTTTAAAAGGTCAGGCAGCATGTGATCCAGGCTGAAGAGTATAAAAGAGCCTGCCTGCCTGCCCGCCCCACCCTGCCTTCCTGCTCACTGCTTCTCTCTGTTTCTTTCTACTATCTGGTATGTGGAATTGTAATACTTCCAGGGATCTGGAAGAAGACTGTAAATATCTGTTTATATGAGTAACAAATATAACTGCAACTAAGTTACTACAATGACCGGCGTCATTAATTCGTCTCTGGTGCTGATAGTTTTCTGATACTCTGTGTGTGCAAAATACACTCTCCAACACAGTCAATATTGCATACATATTTCTATAAAGAGATCAAAAGAGAACATGTGTAACAACTTCTGTATTTCTTAATTCACAATGGCAAAGGTTTTTTCAACAGACATGTCAGAATCTGCCCAACAATAATGCAAATGGCCGTGCACTGAACTAAGCCAGTATAAAGACATGACAGTATGTCCAGGTGCTAATATGGAGGAGATAGGTAGTAGGGTACAGCTGGTAAAGATACCACCCTTGAAGATCAATGTCTCCCCTTTGTGTAACAGCTCTTTTAACCATTTCAAAGCCCAGCATTTGGTCTCTGCATGCTATCTGCTGGAAACAGCTAAGAGAGGAAACAACATTTAATCACTGCTTGGTCTGTGTTTGGATGGCATCTGCCAGGCATTTTTCTCAGCCATGTCCATCGAGATGGTCACAGAATGACCTGCTGCTTCTACAAGGCTCGTTCATTATTAATATATTACTAGTAGTACTTAAATAGAATGTAATGATACTTAATTCTTAATTAAGACATTGGTGACTAAACAACTGATGAGAGGGAAAATGGAATGGTGTATCCTTAAGAAGGCTAGACTGGCTATCTAGAACAGCGGTCCCCAACCTTTTTGGCACCAGGGACCAGTCGTGGAAGAAAATTTTTCCACGGACCGGGTAGGGGTTTGCAGGCGGGAGCCAATCACCCACACTGGGGGTGGGGTAATTGCATGCACCGGGGGGCGGGGTTTGCAGGCAGGAGCCCCGCAGCCCACTTCCTAACAGGCTGCGGCCCACAGGTTGGGGACCCCTGATCTAGAACACAGAGCAGGAGTACTCCTGCAACTTTTGATTGCAGATCTAGTTGGTACATCTACTGTCATCAAATAACAGAATAAAGTATTATAACTACTAACCATTCTAAGCCTTTCAAGGGATAGGATGGTCTGCACATATGAATAAATGTATTCTTAAATAGTATGGCTTTAAGACTGCTATTTCCACTTAAGATTAGTATCTCTCTTATAATAAAGAGGAAGCATCAGTCCTAACCATTGCTTTGTTCATTTCTTACTTATGACTTCTGACACAACTGTGTGCTCTCAATGCTTTAATGACTACATTTTATGTATCAGTAGCAGGTTTGAAAGTTAAGGCCCCAAAAGTAAAGAAATTGGTTTTTGATTTTATCTAAACTTGCATGCACTGCTGCAAGCTTATGGAATCACTGAAATCATTTAGCACCTAGCAATGAAATAAAACTAGAGATTATATGGTATTTATGATCAGTTAAAGAGGCTGCATTCCCTCCTCTCCAATTATTATTAGTCAATATCAGTTTCATTGCTGATTTTCATTCCCCTGTGAGTATTTTCTGCTGTTGTCAAATAAGAGTATTTTGTGGAAATGGCTAAAGAGGGGTTTCTTATCTGATGTACACATTCTCAAATAAACTAGGATTCACACACTCATGGGAAATGCTAAAACCAAGCTAAAATAATTGTGATATCTAATATTTAACTTTCTAACACCCAGCTGGATTGCTTTCTCAGCAATCTCTCAGAGAAAAATCCAACACATGCCAGATGACAATTGTAAACTAATCCCTTTCCTGCTTTTTATTTCTTTCTACGAATTGCAAAGCAAAGTCCAAGAGACAGCCTCTGATGCATCTCAAGTCCAGTACATGCCTTTCAAACCTAATCAAGAGGGTGTAAAAATGTATATAGAAAGATGAAAGTACCTTTGCCTTTGTAACATATGGCATGGGAAAAAAAGCAGGAAAGGCTGAAAGAGATGTTCCATAGGGGAAGGTTAAGTTTGATGCTAATGCTTCTTTAAAATGGTGACAGTCTGGAGTAGTGAAGCCTTGCTACGCTGCTTTAATTTCTCCCTGGAATAGCTCTCTCCCAACCTTCTGCAGCACATCAAAGTCTCTGGAGCTCAATTAAAATTGGATTATATTGAAATGCTCTATCTGTGGGACTACGGGCTCACTAACACTTTTCTTTCCGTAATACTCCAGATGACAGTTGGCCATCCCAATTTAAACAGTTGTCATAGAGACCACAAACTAAAGCAGCAGTAACTAACAATACAAAGGAAAGGTAAGTGCTCAGATTTCTATGAATGGAGGGTTGGTTTTCAGCTGCACTAGATATATGCAAGCCATTAAACCCAGCCAGCATAAAAGGCTGTAATATGCCAAGCAGCTTGGTGGAAACAAGCAAAGTAAATGATTCCAGCAAGGAATTTCATTTGTATCTTGACAGACACCGGTACCTGACAAGTGTTTTGCATGTGACCATTTTTCCACTATCTAAAATATTCAGAATTAATAAACTCTCTTTATGGATCAGTACCAAAGCTAGTGTACTAGGATATATATATAATCAGCCACCAGTAAACGAAAAAAGTCAATAATTATTTTTTAATTACCAGCTTAATATGATTTCTATAATTACTGGATCCAGCATTTCAATAAGGGATTATTATTTAATAAATAGAGGAAAAATTTACATGGATATGAATGCATAAAATGGAAATGTCTTTGTAGAATTTGCAATACAACAATACCTAGATTCATTTTAATAATTTTATTAATAACCTGTGCATGAGAATTAAGAAGCTTTTACAGTAGCTTATTCTATATATTTGAGATTATGTCTGGCCTATTCCTTAGGCTCAGTTCAATTACCTTGTTATTCAAATAAGACAATGCTGATGACATGCAATAATAATCAATGGAACACAGCAGGCTAATACATCTCTTTAAGAAGTTATAGATATTAAAATAAGCTATTTAAATGACCATGTCTAAATAATAGTAAACTCATGCTTTTGACTAATTTTATATTGTCTCAAAGCTTACTATTAAAAAAAATTCTGGCTCTTTCCAGAAAAGTAAAGTATAATTATGAAGTCAGTTTAAACTTCTGGCAGCACCACAGAGCAATACATTGGTCAGTGCAGTTTGCTAGTAATGATACCATGTTCTCCGATAAATGGCATGTTTTTGGCATCATAAAAATTTCCAACTTTTTTTTTTAATTGGCTTATTGAGAACCCAAGGTTTTCCTTCCCTTGTCGTTGTGCTGATCACCATGGAAATGAACAGTTATTCCTAGTTTACTGTATGGCTCTATTTTTCTTTATGGCCCTGATAAGCCTGTTCCATGCTCTCATGGGTGAAGCTATGTTAAGATTTTGAAGCAGCAACAAGGCAAACAGCACAAAGTGCAGGCCAAAGGGGAAGGAAACAAAAATGTGTCACAAAATCTAAAAAGTGCACAGATCAAAATTTGTCAAAACAAGGACTAGGTTTAAACCAACAAGAAAGGCCCCAGCAGCTTTTTATTTATTTTATTTTAATCCCAGCTGTAGAAAACACCATCTAATGAACCTGTCTGGGGCTGCTGTCCCCATCCTGTCAGGCATGTCAGGAAATGACAAGCACTGGGGACAGTCCGCCGCCAGTCATAGACAGGCCTGCCAGCTGGAGAGTTCAACCCCAATCTAATCACACCACCAGAAAATAACTTTCTATGCTTTCAACCTGAAAAGATGGGCTCGACGAAAAAAGAAATAGTGTCAGAAGCTGAAACAATGCTATATGTCATTTAATTACAAATTGTTCTCTGGTGAGAAATGTTAAAAGGAAGCATAGCTAAATATACTCCATGCTATTCCAGATTAATCGCATTTTGAGCTAAGATAGTTGCAGATTTTTCTAAGATAGTTGTAAAGGTTGACCAGAATAACAAAACAGCTTCCCACCAAATTGATTCTTGGACAATTCACATTATTCCCAAACTGGTACTCGTGGGATTTATAGTTCAATACATTTGGAGAGCATTACAGATTATAGTTACCCTATTTAATAGAATAGTATTTAGTGGCAATTAATTTATTGAAAATCAGTGACAATGGCATGATAATGTCTGTTCCACTGTACTTTATTTTAAAAATTATCTCAATAAAATACATTTTAATTATTAAGTTTCATTATGTATTCACAAAGTGTTTTATTCTGTCTTGCTTTTAACTGGATTTTTTTTCAATTGTGTCCGATTCTCAGAGACTACCTGGACAAGTCCCTGCAGTTTTCTCGGCAAGGTTTTTCAGAAGTGGTTTGCCATTGCCTGCTTCCTAGGGCTGAGAGAGGGTGACTGGCCCAAGGTCACCCAGCTGGCTTCATGCCTAAGGCGGGGCTAGAACTCAGGGTCTCTCGGTTTCTAGCCTGATGCCTTAACTACACCACCAAACTGGCTCTCATTTTAATTGGATTAAGACTAGATATTACGGTAGAATATACTACCTCTAGTTCATTTCCAGAAAGACGGCTTAAGGTCAATGGATAGTTTAGTTTAGAACAAAAAGAGAAAAAAAATGAGCCTGCATAATCTGCAGAATTACATACCCAAATATTAGTAGTAAACTGCAAACTCTTAATATATGAACACTTGGCTAATCCCCCCAAAAAACTAAGCATGGTTGGAGCTGGTTAGTATTTGAATGATACTTGAGAGCATCAAGAAATATCAGGGCTACAGGCTAAATGGGATGAAGGCAATGACAATATACTTCCATAGTGTTGAAAAGAAAACTTCATGGATGTATCCATGAAGTCACCAGGATATGAGCTGAACTTGAATGAGTATTTACCTTTTTTTACAAAGTACAACCCAAACTACACTCCTAGAACAATGTTCTATGATGATAACTATACTGTACAGGAGCATGAAGCAATTAGCAAGCCACATCCTTACAAATGCTTTCAGTGTAATTAAGGAATTATGTGTCAAGAATTTTGATCATGCCCTATCTAATACTGAGGAAGATTCACCATAATGCCCAACTTTAGCTTTGTGTGTGTGTGTGTGTGTGTGTGTGTGTATGTATGTATGTATGTATGTATGTACATATACGTTTTAATGAGTTTGTTGAGACCAAACAGATGCAATCTGTGATTGGCCTCCCGGTTTGGTTTGGTTTTTTTCCAAAGCAGCTATGAGGAAAAGGGAATGGAGAACTGATCCTTGAGGAGATATTTGTTAACACATTCCTTTGCACTATTTTTACTAACTGAATTCACTCTTTTCCCATACTGCTATGAGCCCTGCTAATGGGAGGAGGGGACTAGGCTATGCTATTGCTATGTATGTTTTTCCCAAAGAAGAGCTCATCACAGCTTGGAGGGAGCAGTGCTGATTAAATATTTATTTATTATTTAAATTTATATCACCGCCCATCTCCCCCAACTCAAGGGGAACTCTGGGCGGTTTACAATAAAATCAATAATTAAAAACATATAAATATAAAATTACAATCATAATAATAAAATAAATTCTACAATATAAATAGAATAAACAAGTATAAAATCGAAGGGATGTTAAAATCTCAGATAAGAGGGAGGTCACTACAGCGCCAGCCACCCCCAGGAGGAACTGTTACTTTTCCCCTCCCAGGCAAGGCGGCAGAACCAGGTCTTCAAATTCTTCCAGAAGGCCGGGAGCGAGGAAGCCCGCCTCAGCTACGGGGGCAAGATATTCCAAAGGGCGGGCGCCGCTGCAGAGAAGGCTTGCCTCCTGGACCCCACTAGATGGAATTCCTTTACCAATGGGGTCCGTAGCATGTCCTCTCTGCATGACCGAGTGGGACGGGTCGATGTTATGGGGATGAGACGGTCCCTCAGGTAACCTCAGCTAAATATTCAGACTTGGGATGAATGGGAACACATATTTTGCCAATATTCTCATTTAAATATAGGGCTTCTGTATCTGGACTGTAAAATTCTGCACAGCCATTACATAGAAAATATAATGCTACCATATAGTGAATGTCAAGATGAAGACGGTCCCTCAGGTAACCTCAGGTAAATATTGAGACTTTTTTCACTTTGGTATGTACTGCTATAATAGCAAATGATAACAATTTAAAAATGTCTATTCCTTTCCACAATAAGTCATAGATTTTTTAAAAATTATATCCATGTCATTTGAACAATGCTGTTATATAACCAAATTGTTCATATTAAAATAGGGCTGAATTATCTGGTCTGCAAAAAATCCTGACATTCACTACATGGTAGCATTATATTTTCTATGTAATGGCTGTGCAGAATTTTACAGTCCAGATACAGAAGCCCTATACTAAAATGAGAATATTGGCAAAATATGTGTTCCCATTCATCAGAATGGGAGTGTGTGCCCATTCATCAGAAGCAGAATTATGTTAATAGATGATGTCTTCAGAAAAACAAGTGGGTGGCATTATTTATTTGTTTATTTATTATTCTCCCTTTCCTTTAAAGTTGCCAGGGCCTTTGAAAGAGTGTATTTGCTAAAGAATTGTTGAAATTGCTTCTCAACTTCCATTTTAGTTTCACAAACAGAACCTAATCTGACTTAAGATTTAAGCCACTGTGATTTTTAAATTTGTTTCTTGCTAGACATGGATATTTTACATGAACAGCAAAAACTACAAGTCTTAAAATACAACAAATTACTATGTATACTTTCATGTATTGGATGTACAGCTTGGATTCCTCTAGAACAGGGTTTCTGAAACTGTGAACTCATTCAAGTTCAGCTCATTTTTTATTTTATTTTTATTTTTATTTTCTATCCCGCCTTTATTATTTTTATAAATAACTCAAGGTGGCGAACATACCTAATACTCCTTCCTCCTCCTATTTTCCCCCACAACAACAACCCTGTGAGGTTAGCTGGGCTGAGAGAGAGTGACTGGCACAAGGTCATCCTTAGGCTTTCATGCCTAAGGCAGGACTAGAACTGTCAGTCTCCTGGTTTGCCATGGCTCCTTCCTAGGGCTGAGAGGATGTGATTGGCTCAGGGTCACCCAGCCGGCTTTCATGCCTAAGGCAGGACTAGAACTCTCAGTCTCCTGGTTTCTAGCCCAGCACCTTAACCACTAGACCAAACTGGCTCTACATATCCTGGTGATTTCATGGACACATCCATGAAATTTTCTTGGGGAGGTGCAGAGTCCAAGGGAGGTGTGAAGAATCTTTTAGTTACCTTGTTACAATAAATCCACCTTTCCCAAACTTTCATTGTATTGTTTTCATTGTTTACTTGTGTTATTTTGGTGTTTGGATTTTTAGGGGAGGTGTGTACATTAAGATTAGGGAAGTGAGATGGCAAAAAAGTTTAGGGTTCCCCTGCTCTAGAAAGATTTTAGATAAGCAGAATTAAGGGAAGTCCTGCCTGACTTATATTTTAGAGTTATTTCAGAATGTCAGTAAGCAGTTTGCCTTTTGGACAATATGGGACAATATAGTTAGCATGGCCAATTGTTAAGCATGATGGAAGCTATAGTCAAGCAACATGTAATGGGCTACAGATTCCCTGTTCTTGATCAGAAAGCTGGAAAATTATATTTGAAAAGGACTGACAAAGATGCAAAGACTTACAGACCAGTCAAACGGAACCTATAAAATTCTAAATAATGTCCAATGTTTATGTTCTTGTTTTAAGGAAACAAAGCAAAGATACTTTTGCATAAAATAATTTCTAGGTTGGGGTTGAAGTTGTTTTTTGGTTATTAGGGTATTTAGGATAAAATGAAAATTTGTCTTGATAATGAAGGAATAGTAAATCTTATATATTTAGATTTTAGTAAGGCTTCTTACATTGAATAGGCAATTTACAACCATCCAGATATTTTCAAATATCAGCATAAGGAATGGGCATGGATTTATTCAAAACTTCTGGAGGGTACCAAATTGCCTGACCATTGGCCAAAGGAGCAATTTAGAATGTTTGTTTCTCCCTTCTCACCAAAAATCTTACCTCTAAATGCCAATTTCTTGGGTAAAGAAATAAAGGTATGCAGACAAAAATCTAGAGTGGACATTAGAAAGATGTTATTTGACTGACAAAATACTGAATCATGTTGCTTACCTACTAGAATTTCCATCAATGAATGAGAAAGATTAGATAGATTTTAAGTGGATAAGTATTGGTAGATTCAGTCTATAAGGATAAAGAGGTATCTCCAGGTTACTCTCAATCATATATCCTAAGGACTTCAACAATGGAAATAATGCATAAACTCTTAACAAAGTTAGCATGATAAAATTCTTGCTGCTGGCAGATGGTTTACAACTAATTTAGAAAATTCCATCCACATATTTTGAAATTCCCATTTCTCAGATTCAAAGCTATAAACTGATGAAAACAACAAGTGAAGGAACAATCTGAAAAAAAATACTGTTAGTCTACAGCAGCAAAAGTATTATTGCTGTGTCTCACTAAACATGACACATATTTGCACAGGCAATAGCCTACTTCTATCAGATATATTCCTGTGCGTTATACGTAAACTAATTTAAAAGTGAGAATTTAGAGGAAAGGGAACAAAGAAGTACAAAATAGACTGTACTTACTGAGGCACAAAGCATAAGGCATTTCAGAAACCTTCTGGACAAATGAGAAACATATAGTTTTTTATATTCCAAAACTACTCATGATATCTGTCGATAGTTGTAAAATCAATGAATGTGATTGAAAAATTGATTGAGCATCCACCAATATCTAACATTGGTACCCTGCAGAACAATAACATCTGAATAGGAAAAAAATGTATACACCATAATCTAATATGCAGTGTGGGAATATATTTCATCAAAAGTAGATTGTAGAATGTGCAGGAGTGTATGCCCAGGCCATATCACTATAACGCAGCTCTCTCAGGCAATTTCTGCTTAGCCAACCTCTGAAAAATAACAGCAGTAATCAAGCTGGGTAATGGAGAGAGGAATTTTGTAAAAGAGGCCATAGTGTGACCTGAAGGTACATGATACAGCTGCTTTGTTGAAACTAAGGTCAATGGGAAATTGCTAGCAGGATGTAAGATTTATAGGAGTGTATTGTAAATGTAGCACAATTTTTTTTTGACACAGACGGTATACATGAGATGTTGTTGTTGTGGACCATTGACAAGTTTAGAAAGCTTTTTCACACTATTGCAGAACCTCTCTACTGACACCACTGTGCTCATTTAGGACAGCACTGGTCCTCTCTTAGATCATAGTCCAACCCAGAATGAAGCATGTACCAAAACCAGTTAGGTTAAGAATGCTTAATTGATTCTTGAAATTTGTTTTTTATTTCTTTGTTTTATACCCATCTTCCTTTTGGATTGCAGGGATTGTATGGTCTGCCCTTATCTGAGTTTTGATAGATTTGACCCACTGAAAATAGCCCTCAGTGTTGTTTCACCCCAATAAATAATAAAATGCAGTTGTATAAAACAAAATGAAAACAAGGAGTATAAGGAACCAAAATTAATAGGATATTTTATATATTGTTTTTCAAAGATGAATCAGATGTATAGAATAACCAGCAGAAAGTATCATAATATAACTGTATAATTTTGACATATTCAAACTTCTAATGCGCTGTTTTGTCATTCGCTTACATATTGCTATCTAACAGTGGCATTATTCAATTCATTTCATTCATCTAGAAGCAAAGAAAGCTCTGACCTGCTGACCCCAATTTTCACTTAAAGAAACAAATTTCTTTTTGCAAACAAATTCAATTTATCTCCTGTCAACCTTTAGCCTTGCTTTAAAATATTAACTTTTCCCCATTATAGTAAGGAATCAGGTTTCCACTGCACAAATTTAGCATTAATCTCTACTTAATAATCTGTTGAAAAAATTACTCTCATTTTATTTAGCAATTACTACACAACAAAAGTATTTCATCAGAATTTAGAAACATTTCAGTAACCTAGTGTTCCTTGCAACAGTGTAAATCTCACTGTGAAGGTATAACTTTATTTTTATGTCTTTCAGATAAAAAGCTTTTTCAACCCTGTGATCACAATCTATACAACAATCCACAATCTATGCAACTAGCAGTCCAATCTTATAGTGTATTCTTAGAAGTAATCCCTGGCGAATTCAACACAGCTTAATCCCAGGTAAACCAACAGAAAGTTACAACTTCTCCATGTACAATATAAAACGTTAGACATTTCAGATATCCCACATTTGTGCATTTTAGCAAATAGATCTATAGTTACTCTGTTCCTGCATCAAGGTAAATGCAGGATACAGGAGATTGATTAGTCTCAGGACATTCTATCTTATTGTTCCTTTTCTTCTCCAAAGCCTTTATTGGAAATATAGCATGGTTGCCTCTAGAGGAAAAAAACAAGGCCTTTTCCTACCACCTCAAAATAATTATCTGATAGTACTCAATTATGAAATCTCTGATAATGGGCCTTTTATTTGGAATGACTTCTATAATCTTTTTATTTGAGGGATCCTTGAGTTCAGTTCTAGTTCACTGAAAATAAAATCCTTTAAATTGGATTCGAAGTTCATTGCCAAGTTAAACTCCAGAGTTAAACAGTACTAGTAAATTCTCAGCTTTATACTTTCTAATAATTATTAATTTTTACTGTTTTTTAATAACTCCATATATGAATTTAGGGGTTTGCCTTTATACATCAGATCCTTGATCCATACAATAATAATAATAATAATAATAATAATAATAATAATAATAAAATATTATTATTATTTATTAAAATATAATTTCAAAACCTTGGACGGCACTTAGAAAAACTGTGCATTGACAAAATTTCCATCTGTCAATTACAAAAGGCCTCACTGCTTGGATCTGCACATATACTATGCCGACACATTACGACATCCTAGGTCAGTACTTTCCAAAGTGCCGCCGTTGGCGACACACCAACGGCGGCAGTGGTGGTGGCGGCAGCGGCCTCACTAAAACGCGGAAGCGCTGATGGCGTGCCGCTGCCACTGTGTACACTGCCGCCGCCGCTTCGTGACACACTAAACTGTGTGTTGCAACACACTAAAGTGTTGTGACACACAGTTTGGAAAGCTATGTCCTAGGTTCTTGGGAAGAACTCGATGTGAATGAAGGCCAGCGCCAGCGAAAGAACTGGCAGCTGTGATTTCACACTGTTGTGTATACAATAATAACAATAATTCAAACTTGTATGCCACCTGATTCTCAGTGACACTGTCTATATTATCTAGTAGCCCTTCTACAAATTTGGAGACAGCCTTTTTCAATTCTTCCTAGAGATGGAAGGAATTGAACCTGAGACCTTCTCCTTTGGTGAGTATAGTTGATACCTACGTTTATACCTACATTGTATTGTCGAAGGCTTTCACGGCCGGAGTTCGATGGCTGTTGTGGGTCTTCCGGGCTGTGTGGCCGTGTTCTGGAAGTTGTGGTTCCTAACGTTTCGCCAGCATCTGTGGCCAGCATCTAGCTGGCCACAGATGCTGGTGAAACGTTAGGAACCACAACTTCCAGAACACGGCCACACAGCCCGGAAGACCCACAACAGCCATATACCTACATTCCTTGTATTTCTTCAGTGGCTATTTCATATCATGGTTATTGACCTGAAAACAGATAAGGAATACTATTGTTCTTCAATTCTTTCAAATATCATTAGTAATACTATTCTGAAACTAATGTATAATTAAGTCAGGAGCTGCTCATTAAACAGTAGCTGGCATAGACTTTGGAGCAACATTTACAAAAGTCCAGCAAAAGCACATTTTTTCATCTTTTCCAAAATACAAGTAGAGGAGTTTCATACAATAGCCTATTTACAACAAAGAGCAAACCTACAAATAGCTTTATGAGGATGCTGGAGAGTGGATTGATAGAAACTGAGTGGTGTCTAAAAACTGCCCTGTCAGTTTGATGCTCCCTTTTGCCAGCTGCATTAAAATGCGGCTCTGGGCAATTTTTTTTGTCTGAAATTTCAAGAACACAGAGTACAAAAGAGCTGATGAGCAATGAATGCTTCACCCTTCCTCAATTAATCTTGTCTTTCTACCTTTGCTTTTGCTTTCCCTCTACATGAAGGTAATAATGACACCCTCATCCATTATCCTTTTATCCCTGTTATTCTCGTGAAATTGCTTAATAATATGTTACAGATTCGTCTTCACTCACATAATTCTTCCTGTCATTTGCAGTATATCATCCTACAAACATACAGCCCACTTTCACTGGCCGTTCTTTGAAGATTATTGTCAGTGACATCTTGAGGATGCGTTTGGAATCTGGAGCATCATTTCCGTCGCGATGGGGAATTACACTGACTTATCTGTCATTGCCAAAAGCACAACAAGCAATTCAGTGTTAATGCAAAGGTAACACAGGTTTTTATCATGCCGCCAGAACAAGAGCTCTTGCGAATTTATGCTAATATGGCCCTTTTACAGTTTAATAACCTCCTCCCCTAGTGGAAAAAAGTATTGCTGGATATGCATAAGTGTGTGTGTTTGTTTCACACAGATATTGGTCGTTTGATAATCTGTGTCATAGCACGGTAGGTAATTTGTAGATGATCCTCTTGTAATTATTTATTGCAAATCTTTTTATGAATGCTAATCTCTTATAACAGATTGCTAATTCTATTAGATATGGGGAAGTGATAAAGAAAAACTAGCTTGTATCTCCTGTACCTAAATTTCTTGCTACATTTAAGGAGAAATTGTTGCACTAATTCAGTTTTTCTCTCTAAAATAAGCAGGAGAGATATATACGTTTTTTTCCTCATATGCCTTCCTTTTCTCAGCACGCAGCTACTAGAAGCGTCTCCATACTGCAAGCAAGCAGTTTGCCTAGGTCCAGGGTGGCATTCCAGAGGGACCAAGACTATCCAGCATGCATGCCAAATCTGACAACACATGACAAGCTGGTCGGCATGCAGTAATTTGACTAATTATACTGGATTAGAGCATATTAATGCAAGCTGTTTTCTACAAAGTTAATGACCTGCTGACTGGGTTCTGTAAGGCCCCACTAGGTCTACAGACAGATAAAAAACAAAACCTTGCTTTCTAAGCCCTCGTCATTTCACATCAGCAAATGACTATATCAAACTACTGAGCAGCAAAATGCAAGTGACATTTTGTCTGCTACATACTTGTGTATCCTCCCCTAACTTTCCACCTCAAGGGGTTCTTTGATGTAGAATTAAAATCTGTTTTCCATAGGCTTGATAAACACTGTCCAGAAGCAGGAAGAAACTTCTTTCTAGAATTTTGTTTCCAGTTAAATAAACAGAGAAGTATTTTGAATACAGACAGAAAATAACTAGAGGACAGTTTTAAACGTCTGTGTGATTAGCCTCGGTCTATACTTTCCACTTACACAGTAATCATAAAACACAGTATGAATCTGTTGCCTAGATATATCACTTAACAAAGAAATGGCTTTTTCACTTATAATATCAATTTAGTTTCTTATTCTCCTTTTTAATGTATTATTTCTAGTTGCGATTCTTCTTGGCTTTGAGGTGAACTCTTTGCAGACTGTTGATAATTTATAATATACTCAATAACACAATGCTAGGAATGTTCATGTTGCCAGTCCTTCAATGTAACCAAATCAAGAAACAAACACCATAAGAAATATTAGAACTACACTATACTTTATGATATAGGCTATAATAACCGAATCTTAAAAGCCTGACACTGTTTCCTCTTCTCTCCCTCTTATACTAAAGAGAGTCAAAGCAAGGCAATTTTTAGTTTCTTTCTCATGTTTTCTTGTTTTCCCAGGTCACCACATAGTTTTTCCAAGGACATATATGTGCTGCTCTACACTAATATATTTATTGATGAATATTTCTAACTAAGATTTTAGGAGGCAATGATAGAAATTATTTAAATGAAAATAAAGGTAAATAGATATATGTATTTATTACTCAGCTTATAGGCTGCTTTACCATATCTGACTCTAATTATTAAAAACATACTTAGTGCTAACCCCATCTCTTGATATTTAAATAACTGTTCTACTGATTAAAAATAATCTGTACATATTAAATTATGCAGATGTATATCTATTAAAACCTTGGTTATCCAGCTAGCTTTGAGAGTACCCATCACCTGTGGGAAAGAGAAAGGGTGGATTCAATTGTTCAGAAGAAGTGGTCCACACTATTAAATCTTAATACCATTAGAGACAAATTATGTTGTGACTGTGAGATATTAAAGCAGGCTTGCAACACTTGAGAACCACAAAACTGAGTGCCGCTTACTAGCTATGTACAGTATAATAGCTACCACATTTCACTAGTTTCCTTCTAGTTTTGGCACTTTCCTGGGAAATTGTCCTGGACAGCTGACATACACAGGTCACAATTTGCAGAGGTTTACATTTATTTATTTTTTTAAAAAGGAAGACTTTTGTAAGGATATCAAAGATAAAGTGCATGACTACAAGAATGTAAAATGCCTGTTTACAATTTGCCTGTTCTCCTTTCAAACATTTTGTTTTAACTTGCCATTGGTGGTAGATGAATTTTTGTTTTCATGTTTTTGTTCTTTTCCTATCCATTTAACCATACAAATACATTGAGTATCACTATAAACACATTTTAAAATATAAATACACTTTTAAACTTTTAAAATCAATAGTGTGATTTTAAAGCCCTTTAAGGGCTTTCCAAGGTTGTGTGATATTTAGTTCCACACTGAAAAATTGTGCAATAAATAGATACTGCTTTTTGATATTAATTGCTCTGTATTTGTGCATTTGTATATTTATTGGCCATTTTAATAAATGCTTCATAAAAAGATGCAACCAAGCATTTATTCTATCACAGACACATTAATCATACTGGTTAGAGAGGGGAAAAACACGGGAAATGCTCCTGATTTTTGTTAAGTAATGCAGGAGAAAGAAAGAATGTATCTTCTTCCTTTTTCTATCTCAAGAAAATATATTTGCAGGCCTAAAGAAGTCAAATAATTGTGGCATACGGGGTGATCCCTGGTAAGAGTGTATAATTGATACCAGTTCAATGATACAGCATTCATAAACTCCTAAAAACAATAACTAAATCTAAATTTTAGAGTGATTAAGGGTACTTTTGTTGACTTCTTTTGTTGAAAAGCTTGCAACCTTAACTCTTAGCTGCTGCTATTATTATTATTATTATTATTATTATTATTATTATTATTATTATTTAAATTTCTATGACCGCCCATCTCCCCCTCAAGGAGGGACTCTGGGCGGTTCACAACCACAACAACATCATTAAAATACAATTAAAACAATAAAAATATAAGTACAATAAAATCCAAGTGGCAGGTGGTTCTTACAGTGAAGCTAAACATATTTAAAATATTTGAGGCGGCTCTAAGAAATCAGCCATCCCCAAGCATGACCACTTTCCTTCTTGCACCAGGCGAGATCACAGAGCCAAGTTTTTAATTTTTTCCTGAAGCCCAGGAGTGAAGGGGCCTGTCTTATCTCTGGGGGGAGGATGTTCCATAGGGCAGGTGCCACTGCAGAGAAGGCTCGCCTCCGAGAACCCGCTAGATGGAATTCTTTCATAGAGGGGGTCCGCAGCATGCCCTCTCTGCAAGATCGGGTGGGACGGGATGATGTAATGGGGATGAGGCGGTCCCTCAGATAACCTGGTCCCGTGCAATGTAGGGCTTTAAAGGTGATAACCAACACCTTGAATTGGACCCGGAAGCATACTGGTACCCAATGCAGCTCACGGAGCAGAGGTGTTATGTGTGTCGATCTTGGTGCACCTAAAACTGCCCGCACGGCCGCATTCTGTACCAGCTGTAGCTTCCGGATATTTATCAGAAAAATTCTTTTAGGTTGTATCTCAGTTATAGAATACTGTATGTATTCTTCCACGTCATTCTAGATTTTTGGCAACTCCAATTAAAACAGACATAAAGGATGTGTCGCTCACAAGCCGTCCCTTACTGCCAGGTCTGCCTTTCTTCCAGAATGGGAAAAAAAGCTGATCAAAGAGAAGTAGCTTTCCTATCTGTAAATTTTAAAAATAGCTTCCAGTGGCATTTTAGTGCTTTATTGTCTATGTGTATATATTTTTGTGGCGTGGTGGCTCAGCGGGTAAGACGCCAGGCTTGTCGATCGGAAGATTGCAAGTTCGGAGGTTCGAATCCCTAGTCCCGCGTGACGGAGTGAGCTCCTGCACTCGCCCCAGCTCTTGCCAACCTAGCAATTTGAAAGCATGCAAATGCAAGTAGATTAATAGGTACCACTTCGGTGGGAAGGTAACAGCGTTCCGCGTGCATCATGCCGGCCACATGACTGCGGAAGCATCTTCAGACAATGCTGGCTCTTCGGCTAACAAACGGAGATGAGCACCGGCCCCTAGAGTCGGACACAACTGCACAAATTTTACCTATATATTTTGGAGATGAGATATTGTTGGGGACAGGCTAGCCTTTCCCTTCACGAAGCTGTGATTCTCACTGAAAAATAGTGACGGGTCATATTGCCCCATGCAAATAGGAGTATGCATTTACAGTATTTATTACAATTGATGTGCAGCTTAATCCAAACAAGGCTGTCAGCTGTTTACCAAATAGTACAAACAACAGAATAAAAACAGCAACATACACATTATAACATAAACCAGACAATACTACTAGTAATTAACAACGATCTTCCTATTCATCATCGCACCAAGGAATGATGACCTCAATAACAGCCAATCACCTACTGCAAGGTAGAAACCCCCATTTTACTAGTCCCAAATAATTTCGGAAATAGCCAGGTCTTAACAGCTTTTCTAAATGCCAGCAGGGTTGGAATGTAGTTTGCATGGCCCGGTGAGGTGACCCATTTAATTTCCACCCTTGCCTACTTATGGCTGTCACCTAATTTATTACTTCCACATAATTTCTTACTTGATTCCAATTTCTTCATCTCCCAGGTCAAAATAAGTTCCCCACTCTGAATATACAGGATCAAGTAGCAAGCAGTGTAAGAACTTTCCTTGAGGCCTAGGAAAATTCTGCTTGTTGTAGCAGACAATATTCAGCTAGATGAAGAAATAGTCTGACATGGCACAAGGCAGCCTATGTTCTTATGTTCAAGCTATCAATGCACTATGGAAAACAATGGGATTCATATTTGGCTAATTATACAAAATTACACAATGGAACTTATGTCTGGCTAATTATTCAAAATAAATGATGGTCATTTATCAGTGCGTTGAACCATCTCTTTCTGTAGGGATTTCCAGGAAACACACACCAAACATCTGCTAAAAGTGGATAACGTTTTTAAGGAAATGTATAATATACCTGCTCCATCCTTTTGATTCTGTAAAGCATTCCAAATAATTTTTTTATACTTTGTGTTTGTTATATTTTGTATAACTCATGGAGGCACTTCCCTAGTGATGCTACTGAAGCTAACAGAAAATTGAGCCATGGGAAATGAGAAACAGACATAAGCAACAACATGAAAGGAGGTAAGTGGGCATTCCTTATATCCAGTTGAGTTAAATTACAATTCAGGCCTTACTGTTTATCTCCTCTATGCCCTCTAAGTTCTTTCCATGAATTTGCTATCCTAATACTTCCTGAAACCAAAATAAGATGGACAAAATGAAAATTAGGGGCAGCATTTCTCCTAAGTATGATCTATCTTGGCTGGAACTTCTGCAATAGAGATAAGATAGAGGAATGATAGAGATTCTGGAACTGCACACTCTGAAATTAATTTGGTTTATATTACTAATGTTAAGGGAAACTTAACTCACCTCACAGGGTTGTCGTTGTGCGGAAAACAGGAGGAGGAAGGAGTATTAGGTATGTTCACCGCCTTGAGTCATTTGTAAAAACACTAAAGGCGGGATGAAAATTAATTAATTAATTAATTAAATGTATTTATTTAAGGTTGTTTCTGAAATGCTATAATACAAAAGAAAATGTAAATATATTCATTGTAATTTTGAAATTGTCCCTTTTAAAATATTCCTTTCCCTTTAATAGCAGAGATGGGAATTTATTACTTATAATATGAAACTGTTAAGTGAGGTCATTCATTGGAAGGGGTGTGGTATCATCAGTATGCTGGTGATACGCAGCTATACATCTCCAGGCAGGTGATGTTGTTGTGGTGCTGACCAAGCCTGGAGCTGTGAGGGTCTGCATAGGGAGGAACCGACTTTGACTCAACCCTGGCAAGACAGAGTGGCTTTGGGTTTTGGCCCCCCAGGGTCTGGTGATATCTTTGACTCTGGAAGAAGTTGCACTGGTGCTCAATTTGGGGGGTCCTCCTGGATTAACGGAACTTGCTCAAGAAGCAAGTGGAAGCCGTGCCTGGGGGGGGGGCGCTTTGGATAGATTCATCTTGTGTGCCAATTATGCCCATTCCTGGACTGGGTGGCATTGCTTGCTCATGGTCACTTATGGTCACTCATGGCTTGGTCACTTCCAGTTTGGATTACTGCAATGTGCTCTACATTGAGCTGCCCTTAAAGACCACTCTTCAAGACCAGCTACAACTGATCCAGAATGCAGTGGCGCACACAGTGCTGGGTGATTCTAGGTTTACACCTCTGTTGTGCAAGCTGCACTAGCTCTGAGTTTCCTTCTGGGTGCAATTCAAGGTGCTGGTTATCACCTTTAAAGTCATACATGTCACAGGACCAGGTTATTTATGGGATTCCCTCTCCCTGAGTATATCTGCCTGTCCCACCAGGTTAGATAGGGCGGGTACGCTCCAGGTCTGTTCCCTGAAATGTTGCCATCTAGTGGGACCTTGGAAGCATGTCTTTTCCATGGCTGCCCCTACCTTGTAGAATACCCTCCCCCTGGTGATCCAGCTGGCCCCCACCTTTTTAGCCTTCTGGAAGGTCATTAAGACCTGGCTTTTTACCTAGGTGCTGAGGTAGAGTGAAGGATGGTTGTTGCAGAATCCCAGGGAGATGACGTGCTGGGTTTTCGTTTTATGTTTTTATGGTTCCATGGTTTTATTGTTGCTGTGAGCTGCCCAGAGTTCTGCTTTAAGATGAGCAGCCATACAAATCTCTGGAAGGAAGGAAGGAAGGAAGGAAGGAAGGAAGGAAGGAAGGAAGGAAGGAAGGAAGGAAGGAATCATTCACGACGGATCCCGAAGTAACAACAGCTACAGGACATCAGCAGCCGGCTCCGACGCAAGGCATCATAGGACATGTAGTCCAGAAGCCAGAGAAGAGTCGGTTCCCTTACCCCCCTCCCTTGACGTGCGGTTTAAATGAAAAATAATGTATAACAATGTATATGTATGAAGATGTATGTAAGCCGCCTAGAGTCCTCCGTTAGGGAGGGGATAGGCGGGGTATAAATACAATAATAAATAAATTTTTAAAAAATGAATGAATAAATAAATATGCTAATTGTAATGCACTTACATTTTCCTACTAATTCAACAAGACTGTATGCCTGCAACTGTTACTATAGATATTTATGATTTTATTAATGGCTATAAGCGATTTTTACTATGTATCCATTAATCAAGATCTCCCTCTTTAGTCTGCTGAGTAGGAGGAAAGGCTAAATGCTTTGGTTTGAGATACCTTTACTGATAAAATTGTACCAAACTGATGCAATCTAGCAAAACTCACATTTATAATCTACTTGCATTTGCATGCTTTTGAATTGCTAGGTTGGCAGGAGCTGGGGCGAGTGTGGGAGCTCACTCCATCAAGCGGGGCTAGGGTCTCGAACCTCCGAACTTGCGACCTTCCGATTGACAAGCCTGGCGCCTTAACCGCTGAGCCATCACACCCCCGAACAGAAAGATATACAGTGATAATTGTTAGCAGCATAGAATACTGATAGCAATTCTACAAATTGCATAATCTTCCTACTTTTTGCATAATATTCCTTTTACAAGATAATATTCTGATTACATATATAATATATATATATATATTCAGAACTGTTTGCTTTCCACTGAAAATGATGGAGCTTCAATCATACATTTCTTTTAAAAATTGTGTAGAGATTCTAGCAAGAGGATATTATCCAAACTAACTAAAGATTATCCTTCATTTTACATGAATTGTTGCTATGAGATAGGTGTGAAAAAATATTAATTTAAATAAATAAATATTCTCCCTAAAACTATATTCACTTATTTAAAAATCTATATTGGATTATCTTAGATAAGCATCAATAAGCCAAATTCACAATTTATATAGATATATTTTAATGCATTAAAGATAACAACACTACACAACATCTGTATGACATTGTCAAGTCAACACTGCATTATCTAGTGAAAACTCTTTCAATAATTTTGTCACAAGAATGGGCAACCTGCGGCCTTCCAACTGCTGAAGTACAACTCCAGTCATCCATCAGCTATCTTGGCTGAGATGGTGGCTTGTTGAGGTTCAGCAGTATTTGCCCATCTCTACTGTAATGTCCAGCCAAAAATTTTTATAGTACATTTACTTAGCACTTTGCAACATGCCTGGAAAAAGTCCTTTGCTTCAAAACAGATCTTTAACACTCTATACTAGGCTTCAATATCTATGTGAAATAAAAAATGCATACTATGAGGAAAAAATACAAGAAAAAGTAAATACATTTAAAGATATTCTGCTTATGCAAATGGAACGTGGATGCCAATTCACAGGGGTAATGCAGTCTAGGGAAGTCCAATGTCTGGATTTAGACACGGGATACTAAACACATCACTGTAGATGTTGGGTTCTCTTTCTCAATTTCTTTATCAAGAGAGAAGCACAAGGGGATTAAGTTTCAAGTTTGAAGGGATTATTTCTGTGTGTCATTCATCTTCTAGCCACAGATGTCTGTTCCTGACCACAATGATGCTAAAATGATGAAACATGCATTGCGACTCACAATGTAACCTCCATTATTTCCTACTTGTGTTGCCATGTCACATGTACGCTTAAGGGGTGGAGTTTGCATTGCAACGTTGTTATGCATGTTTCATTCCTTACCCTCCTTTGCTTCACACTGCTGATGCCTACCCATCCAACAATAGTGCCTGTAAAAAGGAATGCCTTTTTTTAATAAAGAAGCTAGCCCCTGAATATTTCTGATTTTATCAGAACTGCTAATAGCGAACATAAAAGTTTGGTATTTTTAATTAGTAAGAACCATTTTATAACCTACTCTTTTATTAATGGCACTTGACTAACAGACCTTCTCTGTACTCAGTTCAACAGCAAAAAGGCAGCATTTGTAAAATATATTATTTCTAAACATTTCTAAAATATATTCCAATTATGACTATGATAGTCTCTGAGATGCTTTGTTCAGGAAAACATGTTCCTTTTAATAAATTTCACAGCATTTACTGTCATTATTTATAAATTATTTTATAATTTTATAAATTAAATAAATTAAAAGTTTATAAATTATTATTTATAAAAGGGACGCGGTGGCTCAGCGGGTTAAACCACTGAAGCTGTAGACTGCCGGTCGGAAGGTCGGCAGTTCGAATCCCCGCGCAACGAGGTGAGCTCTCGTTGCTAGTCCCAGCTTTTTTTTTTTTTAACAAAATTTTTTTTACATTCAACATAAAATTTTATACAACACATAACATTTTGTAACAAGTTCTATATACATATTATTCATACACTTCTATTCGATATTTAATGTCTAACCTTTAATTTTTATCATTCTTCTCTCCTTTTCCCTCTTACTTCCTTCTTTCCCCTCTCTGATCTTATACCCGACTTCTACTTTTCTCCTAACCTTCTAAGAACCATTCTTCCTCTTTTTTATCTGTTTACTAATTCATTCTATTTCATTAACTATTTTCTTTCTCTTCTTCTTTTTTATTTATATTCAACACAAGCTTCTACATAACCTCTATCACATATACACCTTCCATCAAATCTGTATATAATTCAATAATATCTATTTTTCATTCTTTTATCTCATCTGTCTTTCTTTTCCCTTCTTTATTTCCTCTTTGTCTCATACCGTCTCCTACTTTCCTCCTACCTCCCTACCTCTCCTTCATTATATATATATATATATATATATATATATATATATATATATATTAATATTCTCTTAGGTTTTTTCCCTCTTGGTTTATACAACTTGTCCACACAATACAAACATATATATACATCTTTAAAATTACTTCCGGCTTTCTTAACTTAGAACTTAAATGTAACTGTTTAGTATACATTTTCTCTCTTACTTCTTCTAGATTATTATTATTTCCCCCCCTCTTACTATTTCTATCAATCTATTTGTATTTTTTTTAATTTTTTATTCTAGTTTTTATTTTATTTATTTTATATCGTATTCTTTTTTAATATATTCTGTAAAGGGGTCCCATATTTCCTTATACTTCCATGTTTCTTTCCCTTTTATTAAATTAGTCAGTTTATCAGCTGACTAGTCCCAGCTCCTGTCGACCCAACAGTTCGAAAGCTTGCAAGTAGATAAATTGGGTACCACCTTAAGTGGGAAAATTTGCTGACGTCCTGTCGGGTCGGCGTCCACCGAACTGAAGATCTCTTGAATTTATTATTTATTTTATTTATTATTTCAATTTATTCCCCGCCCATCTCCCTTGCAAGGGACTCTGGGCGGGTTACAACAATTGAAAGTTTAAAAATACAAAAACAGTATCTAAAATATATCGAATAATAATAATAATAAATTACATAAAATCCAAGAAGGGGGGGCCGTAGGATGGTACTACGGGGCCAGCCAACCCCAGGATTTAGCTTCATAGCTTCATATTCATTTAATAATTCATTTAGATGAATGATCATATTCATAGCTTCATAGCTTCATAGCCATATAACCCCAGGAGGCACTGCCGCCTCTGTCGTCCCAGGACCGGCGGCAGAGCCAGGTCTTAAGGGCCTTCCGAAAGGCCAGGAGTGAAGGGGCCAGTCTCACCTCCGGGGGCAAGATATTCCACAGGGCGGGCGCTATCGCAGAGAAGGCACGCCTCCTGTACCCCGCTAGATGGAATTCTCTTGTTGAGGGGGTCCGAAGCATGCCCTCTCTGCATGCACGGGTGGGGCAGGTCGACGTTATTAGGACGAGACGGTCCCTCAGGTACCCTGGTCCTATGCCATGTAGGGCTTTAAAGGCGGCGGTCACGACGGATCCTGAAGTAACAACAGCTACAGGATGTCAGCAGCCGGCTCCGATGCAAGGCATCATGGGACATGTAGTCCAGAAGCCAGAGAAGAGTCGGTTCCCTTACCCCCTCCCTTGGCGTGCGGTTTAAATGGAAATAATGTATAACAATGTATATGTATGAAGATGTATGTAAGCCGCCTAGAGTCCTCCGTTAGGGAGGGGATAGGCGGGGTATAAATACAATAATAAATAAAAATAAATAAAAAAAAATATTAGTCAAATGCTTATACCTAGATTACAGATCTATCATAGCATAAAAATATCCATTGAAGACTTTAATGGGAATTGCAGAGTAAATGTAAATGTAAATATTGCATTGTTTTGAATGATTAAAGTTGGGTGAGCAGTAACAATATTTTGAACCTTTCATTAAATATTATTTTATTTATTCAAACTCACTGAATTCTCTATCTGCATTAACTGGACAAAATGTGTTGAGACACATTAGTCAGAGCATGATGATTCTTTTAGAGAAGCCACAAAGATAAATTCACTCCAACCTTGTTAAAGTAAAAATAAAAGACAAAATAAAGGTTTTTTTAAAGTCTAGGATGATAGAAAATTATTAAATTTCAAGTGTAAAATTATTTGTAGTTTCAAATCATTATCAAATCATATCAATAAGTGGATGTTATTTCAAGTTATGTGAAATATATTCAAATATATTCAGCATTATCTCAGTTTTTAAAATCCTATTTTAAATTTCTCACATTTGTATGAAACCTTAAGAAACAAAGTTTCATATAGCAATGCACATATCTAGAAATCAGTGATTAGTGCATGTTTAATTCATTATAGATTCAAGTAAATTATATAAAAGTAGGAAAAAAGCAGCAAAAATGGACTTTGAATAAAAGCTTGTAACCTAGATTCTATTGAACATTTAGTTGGTATTGTCTACACACAGCTCTTATGTACAAAGAGTAAGCTGCAAAACACACACACACTTCTGAGAATTTCAAATCATATTGTACAGAAGTCACATCAAATTAATACTGAGGACCATTCAGAGCTTTTTTTTTCTGAAAAGCTTTTTGAAAAGGGATTAAGCTATAAAAACTCACATGATATTAAAGCACCTTTTAATGGGTTTGTGGTGGGGGAGGAACAATGAAAGTGCTATTTTTAGATAAATAATTATTCTGTGTGAAAGCACAAAGAATTTGCTAAGAAGATACAGCAACAGTTTTCTGGCAATATCCCACACATCTTAACACTAATTAGCAGAAGTCTTTTTCTTGCTGTTAAAAGTTATGTGTGAAACAGGGTCTTACCTATTCTTCTTCTTCCAATGAAAATTTTAAGAATTCAGTTACATTCTTAGGCAAGAGATAAATAAACTAAGACAATGTAAATATTTATTTCAAGACAAAGATGTTACAGAGTGGAAGTATCAGATAGGTATTCTGATTTCCTACATTATTCCACTCAGCTACCAACAAAGTTGGCTAATTACATAGTGTCTATCAATCTGGTTCTTGTCTTTTCCCCTCCCTCCCTTTCTCTCAACTACTGTTATTTTTTTAAAAAAAATGGATTTTATGATATCCTTAATGTGCAGAAAAAAATTAATGCCAAGAAACAGCATGAGCAATGAGTACAATGAAGCTGGATAGTTGTCATCTCATCAAAAATAATGAATTCTCAAGAGATTTCTAACTTCATGTCTTCCCAGTCATTTGTCCAATAACAATAGGCTACTAGGAAAGAAATGAGTTGGCACAGAGCACACACTTCTTCATCAGCTCTGACTCACACCTGTAGCCTTCAAACAACTATCTACCAGCTGAAACCTACAAGACAACAAACCCCCAAATGCAACTGGAAGTGTTGTTCCTAGCCTGCTGGGCCTCCATTCAGTCAAAAGATGCACCACATGGTGGATGACAGCTTTGTGTCTATTCTGCCTTGCTGCCTTCCCCCCCCCATCCAATCTGCCAGCCCACCCCTTGACGGTCATACACTCAGAAAACAGTCTTATGGCTAATGATGCAAACATGAAGTGCAAAGTCTCCTTAATTTGACCCTTGTTAAACTCCTAATTGGATTGGGGCAAGCTCTGAGAGGAAAGCAACCCAGCTTTATTTAAGAATGCTTTTGCCAACCGAAGAACAATTTACAAAAGGCTTCTACTTTGGCTGCAGGACACTATAGAGCAAGCAATGAACTGCAGCTGTCACTTAAGTTAAAAATCTAATCAGCTACTTTAAAAAAAGAAACATAACTTTTTGAATAGCTCATTCATTGTGGAAGTCTTTGGAGTGTGTTTGACCCAGATTTAATAAGCTATTATTAAAGCAGAAGAGCAGCTGAACAGCAGCCTCATGGAATGATACTGGTGTGTTCAGTGTCTTAATTATTTTAAAATGATTACAACCACTACTTCATTCAAGAGGCATAATGCTTAGAGCTCTTTCCTCAGCAACATCTTAACACAAACTGTCTGAACGGGCGGCATTCATTCGTCCTTCATGAACCCCAAAGGTCAGTCGCATTGCTGAAAACATCTCAGCAGTTTGATTGTGTTTCTTCTGGAAGTGGAAAGGGAGGGAAGAAAAACTTGAGGATTCTTCTCCTGTGAAAACTAGCATTTTCCCCTTATTATTTGCAAGGAAATATACAGCTTAAGTGCAGAGACAAGGGGTGCATGATATGCAGACAGGTGTAAAACATGAAGTAATTATAGAAGCTCAAATTAGTTCCTAGGCCTGAGGCAAAAAAGAGAACAGTGCCTTGACAAAAGGGAATAGCAAATAAGGATAGCA
Source organism: Charina bottae (assembly GCA_023362775.1). Lineage (NCBI taxonomy): Eukaryota > Metazoa > Chordata > Lepidosauria > Squamata > Charinaidae > Charina > Charina bottae. Next base: position 104,431,893 of record JALMGJ010000004.1, read on the forward strand.
AACAAAAAATGGCTTGAATGTGTAAATTAGCAAGAAAAATGAGACCGAAAAGCAGCTTTACTCTACTATTATTCCCCACATGAGAACAGAGCAGCTGAACATGATCAAGAGGGCTTTGCAGGAGAGAGGCAGGCATCAGCACTGAAATGAAGCCAAAGAGTGGCAGCAGCGCACTTGCTAGTCAGTCACTCATTATGTGGCGAAGTGCTCTTGAGAAGTGCCTCTTAGACTTGACCTATCATATTACTCCTTCTGTAAACATATAATCCCTGCTTGTTAGGTGGTGTCAACACTTGCATTCATTCCTTGTGGTAGTCCTTTTGTGGATAGGCACTTTTAGAAGTGCTGCCAAAACCAAAGAATTGACACCATAATAAAACAATCTGAATTTCAACCAGGTAAATACTAGACTTTCTGTTAAAAAAAAGTAAAGAAAGAAGGGATCCATTTTCTCTGATTTGAGATTACAACAGTTCTATTTTTCACAGTATAAGACTATTAGAAAACATAATGGTAGCTAGTTAATTAATATGATTTTAAATAAACAAGATCTAAGGTCAGGAATAATGAGGTAACTGCTCAACACAATTTATTTCCATTGGGTATTTAAATAGAATATACAATTTTAAAAAGAAGTATCTAGGCAAGAAAAAGATTGTTTCAGGAAAAGCTGAAACAAGCAGTTGTTCAAAAACTGATTTTTATAGGACATGTGGTTGATGTAAGTCATGTTGACAAGAGAATGAATAAGCCTTTTAATTGCTGTATCATCAGACCTTATTCATTTATTTGGTAATCCAATCTTTTTTTTCCAACTCAGTAGGTAAAACTGTTGAAATGACCACTAATGTTACAGAAGACATAAAGCATAGAATCTGGAAAACCTTCATGAACAAGAGGCATATATATTTGCAGAAGGCATAATGCTTAGAGCTCTTTCCTCAGCAACATCTTAACACAAACTGTCTGAACGGGCGGCATTTATTCGTCCTTCATGAACCCCAACGGTCAGTCGCATTGCTGTGTCTCCTGTTTCTGTCCATTACCCATTCTAGGTGGAATCATATACTTTACTTTCATTTCTGCTCTAAAGGAGCTCACAGCTTTCTGGATGGAAACAAAATCATTTTTTTGATACATGCAGTGTCTTCAGTGGGAAAGAAAACCAAGGAAAGCAGTTAGAACTATGAATAGAATGCTGCTCATATTTATCTGAATCTGCATAAAAATGATAGGACTGTATGGAACTACCACATCCAGGCAGCAAAAAACTGGATGGCCACTAAATGGCAAGAAAAAGACTCTACAACTATCTTTTTGTTAGATAAAACAATAATTTTACATTGTATTTTAGATACAGTATCTACAGATCTTGATTTCCCAGAAATGTGGGTTGGTACATTATTAGCAAACCCTCCTGAAAGGAGGCTTTTGGATACAATTATTTGTCATCTAATAAAGTCAGAGTTGCATTGCAATGAACAATATATGAGGCTATCTTTGATAAATCTTTGGAAACTATTCATTCAAAATACAGCAATATATTTATTAAATGAGACAGTAATATACATAGTTCACAAACTTTTCTACTGGCTACTAGATGGCAGCTGCTTTATGTTAATGATTTGACTACTTAAAGCAGCTGTAAAATTTTCAGGTTCATATCAGAGCGAGAAAAAAAACAGCTGCTTTAATGAATAGCAGAGGTGCTTGTTTGCATAAGGAATGAAGTGCTTCATTTTTTAAGCAGGCACACCCCAATGAATAACATTGTAGTAGTATTGCATAAAATGCTTAGGATTCAATAAATAGTTATTAGTTACCCTGGGTAATAAGTAATCTAATTAAGGTGCAGATTTCATAGAGCTATGTAGATTGTTTGGCTGTAAACAAGGGCTTGATATTTAGATGTTTAGGACTCTTGAAAACCTAGCTTCTGAATTGTGTGGGGAACCTGCTTCAGAAGCTGACCTCAACCCAAGGAGGGGGATGAAATGCAGAAGGGCAACTAGGGTCTGTGTCACCCGGGGCAAACATGGATTCTGTGCCCCCCCCAGGAAACATTCAGTATACAAATACTATTTTGTCATTTTGGCGCCCCCCCCCAGCATGGCGCCCGGGGCACATGCCCCGCTTGCCCCCCCTAGTTGCGGCCCTGATGAATGGAAGAGAGACAAAGCACCACACTCACCTTTGATCTCTCCTACTTTAGTATGTGCTTAATCCAGAACTGATTGGCTGAATTAAACTCAAAAGCAGAATCACTAAACAGGATTTAGAATTTAAAAGAAAACCTGAAAGGCATCTCAGAATCTACATTTTTTATCACAGATTACTATGTAAAATTAACAGAAGTAGGCTGTGCTAAGAGTTTATATGTTGTCTTCCTTGCATATTGTCCATTTCTTAATTTAAAACCTCCAAGGAAGGTTTAATTAAAAAAAACCCTCCCATTAATAAAATATTCTTTATATTATAAGTATTTGCATTAGCAAAAATATGTTAAAATACCCAGAATCTCAGTGATGCTTACTATATATATATATATATATATATATATATATATATATATATACACATACACATACATACATACATACATACACACACACACACACACACACACACACACACACACATACACATACACATACATACACACACACACATACACATACACATACATACACACACACACATACATACACACACACACACACACACACAGAGTACATCCCCATCATAAGTTTATAATCTAAAAAGACAAGGCATGTAAGCAAAATGGAGTGGAGAGGGAAAAGAAAATCAAGATTTAGGGATTTTAATTCATAGTTTTTCAGGATTAAATTGCTTCTACATGAATATATTCCTCTCTTCTTCTTAACTCATTACACACCTCCTACCCAGAGCTATATTTACTTTTTGATTCATAATGCAACCTACTATATAATAGACTTGTATAGTACAGCCTTTTATATTATTATTTTGGGGAAATTCAGTGTCTTTTGTGCTGAAATTCACCCCTAAATCTGTAGCTGTTTTATTATTATTTTTTTTACAATAAAGACATCAAAGAATTAGTTTTGCTACATTACAATTTATTGTCATGGAAATAAGGCTAGCCTTGGTTGTTTCCCTCTTTCCTCTTCCAGCACTGCCACAAAAATAGACTTTGTCTCCATTTTAATGTCATGTCATCTGAATATTACAAACCGTAGTTAATACTGACAATGTTTTAAAATATGCTATTTTGAATGCTTGTTTATGAATCTGACTTATTTCCAAGCTCAGATTAGTATCTAGACAACATTCTAAACCTGGTAGACAATCTTTTTGTATTGAATTTTTTAATATAATTTATTGTATTACAATTCGAAAACATTCAAATGCAAGTAGATAAATAGGTACCACTTCCATGGGATGGTAACAGCGTTCCACATGCGTCATTCTGGCCACATGACCGCGGAAGCATCTTTGGACAGTGCTGGCTCTTTGGCTAAGAAATGGAGATGAGCACTGCCCCCTAGAGTCGGACACAACTGTGCAGGGGAAACCCTTTACCTTACCTTCATGAAGAGGACTTCATTTTACAGTGGATTAATAATTTGGGTTGATCTCTCTCTCTCTCTCTCTCTCTCTCTCTCTCTCTAAAGGAAGACTGGATTATTATGACATACTGTATTAAATATCATCTTTTTCTAGCTACTGATTAGAAGGTTTTGTCAGGGTTCATGTCTATGAATCCTGCCATTGGGATTAATCAAGGCTTAGTGCTTGCATAGTAGTTGGGAGGGGGAATGGCAGTTGAGTGTTATGTCTGCTGCTGGAAGCTAGAGACAGCTCGGCCAAGGTCACGCACCTGCAACGGAGTGGAGATGGGACCGTTTGCTTCATGAGATCATCGTTGGTGAATTGGCGCGCAGGGGGAAGGGTTAAGAGAGCTTAGTTTGGCAGGAATCAGTATTCAAGTCTTTAGGAGTGCTTCAATGAACATGTATCCTGAATAAAGCTTTATCTGCATTTCAATGAATTGCATGGAGAAGTGTTTATTGGGACATTGTTGTTGAGATCATCACAGGTTTAAGGTGAGATTCTCAACAGAAAAACTGAACAAGAACAAATATTAAAGAGTACACTGGTGAAAGTGATTATAAAACTTTAGTATAGTTCCCCAGAAAGTTAAAATTTTAAACTTTCAAAATCTAAATTAAATAGTATAGTTAAGGTAATATAGGTATTCATATACTACTAATTTACTGATTCACTTTGTAATACAAACTATTTCACCTTTTGAAGACTTCCTTGTTCTTAGACACCTGTATAACAGGTGTAACTCCCTGTAACTTGAATCTTATCCTCCAAAAATGAAAATCTATCACATCTGTTTCACTAAGGTAAAGCAAAACTTTCAGATTTCAAATCAAACACAAGATAATATTCCCCTGATCACAAACCAAATTTTAATAAAATGTAAAATAGAGTTGGTTTTGATTTTTTCAACATTCTGTACACCTAGGCTCTGCACTACTGAGCTATGAACTTTGGAAGGGAAAAATTCAGTTATTACATTCAGTCATTATTTTTTTTGGGGGGGCTGATATATTGTCTTTAATTATAACTTATGCTGCGTATCTGTTGTTCAATTTAAAAATTAATGTCTATTCTTTTGTACATCTAATTTAATAACATAAACTGAGCTTTTATACACTCTTATTATTTTCTTACACTTCTGAAGGATCCACATCTCAGCCCATTTGGATAAATATTTAAGGCACATACCTAGCAGATGAAATGCATAATTAATTGTCAGAGTTCTAAAAATAAAGCTGACTTCCACATGCATAAGGAAACGGAATAGTATCAGATACCTCCAGGCAGGTTCAAATATTGTACATCATATTAAAATTGTATAGCAACTTTTGAAAAATCAGACAAAAATGAATAAATTACTCAGCGAACGAGCTGTGTTCCAGGCTTCATTAGTTGTAATTACACCTCAAATATGCTCAGGACAATGCAGACATGTCAGCTGCAAGTGACACACAATAGAGCAGGCAACCTATAAACTCCTTCAAGCACAGAAAGGAGTCTATAAAACAACTGACTTTGTGCATTTGGATTCATGTGATAACACCTCCTCCCACATAGCCACCAGATTACACAGATGGGACAAATCCAAACATGAAAAAGCTTCTTTTGTTTCAGCACTGATATCTATTCAAGTAACAAACTGCAGAATACTGTGGCCCATCTTTGCTCTTTTTACTTTTCAGACAGTATAACTGTTGCATAAAATAATGTGTTACGCTATCCTTGATGCTTGTGAAACTTTTAAACAAAATGTAATTGCCAAAGTTCATTTATTACAAAACTATTAGAGTAGAATACATTAATCTTATCAAAATTAATGATTTTGGACATGGTTCTGAAGCACTTAAAAGTGCATACAAGCTGCCATTTCAAACATTTAAGTTAAATTAACTTAATTAAAATTACATACAAAATTGCATATGCCTGAGTCAAATATGACAATAAAAACATTCACTAAGGTAGAATCATAGGGTTGGAAAGGATCTTGGAGAACTTCTTGTCCAACCCCCTGCCCAATGCAGTAATCCTCATACCATCCTGGACAGATGGCTATCCAATGTCTATGAAGGTTCTCAGTCATCCAGGTGGAATTGTCTGTAGCTTGAATCATGTCAACTGGATTTCTATTTTCTCAGTGGAAACGTTTCGCTCCTTAAGAAGAAGAAGAAGCAGCTCCTTGGATAAGGAGCGAAACGTTTCCACTGAGAAAATAGAAATCCAGTTGACATGGCTATCCAATCTTTTCTTGAAACCTCCAGTGATGGAGCACCCATGATTTCTGGAGGCAGGCTATTTCATTGCTTAATAGCTCTCATAGAGAGAGAGAACTCCTCTTTTTTTCAGGTTTGGATCTCTCTCTGTTCAGCTTGAACCCATTGATTCTTGTCTTACCTTCAAGTACTCTGGAGAATAAATCCACACCATCTGCCCTGTGACGTCCCTTCACGTATTGGAAGACCACTATCATGTATCCCCTTAATCTTTTCTTTAATCTAAACATACCAAGTTCCTTTAACTGCTCTTTGAAAGATTTAGCCCCCAGGCCCCTTACTATCTTTGTCACTCTTCTCTGCACTCTTTCAAGTTCCTCAGCATCCTTTTTGTATTGTGATGACCGAAACTGGATACAGTATTGCAGGTGTGGTCTGACCAGTGCAGCATAGAGTGGTACTATCATTTGGTACTTCTGTTGGTGCAGCCCAAAATTGCATTGATTCTTTTGGCAGCTGCAGCACTTTGCTGGCTCATGGTTAATCTGTGGTCTACCAAGACACCCAGATCCTTCTCGCAAGTACTACTGCTAAGCCAGCAATCTTCAGCCTGTCCTCTGGGATGTTAGAAATTGCCCCAGCTTTGCTTCCCGGTAGATGCAACATTAGGTATTAGGGCTGTATAACTCCTTCGAAAGAAGTGGTTCAGAATGTGTGAGATCTTGTACAAAACACCTATTTCCAATCATTAAAGCAACTGTGTCTTTTTCCAGGCTCATGCAGCTACCTTGAAATCTCTTGTCTCAGTATGTGCAGGCACAGCCATTTCACTTCATACCACTTTGTGGTATGAGACAGCCAGGAGCCAGGAGCAGTTTATAAAACAGCTATGCAAGCCTGGAAAAAATGGCTGCATGTTTAGGTATGTAGCTACAGAATTACTTGGGTCAAACTATAGACTAACAGCTTTTGGGTGTCATGTTCCATTTTTTAAATGGCTATTTGTAGTTTTTCCTTGACTGGCTAGAAATTTCTATTTACATCTACAACATCTACCCTACAAACTGAATAGCTTTCATAAAAAGTTTTGTTTCTAGTATACAACCTTGCTAAGTGGTTAAATCAGAATTTAAACTATTCTGTTTGAAGTGATGCTCCAATTTCTTGACTCTGCTTTGGTTTACAAGTATTATATTACTATTAATTTTGTTATGACAAATTTTATAGAATTCCTCTTATTCCCTTATTTGTGATATGTATGCTGCCTTTAATATATATTTTACTGTATAGCCAGATTTTTTTCTGTTTTGAACCTAAGTATGATTTATTCTATTCCATCCAGACCTTACTGCAATTTAGAAAGTATAACAACATAAACTAAGAGCCAGGTTTTATTTGATGCAATTTAAATATGTTTTGCACAGGACAGGACAGGGATAATTTGGCAACCTAATAGCTGACAATTAATCACTTGGTCTGCAGCTTGGAGCAACTTCATGTGTGTGAGGACTATTGCTGTAATGTAGTTGTGTTGCATTACTTGTACATGCTTATCACATGCTAGTATTTGTGCTGGATCTTACATATCTTCTTTTTAGGAATTTGAGCAGAACAATCTTCTGTTTATCTGTGCAATGGATCAGTCAATGCCTCCATCATCACCAGGTTGTGATGTAAAATATAAGCTTACTAAAAAGTCACCCAAGAGGTATGGGGAAGACATCATGTTTAGGCCAATCACACAGAAGAATACATTTTTCTCCTCAGGCAATCACAAGCAACCAGCAATTGTCCACAGCCAATAATACGTAAGATTGGGAAAGGTGAGTAGAGGATTTGACAGCTGCAATAGTTAACATCACATGTGAAGAAGACAAGAGAGGATATTTAATCTCCCTTACCTGCTCCCATATCAGCATGCAGATACGCCACCATCAAGACCAAGTCTATCTCTTCCTTTTTCAAACTGAAAGGCAGTCCTTGGAAAGCCAGCATCCTTGATTACGGCTTTACGTTTACCCACCCTTTACATGAAGCCATGCATTGGAATAATTACAGTTTTAACAGTATTTTGATTTAATTAAATGTTTTCCAGATCTTCCATTCCCAAGCATAAAGCATAAAATGAGATAAATTTATTGTTATTACTGCTGCAATGGTTTAAAAAAATGTGGGGGAAACCTTGTACATTTGAGGAGTGGGTCTCCCGCTACAATCTTATCTACAGAAAGTTTTTGAATAAAGTTATGTGAAGGTGCACAGGGTCAGAGACCATTAAGAACAGCAAGTTTTCCCTGGAAAACCCAAAAAGTCAAATCAGCTGGGAAGTTTTTGTCCAGTAAGGATTATTTAGCATACAACCTTGGAGCATCCTTCTCATATCAGAGCTGATACAGGATTCTCTGGCTGTGATCTCTCTAGAACCAAAGGCACATCCCAGGCATTCAAGTTAGCAGAACCACTTTTAGGTAGAACAATTTTTATCAGAACAATTTTTCTGGCCTTGTAAGTGGACTGCTGAGAAGAACTGTGCACATTCTCTTTTACTGTAGCTGTTAGATCACTGAAGTGGTGAATAGCTTTCTGCATGAAGCTTCTGATCTTACTGACTCCCCCAACATTAATTAAGTACTGAAATAGCTCATTATTTCAGGTTAAAGCGTATAAGCACAACATAGACCTCTTAGGACTTCTTCTTCACCCTCTATTGAAAAAGCACTCTGCCTCTTCAGCTACATCTCAGGCTATATTAAATAATAAGAATAATAATTGCTATTTAAATATATTGCTACATTCTTTTATTTTTTTATTTATTGAACACTGCCTTGGCAGCTTCTTGCCAAAAAAGAAGTACTAGAGTAAAAATAAATAACTGGATTTCAATTTGCATACATTTGTACACATAACACTAGGGAAATTTTAGATACAATGTTGATCTGAGGCCTAAGGCTTGGTTCAAATGAGTAAATGAAATATGAATTAGACTGAAGGCTCCCAGATATTGGTTGTAGTATTAATATCCAATAAAACTTGAATATTATTCTAAAACTTCAGGCATACATTTGTAATTTTCCTGTCTATATTTTATATTTTATATTTCATATTTATTATGTTCTATGCTTTTTTTTGTAACGCGATGTGAATGTGCCATACGATCGATAAATAAATAAATAAATAAATAAATAAATAAATAAATAAATAAATAAATGTATGTTAACAAATAGATGCTATGAGGCTTTCCGATGCCAGTGGGGAAATCAGCACTGATTTCAAAGAGTACAAATAGTCTTTATCCAGTTTTTTTTAAGCTGCCAAAGTGTATTTACTGCTTATGGGCATGATCAGATCAGTTTCCCATTCTTTTAGAGCAACAGGAATGAAAACTGTTTTTGAATATATTTATGTATTCACTTAAAAAAGAAAGAAAACAATTTAGATAACAATTTCATTCTGAACTTGAGTTTAAAAGGTTAAGTTAGTGTCTGAGAAAGGTAATCTGGCTGCCTGATCATAGCAGCCAACAAACTGCAATCTGCATGAAGAGGAATATTTGTCATCATTAGTTGAGCTATGACAGCTGGTACCCAGGGTGTCCCAGATTCAAGAAGTGGCAAAGACACCCTTTTTTAAACACTTTGGTAGCATGGCAAGTTTCATCAGCAACAGGATATTTTGCAAAACCAGATGAGACAACAGCCCTGAATACAGCTACATTTTCCACAGCATAAAAATGCACAATACTTTGTACACAATGTTTGCCTCTAGGCCACAGGATGCAACATTTTCCCTGAAAAAATTCTGGACATTTTTTCACCCAAAGAAAGGCATTGTGCTTCTGTATGAAGAATGCTGTAACAGTTTAAAGCGTGACTCAATTCCAGTTTTTAAAATGTGTTTTGAAACTAGTAATGTTCAGATTTAAAAGAACATATTAAGACTATGAGGAAAAGTCCCACACCATTTACTTTCATGGTTCTGCTAAATGATGATGCAGCAACTTCCAAATCTTCCAAAGAAACACTTCAGATAACAACACATCAGTAGAGATATCAGAAATGTTAAACGTGTTCTTTATGCATAATCTACAAGTAACAACAGTTTTCTATTAAAGCTTGTAAATAAAATCCATAAAGTATAAATCAAGTTTACTGAGAGTTTTTAGTAAATGGATTTCTATATTTAAATAATAGAAGTGGAATTCCTGTCCTTCAAAAAGGTTGCTGTTAGAAGAGTCTGGTCAGTGGACTACAAAGTTCTCCAGCACATACGCATTGAAAACAAAGTTTAAAATAAGTGAAGGTGGGGGAGGGGGGAATATTTCCTTTACTGCAGAGGCTTCTACAGTTTCTTCTCTTAGCTTAATAAACATGATTTATTCCATTCTTCGCATTATTATGTAAACTACTTTTTCACAAATAAACTAATTTTTCTGCTAATGTAAAATCTATGCAAATACATGCCGTCATTTATCAGGAAAGCTGACAAGCATTCCATATTGGAAAGGGAAAATGAAACTGCCTAAATAATAGAAGCAATTATTTTTGTATTTTCTCTTCCTTTGACTTAAGGCACAAAAGTTATCCATCCAGTTAAAATAGCAAATGAAATAAGGAGGTGTATTTTTTTTTTATTTAAACACATATGGCTTTTTGCTGCAATACTGAACACCACAAGGTCTACAGATGCCCATGGCTAAATTGTACACGGGCAGATGGACACAAGGGAAAACTGTGCTAATGCGGCATGGTGAGCAAAACAAATGAAGAACTGGATTTTGGGAGGGTGGGGGGAACCTTTCCATCTATTAAAGTATGCCATTTGTTCATGAAGTGCAAATTAGGTGAGTAGTAAGTTGTATACAATAAACATTCCCTGTTATTTCATTAAAAATAAAGTCAAGAAACGTTGTGCAAAAACAAATCAAAAGGTAGAATTACAAGCAGCAGCTGAAAGGGACATAGAACCGCTTTGCCAAAATAAATTACAACACAGCTTTATTCTCACAAACAATGAACACGTTTAATGAGTACAATGAGGCAACTGTGTTCTTCGTTATGTTCTGTTATTTTACCTTACTAAAGGGAAATCTCTTGAGGTGCAGCAGAAAATTACAAACATTAAGGGACAATTTAGTAAATGTGATATTACTTACATATACTTCCTACTGCCAATAAGAAGTCTATATTTATTAACTGTTTTGTTTTACAGGGTTATTAAAAAAACATGTAGGGGCCTAAGTTAGCCTTTGATATATCTGAGAAATGATTTGCAGGAAAGAAAAATGTGCCTTTGGTAGAATATCTGCTAAAAATTGTTTTGTATTATTTATCAAACTGTAACTTTTCCTTTAAAAGGTCTGTAAATAGGCAAAAAATTGACTTGCAATAGCTCTTTCATTTACTGTATGAAGACTAAAATAAATTATATATTTAATTTACTGCTTGCACTCTGCTGGCAGAATCCTAGAATTTCTAGACCACATTATGCAAGCAAAACTGATTCAAAATATTTTCTGATGCCACATTATATTCCTAAAACATGTAAGAAGTTATGCTTTAACTTTATGAACAATTTATAAACAATAGATAAACAAAGCATTGTGTATCCACATCACGTAAAGATATACAGTATATTTTCATGTAGAAATACAAATTCCTTCCAAAGAAGTGTATATTCATTGTAAGAGTGCAAATTATACATTAAATAAGTAGCATATAAAGTTAAAGCAGGAACAATCATGATCACATATTTTATTTAGAAGTATAAATAAAGGAGATGAAAAAATATTAATAATCAAAACAATGCTTTGAGGAGGAGGTCCAATTGATTGTATAAATGAACTTTCTTTATATTTCAAACTTTCAAGCCTATTTCCTGTCTTTAGCCCACTATCGGAAACAGGGAGCCCCCTACACCCAGCCTTTCCAACCCTGAAAATTTTTGGAATATTTATTTATTTAATTAATTTTTATCCCGCCTTTATTATTTTTTTTATAAATAACTCAAGGCGGCAAACATACCTAATACTCTTTCCTCCTATTTTTCCCACAACAACAACCCTGTGAGGTGAGTTGAGTTGGGCTGAGAGAGAGTGACTGGCCCAACGTCACCCAGCCGGCTTTCATGCCTAAGGTGGGACTAGAACTCTCAGTCTCCTAGTTTGCCATTGGCTCCTTCCTAGGGCTGAGAGAATGTGATTGGCTCAGGGTCACCCAGCCGGCTTTCATGCCTAAGGCGGGACTAGAACTCTCAGTCTCCTGGTTTCTAGCCCAGCACCTTAACCACTAGACCAAACTGGCTCTGTCTTCAATTTGTCTTCACTTGAAATTAATCTGATTTTTGATAGAGTATTAAACCCCAAATGTGTTTAAATGTCATTTTAAGTTCCCTATTCTTTTCAATAAAAGAAATTATTTCCACACTCACATAACTATTTGTTTTGTATATGCTGAAAACTTCTTTTTCATCAAAGAGATTGCTTCCAGAACTAGGACCATGCTGAATATCTCCATGAATAATCAACATTGAGCAGTGTTTGATTTCCAAAATGGAAACATATTTCTGTGTTTTGTTATGTATTATCAGATATGATACATTTCTTCTTATTATAGATCTGATTCTGCAATTGTTACACAGAGACATTGTAAACATTTCTAAAATATATTCTCATTTGAAATGTTAGTTCCTGCAATTATTTTTACCCTCTTAATAGAACAGATGACTCAACTCTCATTAAAATTAAGCAATTTTACTGAATAAAGGATAAAAGTCAACTGTTTTTTGTCCAAGGTCAATGTGTAACATATGTTCAGCTAAAAGTTCAATGTGATGTTAACATGATTTGAGTGAGTTTCACTGACTGAAGCTCATTTAGGTATTTACTATAAAGTATGTAACTTCAAAAATTATCCCATTGTAGAAAAACAGTAAATGTGATAAAATCTATGTCTATTTTTGCCAGGAATGATGTAACACAGTGCGCTATTGATACACAATATTGGGTTCTGTGCAGCTGTCTACTGTAAGAGGACTGCTTGAACATTACTTTGCAATAGAAAAATGCTCATTCCAATTGATCAAAATTTTTCCATTTAATGGTGCCATGCAATTTCTTAACTCCTATGGACACCAATAAGATGTCATCTGTTCATTTCATCTATGCCGGGTTCTGGTCTTTTAGTACTTAACAATCTATTTAGTATATAGGATTTAGTACACATCAGAGTTCAAATTTGGCAGGAAGATTGAAAATGTAAGAAATTGACCCAGCCCAGAGCTAAATACGTCAACAATGGCATTAAGAAATATTTTAAAGGATAAAGAACATTTTATCTGGGGAGTGGGAGGACAGAAACTGTTACAGGTGTTCTTTCTCCCCCGCCCCCCCCCCCAACCAAAGCCAGCAACAGTTTACATATACAAATAATCTTGTGGCAAAATTAAGGAGTAGGTTCATTGACCATTTTGAAATTTTAACGTTGTCCAGAATTTAACCCTGTATCAAAAGGGAGTAATACCATGTTTACTTAATAGGAAAATATTTTTCCTATTGTTGAAAAACAAAGGAAGTTACATGAGGTATAAATGTTTGCAGCCCTAGCTGTTTTGCTGATAAAAAAAAGCTTCATGTGTTTAGATTACTATGAAAATTAACTGCTCTTTTGGAGGAGCTGTTTGCCTGGTGAATTTAACTCTTTTTGGTAATCCCCAAGCCATGCTTCTCTCTTTTCTTTACTCTCTTACTACTTGTCTGATTTCTCATCTTCATCCAGTTTTGTTTCTCCCTTCCTCTTTACCCCATCTCCCTCCTTCCTTACTGTGCTGTTTCAGCTGGAAGGAGAGAGGGAATACTGTGTGTGCATTTACTGATAGGTTTATACTGTTGAAAATGGTTTATGTATGAATGATAATGCAGATGCTCATCAGTTAATTTTGCTAAATGTTACAGGTAATTAATTTTAATTAGCAATTAATCCAAGTAATATATTTTTTATTCTGGTCCTGCCTTTTTTAGATGGTGGCTTCAGTCTGGCAGGAATATACTGTATATTTACATATATTTACATACATATACATATTTACATACATATACATACTCACAGAGCCAGTTTGGTGTAGTGGTTAAGGCTAGAAACCAGGAGACTGTGAGTTCTAGTCCCGCCTTGGGCACAAAGCCAGCTGGGTGACCTTGGGCCAGTCGCTCTCTCTCAGCCCTAGGGAGGAGGCAATGGCAAGCCACTTCTGAAAAACCTTGCCAAGAAAACTGCAGGGACTTGTCCAGGCAGTCTTCAAGAATCGGACACAATTGAACGGATTTAAAAAAATATACATACTCACATATGTATGTACCGTATTTTCCGGCGTATAAGACGACTTTTTAACCCAGGAAAATCTTCTCAAAAGTCGGGGGTCGTCTTATACGCCGGGGGTCGTCTTATACGCCGGAAAATATGGTACTCGCCGTATAAGACCTCTCCTGGCCAAGTGCAGCCGCTCGCCGGAACGCAGCCCCCAGGGAAGAGCAGGAGGACGAGCGCGGGGCAGCGTACTGCATTGGGTCCCGTCGCTCCACGGAGAAACGCGGGGAGGGGGGAGCGAGCTCCGTTCCCTCGGAGCAGCCTTGGGAAGGGAGGGGGCAAAACGCAGTGGCTCCACGACGGGCTCCAAAGTCGCCCACAACACTCAACGGGCGCCTCGCTTCACCTCACCTCACCTCGCCTCACCTTCCCTTCCCCTCCCCTCCCAGCCGCGCTTTCAATGGAGCGGGGCCCCAGAATTGGCCGTGTTTCCCACCAGGCTTCCCTTTCCCCAACCGCTGCTCTTGCTGCCGCTGCTTTTAGTGTCGCTGGTGCCGCTCAGCGAACTACCTTTTTCCCCGGCAGCCTGAAGGCACGTGAAGTCCCAAGGGCTCTTTTGCTCTTCCCGTTTGGATCCCGGGCCATGGGTGTCCATGGGGGTGGGGGACAATAAATTCAAGATGGCAGTCAGAACTCTGGGATTGTGGCCGTTCTCTTGCCTTTTTCACACACACACACACACACACACACACGTACATCGCTGCTTGTAGATTCAGTTGTGCTGAGTGAAGGTGTCCAGCTCACATCCAGCCAGGAACTTCCATCGTTTTTTTGTTACGTAGTTCGCTGAGCGGCACCAGCAATGCTAAAAGCAGCGGCAGCAAGAGCAGCGGTTGGGGAAAGGGAAGCCTGGTAGGAAACGCGGCCAATTCTGGGGGCCCGCTCCATTGAAAGCGTGGCTGGGAGGGGAAGGGAAGGGAAGGCGAGGCGAGGTGAAGCGAGGTGCCCGTTGAGTGTTGTGGGCGACTTTGGAGCCCGTCGTGGAGCCACTGCGTTTTGCCCCCTCCCTTCCCAAGGCTGCTCCGAGGGAACGGAGCTCGCTCCCCCCTCCCCGCGTTTCTCCGTGGAGCGACGGGACCCAATGCAGTACGCCACCCCGCGCTCGTCCTCCTGCTCTTCCCTGGGGGCTGCGTTCCGGCGAACGGCTGCACTTGGCCAGGAGAGGTCTTATACAGCGAGTATATCCCAAACTCTATATTTTAACTTGAAAGGTTGGGGGTCGTCTTATACGCCCAGTCGTCTTATACGCCGGAAAATACGGTACATACAGTATATTTATTGGGGAGGGAGAATCTCCAGAATGGATTTCAGTTAGCTACTCTAGGCTAACAACGTGGGAAAGGTGGGCACTGCACAGAATATTTGTCTGTGTTTATAATTTTTTTCTCTATTTGTTCTTTGTGTCTCTTAAATTCAGTGTTGTCCTGAGGGATAAATAAAGTGTTTATTCTAAAGTTACAAATCTATTTTTATATGATACAAAGAATCAGAACTCAGCCTCTCTTCCTAATACTGATACTAAAGGTAAGCTTATCCGAAATATCAAAGAAACAGAAAATTGTTCTCAAATAGTCGTTCTGGAGGAAGCCAAAGTCTAGCTAGGCCAGCTACTGCATTGGACAGCTTAGTTTTATAGCAGTTATTTAACTGATTATTATGTTATGCTATTTGTCCTATGCTTTTAACCAGGAATGTATTGGATGACTCCAAGTTTTAGAGTTTTTTGGGGAAAAAATTCTTTATACTTCATAACACATGCAGGCCTATCATGGTTTCCTCAGTTTAATTTTTTATACTTTGAAAATACAACTAAGAAAGCAAAATATACATTCATAGTTGCATTTTTTTCATTACTTATATAACCAGACCCAAGATGTCAATAAAAATAAACAATAACAACTGAACGCAACTCCTAGACAGTGTTTTGGTAAGGAACTTAGCAAACAAGATGTGCCAACTATATTTTATTGTGAAAATTAGTGGTTATTTAAAGCAGTTCAAGATTGCACACCTGCATTATGTCTGGATAAGGAAACACAACTTCTTCACATTGCCTATCCTTGTCCTTTTAAAGCATTCTTTGCAAACTGCATAGTTTTCCCACATCTTTTGAAAAAGGATTGTATCCCTTTCCAACATACCGAAGAGGAAGAATTATACCTGCTCATACTTAAATACATATAACCCTTGACTACTGGAAGATTTATATATATATACACACACATTCCTGCCACTTGATAGATATGCTGAGAAACATTCCTATTAAAATTACTTATTTTGAAAGTATCCACTTTCCTGCCTATGATGTTCTCCTTTGACACCACCAAGTACTTCAGAGGAACTCAAGAACATCCAGGAAAAACAGATTTACATTACAGCAATTAGTTTGGGACAAAGATTGGGTCTGAAGTTGTTGTTGCTGCTGCTGCTGCTGTTATTATTTGTACTATTGGCCACCTTTAAATCTTTTATAAAAGAGATACATTTTGGTTAAAAATTTCTTCAAAATATAAACAATGTATTCGTCCTTGGAGTAGTTTCAGATAAACATTCAATCTTTAATTTGTTAGTGGTTGACATACATTCTGGATAACATCTGTATATCGTAATTGTTCAGGTTTACAACTAAATAGAAATATTCAGCCAAGTATATGATAGTACTGTATATAACAGAAATCAAAAGTGAAAGCTAAGTCCATATGCCATTAGTTTTTAAAGTTTCAGGGAATTCTTTTTTCTTTTTTTTTGCTGCAGCAAACTAACAGGTAATTCTGGAATCTACAGTGCAGAGATTATGGCAATAAAAGTTACCAGTTCAATATTAAAAAGGAAGGATCTGAAAATGAAAGCATGGTGCAGTTAATATCAAGATAATCACCAACTGTATTAGCATTAGTTTGGTCTAGTGGTTAAGGCTCCAGGCTAGAAACCAGGAGACTGAGAGTTCTAGTCCCGCCTTAGGCATGAAAGCCGGCTGGGTGACCCTGAGCCAATCACATTCTCTCAGCCCTAGGAAGGAGCCAATGGCAAACCAGGAGACTGAGAGTTCTAGTCCTGCCTTAGGCATGAGAGCCGGCTGGGTGACCTTGGGCCAGTCACTCTCTCTCAGCCCAGCTCACCTCACAGGGTTGTTGTTGTGGGGAAAATAGGAGGAGGAAGGAGTACTAGGTTATGTTCCCCGCCTTGAGTTGTTTATAAAAATAATAAAGGCGGGATAAAAAATCTAAAATAATAAATAAATAAATTAGTCTATTTATGTATGATTAATATGTAAAAATAGATATTACATGGAATGTTAAAGAAATGAATAATAAAACTTCTGATGCTTACTTTAGATTTTAAGCATAATTGTTTAGATGACATTCTAAGCTCATGCATCAAATTCCTAGAGATAGTAAACAGGAAACTAGCAGGCTCCTTCAGAGACCGAGTTTGGTGCAGTGGTTAAGGCATCAGGCTAGAAACTGGGAGACCAAGAGTTCTAGTCCTGCCTTAGGCCCAAAGCCAGCTGGGTGACCTCGGGCCAGTCACTCTCTCTCAGCCCTAGGAAGGAGGCAATGGCAAACCACTTCCGAAAATCTTGCCAAGAAAACTGCAGGGACTACTTCAGGCAGTCTCTGAGAATTGGACAGGATTGAACGGATAAAAAAAAAAAAAACTCCAATCCACTTGCTATGTTTTTATGACACCCTGAAATTCAGGGTTGACTGACTAGTTCATCAAGTTAGTAAAAGAGGGGAGAGGGAGATGACATTCTTTATTTTAACTGCTTACTGACCTACTTTAAAAGTTGTTTGGGAAGAGTTTGTGTGGTATATTTGCTATACGTATTATCCAGAAACACTTCTTTCTGGTTGTAATTTGGCATGTTTGTTTTTGAGGAAATGGTTTTAATAAAAATATTAAATGATATTTTCTAAAAAAAATATTTCTGAAATCCAAGCATGATATTTGAAGCATGAGAACTGTTCTGGCACCAGACTGCCTCCCAGAATGTTAATAAATTTTCTTTCAGCTGTTGAGGTTCTTCATCACATTATCAATGCTGCACAGATTTAAATCCAGAAATACTTACAAAAATCTAGGATATTTTTTTAAAAAGGCATTAAGGCTGCAATCCTATGCTCATTTGTTTGGGAATAATTTCCTCTGGATCCCAGCAGAACTCACTCCTGAGTAAACATGAAGAAGAAAATGTCTTTTGGAGAAGACTATTCACTGTTATCATCCTTTATAGTATACTGAAACTGTCTACTAAGCAGGATTTGTTATGGCTGGTGACAGTTCACCTTCAAAGATGAAAAAAAGATTATTAAAATAATCTCAGTCCCTTTGTTCTCTGTATTTTAACTAGGACTACATCATATATGAAAATATATGTGTATGAAAAACAGTTAAAAGAAAGCTGCTGTTTTTATATTAATTCCTAATAAGTAAATAGTGCCA
Source organism: Charina bottae (assembly GCA_023362775.1). NCBI lineage: Eukaryota > Metazoa > Chordata > Lepidosauria > Squamata > Charinaidae > Charina > Charina bottae. The sequence goes on from JALMGJ010000004.1 coordinate 104,450,497, forward strand.
GCACAGGGTGTGACCCATTGGCACTTTCTCTTGTCAGTATTTTAAGGGCAGCCAATAGCATCGCTTCAAATCTTAAGCATTCTCAGATATTAAATACTTTCATGTCCAATAAACGTCTACTAGTGCTATTGAGACTTAGAAGATGCAACAACTTTCAGTTTAAAAACGTATGCTCCAGGGTTTATGACTCTAGCGCATGTATGGTTGACAACCCCTGTTCTTTAGCTTGGTTTGCCAACACAACAGTTTTGTGAGTTATATCCATATGGAGCAGCAGTATGAAGGTATCTAGTGATGAAGTGCTTTTGAATTTTCTTTGAAATGTACACTAAATCCATTAATACCTAAGACTTCTAAAATAATTTAAATAAGGTTTTCCTACCTTGCAACTTTTCAGAACCAGAGAATTTTAGAGATTGATGGCATAATCCTATATACTCAGGAATAAGCATTACTGAGTTCAATGAAAATATAATATGTATGGGATAAATCTTGAAAAAAAAACTTTTATAGATTTCATGCTGGAAACCTTACATTTCATTATACAACTCAAAATTTTCAACAGGAGTCAAAATAGCTTTTCACTTGAAACCCAAATGCTTTGTGATATGAAACAATTGTATGGGCTTCTGAATTAAAATATTTGAGATTTAAAAATAGGCAATTTATGGGGGATTTTGTTTCAGAATTAATGGCAGTCACTACATTTATTTTTGTTAACAACCTGGGCTAGGATACACAGAATCATAGGGTTGGCAGGGACCTTGGATATCATCTAGTTCACCACCCTGTGTAGTGCAGGAATTCTCATATCCTCCTCATACCATAGACAAGAGGCTACCCATATTTTCTTGAACACCTCCAATGATGGAGCACCCACAACTTCAGGAGGCAGGCTGTTCCACTGCTTAATAACTCTCACAGGAAACTCCTCCTCATCTCAAGGTTGGATCTGTCTCCTTTAAGATTCCACCACTTGGTTCTTGTCTTAGCCCTGGGTGCTATAGAGAAGACATTCACATGCTCTGCCCTGTGACATCCCTTCGTGTATTGGAAAACTGCTATCATGTCTCCCCTTAGCCTCCTTTTCTGTAGGCTAAACACACCAAGTTCCTTTAACCTTTTTTCGTAGGATTTACCCTGCAAGCCCCTTACCATCCTTCTTGCTCTTCTCTGCACTCAACCACAAGAATTATAGATGCCTTAGACCTGCTAAGGTACCCTCAAGTTGGTTTCACTAGTCTTGTGGAATTTCAGTCTGTACTTTAACAAGTAAATATATTCCTATTATCTCACATACTACATTTGGAATGTAGGATATTTCAGTATATTGTAATGTAGGATTACATTACAATGTAATTACATTACAATACAATGTAATGTAGGTATGGTATGTAGGATATTTCAAATATCAAGGATATTTCAAAAATAGTTACCGTGTAGCAACAAGCTGAAAATGGGAGGGGAATTTCTGTTCAAGAAAATAAAACTATTACCTTGTTATAAATATTGAATAAAAAATTGATACAGATAACTTTAATAGCAGTGCTTTATTGCTTGTTTTTCTATCTTGCGTTTTATGTGATAAAATCAAGACTGCTTATAATAAATAAAATTAAATACTCATAAGAGTTATTAAGTGTCTGTATTTGAATATGAAAGACTACCGGAATATGTCAATAGATTTTTGTATATATTTGGGGGATAATTCCACAGATTTATGTAGGAGGATCTTCTTACAATAGAATTATGGACAAACTTCTCTAGCTGATTTGTAAGTCGAGAATTCATTCAAAGAAGGATATTCCATCTATTAAAGATTTAAAGAAGGGCAACACCTGAATGAATACAACATAGGTTTCAGTGGGACTTCACTTACACCTAACTTCTTTCAGATTATTCCCAGAAGCTAGAGATTTCAAAAGCAATGAGTTTATTTTCCATCAGTTAATCTTGTAGCTTTTTCATATACTCCTAAAGCAAAAGACAAGTGTTGGAGATGGTAGTCAAATGCCAAATACCTAATGTTTCACCTACAAATCCTGTTCACAATTTATGTCTTTGAATACCAGCAGTGGCCCCTGAAGAATACAAGCTACTGAAGGAAAAAAATCCCCTGCTATCAAATATCTAGTCTTTGCAATAAATGACATCAGTTAGTAATGTGCTCTTATATATTAACATCTGACTAACTGTTACTTCTGTCTACTTCTGTCTAATAGAGAGAACAGAATTATTAGAAACATTTTCTAGTTTTAGCTATGACAGAAAGCATTTCTAGAAATTCTATTCTCTGCGTTAAAGAATGCATTTTAAAAATCTTGTTTATAAAAGAGATTCCTTTAAGCTTTCAAAGCTCTTTATCCAATATATGTTGCTATATTTTCAAGGTCAACACAGAATATTTTAGTTGATTAATCATATATAATATAAAACAGTAGTAAGAGTTTTATTGGGTGACCCGCTGGAGATGCAGTAGATTAAAGGGAACTAATTCCTTCTGATTCTACTGACCATTTGAGCTTCAGAAAGAAAGAGCATTCTCAAAGTAAGATTCTTAAAATGTCACTGTTGGACCTCTTAACTAAAATCTGAAATGTAGACATGCCATACTTTTCTTTGATACACTTTCTTTTCATCGTTTTTATCATTTATTTGTCACTATAACTTTGTGCAAAAAATGTGTTATTCTGTTAAAAATTCTTCAAACAATGCACACAATTTTTTAAAATTTCAAATAAGAATAAGAATGTATATAAGAGAAACTCTAGTGGTTGTTCCCAATGTGCACATAACATGATATAAATCTAATATAAATGCCATCTTGGAATTATAATGAAATAATCTTATGAATTTTGGTACAGGGCCATAGCTAACTTGTAAGCATTGAAGCAGCACAATTACTTTGGACTATCTATACATATTGGATTTAAGTGACTGGGTTTTTGAGCTACACATACATGGTCCACAAAAGAAATGTAGCATTTGCTTTTTTATAAGGATCACCCGAGAAAAGACAGCTAGAATTAGGATTTTGGTTGGTTGGGGGGAAAAAACCTGCTCTTCAAAAATACAGGAGAGGATATTGCTATAGCCCATAAAAGCAACTCCATAGTTGCTTCAGCATTAGACTGACAGCATAATTCTGTATGTGTCTACTCTTATCATTGCTTTCCATGGTGTTTCCTCTGATATATTCCTATTAATATGTATATAGGAATTCAGATTACCTGAGACTAGTTCTTTCTAAACGTGTACAAGGTGGGCTCTATGATTATTTTTCCCTCCTTGGCTACACTGTAATAGTCATCACAACATGAGGTAAAGGAGGGTCAGAAAGCAATAGCTAGTCCTGAGCTTCATTACCATATACTGTAGTAAGGGGTACAGAACGTGAGGATTCTTCTCAGCCAGAGTGAATGGGCAGCCAGGCAGGCATGGGACTGGAGTACCCTTTCCATCACTTAACTTAAACAGAGTCACAATGTAGAAAGCTGAGTAATCTTTATTTCCAAAGATGAATGGCATGCCTGAAAGATTTGCTATGCCTTAATCTTTGGGGAATGGGAGAAGGTTTCTTTCTAGAGTGTATACAGTACGTAGCGAAGTCCTGAGGCAGAACAACTATAATTTTGCAGTGTCTTCATTTGCACAAGAACACTGAAGCACTCCAGTTTAAATAACCCAAGCTGAACTGTTTTAGACACCAAATGCATATATGTATGAAGAAGTCATCTGTAATATAATTATGCATATTTACTGCAGATAGGGTATACAACTTTGAATATTATACACCAGAAAGCACTGAGAAGAAAAAAATAGCCTTTTAAAATTGCTTTTTCACCCATTGATCCGGGCTCTGTTTGAAAAAGCCACCGTAATTATTATTATTTTTTAAAAAAATCACAAGTATCACCAGATGTGCTTGGAAGATAGACTTGTTTATTTTATTTTGGAAAAAGTGTCAATAAAATGAATTGTCTATAGATGTGTGTGTGTGTGTTTAATTTAGTGCAAAAATAAATTTATTGTGGTGGCAGGAGAATGTATTATGAAAAGAAGAAAACAGAGTTAAATATCAGATACATTCAATGAGCTTTCAAACCCACTGCACCAACTGGGATAAATAATTTAATAAAAACTCACTTCATGTGCTGTCTCCTCAGTGCTATAGACAGTTATTAAAAAATAAAACTTCATGAGCAGGGGTGTGTAGAATCACAACTACACAATATGCAAAATGTGTTATAAATGGAAGCACTTTTGCTATATATGCAATCTAATCCATCATCAACATGCTTATAAGGGTTGTCTTAATGAAATGTTAAAACTAAAGTCATCCAGTCATTTATTGGAACACAAAATATTTTCATCAACATGCATCTTTAACTAACTTTGGCTTCTGAAATAATACAGGAATGATTTTTGACAAAACATTTTGTCTGGACATATTAACTGCAACAAATAATGTGAAAGTGGGCAGGTCTAAGCAACTGGAGAGGAAAAAATAAAGGATTTAACATTTCACTATCCTTCCTATACCTTTTATTCTTTACACAATAATAAATTTGATCAGATTATTTTTGTTTTGCTCCCCAACAAAACATTACAACACTAAAACTAAAACTGAAACTAGTATTCAGTTGGTATCTGAAGAGTAGAAAGTGCAATGCTTTAAATTCGTGAGGATATATATCCCAATCAACTACCCCAATCAAGCACCTCAATCTTTTATCTAATGCATCATTATTTTATGACAATGTATTTGGGAAACCATTTATTAATATTCAGTCCAATCCACTACCTACTTAGAAAAGTACTGGGATTCTTGTCAGTATGGTTCTATTTTGATTCCACGAAATTAAAATCAGGATAAAGTTAATAAAGTTTGACTAGTCGGTTAGACTGATTTTAAAATAATAAATGACTGAGTTCACATTGAGCTTGGCAACTTTGACAATTTTAAATATACTCTCTTCTATTTCTGAACATTTTATAATTCATTTGTATGTCTTCTAAAATGTTTGGAATTTAGTTTAAAACTAACATGCTAATTTCCATTTCATATAAATTGAAATAAACTAGTGTATTTTATAACTCATTTTATATTTATTTTATTAATTTCATGGCTCATAGAGTACGCTTCAATATGCCAAAGCCATTTGAGTCAGTAGTGGCATCTGCCATAGTAATAACAATAACAATAACAATCCCTAGGTGAAGATAAACCTGATCTACAGAACGTGGCTTAGTGATCTCAGGAGGATATGGCAGCAGCAGTGGGGTGTGCCTGTTTAGCCAGAAGGAAGGCCCACTGAGGACACAATGCTCTTCAGCGTGTAAAGACTGCAGTCTAAGCTACCAAGGTCTTAGCAATCCACTTTTGACTGCCCAGGCCTATAAATTATTGTTAGCGTTTTCTATCTTAGGTAATAGTAATGTATTTACAGAATATCTTCTGCAAGAAATATTTACCTCCAGGAAGTATAACAGGACATTCTTAAGCCCCATCCCGACAATCATTTTAGTCCAAATCAAAACCCTCCGATTTTAGTGGGACTTAATTGTACTCCGTTGTTTAGGTCTGCATCTTGCTATAATAGAAACAAGGTCAATGTAACTAAATGCTTCGCAGCGTGCGTCTTCTCTCAGTAGGCAGGGAAGGAAGGGAAGACGATTCCTGTTGCCTTCTGGTTTCAGTTGTTACAGCTTTGCAGCATCTCCTCTGAGAAGAGAATCTAAATGGCCGGCTGGTGTCATGTACCATTTTATGTTTTCAGCCAAAAGCTGGGTATTGGAGAAGACAATCGGAAAGCCCCGATACGTCAGAAAGCGGAGGCAACTGCAGAAGCGCGCTCTAGACACCTCCCGCGGGTCCCGCAGGCCGGGTCCCTTCTCCCGCAGCGCCAGCGCCGGCTCTGCACAGCGCTCCAGCGCGAATCGCCCTTCGCGGGGGCCCCCAGAGGAGACGGCTGTGTCCGTCGGCCAGCACAGCCCCCGCCCGGCCGGCCAGTCGGTCGGTCCTCGGCTCGGAGGGCAAAGGCATCTTCCTGGGTGAGGGCAGTGGGAGGCCTCTCGCGCGAGACCAGTGGGGCAAACGTAGAGCGCGCAATTCTTGGGCGAGAAACGTCTCCCAGGGCGCGCCTCCACCTGTTGGCAGTCCCTGCCGCCTGGGACTCTCCGGGCCGGCCGAAAAAGTCAAGCGCTGAAGCGGCTCCTGGCCCACTCCCTTTCCTCCCCGAAGCCCCAACTCTGAAGGGGGAAAAGCGCGGGGGCGATGCGTCGAGAATCCAAACGCCTGCCTGTGCAGATCTGCGGCCCTGGTGGGGAGACGCTCCCAAAGCTCCGGCTGGGTCTGGAAGTGCCTTGCTGCTGCCATTTCCCATGCAGCCGCCCGCTACCAGCGGGGAAGGGCGCTGACAGATCCGAAGCGCCGACTCGGGGAAAACGGGACTCCCTCAGCTCCCGCCGTGCGATCCGCGAACCCGACGAGGCGGCGGCCGGAGGCACTTCCAGACCAGCGCGCTCCCCGCAGCGGTTAGAGAGGCTCGCATCTTGCCGCCGCCCCATTAAACGCCTGCCCACGCGGACTCGCCTCGGTCCGTTCGGGGTGCTCGAGCGCCGACTGGCCTCAGGCGTGTTCCACGCTCAGGGGCGTCTGACTTCGAACCCGAGGCGCTTTGGGAAGGGGGAGAATATCCCTCGAGGAGAGGGCTTAAGCAATGCGCCTGAGGGGTGAACCTTGACTCCCGGATCCTACATAAGTACATCATCAGGGTAATGGATGCAATTTTAGGGAGGGAAAAAAGTCCCCGAAACACAGTCTCAGCGCAGAGTAAACCCGCTTGTTTTCCACCAACACCCATGAGAATTAAACTGAACCCGAAGGCCAAAGGCAAGACCCGTTTGCCTGGGGGAGCCCCGACTTTATAATGTGGAAGAAGGTCCCACTGATTTCGAGGGCTTAAATCTCGCTGATGTACGCCTCACGCTTTCCGGATGGCAACGTTAACCTTAAGGGGCCGCCCGGGGCTTCGGAGAGCCCCTCCAAGAACCGGGCGCGCCCGCAGGTCACCTCCCCCTCCTCGGGAACCGGTTTTCTGGGGCCAGCGCCCCGCAACAAGCAGCTCTGCCGGGAGGCGCCCCACAAAATCTGCGCCCATTTCGGCCCTTCCTGGGGTGCTCCATTCGGAGGCCAGCGCCAGCAGGAGCTCCGCTGACCCGGCCCTCCCCCTCTGCCACACGCGCCCTTTTATTTAATCCTGCACAGACCGCGAACGGAATTCACACGAGGGTAGACTGCCCACTTCGGATCATTAACAGACATTTATTTTTGCAAGTATGTCCAGAACGCTCAGCGTCTCCCGCAGATACCTCTGTTACACGGATGTGACGCAAAGAAGGCAACAATGCACCTAATCGCTAACAAACACAATTGATGCTGGCCACCAGCTGCCTGGTTTCGGAAACTCGGTCCGGAAAACTGACAAACCCGGTCGTCAATGGGATACCTCGTTGGTCTGCTAGCAATCTAAGAAGACAACATTTGCATCCGATCGATTAAGACCCGTCAGATCGCCCTTCATGCTATTTAACTGTGCTGGAGGAGGAGCAGGAGGAGGAGGGGAGGCTTCTCCTGGCATTTGCGGTCAAGGATCGGAGACTTCCTAACACTAGGCTGGCCAGCTGGCCAGTGGAAAACTGTCCTGGCGTTTCCAACGGCTAAGAGGCAAAGAGGCAGCGCCAGTCGAAGCCCCGTTCAGAAGACAGAGGGTCCCCGCTTCCTTTCTCCAACACCGAACCTCTTCTCCAGTTTGCTGGTCGAAGGATGGCGGGCTTGTGACACCTGCAGCCCCGTTTGTGCCAGAAAGAGGCTCTGACCGCGCCTTCCGAGTTCCGCGAAGTCTTTTCCTGGCGGCGCCGCCTTTAAGCGCCCTCTCCATCATTCCCCATGGATGGGCGGCCTGGCTGGTCGTTCTGTGTCATCAGCCCCCTACCTTTACTTTGTGTGTTTCTCTCTCTACCGCCAAGAGAGGGATTAATTAACCGGGCTGGAGCTGAAAGAGGCTGCCGTGACGAGCCCAGTGGCGATTGGCCGCCCGCCTGCCTGGCCCTGCCTTTATAATTTCCACACGAGTACATCTGGGTTCTTATACAAACCAACAGCCAGCTTCTTCTGATGCATACACACACACACACACAGAGGGAGAAACGCCGGCACTGCCCTTGCAATCTAGCCATCCTACACACATGGCTGCTGCTCCGAGAGAAGCTCAAATAAATATATATAGCCGGAGGTGTAATTCGGACTGTTGGGAGCCTTGCTAGATCTGTTCAAACTTTTTTTAAAACTTTTTTTTTAACAGCAGATCTCCATGCCTTCCGCTGCTCACTCTAAGATCTTCTAACGGCACCCACTTGAGCACACTGAAGCAGGGTGTGTGTTTGATAAGGACCCGGGATCTGTCCAGAGCTAAACGGTCCATCTAGCAGCAGCAAGAGACAGCATCCGGGCTGGAAAGGAGCAGAGACAACGCCGCCGCCGCTGCCGCCTAGCGCCTTTTATAAGCTGCTGGTTACGTTTCCCAGCGTAAGGCAGTCTGATTCTCCTCTGAAGTTGGCTCCAGCCTTAGCAGCCGCATTGGATCCCACAGCATACTGCGAGACTCCGGTCTACAATCCGGATCTCTGTCCCAACATGATCGCAGCCCAGGCCAAGCTGGTTTACCACCTCAATAAATACTACAATGAGAAATGCCAAGCCAGGAAGGCGGCCATCGCGAAAACTATCCGAGAAGTCTGCAAAGTGGTCTCGGACGTGCTAAAGGAAGTGGAAGTGCAGGAGCCGCGCTTCATCAGCTCCTTGAACGAAATGGACAACCGCTACGAGGGCCTGGAGGTCATTTCGCCCACCGAGTTCGAAGTGGTCCTCTACCTGAACCAGATGGGCGTTTTCAATTTCGTGGACGACGGCTCGCTGCCCGGCTGCGCGGTACTCAAGTTGAGCGACGGGCGCAAGAGGAGCATGTCCCTCTGGGTGGAGTTCATCACGGCCTCGGGTTACCTCTCAGCCCGCAAAATTCGCTCCCGCTTCCAGACGCTGGTGGCCCAAGCCGTGGACAAATGCAGCTACCGAGACGTTGTGAAAATGGTGGCGGACACCAGCGAGGTGAAGCTGCGGATCCGGGATAGATACGTGGTGCAGATCACGCCGGCGTTTAAGTGCACCGGGATCTGGCCCAGAAGCGCGGCCCACTGGCCCCTGCCCCACATTCCCTGGCCAGGGCCGAACCGCGTGGCCGAGGTCAAAGCCGAAGGCTTCAACCTCCTGTCCAAGGAATGCCACTCGCTGGCAGGCAAGCAGAGCTCGGCCGAGAGCGACGCCTGGGTCTTGCAGTTCGCCGAGGCCGAGAACAGGCTACAAATGGGCGGTTGCCGGAAGAAATGCCTCTCGATCCTCAAAACGCTGCGGGATCGCCACCTGGAGCTACCCGGGCAGCCCCTGAACAACTACCACATGAAGACGCTGGTTTCCTACGAGTGCGAAAAGCACCCGCGGGAATCGGACTGGGACGAGTCTTGCCTGGGCGACCGCCTCAACGGGATTTTACTGCAGCTCATCTCCTGCCTTCAGTGCAGGCGGTGCCCGCATTACTTCTTGCCTAACTTAGACCTCTTCCAAGGCAAACCGCACTCCGCCCTGGAAAACGCAGCCAAACAGACGTGGCGGCTGGCGAGGGAAATACTCACCAACCCCAAAAGTTTGGAGAAACTTTAGGAGGCCGAGGCGACGCAGCCGTCCACTATTCACGCCGCCTCCTTCCCTTCCGAGGATTCTGTGGGGGAAACTCAGGTGCTGCCAGCCGACCACGCCAACGCCGGCCGGCCAGAAGGAAGAGGCCGTCCCCGCAGGCGAAGCACGCCGCAAGGATTACAACTTGCCACCAACCACCCCGGCGTCCTCCTCCCGTTCGGAAAAACAAAGCGAAGAGCGCGGTTCTCACCTGGGGAGAGCAATGCGGCGCGGCTTCCGCCTGCCCGTGACCATCGCGGCACGGAAACCGGACCGGGGGATTGGGTTAACCAGGCCAGTATTTTTGCGTGAAGAAATGCTGATCTGGGGAGGCCACCCGAACAAAGAAAAGCGAACAAGCCTACCGCGGTTTTCTCCCCCCCTCCCCCCCATGTACATTTTAAAACATTGTATGGAATATTGTGGTCTCACATTGTCTTTGAAATTGTGGATGTTCGTGTTTTGTGATTTGGTGAAAAAGTTAAATTGCCATTGTTGGATACTTCAAGACATTTTCTGCTCAAGAAGATTTCAAAAGGTAGATTTTATCATGGTACTCACGTTTCTTGTCTTTTGAAGTGTCAAAATTTAAAAGTTTACATTTTTGTTTCAAATATATTGCTTGTTCTCTTTCTAACATTCCATAAATATACTTGAAACGCTATTTAAATATATTCAGAAGAAATTTTGATTTTGTCTATATAATTGTGAATATTGGAATTATATATTGGAAAAAATGCACTTGAGATACACTGGATAATTACTTTTTGTGACTTAAATTTCTGTTGTTGATTTTATTTAATTACAAACTAATAAATACAAGTAAAAGAAATATGGTCAAAGGTTTCAGTGCTGGATTCAATTTGGGCTGGTGCTGCATTTCACAACATACATCAGTTAAATCATTGGCGGCCAGTTTACTTAAGGATTTTTTTAAAGGGATAACAGCCCCCAAAACGGGTCTCCGACCCCATCAACATCTGCCACACAGGACAGTACGATAATTAACCAAGTAACATTTTTACAACCTCCAGGAAATAAATCTACCCATCAAGGATTTACTAGACTGCGTTAACTTGGCTGCCTGTTTTTGTCAGAATCTGTAGCTCCGCAGGCCTAGTTGGCCACAAAATTAACACTTCAGGAAAAGGGAGGGAAATCGGTAAAATTTATAGATAGCAAAGATCGAGCTAAAGGTCCTAAGATTAGGGTTTGTGTTCCCTTGGACTTAAAGGCCATCAGCCAGTTGCAACTGGGAAAGACAAGCGCCGGCTTCTCCGGACGTCCCTCAGGAAGAGGCACAGGACACCTCCGCCAGTGCTTCAGCGCTACCCTAGTAGGCAGACAGGCGGGGAGACGGGCCTTCCCTCCCGAGGCAGACCTTGCTTAAGCCCAAGGGCCAAAATTAGAGGGCGCAACTAGCTGCGAAGTGAACCGGAAGGCATCTTTTAATCCCGACTCCACAGTCAGCACCTTTTTTCTTTTAAATCAGTATTAATGAAGGTTTAGGTAGCATTTTACGGATCTGACTTCCAGATACATAATTCCTCCTTTCACAGTGTTCGTGCGCATGTATGGGAGCGGGGGGAGGGGGACGAACAAGGATCGTGCTTTACGGCATCATCGCTGCTGGTCGGTGGAAGGGAGAGCTGCCTCCGCTTCCGCGCTCCGAAAATCGAGCGTCTTTCTGGTTCCACTTTGAAGCTAAGCACCACCCGACACCCCCCCTCCCTCCGGAGCGCCCCCCGCGAAAATCAAGTCCTTGAAACGGGGCGGTTTATTTTCACGTAGTTCCAAAGGAAGCGCCTGGCCTGCAGTTGTATGCCCAAGGATCGGGTCTGCAATGCGGGCCCGCCTTTACCTCCAGGGACTGCCAAACAATTGGCTTAACAGACAAATCTGGCCACGTTCACACAAAGACCCTCGGGCTGGCAGGACTGCGGGTGGGGGGAGACTGATAAAAGGAGAGGCCGGAGTAATAGCGGATTTTATATAATTAAAGCTGTAACGGAGCCAGGGGGAGGGAACGGAAAGGAGCAGTCGACTCGGCGGTGCCCCCGCACGTTGAGCCTCCTTCAAAAGAGAGTAGCAGCAAACCACCCGCCGCTCCCCCTTCCCGGCGCTTTACTCACTTTGGGGTCGATTTTCTTGAAGGCCGAATCATCCTCGTCCACCTCGAAGTAGATTTCGGTCGTAGTGATGGAGAGCGTCCCCTTGGCCACTACCACTGGGGCGATAAGTTGAGCCGGTGTGCTGAGGACCACGGGCCCTGCAAGATAAGAGCGGCGACGTCAGGATGCGGGAGTTCGGAGGGAGAGGTGCCCCTTTGCCGAGAAAGGTGTTCCTTTGCCGAGAACGAAAGCCCAGCCTTTGCACTCGGGGGGACAAGGCGCCTGGAGGCTGGTGCTGCGCGCTTCCTAAAGCGGGACGCTGCGCTGCACCGAAGGACCCACCAAAGGGCGGTGGGCACAGGGGAGAAACAGGGTTGCCTGGGTCACCGAATCCCAACTCCACCCGAGACCTTGAGCTCTCCAAGACGGAGGAATCTGGTTGGAAATGTGGTCGCTCGCCACGGGAAATAAATCACAGTCGAAAATATTTTACCAATCTTGGATATGTAGGAATCGTATCAATATGAGTTGGGAGTACGTCCCATTGTAGACGGCTACAGTGGAACCAGGATTGCCTTTAATTGCGCTTCTTTCCCTCCAAGTACCTTTTAGTTCCAAAATCAGTGCTTTACAATATCGAATGAGCAACGGGATACTTTAATTTCATTTTTATTATTATCCACGACATCAGTCAACGCTTATTTTCCACACTATAAAATCATCTGCAAGGCCCCTGATGCTGTTTTGTTTGTGTGGTTGTGCGCACATATTTGTAAGAAAGCAGCTGTTACAATGCGTTGTGAAAAAATGTTCCGAAATCGATTTTTCTCCCAAGACGCCAGAAACATCCTCTTACCCACCGCCATTTGATCTCTAACCAGGCTGTCTTCAGGCTGCAACCTTTCCTGGGAGTAAGTCCTGCTGAACTCAACAGGACTTACTTCTGAGTAAAAAGGAAAGCTGGGCGTTAACACCTGGTTTCTGGCAGCAATGTTTTTAAAACAGAACGCCACAGAAAAGTAATTGAGCGATTTCAACAGAATTATTTTGATTTCCTGAACATAGAAGACGATTTTGACATAAATATGTACGGATTTTTCTAAGTCTTGTTTCCAAGTAAATGTGAGCAAACTGCAATCTAGTTTTCATCTTGGCAAGTGAATCCTGAAACTACACTAATGGCATATTTCTAACAGTGGTAAGAATGGGGAAATGCTTTACAGAATTATTCTGAGATAAGGTAGCAACGGTTATTGCTACCAATAAGATGTGAATTTAGGATGACAGGAAGAGAGAATCAACCCTGAGGATTTCGAACCAAAATTTATTTTATGCTAAGTTCCATCTATGCAGAACATATTTAAAGAACGGAAGGTTTAAAATCAAGATCGAAATCCTAAGATGAAATGGATAAATAAATCGAGATGCCCATTCAAGAAACGTGAAATATAATACATACTTGGCACCTCCTAGAAGAACTAAGTATTGCCCAATTTAGAAAATGAAAACACCCCTTCCACCCGAGTCTAGTTTCCTTGGTGGGGAGTGGGGAAAATCTATTATCTAACGCGTCCCCTTCAAATCTGGGTCCCTCTGCCAATGGGCAGGGTAAGTTGCCCCCCTTTCTTTTCTGGCCAAGGCTGGTGGCTCGGGCTCGGAGCCGCAATGCACCCACGGATTTCTGGAGACCACTTCCCACCACCCACTTAACTCGCCTGTTCCCTCTAGCTGCTTGGCGCGTGTGGCTCAGCCCTGATTCCCGTGCTAACTTCCCTCCCAGCGGCAGGCATCGCCTCTCCCCCCGCGTCCCATTGCAGAGTCCAAAGCAACGCTCGGTTTGTCGCCTATGGCAGCTTTCAGGCAAGCCCACCAGGGGCTGGATAATATTGATACAAACTCTATTTTCTTTCATTTTCTTGTTTTTCTCTCTCCTAATGGGCCACCCTGGCCTCTTGACCCCAGTCAGCTGATCCGGATCACATGCGCTGGGCTCGGCTCACTCTCCCCCCGCGCCGCCTCCCGCCCTCCCCTCCCCTCCCCGCGCTCGGCGGAGCGCTGTCCTGGCGCGCCGCTGGGCAGGCTGGCGTAACGGCCGGGCTCCCGCTCGGGGCAGGGGATCGATCCGAAACGGCGCTTTAAAGGCTCATCAATCTTAATCTAGGCTGCTCAAGTAATTATGCGCGATTCTCTCGTGCGATTACAAGTGGATTTGGGTTTCGATTCCCTGGGCTCCTTCCTTTGTGTTTAACGGCAAGAGGAGCTCTCCAGACAGCAGCGCCCTGCCCTGCCCTGCTCTACTCGCCCTTCTCCGGCAGCCGCGCCGGTTCCTCTTCCCGGGGCTCTTTAACCCTTTCTGGCCGGCTCGGCTGCCTCTCCCAGGCTCCGGCTTTTCAGGCCGCGGCGCCAAAATAGAAGGGCGCTAAAGATGATGCAGCTCGGGAGCCGCCTGATAGTCTGTCATTATAAGAAGGCGTTTAGTGGGCCGCGCTCGTTCCCAGAAGAAAGATCGGGTACTTAACCCAATTACCTCCCCGTTCTCCGCTTGTTATATGAACCAAATAAAAACGAAGCGGTTGGTAGTTGGTGGTCAGAAGGCCAAAGCCTATAACACGAAATCTTTTCCGAGAGGAGGTTTAAGTCTTCTGTGGGCGACGCGTGAGCACAACGGGGAAACGGAACCACGAATGAAGGGTTCAGTGTTTAAGAGGATATATTTTTTCTGAAACTGCTGCTGGAAATAAATTAATCAGGAAGACTGCCATGCGCAAGGGAGGCAAGTAACGGCGCCCCTTAAACAGGCTGAACCTTTTGAAACCCAATACAGGCCTGAACCAAACAAAAGCAGCCACGGCATTACTAAAGCCGGCGTTTTTATGGTATCACATCATGTTTCCATTAACATGTTTATCACACATAGCAAGAAAACAGCGTTCCTGTTTCGGGAGAGCATTCCTATCCCGGACTCCAGCCTCTGGCGCTTCCTGGCGAGCCCAGCGGACGGGCTTAATCCGCAAGGGGGACAAGGTGGAAAGGGTCTGCAGGTTAGCTCCGCCCCGCCCCGCCCCGCCCCGCCCCGATGCCCGGGCCTACTCAGAGGGGCTGCAGGGACCCGCTCTGCGGACAGGAGGGAAAGAGTGACCCGGCCCCTTCAGGATCGGGCCTGCCGGCAGAATGCCGCCTCTCCACAACCTGTTTACATTCTGTCTCACTCGGAGTTCCTGTCGTGGAACCCCTCTCCTCCCTCCCAAACCCTAGAAAAGGCGCAAATGAAACATGCACTCTTAATGGTATGTCATTTTTAACACTTTTCCTTTGGAAATCTCCAATTACAACTTCCAATACCACGGCGCATTTAAGGAGCGCCGAGTCTTTTTGTTACAGCCTTCAGGGAGCGAAGCAGCCACTGGGAGAATACCAAATTAATCCACTACAGCTATAGAGCAGGAGGATTATGATTTAATCCCCTTTGGGACAGGCTCTGGATTTTAAGGATCCGACATTAAACTGTTTACACAAGGCATAATCAAAATAGTGCAGCTTTTCCATATGGCCCCGAGACAGGCGGCCGGCCAGCCACCGCTCTGCTTCCCCCATCGCGGACCACGCACCTGACACCCCAAAGAAGAGCGCGGAAGAGACACCTCGTTTCCCAGGAGCCCCTGGGATATTAGAGTTGGGCAAGAAAGGGTGGAGTTCGTTAAAACGTGTCAAAGCCGAACAAAGCCCATCTCACTGGCGCGGGGGATCCCGGAGTCTCTTTCCACTGAAACCGGGACCGTGCGAAATCTCGCTGTTTGGCTCAGGAGGCGCCCAAGATGCTCCCACCTGCGCTCCCCTCCACTTGTTCCGAGGACACCCCCTTTGTTGTTCTTCGCCTGCCTGCTAACAAAAGGCAAAGGAGGCGGCTAGCAGCCCTGGGTCTGCAAGCAGGTCTCCCTCGTGGGCGTCGCCAGCCTTTCGCCAAAAGAAGAACGCGGGAGCGCGACAGACGTAGCGGCGGCCTGTCCTCGCTTACAACCAGAATCAAATAATAACGGAAAGGCTCCGATGTGGATCATCGATCGAGCGGAGTCGCCTCTGCGGAACACGTGTAATACATTTCGAAAAGAAGCTGCAAGATTAGTGCCCGAACAAATGGTGAAAAGGGTGCAGATAGTGGAAGGAAAAAAGAAAAAAAAATGATTGATTTTGTTTGGCTAGTTTAAAGGAGTATACCGAAAGTCCGTCGATGCAAATTAGCTTAGAAGCAAGTATGTAGGTTAAGAATGAAATCCAGAAGCAGCTCTTCCACTGCTTCTGTCCCATCCAATTTCCCAGCAACAATCCTGGTTGGCTCTGTAGCCCAAGGCTTTCAAATGGGAGGACGCATCCTGCTGAGCCCGTTGGGAATTACTTCTCCAGAAATGACTGTAGCCTAGGAATTATCAGCAGATATGCAAAAAGAAACATTTGCAGGATAGCATTATAGGTCTGATGGCTTGCTTTTCAAAAGAAATTCCTTACTTGGAACATCGTTAAACATTATTAACTCTCCACAGATCTTTTTTTAAAAAAACTGAAATAGTCACTGTATAATTGTTTATACAGGACAACTTTTTTTTTTAAAAAAAAAAACTACCCTATTTCTGAGTGAACTGTACTACAGCATTTGGGGTACAATCACATGTGCCCCATTCAGAACTGGATGTAGAGAATGCAAATTATTCTTTGTTAGGTCACTATCCCTCTATGCTGGGTTGTTAACTAGGTTTTTGGGGCTGCTAGAAGAGTAGCACTAATTTCAGTGAAACTGTCTGGAAGACCGATAGCAAAAGAATTAAACTGAAATATTTGGCCCTTTGGTATTTATGCAGATAAAATGTACAAATCACTGATAACAGTTAATTCAGCAGCCCAGGTTGCCAGTTTTTAAAAGTAACACTTTGTAATGTTCCACTGTAATACCCCAGCAGGTAGTAGCACCTGGCTGGTTTTGTCTTGGCTCAGAAGCTAAGCAGGACCTGACAAGGACCCAACACTACCAGGGAATCTCAGGGCTGAAGACTAAATGGGAAGTTGAAAAGACATCCTGGGAGAAGACAGTGATAAATTCCTCCCATGCTCTTGCATGGAAAACATCTTCAAAATCAATTCCAAGGAGACTTTACCTTTAACAGTCCCAATATAACATAAAATCTGAAAAGAAGTAAGTCATAAGATGATCCCTTCTCTATGTAAAATTTTAAAAGTTTATATTTAAATTAAGAATCTAGTGCCTACCTTAATACCACAAAAAGTGTGATATTGAATATTCCCTATTTGGAGATATAAAGATATAAACAGCACTTTAATATCATATACAGTTAGCTCCTTGTGGAGGGACTTAATTCTCTCTCTCTTTTTTAATCTGTTCAGTCCTGTCTGATTCTCAGAGACTGCCTGGACAAGTCCCTGCAGTTTTCCTGGCAAGTCTTTTTCAGAAGTGGGTTGCCATTGCCTCCTCCCTAGGGCTGAGACAGAGCGACTGGCCCAAGGTCACCCTGCTGGCTTCCTGCCTAAGGTGGGGCAGAGCTCATGGTCTCCCAATTTCTAGCCTGATCCCACAATCACTATTATTTAAAATGGAAGGCAGTTCTATGCATAATTGCATGTCTGACATTCCTAACAGCATATGTAATATGGTTAGTGGAATTATATAAAGGCTTGATGCTTATGGGTTTATATCGCTGCAAAGCAAGTATTTTATTTTTGTAGTCAATCAGCACAGAAGGTTTGTGTAGAGGCTTCTTTAAATCTTCTCAATACATTCTTAGGATTCATTATTTTTATATGCATTTAGGCTTTCCAGGCCTCTCACAACTCTTCTTGCCATTTCCATTATAACTCTTGAACGCCTTATTTAAAATACCTACTTATCAATATCCATAAATTGTAACTAGTTTTTTTTTTTGGTCCACACGTTAGAGCTACACATGTGGATAAATGAATACACTTTCATTTTAAATAATTAAAGTATATTAGTGCTTCCTTCTTCCATCTGCTTCCAGGAAAGACAATACCACTGCACCATGCAATACAACTACAGTTCCTACAGTTTCATTCTGCTTCTAGCTGAGAATCATTTAAAAAAAAGTAGTAATACTAGTAAACTGCAATTGAGTGAAATCCCCATGTTCTCCCTATTTTTCATTTTCCTTTTTGTTATCCTTTCTGCACAAAAAATCTCACATAAAATCAGTCATATCAGAGTTCTCTCTCTCTCTCTCTCTCTCTCTCTCACACACACACACACACCCTCAACTATGTAATACAATGTTCTCACAATAGGTGAAGTGTCCCATTTAGAACAAAGAGTCAGTTACTGATGTAACAGACACAGGTCTCTTTTGTTTCCCAACTTGGGGCAAGTTAGTTGGACAACAGGCACAAGGGTGAGAAGACACACTTTTCACACAAAAGCTGGATCTAGTTGCAGTAATTCTATACAACTGCAGTCAGCATTCAAGGACAACTATGAGAAAAAGAGATGGAATAAGGCAGTGTTTCTCAACCTAGGCAACTTGAAGATGTGTGGACTTCAACTCTCAGAATTCCCCAGCCATCCCCAGCCATTTACACATAAATATTGGTGCTTTGAGATATACCAATGTCAGAGAATGAAGATTTACTTTAAGTACCTGTTTGTTTTTGTAAAAATTGGTAGTCACCTGAAAGTCAGAATTTGGAATTGGATCACATGACCTGAGAAGATTTTCTCGGATGCCCGAAGGATCTTAACTGTGGCTAAAATCACTAACAAGCTGCTATGCAGACTGCTTCTTGTTCTGCCATCAGGCCTGTGTATGGGATACACTGCAATACATTCCCAGCTTGACTTGGATACATCTGTTGCTAGAATATGATCTGAGTTTGGGCACAAAGGGAGATGCTACTGTATAGGTTGCGGATCATATACCACCAAGCAAGGGAGGTTTGGATTTCTGAAGGCCTCGTTGAAGAAGACAAGGGGATGGAATTTGCAGAGGAACTAGTTCTTGAGGACTTGCATAGAATAATGTAAAGTTAAATAACGTAACAAAATTGATAATAGTTGGCATGAGTCCAGAGACAGAAAAGTATAGCAGACCAGTCTCACCCCAATACATTATAAGGTTCAGAATGAAAGATTAAAATGTGCTATATTGATGCATAAAACCAGAATGTTTAGAAGAGATAGTCTTTCAAAGTCTTTTATGAGGCCACTAGGAATTAATTTTATAGATATGAGAAAAAAACAGGACATCCGTTATGTGTAAGAGGGTTACTGTAACTATTACTTAGCGAAGATGGTGAGAACTGAAAAGAATCTAAAAGCAAAGATGTGAAATTGAATCTTTTCTTCTATTAGAAATTGATAATGATAAGTTCAGATCGAGATGTGAAATTGGTGAACTGATGTTCATTCTTCATTTTCTCAGATAAGGAAAGGAGGATGGCTGTCAGTTTACCACCAAAGGCATCACAAGTTAACAAAGCTGTTGAGTTGTCTTAAGCCTATCACTGCATAAAGCCCTCCATGCTTTTTCATGGTAGTAAAAGAATGGGAATAACAACTTTTCTCCAAGATGGATATCTACTCAGTTGATCCCTGAGAAAGTAGAAAATTGACCTTCTCCAGTAAAAGAATAGAAGAGCATACATAGGTACAAAGTGCAGAGGTGGTAGTACATGATTGGACACAAGAGCATATCTCCAACAAACAAAAGTTGGACCCAGCAGACCAACTGTCTAAACACCTATGATATGGAATAATCGATTCCTCAAAGTTTGATATCTACAGAAAGGTTGTTTGCATGTATTAAAAAATAATGCCTTGAACTTACTTGAATCCACTGGATATGAATCCACTGGGCATGTGTGGGAAAAAAAAGTATGGGGAAGGGTGATCTCTGGAGGTTTGCTCTATCTATAAAGTGAAATAAAATTTCAGAATTTACTGAGAAAAAAGGGTTTTATTAACTGATGTGCTCGAGATAAAAAGGTTCAGGCAGTAGACATACCTGTTTGGTACAACTTTTAAATTACTCTATCTCATCAATGTGGAAAAGTCTCATACTACCAAACTGAAAATCCTAAATACAGTCTTTGATGACTTTACATCTCAGTCATACGTATCTACATAATGTGATTGTTCTTGTTAAAATTTTGGAAGTACATCTGCAGAATGATGGGCACTACTGGATTCTGGTATGCCAACAGGCCTCTTCTTGAAAAATGTAGTCTTTGCACGCTGGTCATTAGTTAAGTTATTCAACTTAGGTACAATCTTCTGTCATAAAAAATACTGAGCCATACACATCTGACAACTTGCTACTTCTATATACAGTATAAAGTATTGGTAGCGTAGAGCTTTTAGGCCATAACTTCAGTCTTTCAACCATCCTTTCTGGTACTTTCTCGAGCTGCAGCATTACAGTCTATCTGACCACGTCCAGCAAGGGATTCTTAGACTTTCTCATATACATTTCAATATGTTTGGAAGTTAGAAATGTAAGTAAGGACTTTCGCTATAAATATTTTATGACTCATAGTACACTTTGAAGTATAGATGCCAGAATTTGTAGCAGAGTAGACACACAATCTAAAGAAGAGTATCTCATTTCCACATATCATTTGCCATTCTCAAAACTGGTATGTATGTGTGTATACACACACACACTCACACACATACAGAATACACATACACATACACACACACACACACACACACACACACACACGCATACACAGATATTATTCTTGACTTTTTTTCAGGGATGGCACAATATTGCAAAGTACAATCTAGTCAAACAGGTTAGGGTTCACCCAACACACTAAGGCAGGCAGGCAGGCAGGCAGGCAGGCAGGCAGGCAGGCAGGCAGGCATGTTGGCATGTTATGTGAAGGAAGTACATATAACCTCCCAGGTTATTTCCAACTCTATTATTCTATCATTCTAAGCAACTGATGGAGAACAGATGATCCCCAAATCAAATCCATATCATACTTATCATTCCAGAGAAGTGATACGGTCAATTCTTTGGGCTAGTTTATATGGTATTAAATATCAATATGATGCCCTTACCATGGATATTGAGGTTACTGATAATGATGGATTCAGTATGATGAGGGGAATAAAAGATGGAGCTGGCATGTATGTTAAGTAGTTCCTTTGTTAGAAAGAATTCCTCTTTATAGAAAGCATGAACAGAGTGCCATAGCACAGGAGAGATTACAATTGATACAGACAAGTTAAGTTTGGAAATGTTTTATGACAGTATACAAGAAGCAAACAATGGTATGATATTAAACTTATTCCAGTGTATAAACATAAACTCAACATATTGCATTAATAAAAATCTCCCTTATCAGTGAGAAGACACTTCTGCTTGTATTGGTAGTGAACTAAAAATACCTCACTTTCCTATGAAAGGCCCTGGTTCCAAATTTATTTTGTAACATCATTAGGAAAGGATCTATAAATATATAATAATACCTACTGACTTATGGAATTTTCTTCTTACTTTAATATCTAGAAATGGAATGCTCTTCAAATCTACATGGATTCAAATTGGATGTGTGTGTTGTAATGATTAATGTAATAAAAATCTTGTTAATAGTATAGCATCCTCTTTAAATATAAACATATCACCTATGTATTGTTCATAATAAATAATGTACTTGAAAAATATATTGGCTTATAATTAACATTCTGGTCAGCTTTGCAAGAACTTTATATATGAGTGGGCCAGTTTGGTCTAGTGGTTAAGGTGCTGGGCTAGAAACCAGGAGTCTGTGAGTTCTAGTCCCGCCTTAGGCATGAAAGCCGGCTGGGTGACCCTGAGCCAATCACATTCTCTCAGCCCTAGGAAGGAGCCAATGGCAAACCAGGAGACTGAGAGTTCTAGTCCTGGCTTAGGCATGAAAGCCGGCTGGGTGACCTTGGGCCAGTCCCTCTCTCTCAGCCCAACTCACCTCACAGGGTGGTTGTTCTGGGGAAAATAGGAGGAGGAAAGAGTATTAGGTATGTTCGCCACCTTGAGTTATTTATAAAAATAATAAAGGCGGGATAAAAATTATATATACTGTGTGTGTGTGTGTGTGTGTGTGTGTGTGTGTGTGTGTATATATATATATATATATATATATATATATATATATATATATATTACACACACACACACACATGTGACGCTGGGGGGCTTACAGGATTAAAACACACAAACCTACCACATATAACCCCGTGTCCAATGATAAGTAATGATCCTACTCACCATCACAGTGAACTCAACATTGTGGTAGCAGTACAAATCATTTGCAGAGCTTCTAGTACGTAAAGAAGATGCAATGTACCACAGTAGTTACAATAGTCAAAAGAGGTCTGGAAATGGCAGCAGTCATTTACAATCTGCTTATCAAGGACAAGGATAAAAACAACAATCCCACTCACAAGGATAGAACAGTATAGCCTCCAAAACCCTCCATCTAATTATTATTTTTGTAAAGAGGGTACAAATAGAATGGCAATTGGGACAGAGTTTGGTCCAGGCAATCAGCATATTACCAAATTCTTGTTTTGCCCCCAAATCCTGACATAGCTGATTTCATGAAAGATTTATCTGAAGTGACTGTACGAGAAGCCTTCAGCACCTACTGCATGCCTCTTAAGTAGGAAGAACAGGGCTCTTGCCAATAGAAACAAGAATTCACCAGTGCCCATTAGAGAAAGTTTCTCCTGGAATATAGACAGTTTTCAATCAAAAAGAAAAGATCCTTCCTTCTCGAACTTTATTATTAAATTCAACATCATCTTCCCAAGAAATTTAGGAACTTGAGGCTCTAGAGCTAGAAGTTTTTAAATCCTACCCATTGGGGGCAACCTCAAGCTTTAAGGGGGAATGCCATTGGGAAGGTCTTTGTATAGTAATATTGGATTACCTCTGCTTTGTTGCTGCTGCTATTGTTGTTTAGTCAGATAAACAGCACTTTTAGGCAGTTTATGAAATTGTGTCCTTCTATACAAGTGTATTCAGAAGATAAGGAGCAATGTACAAAACATAGTGCTAGGAATCATGTAGAAGCTTAATACATCACTTCTTTACACATGAAAATTGTAATTAAATTGAAGTCAGGTCTCCTAAATATGTGTACCAAATGTACAAATTGTATCTCAACAGGAATAGGGTATTTCTATTCTTCTATTACTTCTAATATTATATATTACTTCTAATATTATATCTATTACTTCTTCTAATACTTCTATTCAAAGTATTTCAGCTACTGCTGAGAAGATCCATGCTAGCCTAACAGATCTTAATGGCAGTGACACAGATTTTGGTTTACAGACATCCATATAAATCAATTGAGAGCCAGTTTGGTGTAGTGTAAGGCACTGGCTAGAAACCAGGAGACTGTGATATGTCTATGAAGGTTCTCAGTCATCCAGGTGGAATTGTCTGTAGCTTGAATCATGTCAACTGGATTTCTATTTTCTCAGTGGAAACGTTTCCACTGAGAAAATAGAAATCCAGTTGACATGATTCAAGCTACAGACAGGAGACTGTGAGTTCTATTCCTACCGTAGGCA
Source organism: Charina bottae (assembly GCA_023362775.1). NCBI lineage: Eukaryota > Metazoa > Chordata > Lepidosauria > Squamata > Charinaidae > Charina > Charina bottae. The sequence goes on from JALMGJ010000004.1 coordinate 104,473,985, forward strand.
CAAAGCCAGCTGGGTGACTTTGGGTCAGTCACTCTCTCTCAGCCCTAGGAAGGAGGCAATGGCAAACCACTTCCGAAAATCTTGCCAAGAAAGCTGCAGAGACTTGTCCAGGCAGTTGCCAGGAGTCAACAGTGACTCAAAGGCACAATGTGTGTGTGTGTGTGTGTGTGTGTGTGTGTGTAGGTCGCTAAGTTTTCTTCCTACTCTATGGTCTACACATGTAAGGATTCTTTCTTTGCCTCTGCAGAGTATAATTTAGAACATTCTCAGCCTTGACATTTTTGGTGATAGCCCCACTCATTCCACAAGCTATGTGACAGTTTAGCTCAATTCCATTTGAGGAAGGAATGTTCCATTTAAGGAAAACATTATTCTTGCTGAATATATTTTGCTATTTCTTTATTTCCTAGGTCTATCTTCAACACCTTGAAACCATGGTTTATGAGAGGACTTGGTTCCCTGGGTCTTATGCAAGATCCAGGTTTTAAGACTTCCTGCATGTTACTGTTTAGTATATGGACATTATTCAAGACATCTCAAATAGAATCTTCATCATAGACAGCTTGTCAAACGTTGGAGGGCACTGACTGAGTTTAGAAAGTATAAAATAGTACAGTACAACTCTTCGTCCACCAAATCGTCTGAGCCAGTTCTTTGGGGAAAATCTGGTGGTTAGTTCCTACCTGCAAGTTTGGGCATTGGCTTCTAGTTTCACAGTAGCTTGGAAGTGATCACTATCAGGTAGAGTAGTGATTGAGAAGGAGGTAATACTGAAAATATACTAGTCAAAACTAGGGAAAAATCCTGCCCCAAATATTGAAATAAAAATATGTGAGTTCTCCTTCTCACTCTCCTTTGATAGATCCATTTAGGATACCAATGAGAAATTTCATGGCCAATTGGAACTACCTCTGTCTTTGGAACATCAGGGAAGGAGTAGGGATAAAGAGTTGCCTGGAGGAAATCTGTTGGATCTGGTAATCTAATCTAACAGTAAATCTCTGCCCTAAAAGTGCCTCCATCTGGATACAGTAAAGTTAATTCCAAAATAAATATCTCTAACTTATTCCAAGCACAGTAGTACTAAGAAAAGGAGATAATTGTTAAAGATCAATAATTTATTATTGCCTATCAGCCAGATCCAGCTGGGTACTGGGCTGCTTTCTCAGGAATAAAATTGAACAAAAGAAATTCTCTTGCTGACTGATTCTGAAGAGAGTGAGAAAAATGGGGACCAGATCAGGCTATGAATATTGTAGAAGGTTGAAGATTAAAGAAGTAAGATTTGATAGTTCTAAGAAAAACCACTCTGTTAGAACAGCAGACTGAAAAATGAATTGGAGCCACTGTGTGGACATTTGTAGAAATGAATTTTGCAAAGAGTTTAGGTAAATATGTATCAGCTATGGAAGTTCAACGATACTATAAAGAAGACAGCCTCACTTGTCTCCTGTACTTGCTCTTTGGAAGTATATTCTTCTGAACGTAGAGAAGATACATTTAGCTATCACAGGTAGTAACTGCTGGTAACTAAGTTTATCTTTTAAAAAAATCAATCTAGCCAATCTTCACATCTGCAGCAATAAATTCAAAAGTTGAATTAATGTGAAAATTTTTGTATGGAGCATTACTTGTGGGGCGGCCTTTTTCCCTATATGAAGAATGATAATTTTTGAAAAAGAAAATAGTTTATAGACAGGTTGTATTTACTACTTGGGGCTTCTGATTTGTGCTTAATTTAACTCCTTGGACATTATTAATCACTCTCTCTCTTTCCTCTTTTTTCTACAAGCAGAGTACATGGCTAACAATATTAGATAGATAGATAGATAGATAGATAGGTAGGTAGGTAGGTAGGTAGGTAGGTTAGATAGATATTTGGAAACAAGCCACAGAAGAAAATATATTTATATTTATATTTATATATTTTTTTCTTCTGTGGCTTGTTTCCAAAGAACTCAGAAGCATCTTTCAAAACAATGTGAAGGTTTCATTGCATAATTGATGTGAGGAACTTACACAGAAAAGATGGAACAGGTAGAGCCAAGAAGTGGACTGACAGGGGATAAAGCCATTCAAAAGAATACATGAGAGTTGGGATTGCCACTGCCGGTTGAAATAGGCAGATGAAACAGGTCTATGGCTTGACTGCTAACAGTTTTATACACTCAAACATGTTCTTTAGGTTACCATGGTTAATATTTCTCCTGCCCGTATCTCTGTTCTTCAGAAATACATTTTGAAGTAGCATGTTGCTATATTAAATATATATTTCATTATTTAATAAACATTCAGCCCAATATTAATATAAAAAGTGGGTTATTCTAATATTATTACTAAACGATTGTTATGTAATACAATACTTTTATCATGCAAAACTTAACTCTTATACTTGCAAGTTAGTATAATTAATTATCAAAAAAATTACTGAAAATCATGTCTAAAAATTGATGGATTAGAAAATAAAAAAGAGAGTTAATGATGATCAATTCAGTACAATTGTGCAAATTGAGATATTGCTGATTTACAGAGTTAGCTATCAGAAACTGCTACTAGGTATTGATCTTTCTGTTTGTAATTTATCAATAAAAACTTGCCTCTTGAAATGAACAGTCTGGGAAGGAACTTAGGAGCTAAAACTGGAACAGAAAATTGTGAAACATTTGTTAATATTAAAATAAGACACTGAAATTGATTTCTGTTTTAAATTGGCCATAGTTTCTTAGCCAGCTACAGTTGTAATTGAAATTATTCAACCCCCATTGCAAATCAGGTTTATTGTCAAAATTTACAGACTTTCAGCTGTTTGCAATGAACAAATCAAACAAAAACAATTGAAATAGCTCAACACAACAAATGCTTCAAGTGGTTTCCCCAAATTCAACTGAAAATGCAACTTATAATGACTTCTCCAGTCTCAAAATTATTTAACCCCTTCATGGCAAGCATCTTCAGTACTGAGTAGAGCAGCCTTTTGCTGTTATGACCTGCTGCAGATGAGATGCATAGCCAGACACCAGCTTCTGGCAGCATTCCTGAGGAATTTTAGCCCATTCCTCATGAGCCATTAATGGCCTCCAGTTCAGTAATATTCTTGGGTTTGCATGCTGCAACTGCCTTCTTCAAATCCCACCAGAGATTTTCTATGGGGTTCAAGTCTGGGGACTGTGATGGCCACTGTAGAATCTTCCAGGACTTCTTCTGCATCCAAGCCTCAGTGGAATTTGAGGTATGCTTGGGATCATTGTCCTGTTGGAAGATCCAATGATGCCCAAGCTTCAGCTTCCTTACAGACGGCATGACGTTTTCTCCTAGGATTTCCTGATACTTCAATGAATCCATCTTGCCTTCCACACGCTGCAGGTTTCCAGTGCCAGAGGATGCAAAGCAGCCCCAGAGCATCACCGAGCCACCACCATGCTTAACTGTAGGCAGAGTGTTCTTTTCAGAGTATGCTTCATTCTTCTTCCTCCAGACATACCACTGATCCATCGGGCCGAAAAGTTACATTTTTCTTTCATCGCTCCACAGAACAGAATCCCAAAACTTCTGTGGCTTATTTATATGATTTTGAGCATATTGGAGCCGACTTTTCTTGTGCTTTTGGGTCAGTAGTGGTGTACGTCTTGGAGTTCTGGCATGGACACCTTCTCTGTTTAGTACGCGCCTTACTGTGCTCACTGAAACCTCAGTGCCTGTTGCCACCAAGTCTTGCTGCAGGTCGTTTGCAGTCACTCGAGGGTTTCTCTCAACCTGCCTTCTCAGAAATCTGGTTGCAGCCAGTGACAGTTTCCTTTTTCTGCCCCATCCAGGTAGTGTAACCACTGTTCCTTTAACTTTGTACTTGCGAACTATGCTTCCAACTGTATCTCTAGGTACATTCAGTGCCTTCGCTATCTTTTTGTATCCTGTTCCTTGTTTGTGAAGGGCGATGATCTCTTCTCTTATCTTTTTGGACCATTCTTTTGACTTAGCCATATTTCTAACATGCAGTCAAACGTGACACTCAACAATCCCCTAGCCAGTTCAGGTATTTCATGTGTTCCAGCTCAAGCACACCTGGTGCAACTAATTAAGCCCTTGATTAGTTGCATCAGGTGTGCTTGAGACAACACCTGTTTTGCATACTGTATGTGTGCTGTTGTGAAGGATTCTATTCAGGGGGTTGAATAATTTTGAGACTGGAGAAGTCATAAGTTGCAGTTTCAGTTGAATTTGGGGACACCACTTGAAGCATTCATTGTGTTGAGCTATTTCAATTGCTTTTGTTTGATTTGTTCATTTCAAACAGCTGAAAGTCTATAAATTTTGACAATAAACCTGATTTGCAATGGGGGTTGAATAATTTCGATTACAACTGTACATCATTGTGGTTCTTAAAATCTTAAAACCATGCACTAGATTTTAAAGATCATTTAAGTGTGATAGGATTATGTGCAACCAAAATTCTAACACTTTTAAGTTATTTACGTTATTTTAAATAATTTATATGCACTTCAATTATATCTAAAAAGTAGCAAGTTGGGATCCTTGCAAGAGTCCAGAAAATCCCCATAGGGTTTTCCAGTTTTTCCCAGATGCAAAGCAGAAAAAATGTCAACCTATGAGGTAACAATTGCAACTAGGGGACTTTGCAGGAGATCTCCAACAGAAATCCCAGACAAGAGACATAAAAAATTAATATTTACCAAATTAATAACTGTTGGAACATGAGGCAGGAAGTAGTAGCTGCCATAGTTGTGGTAGGAGGGGTGGTAATAGGGGCTTAGGGAAACAGTGGATAGGAGTGAGGTGGGGAATCTCACAGGACCACAGAGGAAATGTTGGTAAGCGGAGTGAAGCCTATATGGGAGAAAATGAAAGATTGAGTAACAATACCAGCTGTGTGTTTTGTGGCATTTAGTCAGCTGAAGATTTCTTGGATGTAGCTATTTACAATTGGGCCTTGATATAATGTCATGAGTTATGCCACTATTCTATTCACAGAAAAATGACTAAAACCTCAGTGTGATACAGACAATACTATTAACTATACTAAGGAATCGTTATCTAATTTATCTGTAGGGAACTTTTTATGAAACTTTTGCATTAATTATAAGGACTTTCTTGTTATGTGTTGTTCTATAACAGAAATACTTTTAAAGAAGAACAAGTGTTTCTATAGAGACATACACGCCAATGGTTATACTGTTTAAATTCATCCCTTTAGATTATTCAAATGGATAAAGGGGATAAATAATATTATGTAATATTTTTAGACTAACGAAGTGATATGCTGATAGCACAGAAGTTGCACAAGACTTATTTTCAGTTCAAATTCTTGTAATGTATAATTAATTAGTAAACCATGCATAACTATTACTATCTCTATTTATACAAAATGAGAATGCAGAACACTTCTTTTTGTATTTCAGTCTAATACACTTTATGATGTGCTACTTTGCTATTCAGTCACATGTTGAAATGTTAGATGTCTCTGATAACATTTTGCTGAAATCTTTGAGAAAGTCAAACTGGCCCTAAAATCCGACATGGCATGAGGCCTGGTTATTTGAGGGATTGCCTTTTCCCCATATCATCTGCCTGACCAGTTTGATATGGCAGGGTTGGTGTGCTCCGGGTTTCATTGATTAAACAATGCCATCTTTCGGGACCCCGGAAGTGCGCCTTCTCAGTAGGAGCACCTGCCCTCTGGAATGAGGTTCCCTTGAGGTTTGAACAGCCTCCACCCTACTGGTATTTCAAAGGACCCTGAAGATGTAGCTTTTCATCCAGGTCATTGGTGAGGACGATTGATGCCCCTTTTCTATCTTTTCCTTGTTCCCATTCCGGTTTGTTTTCTCTGCCATCTTTGTTTCTTTGGTTTGTGTTTCTTGTATTGTTACTTGTTTTAAAATGTTTTTAACAATTTGTAAACTCCCCAGAGTCACTGGGAGTAGGTGGCATATACATTTAATAAATTATTATTGTTACTATTATTCTTATAAATTAACTGATAGGAAAATATAGAAAATTTAATATAACAAGTTACTGAAAGCAAGAGAATAACTAAGAAGAAAAAGACATCTAATCAATCATATTCTACTTACAAAGTTAGGAAATCATAATTAATGCCCTAAATAAACTCTGGCCATTTCCATACAGCTATCAGCCTCGAGCTTCTTCCATTCTACTCCATTTTTATGTTCCCACATAAATGTTTTCATGTCCTTGGGGTTTTGGTAGATGAAGAGGGGGAGAAAGAAATAGAGGAGCAGAAAAATCAGTGCTCCGGACCTCACATTCATCTCTCCCATTTCCTTGCGGTGTTTATTTTTGCAGTGAGTGAGAAAATAAGCAAACCAATGACTGTGGAAAGGGAGAAGAACAAGGTTATCTCTCCAACTGCTCATGGAAATAGAAGGAAAATCCTGGGAGGTGGGTTATGGTGGGTATTCCCACCAATGGGAAGCTGCTCATACTGCAACTGCAAAGAAAATGCTACAAAATTGTCCTCTGGAGAAGGAACTGAACCAAAAGGTAAATCAGCTCAGTTTCTCACAGCATTTTGGGTACACATGTGGAAGCAAACTATTTTTAAGTTAAAAGGTTAATGACAGGGTTAAATGCCATGCTTGTACAATTCTGTATTTAAATAAAATATAAGGAATCAATTTTTAATATTGTTATTGTCTTACAGCCAATTGCCCTGCTAGAATTAACATGTAATTACAGCTCCGTAGAATCTATTCAGCAATTGTTGCTTGGAATGAAACAAAACATTCATACTAGGTTTTGCATGAAAGTATTTTAAAGTATTACTAGTCAGACTGATCTATCTATATTCATTTATAATATGCAGCAATTTTATTTTTGTGCTAGATAATAGTTTAATGCAATATCTTGGTATGATGAATGTAGTGATGAGTGATCCAAATTCAAGAGAATATATTATACTATCCAATATCTTAATTAGCAACTGTCACAAATTCTATAGGTTGCAAAATATTTCCAAAATCTCAGAACTCCTTATCACAAAAGAATGAAAATACAGGAGACAAATGACAACCCCCCAAAAAAGCTGAATTTTTAGATCACGTATTCTAATTAGATCTATAATAACAACAGTTTTTGATACCTGCAAGATTATCAATCTCCTTCTCTTGCAGCAGACTGACAGCATCATCATCTCCTTCTAGCATGAGTTCAGTTTCAGCATTCTGGTTGACCACAGCTTGACTTCGGAAGGTTTTCTTTGACTTCACTACATCTTCTTCAGTGCCTACAAAACAAACAAAAATTATCTTCATTTTGGTTCAGTGTGAACATCCATTAAATGTTTTCAAATACAAAATTAATGGAATCAATTCATACTTCAAAATATGCTTTCAAAAGTTCACAAAAAAGAGACTGTATGTTTCAGACAGAGATGAGTTAGGGTTATTATGTAAATATTGGAGTAAACTTTAAAATAGAAGATAGAATCCAACCTTAAAAAACTAAAGTGTCACACTGCTGGCAGTTACTCTGTTATCGCAACCTGATAAAGCATACAGTATGTACTAGAAATACACTAGGCTTTTAGCTGAATTTGGCCAATGTGCAGTTTAACAATTTATATAAATATTTTTGAAATTAATTTTGTTTTACAATACGAAACATTGTACATTTTTTGAAAGAGTTGGCTTGGATTATTTGGTATAATTGGAACTGCAGCTTTTTTACCATTCTCTAAATTTATCATTTGGTTTGCCACAATGTAATAAACATTTATCTAGATGAAAGTGTAGGATGCTGAAAGTTGCCCTTCAGTCAATGTATCTTTTATGAGTTAGAATTCCATTTATCAAAATTACAGAAAGAACTGTAATGTCACAGGGGGGCTGTCTCATTACAAGGCTTATAAACACTGTCCTTACAAAGAAATGGTTTAACACCTAACAAATCAAACATTGATTGGGCATAGAATTTATTTGAGATCATCTATCTTCAGAAAACAAGCTATACTGAATGGACTTTTTGGCCTCACTACACATTCATCAAGAAATTAACAAGCAGCTTCTATAAACCACCGGATCACCTTGTATTCTGAGATACACAATATGTTCTGAGCAGATTTGTTACAGATGTTTTAGTTAGATATTTCTAAAGGTTCTCAAAAGACAGATCAATATTTTTCAGAAGGGCACATTCACAGTTTGAAGATGCATTTGCTTTCCATTACTTATAGCTAATAATCCTAACACTGAACAAGATACAAAGGCCAACATTACTATGACTATTTAACATTTCAATATCTAAGCATTCAGATTAGAAATTGAAATTAGTTTTGGCAAAAATGATCTCTGCATGATGAGGCAACCAGGAAATATATATATATATATATTACCATTAGTATTTTATGATGGGATACTGCTAATAATAAAGTTCCCTGATTATGATGAATTCTACCAGGGTCTTAAGGTTTTGGACTCTAACTTTTATGCCATAAAACATTGTCCAGGATCCAAAGTGCATTTTGGAATCAAAAGTGGGCCTGGCATTTTTTTTTTTAGTCTTTAAATATCTGAAGAATCTCTACTATTAAATATTCAAACTGGATATCCTCTTGGAACTTCCCTGTTACAATTACCAACAGAAATAGCACAGTTTAAAATAAAACCACTCTTTTAATAAGGTTATTTTAAGCATTGTAGAAGTATATCAAATAATAAGCAATGTTACTTAATTGGTATAAGGTAGTCAGCATTAGTATTAAGGTACTAAGAAGCCTTGGGATTCATAAAATATTTTCAATATTTTACAACTTTATTCTAACACATTGCATAAACATCTCACTAAACGTAATACATTTTTCTTTTATATATTGCATTTAGAATGTAGTTATTGTGTTCCACTTGCAATATTTAATCATAAATATTCTTTAAACATACATGATATTTTGTAATACAGCACCTACGGGTGTGCCTTGACTGAATTTTAATATTAATGGCAGTATTTTGGTTATTTTTTATTTCAGGCCACAAGCCAAGCAATTAATCAAAGTATGAGGCAAAAATATTTATCTGTCCTTGTGTTTTTAGAATTTAGATTGTCATAGACAAAAGAAAAAAATTACATTTTCATTCTAAATTTGATATACTTAAATGACTACAGATACAAGTTCATCTTATTTTACTCTAGCCTTAAAATCTGGCCTATATAGTTTTTTAGAAACTCAAGGAATGACATTCAAATTTCCTGTTAAATACATGAATTTAAGAGAAATTCACAAATCATTTTTTTTCTTGTGTAGCAACAAAGAAATCTCTTGACTTGTGGGAAGTTGTATGCAACTTTAGATATATTTATATTCTCTCTCTCTCTCTCCCCACCCTCCCATCTTCTGAACATTTTAAATTTCTAAAATAAAAATAACAGTATATGATTTTCTAATGTTTTTGTACATGATATAATGGAACACAATGCTACACTACTATTACTATTACAATTAACAATTAAAATTTAGGACATGTTGACCCAGTTGAATTTTATCAGTCCTTATTATTTTATTTGCTTACAGACTACAACTGAATTAATTCAGCATAAACATAAACACCCATAAATGTATATATTCTAAATGATGGCTACAGTAAAATAAAGAAAAATAGTGGACAGAAAATATACCACAGTATGGATCAAAATTAAATTTCTGAGGAAATAATATAGAGAAATAATAAGATATACAAGGCATGCTTCAAACCACTGCATGTCTTCTACTAGCTATATTAACAGAATTAGCACTAATGGTCTCATGAAAAATGTGGTTTGACTTTGGAAGATTTTTTAAAGCCTTAAGAAGCATTATCTCATACTTGTTCATTCCAGTTTCTAACTTTAGGGATACTGATATATTTCCATACCTTGGCTTATGAATCAAAGACACTAAAGATACTCCCCTGGATCAAAAGGAACTGTACACTAAGTAATTCTATTGATACAAGCCAGGATCTCTTTTCAGAATTTTGCAGTCCAAGATAAAACTACCATGTATGAGATACAATCCTGTGTAACCATTCACTTTCAAGACACATTTGTCAATGATGAAGTTTGGCTGGTTATAGACACCATCCCACTCCCCCAACTCAAAAGAAAGAAAGAAAGAAAGAAAGAAAGAAAGAAAGAAAGAAAGAAAGAAAGAAAGAAAGAAAGAAAGAAAGAAGGTATGGTTTTTTATAAAATTAATCAGGCAAAGTATAATTTTATATAATTAATCAGGCACAATAAATTCACAGATCACTTACTATTATTATTTTTTTAATGAAATAAGAGTAAGAAAAAAGAAATACTGAATAATTCAGATGCACTGAAATAATAGGTATTGTTAGTAGATAGAGCAAAGAATGAACAAGTAGTAAACCAAAGCTCATGAAACCAAACCAAACTGGGCATTTATTCAATTCAATAAGGAGCCTTTCCTACATATACATATACATATACATATACATATACATATACATATACATATACATATACATATACATATACATATACATATACATATACATGAGGGGCGTGGTGGCTCAGCAGGTAAGACGCCAGGCTTGTCGATCGGAAGATCGCAAGTTCAGAGGTTCGAATCCCTAGCCCTGCGTGCGGAGTGAACTCCCGCACTAGCTCCAGCTCTTGCCAACCTAGCAATTTGAAAGCATGCAAATGCAAGTAGATTAATAGTAGAAAAAACTTCGGTGGGTAGGTAACAGCGTTCCACGTGTGTCATGCGGCGACATGACCGTAGAAGCGTCTTCGGCAATGCTGGCTCTTCGGCTAACAAATGGAGATGAGCACCGGCCCCTAGAGTCGGACACGACTGCACAAATGTGCCGGGGGAACCTTTACCTTTTTATACATATACATATACATATACATATACATATTCTCCCTTCCTCTTTTTCTTTCGATGCACACATTCCATAAAGCATGAGAAAACAGCAAGAACCATAAAACAGAAAGACAGAGAAACTTTTTAAAAAGGCATTTGACACATCAACATTGATTTTGGTAACATCCCTATTTTCCTCTCAAATGCCACTTAAACTTGTAAATTCTCATTTAGACTCTTCAGGTCGCAGCTGGTTCTAGGTATGCAAGCTAAACATCAAAGATTACCTGCTGTGTCCATGACTATAAGAAGTCAGTTCAAGGCTACTTGAATAAATGCACAGACAGAATGTGGCTGATTTTAGACACGAGTAGACTGAAGAGTAAAAGCAGAAAAACAAAACAAAGCATCCAAATCTAAACCAAACACACAGCTCAGTTCAAACAAACTACTCAACATCATAACTCATTAACATCTTTTTGACTTTAAAGTCACTAATTTCATTTTGAAGGTAGAGTAGAAATAAAAGTACAGTTAGTTTAGAAGCTGTGATACAAGCCAAAAGAGAATCCTGCTTCTTTCAGAATTCATTCCACAGCTTACTTCAGTGAATTATAGATAAGGCAATTTATGCAGTGATTTTTCTTTCATCTTTGAAGAGGGCTGGCAGAATGGAAAGTTAACTCATTTTAGTGTTACCTAAATGTACTGACAGGAAATTCTAATGTTTCCAAACATCTGGAAATCAGCTTCATGGGGTGATTTCTTTTCTTAAAGAATGCCTTTTCTTATACCATATTTTACAGTTTTATGTGGCTTCTAAAAGTGTCTCAACATAACTAAAGTCTGTACCATTCAAAATAAAACATTGCATTCAAGTAAAAAAATATTTTACACAATAAAGATCTTTTTGTGAAACTTTACTCCCCTATTACTTCTTTCTGAAAGTACCTTAGCCAGTGTGTAACTTTTACTATAACATCGTAAGTTCTTCATAGTCATTAGTAGTCTTTTAAAAAATACCATTATTTCATTACCTGAAATTTGAAAAGAAACTAAAAAAGTGATAAGGTATATATTTTTCCTAAGCAGAATTATTGTTCAAATTATTATTGTATGATTGTAATTTTGTTCAAATTATTATTGCATGATTGTAAGGGAAGTGTAAAATAAAGACATTCAAAATATAATCATATGATCACAACACACTATCAGGTTCAAACTGAGGAATATTGCAAGAAGGCACTTTAATTTCTTTACAACTGGGTGTATCACAAGCCAAAAATCTTCTAGCCTGATTCTTGCCATCCACATCATCATTCTGGTATTGGCAAAAGAGCAAAGGGTACTTTGTCAGATGATCTAAGAATAAAACAGAAGCTATAATGACCTTATACAACTATATCAGTCTCTAAGAGCCCAGTTTGATGCACTTCCCTAGCCAACAAAGTTCTTTTACAAATTCTCAAGAAAACCTTAAGTTCTCCTTTGCTCCATTCCACCTGAAATTCCATGGGTCTTGCTCTAAGATTTGAAAGTCTTAATTGCATGGTTATTGAGCTGCAATCCTAAATCCATTCTAAGCCTTTCTGCCAGTTTACCAGTAGTGTATTACTGTGATCAGTAACAATTAAAACATCAAGGAGGTAAAGGCTTTAGCACTAAAACCTTTGCTTTTCAAAGTTTCTGTCATCAGCACTTAAAGTAGCTCATGTAGGCCATGGTGAAATTCCATTTATGCATTTTTAAGTTATATATCTATTAATATACCTAACTTATTCTTTACTAAAAACCATCCTGAAATCATAATTCTTCATAAATGGTTGACAGAACGAACTGAATGTGATTGGACTCAATACAGTCTCTATCTTTTAATGTCTTCTGACTTTAAATAACTCTATATAAAATTTCTGTTCTTCTAACAAAGATGTTGCTGTTTTTTACCACTGTATTAGAAGATCAGGAAATGGAACATTACAATTCAGTTTGGTAAACTGACAGAAAATAAAAACTCCTTTCTGAAGAGGAGTCAACATATAGGAGAAATTCACAAAATGCTTAATGCAACAGTCTTGTTCAGATGTGGCAATAAAAGTATATTCTTATTTCTCACTTCCTGAGTGCTTTCACTTCTGTATTAAATGTAGAAGGTGAAATGAAAAATATCAATTGTCAGTTAAAGGAAACAGTGGTAAACTAGGTGGCAAAATAATTTGATTTTTTTCCTATTCTATGTAACAAATTTTGGGATTCCCCAAACGCCATGCAATCCAGTATTTTGTTCCCATTATAACCTGGTGCCAACAGGACATCCAAAATAAGGACATTTGTCTTTCCCAGTAAGAGGTATTAAGAGGCATGACTCTCCTGAAGTGGAAGTAATGATGTGGCCATCACGACTACTAAACTAGTTTTGGTAGCCGTATGCTCCATGAATTTATGGTGTTTTTAAAAAAACCTGCCATACAGGCTTGAGATAGTGATACTCAGTTTAGCTCTGCACTATTATGACTATCACTAATTTATTACTGATTATCACTTGTCTATGAGTATTACTGTAAGCCTTGATCCTTAACAACATTTCATATCTGCCCCTCACTTTTTTATATCTTTACTTTTTGTAACAAAACAATATTTAATCTACAAATAAGATTTTTTTAAAAAATTAAATGTACAAACTAAAAAGGAAAAGAAAAAAAAAGAAAAAATCTTATATTTCATACTTATCAATAGAAACTGGTTTACCAATAAATTCACTACTATAATATGAACAATACAAGATATTATTGTAAGATATCACAGAATCTCTGTCATAGTAACACATATTGCTACATCCTTTGATTAGTAGAAAACATTGCTTTTCCAAAACAGATAGATCACACATTTCTGACAACCATTCTTTGACACCTGGAATATTACTTTTCCAACTTCTTAATATAATTTTTTCCCTATTCATTCTTGATGCAACCACAATTCCTGATAAACAGTCATATTCCAAAGCTTTGGTATATAATTCAATATTACATTAACATCTTTAACATTTAAAGATTTCCACATAAATCTACTAATATACTGTAAATTAATACATTATCCCAAAAGGATACCAAATTATTGCATGACCATATCATATGGGTCAGTGAGCCCTCAATTTTCTTACACCTTCAGCACAAAACATTGAATGAAATACATTCCTTGGGGAGTCCAATATACCTTAAATACAATTTTTGATTAATCTCAAATCTGTGGATACCATTTTAACATTTTTAAGAACCTGAAGCCATTGCTGTGGCTTTATCAGAAATTCCAGTTCTTTAGTCCATGTTTGAAATATCCCAGATATGTCCACCTTAAAAATATTCTTGAGCTTTTGATAGAGATACGTTATAGGTTTTATTGCAAGAAAGCAACTCAGGTGTCTTTGAGGCAGCCAAAGCATCTGGTCCATTTTGATCAGTTAGAACATGCTTAAGCTGAAGATACCTCCACTGTTGTGAATTGGGAAGACCAAATTCAATTTGAAGTCAGGAAAAATCCTAAAATAGTCATTACAGTGTAGTTGATTTAAAGTCATGACCCTGGCTTCTGCCCAAGCTTTCCAATAAAACGATTTACCACCAATTTTCAAAGTACAATTTTTCCAAAGCGTTCAGATATTTTGTTATCAAAACTCAATATGGCCCTCAGATTTTTTAGTACTTGTACTCCTGGAAATAAAACCTTTTCTGCTATATGTTGTTCCAAGAACTTGTCGTGATTGCAAAAGAAATAGATAATAACTTTCCAACTTAGCCCATAAGGGGTAATATTCCATTATATTTTCATTCCACCAGCGGGTGGCTGATAAAATATTAGCCTAATGTTAATCAGATAAATTAAAACCACCTTCCTCAAATGGTAATCTCAATTTAGCTAAGGAAAACCTTGGTGGTCCACTATCCCAAATAAATTCCCTACATAACTTATCAATCCAAAGGAAATATTTATTCAATATTAACATAGGAATACTTCTAAGAACATAAATAAAACAAGGGACAATAATAATTATTTTAATAACATTAACTGTGCCCCACAGGCTTAAAGGAATTTTAAGCCATCTATTAACATCCAGTTCAACCCTTTCTAAAAGTTTCAACATTGTTATTTCCACATATTTAGAAATATTTTGGGTATATAAAGCCCCAAATATTTAATATAACCAGTAGAAATCACTTAACCATCATAGCCTCTAAAAATGTTCAGGTTCATTTAACACATTTTTTTTGCTGAGAACTCATGAAGACTATATCTATAAAATACTATCACTTGCTGAATTACCAAAAAGAAGTTGATTCATTTTGAAAGAGATTTTTTTTAAAAAATGAGTTTGGGTGGAGCTAGGAGTATCCAAGATGAATACCTGAATATCTTTAGTAGAAGAGGTCTATTTTCTTATATGTTAAATTGCGTAAAGTAAGTGTGTGTGTGTGTGTGTGTGCGTTCGTGCATGTGTGTGTGTGTGTGTGTGTGTGTGTGTGAGAGAGAGAGAGAGAGAGAGAGAGAGAGAGAGAGATAAATAAATAAATAGGTAACATCTAAAACATTGGATGTTATCTTCTTCTCCAGGGGTTAGTCACATAAGGAAATTGAGTATCATAATGGTTGGACAAAACAATGACATTTGACTTTATATGCTGCATTTGTCAATGAAAATCTTATGAGTGGTATGTTCAGATAATGTGACCCATATTATACATACCTTTCATTTCATTGTATCTTAAGCTGCAGAGTGTTATCTTATAACACAGGCTAGTAAATAAGATGGTGACTACTTGTGATGTGGTGCCACTATATTATAAAAAATTATATGGGAAAATAATAAGCTGCAAAAAACTATTTTAATAATAATTGCTCTGAAATGCATTTTGCAAAGAGCAGTCATAACCAAGTTATTTCCCTAAATAAAACAAATAGCTACTGCTCAGTAGAAAAGGACATCAAGGACACTTGCAAGAAAGAATTGGATCAATATTAACGTGATTTTCATTTCATGCTTCCCCAACTCCAGTAAGCTGACAATATACTCTGATTATGTGAACTGTCTGTGAGTAACATAGAAAAGGTTATTAGAGGAGGAGGTGGAAATGGAATGCACTTTTTATATTGACAGTTTTGCTAATAGAGTGTACTGGCTTTCAAAGCCATGCAGTATTTTTACTATTTAATTTTCACAGCATTTTCTTCCTCCTTCTAAATACAAGTTTAAAAAATAACTTTAACATAAATCTAGTTTATTTTTAAAGGTAAAAAGCTTATTAAATGTTTATACTAAGAGAGTTATTTCCAAAATAACCCAAAATATGTTATTAAATATGTAATTACCATTTTCAATTACAATGCGGTTGCATATTATGCAATCACAACATAATACAATAAAGAAAATTCTTTAGAAAATAATGATAAAATTTATTTTAAGGAAAATGTTAACTTTAAAATGTTTAATTCAAATATATGGGAAGGAAAGTACTTTTATACCCCCCACACCCATTTTTTTCTCATTTATCACTTTTCTATTTATCACTTTGGTACTAAAAGGCACCAAAACAATACAAAACCCCAAACTCAAACAAACCTGCAAAAAAGAAAAAAAAAACCTAGGAAGGGGGGAACCACGCAGAACAGGTTACAGGCTTTTCTTTCATTGCTTCCTCTAAGATCATTATTATTAGACTGAAGAATAGACAAGATTGTTTGATGAAACCTGGAAGCCCTTTGGAGACAAACATGGTAAAAAGGAGAATCCAGGCCAAAATCCAAAATCCTCCATGGATAAAAGTGCTAAGGACCAGTGGTGGACTGCCCTCCACTTTCGTCCTTGGAGCATTTTTTTCACCCCCATGCTAGTTACTTTACTCCATTAGTTTACAAAGAAATGTGAGGATGAAAATGCAGAGTCAGAATCAGGGTTGGAGTATTGAGTATTCAGGTTTCTAAACCATTCCCCAATTCAGCTGTTCCATCTAATTCTTCTATCCCCATGCATAAAGTAGCTCTACTAGCATGTACTTGTATAGGAAAGCCAACACTGCAAATTTTCTTTCCAAGTGTTTGAGTTTTAAAGAAGCTTGCGAGTCTGGAGTTGCAAGCCTTGTGATTTGGATAGGTTTTGTGCCAGACTTGGTCAAGCAATCACACCGTCAGTTATATAAACAGTTCCCCACATGGATCAGGGTGATTTTGTAAACTCTCTGTGGCAATAACAAAATTGTATAATTAACAAAACTACTAAGGAAATTGTAATATGAAATACTGTACAATGAAAAGAGAATTTAATGTGGAATGCTGCTTTAAAATATTTTCTGTACAAAATATGTTGTACAAACAACTGAAGCTTCAAATGGTTGAATAAAAATGAATAAACCTAATCCTGTTTAGTTCTCAGGCTCTCAAATTATCTGAATAATTTTCACTACATTTTTATGTTTTACCTCTTTAGGTAATACCTGCCATTCCTCCCTTGAGCAAGTACAAAATCCATAGAGAGATCTGTCATTTACAAAAACTTCTGTATTCCTTGATCAGTTAGCATCATATTGCTACTATATACCATGTGTTCACTATCAATACTGATTTAAGTCTAGATTAGTTAGAGTGCGCTCTTTTATTCATCAAGGTCATATCTTGATGGCTATGCAAGCTTAGATAAATCAAGCATTAAGTAGATGCATCTCCACAGAACCTAGAAATTCTCTCATCTGCAGACCTCAGCATCTCTTGTTATTTATTGCCAAAGAATTGACTGATTAATTTTGTCATCTTTGCTCTGTGATTTTTGCTCAGCTGAGGCTGCCTGCCCTTGTCTGCAATGCCTGATCAGACCTATTTAAGCTGATGCCTTTGATCAGACACAGATGAGCTTGCTGACTTAGGCTCTGACTAAACATTTCTTTGCTGCAATATTTAATCACAACCCCCCTCAATGATAACTGTCAGTCTATTCTATATAGAAACCCAAAGTAGTATGTATGGTATTATTTTGGAAATAAGATTTTAAAAAACACTCATCCATATAATCCATTTTTTCTTTTGTCATTTCCACTATGAAGATATTTGTGGACAGTGAATTACTTTATGTAACTTGCAACTTCTTTATATAACAAAAATCACTGGCTTTCTCTAAAGTAATTCTTATGTGTGATTCTGGTATTAAAGAAGAGAGATATAAAATGATCAAAATAAAACTGATGAAAAATCCCTAATGAAAGTTAAGCCCCCGTGGAAAAAAAACACGCTGTGCCTCCAGCTCTTTATTAATCACATTCCAGCACCAGAGGTTGAAAATACATCAAACTGCACCAAATCCTTTTTACATGACAACCTCATAAATTATTCAACTCATTAGTATCACCAGGAGGTATAAAAATAACATCAGTGTTAAGGATGTTTTCTTATACAGTAGGGTCAAGTAAAAGTTTTAATATTAAAATCCATAAGTAGAAGCTTCCAAACTACACCCCCTTCCCCCGGGCCCCCAATCAAGATAAAAATTCTCTGGACTTAATCTCAGTGAAAGCTGTTTTAAATTCTTCTAGAAGACTGTTCTTAATTTTGATACTGAAAGCTTTAGAAAAAAGCACTTTAAAATTGCAAAGGATAACATCTTTCCACTGTGATTTGTAACATAAACAGTGATGACACAATCTACATTTCTCCTCATACATGGTATCATGGGAAATAAATGTGACATGTATGAGGAGAAATGTCAATGGCCAAACTGTACGAAGTTCTCATGATTAAGCTAGATAATGGTCTTTTTAAAAAGTCCTTTTAAACCCAATAGCACAGTTCTCCCATTTAGGGTCCTCGCCACTCAGCGAATATACCTGACTGTGTACCTACATAAATGTGACTTGTTGCTCTTGCCCTCTGTTAGTTTCAGGCTACAAATAAAGCAAGACTGAATGTAGTAACATAGACACGGGATTACAGCAGTTTGCATTAAGGAAAACCTTTGTTAATTGTGATGGCATGATGGGTCAGAGCTGACTATGCATACAAGCAGGCATATACACATGTGCGTGCACACACACACACACCCCAGAGCAGACGCAGGGTCCAGTTCACATAGGAGGGAAGTTAAATCTCTCCAACGTAGCAATCCCTATTAAAACCAAAAATCTCTCCCATGTAGCAATCCCTATTAAAACCTTTGTTCACAGCTCTGCTAATAGAAGTGCCAGAAGATCTTCCAACTCCCACACTGCTACTTAATTAGCTGTACAATAGGGCAGTTGAGGAGAGCTGCAAGGGCCACGGAAAGAGGGGCTAAGAGCAGCGGGATGCACCTATCTTGTCTATAACAATACTTCAAACTAATCAGGGATTACTTTTCTCTTTACATCTTACTATGCCCCTATTTTTTAAACGTCCTATTTTCCCCCCTATGCCATCTATTTCCTCTTGTTCTTTAAAATAAATGAGAAAAATAACAAAGACATATGAAATGAAATAAAATAAAATAATAAAGTAGTGGTTGTGTCTTAGGATGACCTGTAATCCAATTTTGCTTTCTGACTTCTTGGTTGCAGACATATCAAGATTAGTGGGAAGTACAGCTTTGCAGGTCAAAGGGTATAATAAGGTTCATGCTGTAATATCATCAAGTAAGACAAACAAAAATTCCTGTCTGAAAGCATGGAGAGTTGCTGCTAGTTAATGATGCATTTTTGAAGTACATGGACCAATCTGATCTAATACAAAGCATTTTTCAATGTTCTAGAGAAGCAGTAACATACAATCTAAGAATATACTATACAAAACCTTTAAAATATTTATTTTACTAGTCTAAACCAGGTTGGAACAGCATTTATACCATTTCAATTATATTTCCAGAAAAGAAAAACACACATCAATGTGTTTCAGTTGAAACAAAGGGCTCTGAAAACAGCATGAACCATATTATGGAATGTGGAGAAAGGCTTTGAATGTAGCAGCTTCCAAGAATTATAATAGTGCAATCCTATATGCTACTCCAATATGAGTCCCATGAAATTCAGCCTGACTTACTTCTCAGTAGGAATAGTTTTCATTAAAAACCAAAATAAAAATAATTGTTAGGGCTGAAGAGATAAGAATTAAAATGGATTGACCTGTGGCACATAAACTAGGATTTCTATTACTAGGCATATAAGAACCAAATATTTCCCAGGTTCATTCTTTATATTTCTATTTTATGCAGGTCTTTTCTCTTTTCTCCGTAGTTTCCCTTTTCTAGTCATGTTTTAAAGTTAAATTTATTTATTATTATTATTTCAATTTATTCCCCGCCCATCTCCCCTGCAAGGGACTCTGGGCGGGTTACAACAATTGAAAGTTTAAAAACTATACAAAAAACATCATCTAAAATACATTGAATAATAAATTACATGAATCCAAGATGGATTGGGGACCGTAGTATCGATCGTATACTATCGTAAATCATATCTTGTCTAAGGAAATCAACTAACTGTCCAATCAGAGACAGAGAGAGTGCACACAAAATTACTGAATTTACGTAATTCAACCAAACTACAGAGGTTAGTACTGTGGAATAAATTTCTTGAATGGTTTACATTCCCAATAAAGTCAATGAGATTGTAAATTCTTCCATTTAAATTTGACTAATTACACCTCTAAGAGGAGCTGTTCTTGGCTTCTTGCAAATTTATTGGCCCACCCTGAGAAGGAATGTGTTTATATATAAATATAATGTTCGCACTGAAGATGTTGCCTAGCCTGGCAATGAAACGTCTGCATGAAAACAACAAGGCTCAGAGAGCACCAAAGACTCCCCATATAATGTTCTGTACACATTGCCAGCTTTAAGCAGTACAATAGGTCCCTCTCTGTAATCATACAATACAATAAGAAATACTTCGTTTAAGAGCACAGTACTTTTCAGAAAGGTTTATCTTATTCTCATTTTTCAGCCTCCAAGAATAGGCTTGCCTCTGTATTCTCTTAAATAAAAGAGAATTATAAAATTAAACAGTGTGAAACTCCTTTTATATTAACCTTCAGTCAAAAAAGAAACTCTTTCTCTCAACTCAATGAACCATAGTTTTTCTAAAACTAAGTTTTTTTAAAACTGACTAAAACTTTTTACTTTATTCACAGTTTCTCCTTTACACATGTACATTATTCCTATGTCCCCAGCCCTGTTTATATCTAAATAAAATATAAACTGGTCAAGCTTGAAAACTACTGTTAACTATATTGAAATGTGTTTAGATGTGCCAGATAAATAAGGTGCTAAATGTAAAAAAGAGAAAACAATACAATAAAAATGGATAGATTTCATTCAAAAGGAGTCTAATAACAATTCTGGCCGCATTTAAGGCAGTAGGAATGCTACAGTGATACTGACCATATTCTCCAGCAGCTTTGAGCAATGCATCAGAATGGGTGGAGCCAAAAGCATTGCGAACAAACCGTCTCCGCCGACGAAGATCATCTTCCCAGTAATCTAAGCGCCAGAAATCATGTAGTTGGCTAAGGAATTAAAAAATAAAACAAAGTAATCAGCATCTACCATACATGTAGATTCCTTCTGTACCATTTATTAGAAAGAAAGTTCTATAAAGCATATGTTTGTTGCAGTGATTACAAAGAAACAAAACTACAACAAATATATGAATTATTAAAATGAGTGCTATTCAATAACTTCATTACTTTCATTTAAATATTCACGGATTCTGCCTCTCTGTTTCAGAATATTCTGCCTACTGGAAAAAAAGCCATTAATCAAAGGAAGCCCTTTAACAAATGCAGCATCAAATTACAAGTATTAATGACATTGCTTGCTTTCTTTTACAGTGTTTTTAAAAAGAACTGTAAATCATAGATTGGAGCTAAGAGCAAATATTTTTCACTTTAATTACTACAATCCTTTAGAAGAGTAAACTTAAAAGTATAAAACACTGGCCACTTGAATTCTGTGGAGCTATGATTAAAATAATGCACTGAAATATTCATTGAAGTAATTCCCCATTGCCCCCAGCAACCTGAGAAAATTGCAATTTTATTCATTATTAATAACACAGAATTAGAGCTGCAAAAAATCCACCATGTGGTAATTGTCTAGGTAAATTATTATTCCAACACCAACAGAGTCCTTGGATGATTTTATAGCTTCCAGCTAAAACAAGCCATTAACAACCATGGCCATGTTCATGTTACATTGCCTGTTTTACATTCAGAATCTATATTAAACTTCCACATAATGATTCAGAAACCATTGTTAATCTGTATCCTACTGAAAATGCAAATGCATGCATTCATTTGACAGAAAATTAAATTTTCTTTACTACATACATGAGACTTTCAAGAATCTCAAAATTAATAATGCAAGACTAACCAAAAATGCAAACAATTATTATTTTGCATAATAACATTATGATATTGATGGATGATCAAGACAAGTTTGTACTCTTGTTGGGTGGCCATATAAAATCTTTAAATAAATAAATATTCTTCTTTGAACAGGATGTATACATTTTTCTCAGGAACTAGTTGTTATTAAGGGAAATTAATTTGCTGAGATAAAGAAAAAATTAAGAACATAATTGTAGGGAATAATTGCTAATTGGGGGTGGGGGTGAAAGGGTGCATATCCCTCTCATTTGCCTCTTATACAAAAGACCTTTTACCCAATGGCTTCTATTTTTAGAAGTAGGCTGGAGAAAATGTTTGACCACATTCAGAGAAGACTTTTGTTTGGAGAAACTGGCACAGGGCCACAAGGTTAAGTATACTTCCAACTGGCAGTTCCCTCATATCTCCCCACCCCCCAATGACTATGAAGTAAGAGCCAGTGGACCATCCACTTCCATATTAACCGGACCATCATTTAAGATGACCTGTATTAAGCCTCTTGAATATCTCACTGCCTTTAGAGCAATGCTTTCCAATCTGCCGCCGTTGGCGACACACCAACGGTGGCAGCGGTAGCGGTGCGAGGGTGTGCGCAGGGGGGCGCGCAGTGGCGGCATGTATGGCAGCGGCGGCGGCCTCTGCTAAAAAGTGGAAGCGCTGATGGTGCACCACCGCCGCCGCCGTGCATGCCGCCACCGCCGTGCACGGCCCCGCCATCGCTTCTGGGTTGTGTGGCAACACACCAAACTGTGTGTTGCGACACACTAAAGTGTTGCGACACACAGTTTGGAAAGCTGTGCTTTAGAGATATGTTTGATAATAACAGGCAATAGAGTTTTCTTATTATTGGCACCCTCTATGTGGGACTTTCTGTCCTGCAAGATTATCTTCTTACTTTTTTTAGTGAGAATTGTGTCGAACACAACTCAGGAAAGAGTGCACTGCATAGCCTGTAGTGCAATTGTTAAAATCCTATGAGATTAAGTGTCACAATAATCTCTCCATTTATTTATTATGTTCAGGGTAACAAACAAACTATATATACATAGTTATAGGTGTATACTTTATTATGTTTACATGAAATTCAGATAACTTTCTGCAATAAAATGGTTCCATTTTGCTGAGTAAGACATATAGCTGATTAAAGGGCTCCCCATAAAGCCTTTATTTTCAGGATCTAAAATTACCTAATTCACATTACTTGCAAATCATATCTCTAATGAGTCAGTCCTTACCATTTCTGAGCTAGAACTTTCAACTAGTAGAAAATCAGTAGCTAGACCTTTAATCAATACATAATACTGGGTCAATATAAGTAATCCCCACCAATCCTGATGGTCTTTTGGAATTGCTTAAAGAACTGGCTGATCCCACATGCACTGGGCTGTAATGATGTAATTCACTATAATGTTGTGCAGTTTGAATCTGCCTTACCCTGGCATGGTTACATTGGCTCACCCAATGAAATGGAATCCATTAGCTCGCTGCTGATTGTCCTCTTTCTCTCTTTCCTTCTACCTTTTCCAGCATTATACACTTCTGAAAAGGTCTTCACATAAAGTGTCTAAAAGATGATAATTTGGGCCTGGTCATTTGTGCCTTGAATGAGAAGTCTAGATTGATTTGTTCTATGATCCTTTTGTTTTCTTGGCTATCCATGACATTCTCAGGAGTCTTTCCCAATACCAAAGTTCAAAAGCATCAATATTCTTTCTATTCTGCTTCTTCAAAGTCCAAGTTTTGCTTGCATAGAGTGTCACATTGCCTGCATGATTCTGATATTTGTAGATGTAAACACATCTCAGCATCTGATTAACTTTTCCAAGGACTTCATTGCTACAATACCAAATGCTAATCTGCGGCGTATTTCTTGACTGCTTGTTCCATTATTGTTGATGGTTGATCCTAAAAGGCAGAAAATATCTACCACTGCAATATCTTGTCTATTCTGAGGCTGGTTGTTGTACCTGTTGTTATTAGTTTGGTCTCTATATTTAATTTTTTCACTGTGCTCCTTGACTTCCCTTACTGTAGCATTTCAGCTAACAGAGTAGTATCATCAACATAGCACAGTTCATTGATGTTTCTTTCTCCATTTTTAAAAACATCTTCTTCCAGTCCAGCTTCCCTTAATATACAGTATATTCATAGTACATTGGTTGAATTAAACAAACAAACAAATGGAAAGAACCTTGTCTCATTCTTTTGCCAACCGGTAGCCAGTCTGTTTAGTCAAGTTCTGCCTGGTCTGTGGCTTCCTGACCTGCATATAGATTTCACATGAAGACAATGAGATGTTCTTGGATTCCCATATCTCCTAAGGTATGTTGGAAGTTGACATCTCTACTCTATATAATTTTAGTATACCATACAATCTGTTCATTGGCATCCTCTAGCACACCCATTTGAGGTTGGAACCTCCTTCTGAGTTTGGAGATATTTTGGTACACTTTTCTTGTCTGTGTGTGTTTTCATCTTCACTGTCTTTACAGTATTGTAATACTGATTCTTGTGTTTTCTAACAGCTCTCTGAAATTCTTTTTAAGTTTCTTCCTGAGTGCTTTGTCTTTTTTGGTTTTGGCTTCTCTTCCCTTCTTGGCGATTTCCACTGTTTGTTCTCACATCTAGATTTGCTTTGTTCTGATTCTTGGTCTTTGGCAGTCTCTTTTCACATGCATCTTTAGCAACATCTTGATTTCATTCCACAGTTCCTCTGGTTCCTTATCAAAGAGGCTTAGGATTTCAAAGCCATTCCTGATGTTCTCTTTGAAAATGGTAGGTATATGTTCAAGATCATACTGTGGAAACTGATTGGCTTCTAAGCTACTGCTTATCTTGACTTGGAACTTGCACATGAACAGTTCATGATCTGTTCCACATTCAGACCCTGGCCACATCTCTGCTGTTATAACTCAGCTTTTCTACCTTCATAGCCCAACAATATAGTGAATTTGATTTCTGAGTACTCCATCTGGTGATGTCCATGTATATAGGCATTATTTTGGTTGTTGGAAGACTATTAGCAATGAAAAATTATTGGGTTGGCAGAAATTTGTAAGTTGTTCTGATTCGTTTCCATTTCCATTTCCTAGGCCATATAGTCCAACTACAGTATGTTTTCCTCCTTAATATTTCCAACTATAACATTCCAATCTCCAACCACAAGCAGCGCAACTTGCTTGTTCATTCTGTCAACTTCAAATTGAACTTGACAATAAAACTAATCAAACTCCTCTTCTTCTGC
Organism: Charina bottae; assembly: GCA_023362775.1. NCBI lineage: Eukaryota > Metazoa > Chordata > Lepidosauria > Squamata > Charinaidae > Charina > Charina bottae. The sequence continues at coordinate 104,499,457 of JALMGJ010000004.1, forward strand.
ATTAGTGGTTGAAGCATAAACATGGGTAATTGCTCCTCCTGGGGGTGGCTAGTACCATAATGTCCTCCCCATTATTTAAGATCAATTAGCCAGATTGGATTTTACACATATTTGTTATATTTATATTGATCATTGCAATTTTATATTTGTATTTTAATTGCGGATTTTATTGTAAGCTGCCCAGAGTCCCCCAGTTGGGGGAGATGGGTGGTCATATAAATTTAAATAATACATAAAATAAATAAATAATTGTCATATTAAAAGGTCATCTGTGAAGTCTAAATTTATATTATTTGGTCATTATTGCATTGTACCCACATACTGTCCTTGCTATATCCTTCCTATGAAAGCAATGCCATTCCTTCTTTGTTTTTCATGACCTAAGAAGTACATAGTATGATTTTCTGACTGAACCCTAAGATGCTAACCCTAAGAGATTAGTAGTCTTTTTCATTCCTCCTAAAGTCTTCTGTGTTGCCTCATTGTGGTGGTGTGTGTGTGTGTATGTTCCTGGGAGGGATGAACGAAGAACACTGGAATACACATCCACAAACATAATTTTGCAGTTACATATACTTCAAAACACATTTTTTTAAAAAAAGATAGTTAAAAGCCTGTTGGTATATCACCCTTTCTTAAGCATTACTTAATCTTTAATCATATATTATCTTTGGAATAGGTGGTAGCACAAACCTTGATTACGTTACAGGAAATGCTTAGTTTTTGGTCTTATAAAATGTAAGATGCATAAAATGCAGAATCTCTGCCAGGCTACCTTTTTCCAGTGATTTGCTGCCAATCCCATCACCCCATCTTCCACCCACACACCTGATCTTAACAGTACTTCCCTTCCTTCTTCCCATCAGCCTTCCTAGCTCCAATCATCCCATCACATCTGCCAATTTTCACAAAGCATTTTCAGTCATTTTCTGTGACTCTGAAAACTATCTTCCCAATTCCCATAAACACAAGGTCTTCTCGTTTCCATTTTTGTTATGTATGGTTCTAGGCAGGAATGAAAGTCCAGTAAATAATAGGACCACCTGAACTTTCTGCATTAATAAGAAGAGATGGTAGGTGGGGATTCAGCTGTTAGACATCAGCATATACATGATTGGGAATTTGGCCTCTATTTCTTTGACGGTCCTTGTTCCAAATCCTTTGTCTAATAGCTCATTTAGCATTTTGAAAGCACAGGGTAAATAACTTTTGAACAAAAACTGTATCAATGGAATTTTATGACTGACATCTTCCTTGAAAGTCTAAATAAGGGATGAAGAACTTGAGGCTGTACGACTGATATGGACCCTGGAAGTTTAGATATGATCCATAAAGCCCCCCACCCCAGTTGCCATCAAATTGTAATTTGTAATATGACAGAAAGAGAATATTATTAAATATGTGGGGAATAATAATATTAAATTCATTTAATCAAATTTTAATTTAATTTAAATATAAATTAAATTACATCACATTTAGTCTTTGTTCATATTAAATATAATATATGCTGGACAATGCCAATTCCTGAGTATAAACCCACATCAAGCTCAAATATTACATGATTGACATGGCAGATGGAACAGAGGAATTCCCTCCCGCACCTATGTGACTGTGTGCACCTTCTGTCCCATATGATTATTCACTGTATTTCTAAAAGTGATAATTAATGCAAATTGATACCCAGCATGATGGAAATATTAGTACACTAGCTAACACAAGACAAGAGATAGCCAACAAAACTTAACGTATTTCCAGGTACTAAAACAATTTTATGAACATGTGGGTTTTTCTATTTTAATCCTTGTAAGCCGCCCAGAGTCACTTGTGTGAGATGATATATATAAATCGTATAAATAAATAAAGGTTTGTCAACAACTTTTCAAAATTATTAAATGACATTTTAAAAATCCTGAAACAAAAAGTAGAGATCCTAATATTTTCTTTTCAATTTAACCAAATCATTTATTTTACTTATTTATAAAATTTCTAAACCATCTCTCCAAGTCAGATTCTAGGTAGTTTACAAGTATGTATAATAAAAGTACAGTAATAATGTTAATTTATTTGCTTATTCAGGTTAAAAGCTGTCCAAAATAGTATAGAGTACTATGTTACTATACTGGGGAAGGAAACACCAAGAATATCAAGGAAAAATATTCCCATAACAATGTGGTGTCAACAAATCACCCTGCCCCAGGGCCTTTTGAAAAACCCATGTTTTTAAGACTTACCTAGATGACAACAGGATCAGGGCCATGCAAGCTTCAGGGGGGATCTATTCCACACAAGGACAATACAGAGCTTTGTCTCTGAAGTCTCACAAAATGACATAATTTTAAAGATGGAACCTGGAGCATGCCCATTCTACCAGATCTGGGAAATTTTCTCCCACCTGTATTCTTTTATTTAAGGCCAAAGTTCTAGGTATGTTGCTTCATGAAAGTCAGTTGTATATCTACAAGAAGATCTCAACCTTGTATTTCATGAAATCTAAATTTCTAAAAGCAATAGTACACATTCCTTCATTTGATCTCTAATGCTCTAACAAGATTAGAGCTCAGCTGCATCTCTTTTGCGGTTTGTGCAAGATTATTCCACCTAAGATCTTGGGCAAATTGTCCTTTGGGGGACATCTGAGGTTCATCTTACCCTCAATTATAGGTTTGAATCCACACTGCAAAGACAAATTGACCAAGATCGGATACTGTATATTGTGGTTTGTTATAACCAGCCTTACTTATTCTGTTCCTTGATAAAACCCTAACAGAATTTAAGCAGTGGGTCTGGGACTTAAGATATCCAGGTGGATATGGAATAATCTTACTTACTGTCCATGGGCTTTTATTGGCAAGGATACTGGAGTGGGCTGCCATTTCCTCCTCCAATGGACCACGTTTTGTCAGAACTCTCCGTCATGACCTGCCCGTAATTATTTGTTACATGACATACATAGTTACTTGTATGCAAAACAACAGGAAACTTTCTGTCGTTGGCAGAGATTTTAGAGGTATTGATGTGGAAGTGAGAAAATTTGGAAGTCCCAGTTGAGGAAATGCTACTTCAGACATTTGCCTTTGTGCAAATATCAGCATTATATCAATTTACAGAAAGTAATGTCTGTTTCTTCCAATAATGAAATATCAGACGTAGTACCTTATAAAGGAACTATTTTCCTAAGTGCCAGAGAGACAACTGTTTCAGCTGGGTAAAACTGAGAACAGGCAAGACCTGAACGTTTCTAAGGAAGGTGCAAAAAACTTTATAGTTGACATTTATGCAATATATGTCACACCAGGGATAGAGCTGCACTTAACCTCCATCAGTTAGCAGTTGTCTTATGCACTGAAGCATGAGGGTTTAATATTCCTTTAGAAAACCCATCCAGTCTTATCAGCTAATGTCATACTTACAATTTTTTAATTCTTACCATTCTTTTTGTTTCAACAATAAATGGAGAGCCTCAACAGCTTAATTCTGCTCTGTGAAAGTCTTTCACTTGGATGCCTTAATTTTCTTCATAAACATAATCATGAGTGTAGAAAGGTAATAATTTTATGAGTAACTCTACCTGCCTATGAGAAACTGGCTTCTCCCACACTGCTTCTGATCATCCCGCAACAAGTTGGAGTTGCCCTTCTACTTTCTACTTTCAGGAAAAGAGTCAGATCATGCCCTGGTGACATTGAGATTCTCTTATGCCACCCCCCTCCGCAGGGAGGCAGGACCCATTCAATTGATCCGCCCCCAGCGACTGATGGACCCGGCAGGGTTTCAAAGGGAGCTTGGGGCTATACCCGAGGATCTGCTGCATGGTCCAGTGGAGGCCCTGGCCATTGCCTGGAATAGGGAGGCGGCCGGGGCCTTGGGCAGGATCGCGCCTGTGTGACCTCTCTTGCCCCATCGAACCCGACACTCCCTGTGGTTTATGGAGGAGTTGAGGGTTATGAAGAGGATTAAGAGATGTCTAGAGCGCTGCTGGAGGAAGACAAAGACCAAATCTGACCAAACACAAGCTATTAAGACCTACCTTGTGGCGGTAAGAGTGACAAAATGTCAATATTTCTCTGCTCTTATTGCAGAATGCCGCCCGACAGCCCTGTCTAAGATCACTCGATCCCTTCTGGGGAAGGTGGGCCCAGTGACCCACCTACAGGGATGTGCAGAGTAGTTTCCTGAGCATCTGCAGGATAAAATCGCTCAGATCCGTTCCAAATTGGATTCCAAGCGTGAGGCATGGTCTAGGGAAATGCCAAAGGAACATACTTACATAGTTGTCTGGGAACAGTTTGACCCTGTTGGACCCAAGGAAATGGACAGGATCCTCCAGACTGTAAATGCCACCACTTGGCATCTAGATCCATGCCCCTCCTGGCTGGTGAAGGCAGCTCGGTAGGTGACATGTGGTTGGGTCCAGACAATGGTTAATACATCCTTGGAAGAGGGAGTGTTTCCAGCTGTCTTTAAGGAGGCGCTGGTGCACCCTGTCCTCAACAAACCGTCTCTGGACCCTACTGTGCTGGACAATTTTCGTCAAGTCTCCCACCTCCCCTTTTTGGGGAAATTGGTTGAGAAAGTGGTGGTGTTGCAGCTCCAGAGGACTCTGGATGAAACAGATTATCTAGACCCCTTTCAGTTAGTTTTCAGGCCCGGATATGGGACAGAAACAGCAGTGGTCACACTTATGGATGATCTCTGGCGGGAGCGGGTGGGGGAAGTGCATCCATCCTTGCTCTTCTTGACCTCTCAGTGGCTTTGACCATGGTATCCTTTTGGGACGGCTCAGGGAGTTTGGGGTGGGCGGCGTGATTTTGCACTGGTTCACCTCCTTCCTCCAGTGGTGATAGGGAACGAGAGATCCGACCCTCGGCCCCTCCTTTGTGGGGTGCCACAGGGTTTGGTTCTCTCTCCGCTCCTCTTCAACATCTACATGAAACCACTGGTTGAGATCATCTGTCACCATGGGATGAGGTATCATCAGTATGCTGATGATACCCAATTATACATCTCTATCCCGGGTGAGGTAAGTGATGCTGTGACTGCCCTCTCTCAGTGCCTGGGGGCTGTGGGGGTCTGGATGGGGAACAACAGGCTTCAACTGAACCCTGGAAGATGGAATGGCTGTGGGTTAATAGCTCCTCTGTATCCAGGAAATTGTCATCTTTAGTTCTGGATGGCGTTGCACTGCCCCAGACAGACCCGGTGCAGAATCTGGGGTCCTTCTGAACTCACAACTCCTGCTTAAAGAGCAGGTGGTAGTTGTGGGCAGGAGGGCCTTTGCACAACTTTGTTTTGTTCACCAGTTACACCCTTTCCTGGATCGGGAAGCCCTCTGAACAATTACTCATGCCCTGGTCATCTCCCATATAGACTATTGCAATGTACTCTACATGGGGCTGCACTGGGTGCAATGTTGCTCACATATATACGAACTGAACTCAATCTTGTATTGCCGTCTGGATTTTATTTTTTATTTTATATTTATATGTTGTATTTGCATTTATATTTTTATACTATTTATGGCTATTGTTTTTAACTTGTTAGCTTTATTGTAAACCGCCCAGAGTCTTCTGGGGGGAGATGGGCAGTGGCAAAATTTGAAAAAAATAATAATAATAAGAGAGTTAAAGTTTTCTGATTCAGCCAAGTCTTTTAAGTTGCACTAATAATAATTTTAATTGTTTTTATTAAATTATATGTTGTTAAATTGTTAGCTATTTGTGAAAGAACAGGCTGTAGGAAGATTACAGGCACCTGTACCAATGTATTAAGTGTCTTCAAATCAGCCCCAAGTAAAGCACATTGCAAAAGTATATTTTAGAGATGATGAAGAGATAAGTGATTGTCACTAAGGGTTTTCACTCTAAAAAGGGCCACAAAGCAAGTTGGGCAAAAATTCCCTGGCCCTGACCTCCATCTGTTGATTGAAGCAGAAGTTCTGATCTAGACCTGCTCCTTCAGGGGGAGCTACAACCCCATCCAGAGCAAATATAGAGACAATCAGAGGTCGGATGGTTTCTGAATGAACAGTAACGTCACCTTGTTAGGATTCAGTTTTAGCTTGTTTCATCTTATCCAATCCCTCATAACCTTACTAGGTAAGGACTTCCATTGCATCTCTAGGTCAGCTTGTGATAGAGATATATAATTGGATATAATTATGTGCTTGTGATAAGCTCACTCTGAATCAATGAATGACCACTTCCAACGCTTTCATATAGATTATAATTAACATTGCGGGAGAGCTGAATTCTGTGCCATCCCACAATTGAGTGGATACGGCGGGGCCTTAATCACTTATCTCCCATTCCTACAAACAGGAACTAGCCCTGTAGGAAAGAGTAGATCTCAATTAGAGCTTGTTTGGTCATATTCTGAACCAATTCTTTATCTTCTTCCTTTGTAAAACCATCTTATTTCCAAACAGCAATGGGAATAATGGCATCTCTTCCCCAATCAGCAGTGGTGGTGAATTGCCATGTCTTTCCTTTCTTTCTGCCCACACCACCAAGAAAAACTCCAAGAAGAATGTGTGTTTGTTCCCCCCGCACATTTGTGCAGTCGTGTCCGACTCTAGGGGCCGGTGCTCATCTCCGTTTGTTAGCCGAAGAGCCAGCGTTGTCCGAAAACGCTTCCACGGTCATGTGGCCGCATGACGCGCACGGAACGCTGTTACCTACCCACCGAAGTGGTACCTATTCATCTACTTGCATTTGCATGCTTTCAAATTGCTAGGTTGGCAAGAGCTGGAGCTAGTGCGGGAGCTCACTCTGCACGCAGGGCTAGGGATTCGAACCTCCGAACTTGCGATCTTCCAATCGACAAGCCTGGCGTCTTACCCGCTGAGCCACCACGCCCCTATAACCTAACCCATGGTCAGGTTATAAAAATAAATAAATATCTCTCTCTAGTTTTCCAACATGTTGCATTCTCTAGAAATTCTAGGTCACCATTTGTTTTTGTTTTCTCCTTCTCCTCTCTTCTACCACATTCACATTGCCCCATCTTTTTTCCTTCTTTCCTCCTCTCTTCCCTTCTGTTCCATTTACCCACATTAATGTCTCCCATCTAATTTTCCTTTAATGTATTCTCAGCTTCTTCATGAAAAACTTATCTTCTAGTTTTCACTCTTCCCCACTCTTCTGTTTCCTCTCATTCCCTTCTCCCACATCTGTGTTTTCTACCTCCTACTCTCCTGGCACTAAAAAAAACTGCCTAGGCTTCAAAGGTGCCAAAAAAAACCAGTGAACCTTGAGGGTCTTCTTAATCTTCACTCCACTTTCCCCAAAACAAAATTACATTGCACACAAATTTGCCCTATTCTATAACACGCATAGGGTGAGGGGCATGGTGGCTCAGCGGGTAAGATGCCAGGCTTGTCGATCGGAAGATTGCAAGTTCGGAGGTTCGAATCCCTAGCCCTGCGTGCGGAGTGAGCTCCTGCACTAGCTCCAGCTCTTGCCAACCTAGCAATTCGAAAGCATGCAAATTCAAGTAGATTAATAGGTACCACTTTGGTGGGTAGGTAACAGCGTTCCGCGCAAGTCATGCGGCCACATGAGCGTGGAAGCATCTTCGGACAACGCTGGCTCTTCGGCTAACAAACAGAGATGAGCACCGGCCCCTAGAGTCGGACACGACTGCACAAATGTGTGGGGGGTACCTTTACCTTTACCTTTTATACCACGCATGGCAAATATTTACCAGGCCACAATATAGTAATGACATTGTAGAGTCATGCTGCAGGAAAAAAAATCACCATACATTATTGTAACATCAACCATCTTTCTTGTTAAATGTTGTTGCAACCATGGTTATCTATGAAACCTTTGGTAAAAATCTGCTATCCTGATAGATGACATTCATCCCACATTTCTAAGAATGATTAAGCCTCTGGACTAAAGAGAGAATCTAAACCAGCCTTTCTCAACCTTTTGACCCTGGAGGAACCCTTGAAATATTTTTCAGGCTTCGGGGAACCCCTGCACATTCAGTCTCAAATATAGGCCAGAAGTTACAAAATTATTATATTCGTTTCATATGTAGGCCTGTATATATGCATGAACAGTGTCCTTAAACTAAAAATAATGAAACTTACCTCTTTAATGTGAAGTTGCCTGAATTTGAAATCATTTTTTAAATAAATCATGATCTCCCAGGGAACCCCTAGTGACCTCTCGCAGAACCCTGGTTGAGAAGCCCTTATCTAAACCATTGTGAATTTTATGAAACAAAGTGATCCATTGATTTCAGAAGAAATTGGATCAGGAAGTTAAAATTTTCCAATTTTCTGTTAGAACCACACCCAGAAATTCCAATCTCCATATTCCATAACACAAATGTGCTATAAAATAGTAGATAATGCTACTTTAAAATCTTGAAGTAGAGAATCAGATTACAAAATACATTAGGAATGGTACTACTGAAGTTAATTATATGAGAAAAAAGGTCCCTGCCTAACACAGTTTAAAGATCAACCTGTTTAGAATCAATGTAATTAATTGCATAATAGAAAAATGCCATTAAAATTAGAATTTTCTAAGTAAGTAACAAAGTTCATAGTCAGTACCACTGTAAGGTGATCGTTTCAACAGTTTATTCTCTAAGGAAATATAACTACTGGAAGCTGTTAAGATTACTTTAAATGTAAACATTAAGGAAATTTAAAGAGGCAACACCGCTGAAACTGCCACTGTTCAAAAGATGAACACTGAACTTTGCCATAAAGGGGGGGGGAGAGAACCTTGAGCACAGATAAATCTTCTCCCATGGAAAGGAAACATCAGAAAAGAAAATATTGCTAACAGATGTATGTGGAAATGATTGAACTCAAAATGTTTCTACTTGGTGAGCAGAGTCAGGATTAATACTGGACACAACTATGGGTTGTGATGAACTTGATATAAAAACATACTGAAATTATCCACAATTTTGCTATTGATCAGAAATTTCATAGAAGACTGAGTACTATGAAAAGGTCAGCTTACTGCAAAAAGAAACAAAGGAAAAGGAAAGAGGGATGACAATGGAAAAAATCAAATCTATATCCTAAAATACCATTTTAGTATTTTAAAGTTCTTTTGCACAGCTTCGTGTGGTGCACCAAAGTCACCCTTTCCTGGACCAGAAGGGACTGTGCTTGGTCACTCATGCTTTAGTAGGTTACTATAATGCGCTCTACATGGGGCTCCCCTTGAAGAACAGCTACCCTGGAAGCTTGAATTGGCCCAGAATATGGCAGCATGAGCATATAAGTGTGCCTTGCTTTGCCCATGTTACACCTTTGCTCTGGTGAGCTGTGCTGGCTTCCTGTTTGCTTCTGGGTGCAATTCAAGGTACTGGTTATTACCTATAAAGCCCTACATGCATGGGACTTGGGTAACTGAGGGACTATCTTACTCCCATCACCTCTACCTGTCCCATTAGGTCAGGCAGGAGGGACATTCTCTGGTTCTCTTCTACTAGAGATTCTAATCTAGCAGGACCCAAGAAGTGTGTTTTTTCCATAACAGCACCTGCCCTCTGATATCTCACAGAGTCCAAGATTTGGCTGGCCTCAACTTCGCTCACCTTCTGGAACGCCTTGAAGATCTGGCTGCTTTCACAGGCATGGGGGCCAGAAGAGTAATCGAGCCTACGCTATTGGTGAATGGTGTTGTCAGGAGCCATTCGGTGTTAGTTAGCTGGGAATTATATTTTTAATTTTTTAAATATACATAGTACTTATATTGTATTTTCATTCCTGTTAGCAACTCAGAATCACATTGGTGAGATAGGTAGTCATATAAATCAATATAAATAAATAGACAAATAAACAAATACTGAGTATGGAGTAAGACAAAGATGTGTGATATTTCCTTGGGTAAGAGAAAATAATCTTTATTAACTGGAGCCATTAATGTACTTTTTTATGCAGAGATGCTGTACTGTTGGCTGACAATAATCTGCAGGAAATGTTAAATAGATTATATGATGCAACAAGAAGTATAGACCTGGAAACTAATGTATAAAAATAAGGTACTTTTGTTTGATAGGAGAAATGGGATGAACAATAAGTTACAACAGACCTATGTGCCCCCCCCAAAAAAATAATTTACTGGGACAAGAACAGGATTGGTAATTTTAAAGACATGCAAATGCTGGAAGAAAGGTAATAGATAAGAGGAAGTTACTTTCTTTCTTTCTTTTTTTTAAAGAATGTTATTAAATTTCAGAAAAAGATAAAAGATACAGAAAACAAACAAAAAAACTACAAAAAAAGAAAAAGAAAAACTAAAAAAGTTTGAAAACACAAGAGAATTTTTTTAAAATAGATTACAAAAAGAAGTCACTTCCAACTTTAAACATCAAGGATATACAGCAATTTTCCATAATCAATCCCTTACTCTATATTAAACCAAAATAACATTATTTCTATGTCAACCCCCTAGCACATTATAAAAATCACTAAATAGTAATAGTAATAGTTAAATAGTTAATAGTAATAGTAATAGAAGTGATAGTTCCTCCTGGGGGTGGCTGGCCCCATAATGTCCTCCTTTTATATACGATTTTAGCATTCTTGGATTTTTATCTATTATTTATTATATTGTTTTAGGTGTAAGTTATGTTTATAGGTTTTAATTGTTGATATTTTGTAAACCGCCCAGAGTCCCCCATTGGGGGAGATGGGCGGTGATAAATTTGAATTATTTATAAATAACTAAATAAATAAATAAATACCATTGCTCCCTCCCCTTATATTAAAAGAAAAGAAAAAGTTTAAATCACCTAATCAACTCCCCCCAAAAAATAACATTTTATTTATTTATTTGTTTGTTTGTTTGTTAGTTAGTTAGTTAAATTTATATGACTGCCCAACTCCCCGAACAGGGGACTCTTAATTATTCCCATCCTACTACTATTCTATACTGTACATTCCTGTCTACTGTAATAAAAATCAAAAATCAAAAAGCATGTAAATTGTCTGCCATTATAATTAATAATACAAGAAACATGAATTAATATTTTTAAAAAAAACCTTAATAATCTTAATCCCAATAATTAACGATAAATAAAATCATCCAAAGCCAAAAGACCATCCAGATAAATATTTTAGCCTCTTAACCCACTTCAAAATAGACCAAAGCATTTACACATCCCCATAATAAACAGAGCTATTTTCTTAAAGAAATCAAACAGCCCAACTGCTCCCCTCACAAACACAGACTTCTCTTCAAAAAACCTCCCATACATAATAGACCCTTCTTTTCCATAGCATTCCATCAGAAAGTCAAATTCACTCATGTCTTGCAACTCAATTTCTCCATTAAACTTCTTCAATTCAGCATTGTCAATTTCATCCGGCATTTCAACAGAAGCCCCCATCTTGCTCTTAGAAGAGACATTTCCATCGCTGTTAAATTCTTCAATTTTGTCCACAGTATCCTCAACCAGATGGCACATTTTAGACCACATATTTTCCACAATGCTCTGAATGTCTTGCATAATAACTTGGCAGGAATCAGAAAAAAATCTGCTTAATATTTGCTTTAATATCTTGATGGAAGTCAAAGAGAGCCTGGTTAAGATCACCCATGTCTCACACAGTGAATTATGGTGCCCCCTGGATACTTAACCGGCAACAATAAAAGGTAATGGAAAATTTCTGAACTGAGTTAAGATAAGATAACAGACAGTTCCGCAGAGAAAGTAGCAGCAGGAAAGTAAAAGTTCAGAATGGCAGATTCAACGTGTAGGAAAAATGCTAAAATTTTCAAAATTAGCACAAAAATAATAACAGGGAGATGATAATATACTCTCAACCCTCCTTAGTATTGGATGGAAAGCAAAATCCAACGCTTAAAAAGAATTTTTTCAAAAAAAAATAATAATCACAAAAATAATGATAAGCACCAAGAGAGATCAATGGTTGTTGTGGGTTTTCCGGGCTGTGTGGCCGTGTTCTAGCAGTTTTTGTTCCTAACGTTTTGCCAGTAGCTGTGGCTGGAATCTTCAGAGGACAGGAGCACAGCTAGAAGATTATCTCTGTGCCCAAGTGGAGGGTGTGTGTCCCTGCTGGTGTTTATAGCTGCTGAGAGGTCATTTACAAGAGATTGGGAGAGGGTTTTTTTGTGGTGATTATGGGGTGTGGTGCTGTCGTGTGTGGGATTAGCACATCTATTGTGTGAGTTGTTTGTATATTTCTGTGGTTGAGTAGAGTTCATTGACCTTTTGCAAGCTGTGTTTTTCAGGACTGGCATCCAGGTTTTGCTGATGTTTAGGCTTTCTTCTTTTTTATTGAAACTGTGTTGGTGTTTATGTATTTCAATGGCTTCTCTTCAAGAGAGATAATTTCTTCTTAATGTAGAAAGCCTCTCTTAGGGTACAAATACTTAAAAAAAATAAATTGGGTACTTTAGAAATGGGGTGGCTGGACTTAATGTCCCTTTAAGGCTGCAGCGTGGCTTGGAAATGGTGATGTCCCAGCCTCCCGGCGAAGTCTTACCCATCGATTGCGAATGCTGTTTATGATCTCCTGGCTGCAATTCGCCATCTGGAGGATGAATGGGTCAATTCCGAGCGTTTTCCTTGATTCAGAAAAATGCTCCTTCAGGAGAAACCAGCCTGAGCCCCAAAAAACTGCCATGATGCCAGTTCTGCCTGCAGAGCTCGTGGGCACGGCTGTTCAGTCTGCCATGTTCCCACTGGAAGTCTCGATAATAGGAAGTTACTTTTAAGGAAAAAATTGGTCTTGAAAAAAGCAAAAATGATTGTGTATAAGACTGTACATCTGTGAACTTTGTTATGTGGAATTGAGAGTTGGTTATTTTAGGAGAAAAATAAAAGTTCACTGCAGTGGGAATGTGGCACTTAAGAAAGTGTGTGGTAAAAAAAATGATAGGATAAAAATAAGTGAAAGTGGATTGAATGCAAATATGAATAACCAATATGAAAGAAGTACATCAAGGTGTTATATAGAGAGTCTGAATGAGGATTGGATCACAAAATAAAAATATGAAGGAAAAGTAACTTGCTTAAAAGGAAGGGAAAGACCATGAGAGCTGTGGTCGGATGGAGCTTGAAGAGAGGGAAAAACTTAAAGAAAATTAATGAATGAATCAGTGTATGGCCCAATGGAAGCAAGGATGGTTTGCAAGCATATAGTATGTGCAAGCCTAGTGACTAGTGTTGGTCTTAACTAGGTTTAGTTATATTTGCTTTCTTTTTCTCTTAACTTCTATCACCAAATTCTTTAGCTTATTCCTTCTTATTCATTTTGTGTACTGTGCATTTCTGTGTTTTGCTGATCTAGAAGGAAACAGGTGGATAGTTATATAAGGACATGCAACAGCAAAGAAAATCAAGGATGGGTATTACTCTGATAGAAAAGGATTTGGCTTCCAGAGAGCAAATGTGAACAAAGGAACAAGGGATAGGCCTATCTATGATGATGATTAGGCTCCAGAGAAAAGTAATTTACAAAAAACTGGGAATTTGCCTTGAGCACATGTAAAATAAAAACAAACCCTAACACCATTATATAGTTCTTGTCTGATTGCTCACTAAACCTAGATGGGTTAGATTCCTTCCTGTGTCCTGGAAGATTTCACTCCACAATTTAGGTATATGTGTAGGATCCCTTTCTTTCCTTCCCCAGAGTCAGCTGCTCCTCCCAAGGAAATTCAAAAGAAAAAAAAAACATTCTTTGCTTAATGTTTAACTAGATAATACAAATATGCCTAAAAAGAAAAATTAGCCCATAGTGATATTCTATACATTGATATATAGCATTTCAAATAATGTGATTAATGGCTTATCAGTATTTCAGTAATGGACTCATGTTTGTTCAGCAGCAGTGTATCATGGCCCCTGAATAATGACTTTTTAAATGTAATGCTGTTTAAAAACATATCTGGCAATAAAACATTTTAGGAATTTAGATAATGATTAATTTTACTGACTTGCCTGTAAAAAGTTTTAAAACGTATATTGGCTTTTTGCAGTATTTTACTAAAAGATATATGGGACTAGTAAGAAATGGTGAATATCCCATTAAAGTTGTGCTCGATTCCTGGTGACTTTGTAGACATGTCTGGGTAGTCCTCTTGGCAGAAATAGAGTTGTGCTTTGCCACTGCCTTCATTCAGGACTTTTTAAAGAACTTCCCAGGGTAGTTTACAGCTGTGATATTCCCTGGCGGTCTCCCACCCAAGTATTATCCAAGCCTGGCCCTGCTTCGATTCTGAACCCATCCAAGGTCCACAGTTTGCAAAAAGTAATGATAAAATATAGTTGTTCCTGCTTTAGTTACATTGGCCAAACTTGCTTGTGTTTTTCCTATTTACTACTTTCTTAACCATAGTTCAAAAGTTTCATTTGCCTTAATTGAAATCCACAATTTTCTACAGTTTCTTGATCCACTGGATATAATTTTTAAACAGTTGTAACTTGAGGGTCTCTCTCTCTCTCTCTCTCTCCAATGATTTCAGGGCTGCATTTTGTGACAGCTCAGTCTGACATTAGTTCATTGCTTGCTTCCTTCTTTGGCCACAGCTGGCCTCTTGCTGTTCACAGCTGAAAAGTGAAATCAATGCCTGGTCTAACAAAATGCAGATGAAAGCCATTCTGATCACATATAGTCATTTCCCGTAATTTTATCAGCCTAGAGTTATTTACATGATCTCTGGAAATGATTGGTTGTTCATCTAAATATAATATTAGTTTTTATGTTGTTTTTTAAAAAAACTTTTCTAAAGCTCAACAGCGTATGTGCAGCTCAGTTAAAGTTTTCTAACCTATCACTTTGTTTCAAAGCAATATTAACATTCTAAGTAAATTACAAGGATGTAAACTACATTCCACAGATTTTGTATCCAGTCAGAAGCTAGTGTTATTATCTATTTAATTTTTTCTACTCTGCATAAGCTTGAAAGGGGGGGGGGGACCACATAATATGCCAATCCATATATTCATTGACCTCAGCCACTTAACTTTTATTTGAGGAATTCTATGTTGGTAAAGCTATGTTCCTAGCTAGTGGCTTATGTTATAGTTTAATGCTCTAAAGATCAGACAACAACAGTGTGTTTGATGGAAAACAGTCTTTCCTATTTTAAATGGTTCCTGCTTTGATTATAGGCATTTATTATAATTATCGAGATATTGTTCTAGAATTGTAGTAATGGAACCATTTAAAATGGGTATAATAGTGGTTTATTGGATTTTGTAGGAGAACAGAATAGATAAAGTGGTCCCCTTTACAAATGGATCCACTGCTTGCTAAATATGCTTATTTTGTTTTGTTTTGTTTCAACTAATTTTGTTTTCTATGGCTCACAATTACATTAAAATGAAGTATTATTGCTATATGGTTTAAAATCAGAACAAGACTTTTATAGCTTCAAATAATTAATTACTTACTGATAACATAATTGTATCAAAGGTAATATTGAGTTTAGATAAATAAAACATTAAAAGAATGTTTTATTGAAACATTCAATATGTTTTTTGAATGAAAAGAATGAAAAGAAAAAGAGGGCATACATGAATATCCTAGCGCCACCCCTTGGAAGTTGAAAAAATACCTTACATTTGATTTTACATTGATATGATCTTTAGATATTCCATTGTTCCCTCAGCCTGTTTTATACCTTATTATAAGCAGTGGTTTTGTAATGACCTTATCAAACTCTTTCACAGATTGTCTGCTGATTACTGTGCCTTTTATAAAGATATGTAACAATGTGTTGAAAGAAGAAACCAGCCTACTCCAGCTGTCATGAGTACCTGAGCAAGGGAAGTTTATAAACTTTCCCTATTCAACACGTGGTGCCAGCTTAGTATGTCTTTTAGCAGAAAAACAGAAAAAAACAGTACACTTAGACAGAGCTAGAAGCATAAACCAAATAATGTATAGATTATAGCAAAGACCATCTTTTTTTCTGCTAAAGTTAAACATCATTAATTCTTTTTCCATACTGTTGCTTTTACAATTGGAACATTAGTTATCAAATGCTATGGCTTAGGTCTTAAAGTACTGCATAGTATAATTATTTTAGTAAGCATGGGTAAGTGCAACAGATTTCAAGTCAAAACTCATTGTTTTTAAGTATCATCCATTAGCATTATAAAACTTGATAAAATACTATGCTTAAGACAGTTACACCTCTCTTGATGTCAACATCCCCAGAAAAATTACTTTTGTTATCTCTTGTGGCCAATAATACTCAAGATCATCAATTACATTTTTCATATGATTTTAATTTATCTTACCAACAATGTTTAAATTATATGCCTTTCTATGTAACGTATCCTTCACCTCTTTGACAGGTACCACTACACTTTCAGAAGCTAACAATACTATAATATTAGCAATTAAACAAAAGCTTCTGCCATCAGTCCAATCAAAGCCTATTCCAGCTCAAGCAGAAATTGTTTTACTTTTATTATTTTACATGTATATGCAACATTTCTGAGGCAGTAAAACTGAAATGTAACATGACCTCTCTGCACCAACCAAAAAATTCCACATTGTTTTTAATGTACATATTAAATTGGGTTTAACATTTTAAGCTATGAAGGGCTTCTTACAGCACTATATGAAACAGTCTAGAGACAATGGAGAAACATGGAGAATGTGCCAATAGCAATCAAAGAACTATACAGAATGAAGGATGATTTATGAAAATGGCTGAATTAGCTAAATTTAGACTATAAGCAGAAAGGCAAGAGGTCACAGTACAGTCTATAAATATCTTAGTAACAATATATCTTCTGTATTATTCAGTCAGCTAAAAGCAGAAGAAAGAGCTATAGCTTCAAGCACTAAGAAAAAATTAACAGAATAATTGGTGGTAAAATATATGCTTTCTCGGCATGCAATCTGTGCTGGTATATGGGCAGACTTATTCAGAACAAGCAATATAACAATATTTTTAGAATGAAATCTGTGGAACTATCTCAATTCTTCAGTAACTTTAACAAAGTAGTAATAGATCTGACATGATATGTACCTTTAGGAAATACAAGGATTACTTCACAATGCAGCATTATTGAAGCTATTGTCACAAGACAGTACATTTCCATAAAGATCATCCATAAAGATCCCAAGTGAAGCCCATTCTCTGCTATGGCAGCTCACTGGTGGCTTTGGGCCAGTCATTTTTACTTAACCTAACCTATCTCATAAGTTGTTATCATGGAAAAACCTGAAGGACAGAGCACTATGTATGCTGCTTTCAGCTCTCACAAAAAAGGTAGGATGTAAGTCAAATGGATATGGTAATAGATTACCTAGTAGCACAGTTTTTATTTTTGTATTAATGAAGAAAAACTAAATACACTACTATTTCAAGAGGCAGGAAAAAAACCACACAAATTAAAACAAAGCTCGCCTTCTTCTCTCCAGAAGAAAGAATGGTAGCTAGGCATTTAAATGTACAGTAGGAATTTTATTTATTTATCAGATTTTATTTATTTATCAGATTTTATCACCGCCATCTCCCCCCAAAGGGGGACTCCGGGAGGTTTACAATAAAAGCAGGAATGCAGTACAGGAGCTTGTTCTATCGAGAGAAGGCTGTTCAGCTTAGTAAATCATGGTAACTCCTTTATATGAGTAAAGGTGGTTCAGAAAAGAATACAAGTGGTTCATTTCATTACAAAGTAATTACAGTGTGCTTTCGTCTTACTATTTATCATGACTGAAAGATGACACTCACTATTAACCAAGGGAAACTGTTACTGAAATGCTTCCATCTAGATCAATACATGCCACATTTTTCTCCAGCAAGAAGTAATTATCCAGCAGAAGAATTCTCAATCAATATTCTCTCCTAAGTTAACTTATGGTTTGCAGTAGAGTCAACAAGTACTATACAACTAATTTCAGAAGAAGTCTATATTTCTAACAGCCATAAGATAGATAAAGGCAGAGCCATTTGCCTTATTTTTTTTAAAAAAGGAGTGTGAAAAACACATATGAATCTAACAAATGAATCTCTTGTTTCATAATTGTAACTGGTAGTTAGAATAATTGTTAAATATCACAAAAACAATGCAAGATGTCCTCATTTCCTAAAGCAATGCTTCCTGCCATCTTAAAGTAGAATTGATTTTAAACAACAGGAATCAAATACAAATCTATATAAAACATTTAATTCATTTTTTAAAGAAAATATGAAAATACTTATATCAAGTTAACAAGCAAATACAAAATGGGGAAATAAAATTTATTTCTAAGAACTTTATTCCTGCAAATATTTCCATTCAAAAGTTTTTTTTCTCTTTCTCCCTTTCTCTCTCTCTTTTAAAAAATTGGCCACAGAAGGTAAGCTTAGGCTTATAAACCAATCTAATATATAAGAAAAGGTTAAAGGGCATACGAAAAATCACTACTTCACTGAAAAAATCTGACATCCAATTTTCAAGCTGATTTATCAGTAGAAAGCTAAAATTGATAGTTGCCACTGGTAGGTAGGTAGCTGTCTGAGAAAGCTGCTACAAAGCCTGTAGTTTTGATTTAGCCACATAGATCAATACAAACCTATACTGTTTCAATTTTACAAATATTGATTTTCTGATATAACTTCAGGAAAAGGACATACATCATCAGCTTACAGAAAATAATCTTGAAATTTATTTCATAAACTTTCATTCAAAAAGGTTATTAAAAGATATGTGAAATACAGTAAGGCGTGTAAGAGAAAGAATCACTTGTAAAATAGAAGAGAATATGCTGCTATTTTAAATTATGAATAAAAATAGTTGTGTAGTCCAGATGCTGAGCTTTGAGATTTTATTTCCCCCCCTTCTGTCCCGTTTTAATTGGACATATATATTACTTCAGTTGTGAAGCATCCACCTAATATTTCTATTTTTCTCTCCCCCACTCCATCATACCATGGTTGAAAATTACTTAAATATATTTGCTTAAAAATAACCATCATTTGTGAAGAAGATGCTATCATAAAGATGATGAGCATGATATGTTTTCTATAATGTTTTAACGTATGTTTTAAATACATTTCCTAAATAAGCCTTTGTTGCTGAATTTTTAAAACTGCTTTAATTTTTTTTAAATAGGAAGCAGTATAAAACTATCTTAAATAAGATAAAGAAATAAATAATTCCAGGTGTTGATCCCAGAACTGTTCTTTGTTCTTTGCCTGTAACTGGGGGCCTCTGAACCTGAGAGCTTTAGAATGACGCCAAGCAATAGAAATACTAAAATTTAAGGGTAATCTATAAAAACGATAATAAAATCACACATTTCATTATAAATTATAGGATTCTCAAGTTAATAATGTCCTAAAACTATGATGTAAATTAATTTCCTATTCCTAGTTACATGTTACAAAAGTATACATTTATTGTACAAAAGTATGTATTTGCACATCTTTATAAAAGAACACTATAACAAATAACAATTTTTAAAAAAAGATAATTATTGCAAGACAAAGAGAGAGAGGTGTTCTTTTTTATTCTTCTCCTTTCCCAACCTAACCATATTCCCTCGCCAATACATTTCAAGAAATCTCCATGTGGAAAGAGACTAACATGTTGCTATGATCATATATTAGATGTGCAGCAGGTTAGATGAAGTTGATCCATAATAAATTGCTTTCAATGGAGTTAGATGGATGTATGTCCAGAAACATTTTTCACTGAAATAGGTGGAGTGGAGACAGCATCCATATGTGAGTACATAAAATTGTAGGGACCGAGAATTTTCCTTACATGTTGCCCTCAGTGAACAGAGATCAGCATGCAGATGTGAAGCACTTGTCAGACAGAATCAAGGTTATTAACATTTCTATTACATGCTGGACCAAGGGCATGGATGTCAAATGGTGCAGGGGAAGCATGACAGAATTGCTGCTTGATGACTGGGAAGGATAGTTTCATTTTACCTCCGCTGCAATGAATCCCCACCTCGACCTATTCTTATTTGCTCAGGCAAGAATACCATAATCAGTACTGATGAGAGCTTGCTAGTAGATGAGGAGGAATATTTTATTCAAGCACTATCACACAGCCAGAAAATGACTCTGATCTTGATATGCCCTGCCTTCCATACGCTATTTATTTTTTAAGGAGTTATATAAGAAATGAAATATATATTTCTTGTATGGTTTGGCTAAATACTGGATTTAAAGCTCAATTCTCTGACCAATCTGAAATTAATCTCTTGGTCAAGTACATTTTGTTATTATTGTTGTAATAATAATATTGTTTACAATAAATAAATAAATAAACAAACAATTTTCTTGCACTTTTCTGTTCTCTCTCTCTCTTTTACTAAGTAAAAACTCTTAATAAATATACATAAATACATGGAGAAAAAAATGCCCCAACCAACAGCAGCTCACGTGATCCAGGATTATTTTTCTAAAATTGTTTTCATCAAATGCATTACATGTCAGTAGTTAGCATTCCTTCTATATTATTTCCAACTATATGATGCAACTGGTTGTTATTATAACACTTTTTTGTTAATATTACTAAACGTCTGTCTGTCTGTCTGTCTGTCTGTCTGTCTGTCTGTCTATCTATCTATCATATTTATATCCCGCCCATCTACCCCGCAATGATTCTAAACCAAGGTTGGGCAATTTAGAGAACTAATTTCAAAACTTCTTTATAAGCAAATCAATTCAGAAGTCCAGAAGAGTGACTTATCCTGGCCACTCACTAGAAAGAGGGAAGAAAAGAGCTAATTGGGTTGGTACAAAGACTGAAAAAGAAATAAGACAGCATAAAGGTGAAAGAGGGAACAGAAAAAAGTGTTAATTATTGTCCTAGTCTGTTTATCAATGCTAGTACCTCTGAGTGAATGTTGACCTCAGCAGCTAAAAGGTCCCACATACTACTCTAGACTGAATTCTCTGAATTTAATAAACCATTGTCGTAACATTAAACTCTTCACTTATACAACATTATCCAGCTTAAAGGTGTGTCACTAGAAAATGTCGATCACTTTTCTTATCTCGGCAGCCATCTATCTACAAAAGCCGACATCGACGCTGAAATTCAGCATCGCCTGAGCTCTGCGAGTGTAGCTTTCTCCCGAATGAAGCGTAGAGTGTTTGAGGATCGGGACATTCGCAGGGAGACCAAAATGCTTGTTTACAAAGCCATTGTACTACCAACCCTTCTGTACGCCTGTGAAACATGGACCCTCTACAAACGCCACCTCCAACTTCTTGAAAGATTCCATCAACGCTGCCTCCGAAAAATTCTGCAAATTACTTGGGAAGATAGGCGGACTAATGTTAGCGTATTAGAAGAAGCGAAAACCACCAGCATTGAAACAATGATCATCCAACATCAACTTCGCTGGACCGGTCATGTTGTTCGAATGCCTGACCATCGTCTTCCAAAGCAGCTACTTTACTCCCAACTTAAGAATGGAAAACGGAATATTGGTGGACAGCAAAAGAGATTCAAAGATACTCTCAAAGCTAATTTAAAAAAATGTAATATCAGCATTGAGAACTGGGAAGCCCTAACTCATGAGCGTTTCAATTGGAGGTCAGCCTTTATTAATGGTGCTATGGACTTTGAAGAAGCACGAGTACAGGGTGAAAGGGAGAAAAGAGCTAAAAGGAAGGCACGTCAGGCAAACCCTCATCATGACCGTCTCCCACCCGGAAACCTATGCCCCCACTGTGGGAGGTTGTGCAGATCCAGAATTGGCCTTTACAGCCACTTACGGATCCACCGTTAAAATTTTACCTTTGGAAGACAATCTTACTCGGCTACGAGTGATCGCCAATGAATTATATATTTTGTCCCTCTGTATGATTGGTCTTTGGCATTCCCTTTGAAATGGTAAAAGATTAATTTAATCAATGATATGGCTTAGAAAAAAGTGCAACATTCCTTCTGAGTTTCTTGAAAAAATTAAAATCTATGTATATGTAATAACTCACATAGTGTAAAAATGCTAAAAATACCTTACTTACCTGACCTTACTGATTTTTTTTTGCTTCTGTGAATCATTTGTCTTAATAATATCCTTGTTTTGTCATTGACAAAAGGAATACAAGTTCCTTCTGAAATCAATAAAAGCTGAGTTAAAGTACTGTATGCTTTTCTGCTGAAGTAATTTGCTTGAATTTTTGTTTTAATATCTACCAGATGTATTCTGTAAGCATTCCTGAAAATGGTTTAAATAGCAATAGAAGAAGTGAATTTGCAAAAGAGTGCTTTAGAAGACTGCTCCAATCATTCCACATTATGTCTTCTTCTATTATCTTAAATATTCAATAATGCTCAATAATCAAAAATTTATAATCAGCTTTTATGTCCTTGACATTTGGATATTAATCTTAGCATTTTTTTCTTTGACTTAGAAGAGCTGTTTGGATCACTACCTACCAAATGTTCTTCACTTAATTATTTTATACCTCTTTTCTCTATCCCATACCCCACTGCTGTCATTTTTTCTACAAACGTATTTCTCAGATCTTCCATGCAATATTCTGTTTCAATTTTACTTGAGATTTACTTAAACCTTATGATTTGTTAGAATCTTAGATTTTATTTTTCCTTTTTATTTGACAGGATGTGTTTCATCTCACAGCCTTGTTCCATTTACATTATTGTAATGCTAAGGATGGCTTTGACTACTGCTTTAATTTAATTGCATATTTTGGATAACTACTCATTCAAACTTTTCCTATCTATATACTTCCTTATCTATCAGCTGGGTTATTTTTAAGCATTTCCTTCTAATCACGTTCCTTTCATTCTACATATACAGATGCACACTAGCTATTCTTGGTAAATGGTTACTATCCCAAATAATACATTAACCTTCCATAAATCTTTGAGTACAGATGCACCGTTCACAATTTTTAGAAGCATTATTAAATCTATTCTTGGGGGAAAAAAGGTTGATGTAATTCTAGTCCTTTTAATTTCTCTTAATTATAGTGAAATGAACCTGGTGTCAGTGTTGTAAGGGTTAGCTTAGCTTAACCAACGCCATCTTGCTTTTGGAACCTGCTTGCTAAATGGAACTAGGTTATAGGAGACTGCAGAGACCTTGCTGCTGTCTCTAGGGAGATAACACTCTCCAAGGATTGTTTGGAATACCAGGAGACATGCAGACTGCCCCTGGAGGTCTCTAGGATGCTTACTGCTAGCAATGCAGATTTAGGAACCTTGCCGTCTGACTAGGAGGAGGGTTCACTATGCTTTCTTACTGAGCTTTGCAAACCCTATATACTGTAAGTACTGAACTTGTATGTGTGTGTGTGTAGATCTTCCCAGGCATTTTACTGTCATGATGTCTGTGGAGACCTCCACCCAGCTTGGCCAAAATAAATGCTGTTATTTTATATCTCCAAGCCTCGACTCAAGACTGTTATTGGTAACTTCAGGAACTTGGGTAAAACAGTGTAAGCAGGGGCCTTACAGTGTTAAAGAAAATTAATAAAGGAACTTTACAGACTATAGAGTCCCTTGCAAGGGAGATGGGCGGGGAATAAATTGAAATTAATTAAATATATATATATATATATATATATATATATATACACACACACACACACACACACACACACACACACACACACACACGACAAACTTACATGAAAAAGCATGTAGCCTATAACCTATGTGTCCTTTCACTGGTTGGGAGCAGAGTATCTGAAGGAATACCTTTTTCTCACGTCCATATCTAAACAGTAAGGCTATCTACAGAAAGTCTGCTCCAGGGGCCCTCTCATGGTGAGGCAGTGAGTAGCTACCTAGAAGCAGGCTTTTTCAGTGTAGCACCAACTTTGGAGCACCCTCTCCAGTGAGGTAGATCTTGTGCCATCTTTTTGGTACCGAATACATTTTTCTTCTCCTAAGCCTTTTAATATTCTGTTTATCCTGTTGTGACTTTTAATTTATCACTGTGTCTCAAGATAACAACAACAATAAATTAAATTTGTATGCCGCCCAACTCTCAATAACTCTGGGCGGCTGACAACAAAGAAATTACAATAAAACATAAAAGATAAAGATAAAAGCTGGCAAGCACGTTGAAGTGAGGGCCACATTCTCCCTCACCAAAGGCCTGGGTGAAGAGCCAAGTTTTCACGGCTCTTCTAAACAACAGCAGAGTGGGGGGCCATACAGATCTTGGGGGGAACCTCATTCCAGAGGGCAGGTATGCTACAGAGAAGGCGTGCCTCTAGGGTCCTAAGAGACAACATTGTCTAATCAAAGGAACCCGGAGCATGCCGACCCTGCAGGATCGAATCAGCCGGGCAAAGTATGTTGCAGTAGTCAATCCACAAGATGACTAGGGCATGAGTGACTGTCTGAAGGGCCCATGATCTAGGAAAGAGCACAACTGTGCAAAGGCCTTTGTAGCCCTAGCTGACACCTGCTCTTCATGCAGGAGCTGCAAGCCCAGGAAGACCCCCAGATTGTATATCAACCTTGAAGAGGGAAGTGCTATCCCATCCAAAGTCAAAAATGGAATATGCCCTGATCTGGGCAGTCAAAACACCCATAGCCACTTAGCTGATTTTATGATCAAGGAGGGGCCCGGAACCAGTAAATGGGTGGCTGATCTGACAGCACAGAGAACCCTGTCCATTTCCTCAGAAGTCACAAGCTCAATCTCATTCCAGATCACATCCTCAGACCACGCCCCAGGCACATCAGCCTGCTCTGCCCAGTCAAGAGTCCCATTCGGAGCGAATCTGAGTGACTTTATCCATCAGATAGCCTGAATAATTCTCACAGCAACCCAACAGATGTTCCAAGGGGCCCTCCCTACACAATAGGGACCGTGTTACCCTACCCGCTGGACAGCTATCAGTGGACGCAATAAGGGTAGAGAAATATTGACATTTTGCTGCCCTTGTCACCATGAGGTAATCCCTAATATGGGCTTTTACTTATGTCAGGTCAAACTCACTTTGAGTCTTCCCCCAACTGTGCTCTAGGCATCTCTTCTGGTGTTTCAACTCCCAGAGGCCCTTGGTAAACCAAGGTACACCCTGGGATCACTATAGCCAAGACTAAATTCTCATATTATTTTAATTTAATCATATTTATTTTAAATATTTTATAGAATATTATATGCTATCTTAATTGTAAGACAAAGGGAGGCTCATAAGAACTAAAACAAACCATAAAAATATTAAAAGAATAAAATGTAACAAACAAACCCAGGCAGTAATACATGGTAACAGCAACCCTCCTATAAATTATAATCCACACACTTAGCAAAATATTGTTTTTATTTCCAACCTAAATGTTAACAGAGAGGGGCCCTGCCCAGTGGATGGCAGACTGTTCTAAAAATCTAGGGCAGCTACAAAGAATTAAAGTTTCCTGGTCCCTCCCCCACAACCCCATCCCAGCTTTAGCTTCATGGGGTGGAGATATTCAGCATGACTTTCATGACTTGAATGATGGGCAGTTTCTACATGAGATGGTCCTAAACATAGCCAGACCTATGCCAGCACTTGTGTTGTACCAGGAAATCTATAGGTAATAAGGGCATCAAGCAAAGGAGGAGTGCTACCCTGCTGAATCAGCTTTCATCTCTCAGCATGTGGGTCACTATATCAAATGGAATATACCACTTTGGAAGACTAATTTTCCAAAGAGTATTCAAAAGCAACCCTAACTAGATCACACTTTAGGAGTCCATATATGAGAATGGATGATTAAACCGATGGAACTGGCCCAAATGGCCAAGTTAACAACGTTGATAAGAAAAAATACAGTGTGTGGATTAGTCTCTATTTGGCAACCACTTTTAGACTATTTGCTTGTGTCAGAAAAAAATGAAGTTTTGATTTTGGGTTTTGATGATTAAATGGTTTGATCTGATAGAAATAATGTTACTAAGGTTTAACTAATGGTAAGAGATTATATTTGTAAATGCATTTATATATATATTGGAGAAGGTCGGAAGTCACTTTCTGTTTCTGTTTTCTCCCTAACTCTGCACTTTTATAGTTTTTCTTTTTTTTTCCAGCTCTGTATATCTTTTCTATATTCTACATTTTGTATTTTAATTATACTCTGAAAATTAATAAAGTTCTTTAAAAAAAGGAGTCCACATATGAGGTGATGAGGGCATGAATGACTATGGCCAGAACATCAAATTCCAAAATGGGCTACATTTAATGCATGAGTTAACTGAGTTAAGGTTCTCCTGACTACAGCCTCCACCTGCAGTTCCAGTAGGAGCCATCCAACAGAATCCACAAATCATAGAGCTGCTCCTTCAGTGAAATCTACTATATACTTCTTTAACCCAAAGTAAAATTAAAGGTAAAGGTTCCCCCCACACATTTGTGCAGTCGTGTCCGACGCTAGGGGCTGGTGCTCATCTCGGTTTGTTAGCCGAAGAGCCAGCTCTGTCCGAAGACGCTTCCATGGTCATGTGGCCGGCATGACACGCACGGAACGCTGTTACCTACCCACCGAAGTGGTACCTATTTATCTACTTGCATTTGCATGCTTTCGAATTGCTAGGTTGGCAAGAGCTGGGGCGAGTGCGGGAGCTCACTCCGTCACGCGGGGCTAGGGATTCGAACCTCCGAACTTGCGACCTTCCGATCGACAAGCCTGGCGTCTTACCTGCTGAGCCACCACGCCCCCTTTAACCCAGAGTACACAGCTGTATATCATCAGCATATTGATTATTCCTTACACTGTTGGTAGACAACCTCTGCCAGGAGCTTCATATAGATGCTAAACAAGATGGGTGAGAAGACCAAGTTCTGGGATGCCTCATATTTCAGTGTCCGGATTTTCAAGCTCTCTTGTCCTTCACTACCACCTAAAACTGCCCATATATGAAGAAGTGAAACTACTGTAAAACAATATCTCCAAATAGCATTATCAGGTTTCCCTGGGCTGGCAATGCCAAAAAACCAGTTCAAGAATATATTTCCAAATAGACGAGGTTTATTGTAGAAAATAGAGAGCCAGTTTGGT
This sequence comes from Charina bottae, assembly GCA_023362775.1. Taxonomy (NCBI): domain Eukaryota; kingdom Metazoa; phylum Chordata; class Lepidosauria; order Squamata; family Charinaidae; genus Charina; species Charina bottae. Next base: position 104,526,397 of record JALMGJ010000004.1, read on the forward strand.
CTAGTGGTTAAGGCTCCGGGCTAGAAACCAGGAGACTGAGAGTTCTAGACCCGCTTTAGGCATGAAAGCCGGCTGGGTGACCTTGGGCCAGTCACTCTCTCTCAGCCCAGCTCACCTCACAGGGTTGTTGTTGTTGTGGGAAAAATAGGAGGAGGAGGAGTATTAGGTACCTTTGCCGCCTTGAGTTATTTATAAAAATAATAAAGGCGGGATGGATGGATGGATGGATGGATGGAAGGAAGGAAGGAAGGAAGGAAGGAAGGAAGGAAGGAAGGAAGGAAGGAAGGAAGGAAGGTGCTATGAAGCTATTACAAAAGAATTCCAGCAACTGTGTGTATTAAATATGAGCCCTATTTATAATGAAATCAAGGTTCAACATTGTTGTTCCTCTTTCTTCCACATGGATGATGTATCAAGCTACTTGGCAATTCCCTTTGGGTGGAAGGCTTGGTATCTATTTGTCTTCTATTATGGTAATAGATGAACCTAATACCATGCTGTTTACTTTTGACTATGGGAGAAAAAGCTCTCACAACTATAACTGATGGTAATAACAGCTGCTGAGAAGTCTACCAGTAGGCCTGTAGTCCCCACATCTATGCTTTATTGTAAATCATTCACAACAGCAATTAATGAAGTTTCTGTCCTTTGACCAAGTTCAAAACTGGACTAGATAGGATCCAGGTAATCTGATTCTTCTACAATCCTTTGCAACTAAGCCCCAACTACTTTTTCCAAACTCTTACTCAGAAAAGGAAGATTGGAGATGGGAAGTTCTAATATTGCCAGGTCCAAGGATGGTGTCAGGCCGAGCCCAAGAACGACCAAGAATCAGCCCAGCCAAACATCAGTTTTTTTATTTGCTAACGCCATACAGACAGAATCTTGCCAGACTCAAGCAACTCTACCTAACCTAAGGGGAAATAACCTGGGAAATCTCTAGGGTGGGGCTATTCTGAATCTCTTGGTTTTCCCAGAACTGCCCCCTGGACTGTTTCCTCTTATCTCTTTCCCCTTCTTGGAATGTGCTCCCTCCTTCCTGAGAACCAGCGGCACTGCCGAAATCCACCACAGATGGCCTCTTCAGGAAGGGGTATACTATAGCCTCCTTCACTACCCTCTCCTTCAAAGTAGCATTCACAGTCTCTCTGGTCCAGCTCCTTGTCCCAGGTGGGGAAATTTCTGAGTAGGCAACCCCCATCTTTGCCCACAAAGATCTTTATACATTTGAGGTTTTGGCACCAGCATCCCAGAATGAAGTTTGGTTTCTATCTTTTACAATTTCTTAATTGCAAAATTTAATTTTTAAAAAAAAAATAACATTACACATAGCCCTTTTTCTTTGTCTAGTACAAGCTCTTGATTATGCACTAGTCACCTTTTGCCTTTATCGTTGCAATCTTCTGTTTGGTCTTCCTTTGAATCATCTTAATTCACTAATATCTTTCTCTATCAATGTAACTATGCAACAGTTCTCCAACGACCCTAGTCAGGCTTCCAGTTTACTCTCTGTACAAATGTCTTTCTCTTAACTTCAGAGCTCTCTGTTTTTTCCTCCTTGTTCTTATATCCAAATATATCTCTTCCCATGAATTTTGCTCATCCAGCTCCAGTCCATAGGTCTACTGTCTGAGGCAGCCCTATTTTCTCTCTTATTATTACTCAAGTCTGAATCTGTTTCCATTAAATCCATTACTTTTTAAAACTTCATCTTCAACACCAATACTTCTTAGGAAGTCTGAAAATTCTCATTAATCTCAATCCTGCTAAATCCAGCATTATAGCTGAGCCAAATTGTGAGTGATATTAAAGGACTGGTCCTTTCTTGCTTCCCATGCCTCTATCTGCCTTTACTCTGCCTTTTTATTATACTTTTTATACTGTAAATCCCTTGGAATGAGAATCTTAAACTTTTTTTTTCTTTATAATTCCATGTACATTAATGGTAGGTCATTAACAAACAGTACTTGAGAGATATAGAAAGGCAGATTGTTGATCCCAACTTTAGCTTCTGAGAAACTGCTATCAAGTGTATGCTACAAATGAATTTAAAAATCAAGCAAGAAAAGAAAGCAAGCTAGGATTCTAAATGCAGAACCTAGCACCTAATATCAGTATTTTGATTAGGTAATAGTACATTTTATTGTAAAATTTAAGTTGAGTACCAGATTATGCTTACAAGGTAATCACTGTATGATCAGGAATGGATTCAGGTTATTTGTATCATAAACGCTCAAAACCATTCAAAATAATTAACAACATACCTATATGAAACAGCTCCCCAAGCACCATGCTTATTAGTAAGAATATTCAGTATTTTCTGCTTCAGCTGATTTGCTGTAACATGATCACGATGCTTGGCTGCACTGATAAGGTGATCACACATCTTCTCCTCTTCTCTTCTATCAGCAGCATATTGGGCACATTGTGACTAAAAAGAGAAATGATGTTCGTAATTTCAGAAGACAAATATCTTAAGCTTGTTATTGTTTTGCTAAACCATTCTTCATTTCTTAAAAAATAATCAATTAAGCCTATGCATAGTATACAATAAAATATGTTTAATTCAATCGGTGTATCCCGAAACATGAAGGTATACTGTAAATGGGTCCAAAAATGGGTGCAAGTGAAACATATGCATGCTTGCTGAAAAAAGTTCTGTGCTAGCAACATTGCACACAATCCCTAACTCTCAAAAGATGCTTTTTGCCAGACAGAGAGGACTCCGAAAGGAAGCAACTCAGAGGGGAGCACTATTGCTAAAATACACACAGAGACACAAACACATGTACAAAAATTATTTTATTAAATATTTTAAATAAAATATTATAATTTAGTGAATTTAAGGGCATGGATTACTATAACTCATTGACCAGTTAAGCAAAATACAGGCCTCTTGTTTTTTCCTTTTGTTACTAGAAGATAATAATTTTCTTAGAAAATGAAAATCCAGAAAGGTTATGCTGCATATGAAGAGTAACAGCTCTGAGAGAAAAATATTATGGAACCTAGAACTCATTAATGGAAAATTCATGCTTCCTTACAAACTTATTCTTCATTTTTATTACATGCTAACCTCATTCTCTCTCTCATACTTTTATATAAAATTCAGAAAGTTTCTACTAGAACAGTGAAAATGAAGGTAAAATTATGATGTACTGTATGTAATATTTCAATGGGAATCTGGATTGCAATTAGTATATTATATGATTTGCTTCTAAATCTCATCAAGCAATATGGTGCCTGCAGATGCTAATACAAACATTACCTTACCTCCCCTTGCTGCTTTTCTAGGCTGTCTGCCCCATCTAATTTAGCCCTTATTTATGTATTTATTTTTAATGAGAAGCTAACCTGTTGTGAAGTGTCAGTCTTTAAAAAGTAAAGGTTCCCCCCGCACATTTGTGCAGTCGCGTCCGACTCTAGGGGCCGGTGCTCATCTCCGTTTGTTAGCCAAAGAGCCAGCGTTGTCCAAAGACGCTTCCACTGTCATGTGGCTGGCATGACGCATGCAGAATGCTGTTACCTACCCACCGAAGTGGTACCTATTCATCTACTTGCATTTGCATGCTTCCAAATTGCTAGGTTGGCAAGAGCTGGGGCGAGTGCGGGAGCTCACTCCGTCATGCGGGACTAGGGATTCGAACCTCCGAACCTGCGATCTTCCGATCGACAAGCCTGGCATCTTACCCGCTGAGTCACCACGCCCCTTGTGTCAGTCTTTACCATTAGCTTTATTTACAAAAATGCCTCTGGGTCTTACATAGGCTCCATAGGCATTCTTAGAAAATAAAATGGTGCATGGAACCTGCCTAGGAGAAAAGAGATGAAGGTAAATTAGGATGGGCGGCAGAGAAAAACATCTAGTTTGTCTTCTGTGATAGCTAGTCATATCTATTATGGCAATCATTTTGTAAATAGGTAAGCTGTCGCATTGCAATTATTTTGTGAAAGCAACCATCACACATTTCAAAACATTACCTATCCTTGCAAATTTTACATTAACATATATACTACAAAGATTACTTGAAAAATACTGCAAAGGAAGCAGTACAGATTATAGTCTAAATTACTACTTTAGCTAAAACCCAATTCATAACAGTATGAATTCAATTCATAGGTTTTAAACTTGGCTAACATCCAGCATCACAGGCTAATTTAAAAAATGGCTTGTCTTGTAGCCTCACAAACTTGATTTTAACAATTGATTGTGAGACTTAGGCTTAATCTAGTTTCCACTTGAATGTCTATTAACCCTGTTTTAAACAAACATTTATTATTTCTAAAAATAATTTTCACTGTGTTTGGCCTAACTAGATCTCCCAAGGCATACAATTAATATAAACATTAGAAGACAAACAATACAAATCTGAGAGAATAAAACAGACACATTGAAAACAAAGGCAAAGAGAGAGAGGCCCAAATAATTTATTATAAAATGTATATATATATTTAATTTAGACTTTTATACCACCTTTTCCCTATGAGCTCAAGGTAGTTTACATGGTGATTTCTCTTCATTTTACCTCCATAACAACAGAAGGTCATAAAAATGGAGACTAACCTCACAATTGAAAAAAAGAACTCTCGGGTTCCCACCAACCTCACCCAACCAATGGAAAGAATATGGAACCAGATCTCAAATTGGAAAGCAGTGAATAAGCATATTCATATGAGAAAAATACAATGTTTTAAAGCAAGGGTCGGAAATGGCGGCTCGCGAGCCAAATGCGGCTCTTTGGCCCCTTGAGTGTGGCTCTTCCGCAGGCAGGCGTGGCGGGCGTGGCGGGGGCAGGCGCGGCAGCGAGTGTGGCGGGGCAGGCGCGGCAGCGGGCATGGTGTGCGTTGCTGTGGGCATTCCCCTGGCAACCTAGGCCCAGCCTCTCTTTTTCCTCCGGGGACAGGCTTCACACAGTCTCGCGAGAGTTTGGAAGCCTCCGTCTCCGGCAGCCATCTTGACGACGGGCACTTGCCCATTGCCTTAACCCAGGGCTTTCCAAACTGTGTGTCGCGACACAATACTGTGTCGCCGGGGGCCCCCAAGTGTGTCGCGTGACAAGCCGGAAGCGCTGATGAAAATGCCCTCGGTTCTGGCAGGGAGGTGAAAATCGCGTGCGCGCGCGCTGCCAGGCCACCCGGAGTGGAAATTCTCTGTGCTGATCAGCTGTGCGTCGGGAAGCCCGGCAGCCTGCACGCGCGATTTTTGCCTCCCTGCCGGAACCGAGGACATTTTCGGGGTCCCCGGAGTCTGCCCTTTCGAAGGGGCAGCGGCGGTGGTGGGCCATCAGTGCTTCCGGGTTCCAGGACGCCGCTGCTGCCGCTGCCCCTTTGGAAGAGCAGGCTCTGGGGACCCCGAAAATGCCCTCGGTTCCAGCAGGGAGGCAAAAATCGCGCGCGCACGCTGCGGGGCTTCCCGGCGCACAGCTGATCAGCACAGAGAATTTCCACCCCGTCCCCCCCCCACCGCACCGACCAGCTGTGCGCCAGGAAGCCCGGAAGCCTGCCCTCAGTTTAGGCAGGGAGGCTGCGTGCAAGCGGCGCTCAGCTGTTCTGCGGGGAGAATTTCTACCCCGGCTCCAGGGCAGCGTGTGAATGTGGGGAGGGGAGGCTTTTGCCTCCCTGCCAGAACCGAGGGCATTTTCGGGGTCCCCGGAGCCTGCCCTTTCGAAGGGGCAGCAGCAGCAGCAGCAGCAGTGCTGCCCCTTCGAAAGGGCAGGCTCCGGGGACCCCGAAAATGCCCTCAGTTTAGGCAGGGAGGCTGCGCGCAAGCGGCGCTCAGCTGTTCTGCGGGGAGAATTTCTACCCCGGCTCCAGGGCAGCATGTGAATGTGGGGAGGGGAGGCTTTTGCCTCCCTGCCAGAACCGAGGGCATTTTCGGGGTCCCCGGAGCCTGCCCTTTCAAAGGGGCAGCGGCAGCAGCAGCAGCAGTGCTGCCCCTTCGAAAGGGCAGGCTCCGGGGACCCCGAAAATGCCCTCAGTTTAGGCAGGGAGGCTGCGCGCAAGCGGCGCTCAACTGTTCTGCGGGGAGAATTTCCACCCCGGCTCCAGGGCAGCGTGTGCGTGCGGGGAGGAGGCTTTTGCCTCCCTGCCAGAACCGAGGGCATTTTCGGGGTCCCCGGAGCCTGCCCTTTCAAAGGGGCAGCCGTTGCCGCCGCAGCGACAACCTGGAAGCAACGCCGCCGGTGCTTCCAGGTTTTTGTGGGCTGGCCGTTGGTGTGTCGCCAACGGCAAAAGTTTGGAAAGCCCTGCCTTAACCTCTTCGTTGCTGCTCTGCTTACTCTTTTTCTCCGTGCAAAAGCAGCACATTTCCACCCCACAGCCCTAAGTGTGCGCAATTGGCTCCCGCCCGCAAACCCCGCTCCCGCGCTGGATTCCCCACCAGCTTTACTTTGCCTGGACTGGGGGCGTGAGTGGCTCCGGAAGAGAAGCGACTGGAGCAGTCGAGCCTCTCTTTCCCTTCTTCTTCCAAACCTCCCCTGCCCCCTTCCACGCGATTGGCTCCCGCCCGCAAACCCCGCCCCCTTCCACGCGATTGGCTCCCACCCGCAAACCCCGCCCCCTTCCACGCGATTGGCCCCCGCCCGCAAACCCCGCCCCCTGGCTCTCGAGCACTTCAAAATGTGCACGAGCATGTCAAAATGGTTCCCGGCAAAAAAAGTTTGCCGACCCGTTTTAAAGTATAGTTTTGATTTAAAGCATGGTACCGTCATTATGGATTTAACCCAATCCCAAGTAGTTTTCTATTTGTGCACTGGGACTTTCCTTCTTTACACTCTTGTACCCCCCAACCTTTCAGAGCATATCCTTCAATCTCAACTTACAACTAAGCAACTTACACAATCTAAACAAAAACAGCAATATACAAAAAGTACACCAAACAGAAAAGTAAACAACTGTTTGAATAAATAATCAAACTCCATATTACACAGAGTACTGTAGATGAATACAGCTGAATATAATCCTATAACTCAGCAACAGAGGAAGAACATTTTGATGTAGTGAAATTATGTGTGTCCAAGTGTTTTGATCAAGTTTTGTTCAGTAATTTAGTCGCTTTCAACTCTTTGTGATCCAATGGACATCATTTGGCCAGGATTTTCTGTTAATAACTCCTTGAGTTTGGAGAGATAGAAACTACAGACCACGTGCTCCTCCGTTGTCCTGTTTATAAAGAGCTAATATCCTAGGTGTCAAGATATAGAGTATATGCAAATGTTACTTACAGATGAAGATCCAACTGTTACGGCACAAGTAGCCAAATTCTGTGCAGCTGCTATAAAGATACGCCAGACTATGATAGGAAAAATGTAGTAATGTACTCCTTGTAATGATTTTAATAGTTTTAAAAGGTTTATATATATATATATCACATCATATTTTATATATGATATTTTACTTTTTATAAACACTTATATCTGATATAATATTAGTCATGACTAATATTAAGAGCATATTTAAATTTGATTAAGGGGCTCCTCCACATTGTGATCTGAATGTATTTTTTTAATTGAATGTATTTTAATTTTTAATTGGAACATGTAATTTAACTTATAATTTTAAAACTATTTCAAATCAGATGGTGCATATTGTAAGGTTCAATGTGTATACCTTTGTAGAATTGTATCTTGTACTGGTCAGTGACCGTAATAAACTAGAATGAAAATGAAAACTCCTTGAGTCACACTTGTGCCATCAGTGATAGATTCTATTAACCTTGTTTTCTGTTGGTGTCTTTTTTGATTGCCTCCAATTTTCCAAGCATCAGGGTCTTCTGCAGTGACTCTCGCCTTTGCATTATGTGTCAAATATATTAAAAGTTAGCATCATTATTAGTACTGTTAATGAATAGTCTGGTTTACTTGAACTAATAATGTTTTATTTGTGGTCCAAGATACTATTTACAGTCTTCACCAGAACCACAATTCAAAGGCATGATTTTTTTTTCTTCATTCACCTTTTTAGATGGTCCAGTTTTCAAATCCATTTGTTACAACTAGAATAACCATACTTTTTCAATATATATTTTTGTACTTTAATATTTTATTTATATTGGTTACTGTTTTTCTCCAAAGTAGCAAACATCTTTTTAATACATGGCTACAGTCACTATCCCTGTGAATCTCAGAGTATAGAAAAATGAAGTCTGTTACTATTTCAACTTCTTCTCTGCATATATGTATTGGGTTGGTATTGCCTCTTGGCAAAATCTTAGATTGTTGCTGTTTTTTTTAATCTTCCACAACAGATCAGCTTCTGCACTCTTTTCACTTTCAACAAGAAAGCCCTTAAAATCGTCCTTGCATGGTATCATCAGCATATCTGAGGTTGTTGATGTTTCTCCCAGCAATTATAATTCATTTTTATTTCTTCTACTCGAGCATTTCTCATGATATATTCTACATATAAGTTAAATGGATAAGCTTAGATACACAACTTTGGCCTACTACTTGTCCAATTTTGAACCATTTAGTTGCTCCATATTCCATATGAACTATTGTTTCCTGGTCCTCATAGCAATTTTTCAGTACACCCATGTTTTTAAGAAATATCCACAATTTGTCATGGTCTACATTGTCAGAAGCGATGTATGGTCAATAAAGCAAAAATATAGGTCTTTCTGGAACTTCCTTGCCTTTCCCATATCATTTGGATGTTAGCAATGTGATTTTAGATGCCCATGTCTCTTCTGAGTCCAGCTTATACATCTGTCAGTTCCTGTTCCCCAAACTGTTGAAGTCTGAACTTCATAATCTTAAGTGTTATGTTACTAACATGTGAAATAACTGCAATTATTCAGTAGTTTGAGCATTCTTTAGCCTTGCCCTTTTAATGGAATTGGAATATAAATTGATCTTGGCCACAGCTGTGATTTTTTGTACCTACTTACCAACCATATGTAGCAATTTAACTGCACCATCTTGTTGGATTTTAAACAGTTGTGCTAGTATTTCATCAATTACTGCAGCTTTGTGGATCACATTGATATGAATTAACATTACTTTGATTTTATTGTAAACCGCCCAGATTCCCCCGGTTGGGGGAGATGGGCAGTGATATAAATTTAAATAATAAAAAAATAAATAATAAAGGCGGGATAAAAATTTAAAAAAATGAAAAAAGTAATGTATTGTCGAAGGCTTTCACGGCCGGAGTTCAATGGCTGTTGTGGGTCTTCCGGGCTGTGTGGCCGTGTTCTGGAAGTTGTGGTTCCTAACGTTTCACCAGCATCTGTGGCCAGCATCTTCAGAGGGCAATTTTCCACAACAGCCATCGAAAAAAGTAATGTATATATTTGTGAAAAGGGGTGGGCAAATTGTATTCTAGGAGATACAAGTAGCTCTTGATCTAATTTAAAATGTATTTTGCCATTAAATTTCAAATTTACAGAAGAATAAATTGTACTCAAGTGGACATGCAATAATTTGAGGGGGAAAGGGGTTTGTGTGTGAAGGAAGAGGTGATAGAGAGGAAAAGAGGTTATTGTCAGCATATGGCTTTTTTGAGAATGTGTCTCAAAAGATTCCCCATCTGTTTGATATCATTTGGGAGGGTTTTCATAATAATTTGTAGTTTATTTGCTTTTATAATATAAAAAGGAATAAAAACTGCATGTTTGCATAATGTAAAAACATAGCACATTTCACCATCATGAAATGCACGTGTTTTAATTAAATGTATTTTAAGACCATAGACATTATGGGGTTAATTAATTTTTCAATTTACATACTTGTAGAAAGAAACACCAATTAGTACAATAATACTCTTCAGTAATGAGGTTAATATTTCATCAGCTTATTGGACAGTTAAATCAAATTTTCATTTTTCATTCTGAGCAATTATAGAAGTTAACAGAATGAATGGATATTAACTGTGAAATAGGCTTTCTAGAGTAACTGGACTAATGATGAAATAAAGTTTCCTCAACCTTCCATACAGTAGAAACACAGAGAGAAATTTTATATATTTGTATCTAATTCAATATTAAGTAAGAATTATCTATGGTTTCACTGTTTTTAATTATGGGGGCGGGGTGGCCTCAAGATGGTGATGGGTGAGCAACTCTGAATCTATGCTCTCTGTTTTATTCTATTTTATCTTTCAACTTGCTATTTTCATTTTTATATACTTTTAATTTACTTTTAATAGACTGTAATGCCTGGGAGATCATTTATCTGCTCCAGCTACCAACCCAATAAAATATAAAACAGGACTCAAGAATGGGAAAAAGGAAGAAGAGACAGCATACACTCCACAACAGAGGTATCACCCAAGCCTTTGAAACAGCAGAAAATAGATGAATATACAATAAACAGACAACTGCAGTAAGTAACCCTGACCCTACTTACTCTCCAGGTAGACATGACACTTATAATTCTTAGAACTCTTTGGAATGGGATCTACAGACAGAAATTGAAAGTCAACAGCTTATAGAACTTTCTTCTTCCCCAGTAGAGGATACTCCCACTCCCCAGACTGCTGCCGTTTGTTCAGCAGCTGCACTGCTTATGCAAGATGGAGATGATATAAACTTAAAAAGGGAGAATGCACCAGACTTCATAACTAGACAATGTTTGCTCATAGCACAAATGTTGATCTCGATCTTCAAACTTTTGACTTCAGTCAAAAATAAGGTTGACCTACTAAAGGTAAAGTAAACCGAGAGTCACCCAAATAAAACAGCAGAAGCTGTAAAGATACTTGCTGCTCACTCCAACAAGCAATGAGCAGCTAACAGGGAATTTAGAGCTGACCCCACTTCTGAATCTCCTAGGAGAGAAAGAAATAACTGTGGAGGGCTTAACTCTCAAGCAAAAAAAGGGCAGAGACAAGATAAGTGCAATTATTACTTACACACCAATCAGATCACTCTGCAGATTTCTAACAATAGAGTGAACAGAGGATGAGACTTCAAAAAGGCAGTTATTGTGTCCTTGAGCAAGCTGCTCCGCTGCGAAAGCTCTTTGATAGATCTACTACATGCCGAATGGCTGCCATCTAGAAGAGGCTGCATGTGGATTCTGCTAACATTTAAGCAATCTGCAGTCCCTAGCATGCTTTTCAAAATGAAGCCCTTCCTGAGCACCTTCTCAATATTCCCAGTATGTGTCTTCTGTACAGAGAAAGCTAGCCTGCTTTTGGATCAGTTTTCCCAAGAGCGTATTGCCACTTTAAAATCTAAGTGTAACAATTTGAATGTAGGTAACTTCAGGAATGTTTCACCACCAATGACCTTGAGGAAGAGGAGCTTTAATCAAAAAACTGCATTATCTACATCTAGAGCAGTGCTTTCCAAACTTTTCATGTTGGTGACACACTTTTTAGACATGCATCATTTCATGACACACTTTTACAGCAGGGCACAAGGCAGGCACTAGGACCTGCGCGGAAACCTGGCAGGGCAGGTTTGGAGGCAGCCAGGCACAAGGCAGGCACTAGGACCTGCACGGAATCACAGCAGGTTTGGAGGTAGCAAGGCACAAGGCAGGCACTTGGACCTGCGTGGAATCAAAGCAGGTTTGGAGGCAACCAGGCACAAGGCAGGCACTAGGACCTGCACGGAATCACAGCAGGTTTGGAGGCAGCCAGGCACAAGGCAGGCACTAGGACCTGCGCGGAATCACAGCAGGTTTGGAGGCAGCCAGGCACAAGGCAGGCACTAGGACCTGTGCGGAATCACAGCAGGTTTGGAGGCAGCCAGGCACAAGGCAGGCACTAGGACCTGCGCGGAATCACAGCAGGTTTGGAGGCAGCCAGGCACAAGGCAGGCACTAGGACCTGTGCAGAATCACAGCAGGTTTGGAGGCAGCCAGGCACAAGGCAGGCACTAGGACCTGCGCGGAATCACAGCAGGTTTGGAGGCAGCCAGGCACAAGGCAGGCACTAGGACCTGTGCGGAATCACAGCAGGTTTGGAGGCAGCCAGGCACAAGGCAGGCACTAGGACCTGCGCGGAATCCTGGCAGGGCTCGGAGGCAGCAGCAGCCGCGACACACCCAGACACTGCAGCCGACACACTAACATGTCCCGACACACAGTTTGGAAAGCTATGATCTAGAGAGCCTGCTGAGGACTCACTGGAAGTAAAGTTGATTGACTCATTTGTGACACCACACAGAGATTGGATGAATTAAGAGAAACATTAGTGAAAATATGCTACACAGCTAAACCATTAATTAATCTGGTCCTCAGGACTGTGGCAATAATTGCTAATAGTGCCATAGCCACAAAAAGTCCAGGCACACAGACTGCCAATGGAAAACCTTTAACGTCTAACCCAGTCCCCGGTAGTCTGCAGCTTGACAAAATGCTATATCAGTTAGAGAATCTATAGTACACAGACCCTGAAAAAAAGGCTAATTTCCTGCCTTCTTTGGATCCAGGCACACTTTTAACACCAATACCCTCCTATAGTGTAACTCCCCAATTGTATCCCCCCAAAATACTTATAAATCATTGTGGGGGCTAGATGAGGATGCTGAAGATCAAACTGACAAATGAGAAGAATTCTTATCCCAGGGATTAGCAACCACTCAGAGACAGAGATCTGGCTTTGGGTCTCATGCCATCCCTGGAATTGCCTCTTCTGATATTGATATTGTTTTCTCTGACACCTAAAATTTATTTATTTATTTATTTATTTATTTATTTATTTATTTATTTATTATTGTTTATTAAACAAATTTATATAGCTGCCCAACTCACACATGGTGACTCCGGGTGGCTTAAAGAATTAAAATCCACAAAATCCACCTATTTCTCCAACAGTTGATCTTAACAGTTGATCTTAGTTTTACTATAGTTGATTTCAAGTGCTTCCTCAGAGCAGTAATTGGCCAGAACATTCAGAGCTCGTTTAAGTCCAATTAACGTTTGTGATAGAAGTACTATGTCATCTACATCTTACCTTTTTTTAAGATCTTACCTTTTTAAAGAAACCCATGTTTCAGGAATGTCTTGGTTTGCTTACTAGAAAATTGGCTTAAGATTTCCCCTTAAGGGAATTTGGTTAATATTCTAAATTGTGTTTGCTAACTGAAGCTGGATTCTAATTGAATATTCTCTTTTTGTCTACAGTCGTGACAGATCTTATACTGCAATAAATTCTTCAAAGGACAGATAACTCAATCTTCTACTGTCATCTTAACTTTACTGCAGAATGCTCTGATAAATATCAAATGTTATTTACCACTGAAGCCATATGAAACTTCAACGTGACATACACTTAATTGCAAATGTGATATTTTTTAATTTAAAGTCAAAATATCCAGAATATGTTTGGTAATAAAGTGTTGCAAGCCTGTAAGAGAAGTGAATGCTGTTTCAGATGACAGAATGAGATAAAGGTTATATATACTTGTGTGTGTGTGTGTGTGTGTGTGTGTGTGTGTGTGTGTGTAAATAAAGCAAAAGACAGAGAGAGAGAGAGAGAGGGAGGGAGGGAGGGAGGGAGGGAGGGAGGGGGGAGCAGTTCTTCTTCCATCTTACCTACCATGATAATGAAGTGAATAAATTGCTATTGGGCAGAGTAAATCTATAATACAAATGAGGAAAGAAGACAAAATACAATATATGTTGTGCCAGCTCCCAAGGATGAATAGATAGGAGTCTAAATAGTAAGGATTCTCTAATCACTGGATAGACCTTGACTCTAGCAAAACTATGCCTCAACTCTTTCATTTCTGGCTCTTCTAATATCTATGGCCACACAAAATCCCATCAGCAGTAAAATGATTTCCACAAACATAGCTCTCATTGATAGAGTTCCTCTCTGCCCCAACCTTTATGTGAGTTACGATTGCATCATGAGGCATTTACAGTAAATATAAATTACATAAAATATATATTTTTTCTTTCCAGTCCAATGGAATGGGACCAAAATGGATGTGGTAGGGAGAAGCCAGGAAAGCAATTTGAAACACAGATTAATCCAGGGGCTGTGGGGAATAACAATCCAGAAAAAAATCCCACAATACAATTCTACAGGAGTTGACTGTTCCATTCTAAGCCCCCGTCCCCAGGTTATGTTACCCAGAACGGTTTATATGCAAATCCATAGGAAATACTTTTGAAGAAAAAATATAGAAATATACACATACATAGCAATATACATACATAGTTTTCATTGAAAACACAACTTATCCTGTTGATTTCAATCATACCCAGCTTTGAATAACTTAGCTTGGATTCAACTCCTGGTTTTCCCAAATATTGAGCACCTGATCAAAAGTTGATATTGTCTGCTGTGGAAAAGAGAGATTTCTGCCCTATTTGCATATTAAAAACCTGTATTATAAAACATCAGATTGGTAGTACACTTTATAATTGGGGAAACTATCATCCAGGGCAGTTACACAGGGCAACAGCTTTAACCAAAAGGGCTGGATGATTAGGAGTCACAGAATCAGGAGTCACAGAATCAAATTCAGTCCAGATAACCTCACAACCCCAGGCATCTCACTTGGACTTGCCCAGTCAGAGTGTGGGTGATGTGTTCCTGTGTGAAGCCACGTAGGAAACTTGTACATTGTCCCAGAGCACATAGCCCTGAGTGTGGTTCCCACATATCCTTTTGAGTTTCTCAAGACTGTTGCACAGCATCTCAGGAACCACCATGACAGAAAAGCAACTTCTTTGCCTTCATGATCTTTACATATCATAAATGGTCAGCAATAAGCAATATAGCATGACATGATCAACACAATCAAAGGCTTCCTGTAATTAAAGAAGCTCGTCATCTTTTTTTTTTTTTTGTATTCTATGGCTTTCTCAATTATCCAGTGAGCATCAGCAATAATGTGTTCCTCAGTCTTTTCTAAAGCCAGCTTGAACATCTGGCATCTCCCTTTCCATGTAGGGTCTAAGCAGTTTTGGAGATAAGCATTAAACATTATTTTGTCATTATGTGAAATTAAGGATATTGTATAATAGTTTGTGCTCTCTGTTAAGTATCCTTTCTTTGGTACTGGCATGCAGATTTACCTCTTCCAATCTGTTGGCCATGGTGTCATCCTACATCCATTTGCTGGCATAGCTTGATTAGGGCCTTTATTGTTCTTCTGCTGTTGATTGCCATATTTCTGTAGCTATTCCATCAGTTCCTGCAGCCTTCCAACTTGGTAATGACCGGAGTGCTGATCTAACTTCATCTTCTAGTACTAGAAGTTCTTGTAAGTAGGGAATATCTTCTAAGGTATCTTGGATGTTGAAATCTCTACTATACACTATTTCAGTATACTCCTTCCATTTTTCTTTGATCTCCTTTGAATCAGTTACTATCTGTCTATTGGTGTCTTTTAGCATACCAATTTGAGGTTGGAATCTCCTTCTGAGTTCAGAGATCTTTTGAGAGACTTGCCTTGTTTTTCTGTGTCTGTTTCCATCTTCATGTCATTACAGATGTTGTTATAATACTGCTTCTTGTCTCTTCTAACAGCTCTCTGAAATTACTTGTTCTTTCCCGAAAGCTTTGTCTTTCTTGGCTTTGGTGTCTCTTTTCTTCTTGGCAATTTCCACTGTTTGTTCTAACATCCAGTTTGCTTTCTTCTCTTTCTTGGTTTTCAGCAGTGTCTGTTCACATTCATCCTTAACAATTTCTTTAAGTTAATTCCACAGTACTCAATCAATAAGGTTCAGGACTTCAAAGTAATGTCTGAGGTTCTCCTTGAAAATGGTGGGTATATGCTCAAGATCATATACAGTATACCATGGAACTGGTTGGCTTTCTTCTGCTTTAGCTGGATTTTTGTGTTCTCTGTCTGGTGATGTCCATGTCTATAGGCATCATTTTGGTTGTTTGAAGGTTGTGTTAGCAATAAAGAAATAATTGGATTAGCAGAAACAGTAAGTCATTCTCTTGCTTCATTTCAGTTTCTAGGCCACAGTCCAGCTACATTTTCCTCCCTAATATTTCCAACTTTGCCATTCTTGTTTGCATGTTCTGTCAGTTTCAACTTTAACTTGTTAATAAAACTTCCTGTTCTTTGTATCAGTGGTTGCAGCATAAATTTGGACAACTGTCATATTAAAGGATTGTCCATGAAGTCTAATTGTTATTGTTCAGTTATTAACTGCATTGTAGCCAACTACTGTTCTTGCTATACTATTCCTAACTATGAAACCAACACCTTTCTTTGTTTTTCATGTCCTGAGTAGTAAACAGTGTGATACTGAAAGTGTTTAATGGTAATTTCAATTTGCTAATGCCTAAGATGTCAATGTGTATTCAATTCATTTCACCTTTTACTGTGTTGAGCTTTCTCAAGTTTATGCTTCTTATGTTTCGTGTTCCCACTGTAATTCTATCTTTGCAGATTTGTATTTTCTTTCCCTGCATGGCAACATCAGCAACTAGACATCTGGAAGGCTTTAAGCTAGCCACATCAAAACACCATTATACTCTGAAAGATCCTCAGCCTTTCTTCAGTAGCATGCCAGTCTTGTTATATTTTCTGTTCATGTGGTTTTCTTGGTAAAATACAGGAGCAGTTTACCACTGCCTTTTCCCACATACTGTAGTATAAAATGATACCTTTACCATATCTTCCACCTCTAGTATCCTCCTATATGACTGCTGCCCAATATAGATGCCTGCTTGTCTAAATGACCTTCACACCTTGGATGACTCTGCTGGGAGTATATACTCTCAGCACATACTCCTGGAAATCTCTGGTCATCCCTCCCAATAACATCCCCCCGCCATGTTAAGGCAGCACCGCAGGACTGGTGGTGGTAATCAAATATTAAAGGCATGATATTCAATTTTTTAAAAAATTGAAATACTCCCATAGATAGAAGTAAAATTGAATTATTCCAAAAGTGTGATCTGCCATCTAGAACAGTATTTCTAACTTAAGTAAACCGGAAAAAAAATTATATGACCTATCAGCTTGCTCTGAAATTTCAGACAATCCAGCTAACATATTTTACATATAAAAATGTAATTGAATTGGTAACTTACATCAGCAATACCAGAAAAATATTGTGACTTTTTAAAATGTGAATTTTAAATTTAGATTCTAAATATAATTCTATTTATTTCTATAGGGTTTTAATGAAGGAACAAGATAATAATATACAGGTAGTCCTCACTTAATGACCATTCATTTAGTGATGGTTCAGACTTATGATGGTGCTGAAAAAACAACTTAAAACCAGTGCTCACATTTATGACTATAGCAGCATCCCTGGGGTCACATGATCACGATTTTGGTGCTTGGCAACAGGTTTGCATTTATGACCATCGCAGCATCCCATGGTCACGGGATCGCTATTTTCGACCTTCCCGGCTAGCTTCTAGCAAGCAAAATCAATGGGGAAACACGTGATTCACTTAACGACCACGTGGTTGTCTTAATGACCACAGTGATTCACTTAGTGACCACCACAAAGAGGTCATAAAATTGGGTCAGATTCACTTAATGACCACTTCGCTTAGCAAACAAAATTTCAGTCTCAATTGTGGTCATTAAGCGAGGATTACCTGTATGTAATTTCTTATAAAAACTTTACATATTGATTTTGAATGCCAATAATCTTAAGTTTTCATTTCAAAATCTATTTCTCAGGATGGTGACAAGATAGGTGAAAACAGAATCCAGGGTTTCCACAACTGCCAGGCTTACCTCAAATTCTGCATGCTTGTGTACATCTTCAGCTCTTTGTCTGTTCAAAATAAACTCTGCCTCATTTGCAACACGTACAATGTGATCCTTCATTGCATGACACAATAATCTAGAGGAAAAAGTGAATTGATCTCAGTCATGTACAATTTCATTAAAGAATGTAATATATTGTATTCATCACCATTTTAAACTTTATTTTTTCCGTTAACAGAAAAATAATTTATTAACAGACTAAATAGCTTTGTAAAATCAGCAAAAATTGCCCAAGAACCATTTTTCATCCATATTCATCCTAGTGGCCTAATTAAGAAATTTATAAGCTTTCCTTTGCATCTTTTTATCCCAAGAAGTCAACCAAACTAAATCCCAAGAAAGCAACCATACTACCCTGGGCTTCTAAAATAGCACGCAGTAGTGAAAATGGCCCACCAGTGTATTATGGGAACGTAGCATGCCGCAAAGCAAAGTTTCTGCCTGAAAATAAACTGCATTTCCAACAATGCACTTGGGTTCCACTGAGACCCATGAACCATTTTTAGAAAATAAGACGGTAGATGGCTGAAATCCATTGCTTTGTACATGGATGTTTTCTGAGTGGCCACATCCAACATGGTAACCATTTTGAGAAAGTGCCAAAAAGACTTCTAAATGTTCCCACTAACCCAAAATGTTTAGGACCACTGCTATGAACGTTTTAGTTTCCTAACTTATATTCAGAGTTATTAGTGACAAATTGAACTGTAAAAACTTTGTGAAAGGTCCACATACATAAAAAGCATAATCTAATCAACAAATAATTATTATTCTTTATGTTTTTTTAAAAAACACTATTACTTGGATGAAATGTAAGGAGTTAATATTATGGTACGTCTGATCTAACTGAATTAAACTTGTAATCACAGACATCAGCAGATTTTAAATAATAACTGTTTTAGAAGTTTAATATTTTTATATTTCTTCTTCAAAGGCAAATAGTTTTGGAAATTCTTCTTAGTTGTGGATAAAAAAAAATGTTTGCTACTTGGAGTTTTCTTCTTTATAATGTGTACTGACTACCATAATTAATCATACCAGCTCCTAATGGGCTGTTTCCCTCCACAAAGAGAGAAAGGCAAATCACTCAATTGTGTGCTTTTTCATCAAGAGAGGGTCTCAGATATTTTACCATCAAATTAGTTATGACACATGAACTGCAATGTGTCTTCCAGAATTCTTTAAAATAAAATACCCAGTTTTTATTGTATTTGATGATGTAGAAGAATATTTATACCCCATTTGACATAGCATTGCAGACAGACTGAACCCAAGACTTATTGTTATTTATTTTCTTTAAAGACAGGGTGGCTGAAACCACACTGAATGTTTAGGAGATGGAGAGGTAAAGTAGGTGTGCTGATTATATGAAATGTCATATACTATTAAGGGGGTGTGGTGGCTCAGCGGGTAAGACGCCAAAACCTTTACCTTTACCATATACTATATGTGACCAACCAGGGTTTTCTGTTTCTTTTGTCCTGGGTTGGGTTAAGATAAGATTCACTTTGTTTTCCTTAACTATGGAAATCGTACGTTATGGTTTAGCAAAAGTTTTCATTTTATTGTTTGTTTTTATTTTATTGTAAACTGCCCAGAGACCCCTGTTGGGGGAGATGGGCGGTGAGAGAAATTTGAACAATAAATAAATAAATTTTATGTGCTTCCACCTAAAAAACAAAACAAAAACAGGACCCTTGATTTTCTATAATTTTAGTTGGAGAGGGATTCAAAGACCACAAAAAGAGCTTCAAAGACTGCATGCAACCACAGGGACAGATTTCCCATCACTGCTTTAAAACATGGCATTTCAACCTGAATGGGAAAATGAAGGTAATAAACAGGGTACAGTTAATTCTGAAGACAAGTTCTATACAAGAGTCACGCAAAGCATACTAGATAGTCATCCATATCTCTAATACAGTCCATATCGTCCGTCCGTCCGTCCGTCCGTCCGTCCATCCATCCATCCATCAATCTTCTTTCAAATTTTTAACTCCCAATGATTCTAGACAGCTAAAATGATCAAATGTGGAAAAGACCTCTACAGACCTCTACAGAATCACTGTGAGTTTCAAACCCAGCCCCACAAAGAAATTTAGTACCAGCAAAACAGTCTTCCTCTCTTGACCAAGCTGTTTAAGGTGATCTTCAGGTGGAAAACAAAATCAAAGAACGGATTCTAATTGTGAGGCTTGGAGTTTAAAAAGTAATTTCTCACTAAACATAAATACTGTATATGAATGAACATTCTTTCTGGAAAAGGAAAGAATGAATGCTTTTAAATCTTAATTGAATTTGTGAAGTTTGCTGAATACCTAGGTATGATAAGCATGTCTCCAAGAAGAAGGACTTTATTCTTAGTCATGTGCTACTTCAGTCAATAGTGAATTTCTGAGGCACTTGGGTTAATCAAGCTAAGCTATTCAGATATCAATTTTATTTCAGTCCTAAGTAAAGTAAAGGATCCCCCCGCACATTTGTGCAGTCGTGTCCGACTTTAGGGGCCAGTGCTCATCCCCATTTGTTAGCTGAAGAGCCAGCGTTGTCCAAAGATGCTTCCACGGTCATGTGGCCAGCATGACGCACACGGAACGCTGTTACCTACCCACCAAAGCGGTACTTATTCATCTACTTGCATTTGCATGCTTTCAAATTACTAGGTTGGCAAGAGCTGGGGCTAGTGCGGGAGCTCACTCCGTCACGCGGGACTAGGGATTCGAACCTCCGAACTTGCGATCTTCTGATGTGCAAGCCTGGCGTCTTACCCGCTGAGCCAACACACCCCTCTTTCAGTCATAGACCAGCATAAATCAAGCTAAGCTATTTTTGAATGATATTTCTGTTTTGATTTTCCCCACAATATCATCATCCTTCCATTATGTATTTTTATTCTAGTGGGCTAAAGCCAATCAAGTTATGTTCCAGTCCTTGTTTCCTTTTTGTGAGTTTTACATTTTTGTAACTGCAATCGCCCAAGGCCAGCAAATGCACATTTTCATTCATTGGCGATCACTCGTAGCCGAGTAAGATTGTCTTCCAAAGGTAAAATTTTAACGGTGGATCCGTAAGTGGCTATAAAGGCCAATTCCGGATCCGCACAACCTCCCACAATGAGGGCATAGGTTTCCGGGTGGGAGACGGTCATGATGAGGGTTTGCCTGACGTGCCTTCCTTTTAGCTCTTTTCTCCCTTTCGCCCTGTACTCGTGCTTCTTTAAAGTCCATAGCGCCATTAATAAAGGATGACCTCCAATTGAAACGCTCATGAGTTAGGGCTTCCCAGTTCTCAATGCTGATATTACATTTTTTTAAATTAGCTTTGAGAGTATCTTTGAATCTCTTTTGCTGTCCACCAATATTCCGTTTTCCATTCTTAAGTTGGGAGTAAAGTAGCTGCTTTGGAAGACGATGGTCAGGCATTCAAACAACATGGCCGGTCCAGCGAAGTTGATGTTGGATGATCATTGTTTCAATGCTGGTGGTTTTCGCTTCTTCTAATACGCTAACATTAGTCCGCCTATCTTCCCAAGTAATTTTCAGAATTTTTCGGAGGCAGCGTTGATGGAATATTTCAAGAAGTTGGAGGTGGCTTTTGTAGAGGGTCCATGTTTCACAGGCATACAGAAGGGTTGGTAGTACAATGGCTTTGTAAACGCATTTTGGTCTCCCTGTGAATGTCCCGACCCTCAAACACTCTACGCTTCATTCGGGAGAAAGCTACACTCGCAGAGCTCAGGCGATGCTGAATTTCAGCGTCGATGTCGGCTTTTGTAGATAGATGGCTGCCGAGATAAGAAAAGTGGTCGACATTTTCTAGTGACACACCTTTAAGCTGGATTGATGGCGCTGCAGAGGGATTGGTTCGAACTTGCTGGTAAAGCACTTTGGTTTTTTTAATGTTAATCGAGAGGCCGAGCTTTTCATATGCCTCTCCAAAGATGTTTAGGATAGTTTGAAGATATTCCTCGGAGTGTGCACAGACTACATTATCATCAGCATATTGAAGTTCTATAACAGAAGTTGTAATTACCTTATTTTTTGCTTTCAGCCTACTAAGATTAAAAAGCTTTCCATCTGTTCGATATATAATTTCTACACCAGTAGGAAGTTTCTCTTCAACAAGGTGCATAATCATAGCGATGAAGATAGCGAATAAGGTTGGAGCAATAACACATCCCTGTTGAACGCCGGATTCCACTTTAAATGGATCACTTTGAGAGCCATTGTTATTCAGGATTGTTGCCATCATGTCGTCATGGAGTAACCGCAAGATGTTCACAAATTTATCAGGGCATCCGATTTTCAGAAGGATGGTCCAGAGAGCAGTACAATTTACAGTATCAAAAGCTTTAGTCAGATCAATAAACGCCATGTACAGAGGGCGGTTTTGCTCCTTGCATTTTTCTTGAAGCTGTCGTGCAGTGAAGATCATATCCACTGTTCCCCTGGAAGGGCGGAAGCCATTTTGCGTTTCAGGGAGGATGTCTTCTGATACAGATAGGAGACGGTTTGCGATGATCTTTGCCAGGATTTTGCCTGCTGTGGCTAGAAGGGAGATGCCTCGATAGTTTCCACAGTCTGTTCTATCACCCTTTTTAAAGAGAGTGATAATTATGGCATCCCTAAAGTCTGCTGGAATCTCCTCCCTCATCCAGATTTTTTCGATGAGCTTATGAAGTTGTTGTGTAAGTTCAGGCCCGCCTTCTTTAAAGACTTCAGCAGGAATCCCATCAGGTCCACTAGCTTTGTTATTTTTCATTTGTTTAGTGGCTTTACTGACTTCCTCCAAACTAGGGGGTACTGCAAGCTCATTTCTTATTTGTTTTTGTGGGATTTGCAAGAAGACTTCATCAGCCACAGTAGAGTGACGATTAAGGAGATTGTAGTAATGCTCTTTCCAGCGCAGTGCAATAGACTCTTTGTCCTTTAGAAGTTTAGCACCATCTACTGAGCGTAAGGGAATTGTACCATGGTTTGTTGGTCCATAGATGGCCTTTATGGCATTAAAAAAGCCCCGTGCATCATGAGCATCTGCAAAATGTTGGGTTTCTTGGGCTTTTTTTATCCACCATATGTTCTTAAGTTCTCTAGTTCTTCTTTGGACATCTGCCTTTGCACTGGCGTAGATTTTTTTCTTAACGGCACAGTTAATATATTTTTGCCATATCTGGAAGGCTTTCCTTTTCTTGTCAATAGTATGTTCAATCTCACTATCGTTCTCATCAAACCAGTCCTGATGTCTCTTAGTCTGGTATCCGATAGTTTGTTCACAGGCTGAAATAATAGAAGTCTTCAATTTAGTCCAGTGTTCCTCAACATTTTCAGGAAGTTCCATAGGCAGATGTTCCTTGAGAGTTGATTGAAAGCAAGCTCGTTTAATAGAATCTTGAAGGGCCAGTGTATTCATTTTACGCCTTGGTTTTCTTCCTTGGAGCCTACGATGAGGGACAATCTTTATGGCCATCATGGATCGAATTAATCGATGGTCTGTCCAGCAGTCATCGGCGCTCGTCATGGCTCTGGTGAGAAGTACATCACGGCGATCTCTAGCACGGACAATTACATAATCTAAGAGATGCCAGTGCTTCGACGTGGGTGCTTCCATGATGTTTTAAATTTATTTTTCTGTCGAAAGAGTGTGTTAGTAATGACAAGGTTATGCTCTGCACATTTAGTCAGAAGTAAGATTCCATTCGTGTTGCTGTTGTCAACTCCTTCTTTCCCAATGATCCCTGGCCACAAATCAAAGTCACACCCAACTCTTGCATTGAAATCGCCCAGGAGGATAATTTTATCCTCCTTTGGTATCTCTGATAAGATGGTGTCCATCTGGGTATAAAATTTTTCCTTGATATCCTCATCTGCATCTAGTGTTGGTGCGTAAGCACTTAGGATAGTTGCCTGTTGGTTTTTGGCGAGTTTTATTCGCAGAGTTGAGAGTCGTTCGTTAATCCCAGTGGGAACTTCTGACAAGAGCTTCACAAGGTCGTTTTTGATAGCAAAGCCTACCCCATGTACTCGTCCTTCTTGTTCAGGCAGTCCTTTCCAAAAGAAGGTATAACCTCCTTTTTCTTCCTTCAACTGTCCTTCTCCTGCTCTTCGAGTTTCTTGGAGTGCTGCTATATCAATATTAAAACGTCTCAGCTCCCTTTCAATAATGGCAGTCCTACGTTCAGGTCGTTCACTATCCATATTGTCTTGCAGTGTCCGTATATTCAATGTTCCAAAATTCATGTGTTTTTTACGACTGCTAGATGGTGACCCCACTGGTCGCGGTAATCCAGTCAGGGAGAAAATGAGGCAGACTATGTTTAGGGCACCTTTTCTAGCCCCCTCCCCATATGGGGTGAGCAGAGTGGATCCTAAATAGGGCTGCTCAGTCGTGGATACAGCTGCCGAACTACTCAACTGCCTCGATCCTTGAGTCAGGGCGACTGAATCCGTATCCACCGCCCATGTGCTGGTCCATGACTAGGAGCTTCTGGATTTCACAGTCCTGCCCCCGTTGCCATTCGTCAATCTCCATGGGACTTTTGGTTGTTTTGGGTTTGGTGTGGTTGGAAGACTCCTGTGCGTGAATTTGTTTTATGTGTGGAGATCGGTGCACAACGATCAGCACACAACCTTCACAGAAAAAGGCTCTAATCCAATGGCATGGATACCATGACGATTGGTGACCTTTTGTCTGCTGCAGCCTTCATCCGCCTTCGCAGCCGTTGTAACAATACACCTTGTTATCTTCTGCCTGTTCTGCCGTTGAGGACTTTCTTGGATCGTTCTTTGTCTGGTTCCTCCCCCTGGACCTTACCACCATGGGTGACCCTACCAGGAGTACATGACTCCCGACGGCTTCGCTCACAGGGTTCATTGGGAACACACAAGCCCACTCACCACAACAAGGTGACGATCCAGCGAGTGAGTAAATGCACATTTACCCACCTACTGTCAGGGTTCATGTCTATGAATCCTGCCATTAGGATTAGGCCTAGCATAGATGCTTGTAGACTGGTTGGGAGGGGGGATGGCAGTTGAGTGTTATGTCTGGTGGTGGAGGCTGGAGACGGATCCGTCAAGGTCGCGCACCTGCAGCAGAGTGGAGATGGGAACGGTTGCTGCATGAGATCATCGGCTGGTGAATTGGCGCGCAAGGGGGGAAGTTAAGAAGGAATAGTTTGGCAGGAATTGGCATTCAAGTCTTTAGGAGTGCTTCAATTAACATGTATCCTGAATAAATCTTTATCTGCATTTCACTGAACTGCATGGAGGAGTGTTTATTGGGACATTGTGGTTGAGATCATCACACCTACTCTGTTTGGGTAATCCTATAAACTTAGCCAAGCAGAATGAAGTGTAGAATCAAATGGCTGTCCTTCCTATCAAACTTTCCAAAGAAACCTGGAGGTATTATACACTTGGAGCGAGAAGTCCCAAACCACTATATTCATAGTAGCATTGGTAGCTCCAGAAAGATAAGATTCCTGTAGACCAGACAGAATTTTTTTTTCTTGATTTTCCCAGACAGAGCCAAAATGCTAAGCTTCTCAGATACTTTCAAAATGCTAAGCTTCTGTGTATCTTGTGGTGCTGCGGTCATCCATTTGAGCTTTTTTATTATTATATTGTAACTTAAATCCAATCTACCTCTGCTCTCCAACTGCTTTCTTGATTAGCCCAACTGGGTATTTAGAAAAGGCAATCTTTTGATCCCTCTCTTCTGTATCCAGGGAGGATTTCTGTCATGAAATTGTAGCTTCACCATTCTTAAATCTTTATTTTATTTTATTTATTTATTTATTTATTTATTTATTTTTCAAATTTATTTAAATCTTGAAGTGAATTTGTATGCCTCTTTTTAACTTTGCATTTTATTCTTTATTTTGTATTTTGAATTGAATTACTAATTTTCCCAGCTAAAATAATTAGATGTGTTGTATTTATTCTGCAAATAAATTATCTGAATTCTTTGTGTACTTTACCTGTGTTAACTGGTATTTATTTGGAAAATACCACTGTATGTATGGATTCAATTCACCCAAACACATCTTTGGCAGCACTTAAAGATCCTTTTATGAATTAGGATTTTGTTTAAAAACTGAACCATGGTCCTAACCTTTCCTGGTAACCAGAACAGGGGAAGTAAGTCCCAAATAATGCTGACAGATTCCAGGAATTCCACTTTAAAATGCAGAAACAATTTTGACTATACATACTTAAGATTCTTCCCATGCATATTATAGTTCAGACAAAGCAAGCAGGGATGAAATTGACAGGAATATTTTCTATTTTCTTTTTTTCTTGTGCAGGTGCCAGGTGGATGCTGATGCTGCTTCTTTTTTTAGCTACTGTCTCAAAAAGAAATGCTTTGCTTGAACTCAGAGCTAAATCTTAGAGAAAGTACGAGTTTCTGCCAATGAGGAAATAGAGAGCAATTCCAACCTTGTAAGGTCAAAGAAATTGCCTATGTTGTTCCAGTTTCAAATAAAGCATTGCAGAGCCAGAAAAAGGCCAATTTAACATGGAAGGATAAAAACAAAAAATAAACACCAAGAAGTACAAATACATCAATGATTCCCCTTTCAGTCAGAGCACTCTCTCCTTTGCAAGATGGAACATGTAGAGCTTTCCTGAATTTCTCTGGAATCAGGGAGGCCACAGCCCAAAGCCACTCCATCCTGGAGGGATTCAGGTGAAGTCAGTTCCTCCCCATTCAGATGCAGACATTAGATTACCACTTCTACCACATCGTTCTTCAGTCTCAGGATGATATATAATTGGATATTATACTGATGATACTGACTGCCATGTTGATGGATGACCTTGCCCACTGGCTTTAGGTAAATGTCAAAAAGCAGAGGAGAGGGGAGAGTTACTTGAGGCTTCTAAAAAAATAGAGGTCTGGGTAAATCACAGAAGTCATTAACTAACTATGAGTGGCAGGGATCCAACTGAGAGGTGGTGGAATTAACACTTCTTTCAGACTCACTTTACAAGACAAGGCTCTCTTCATTTCCATTGGCATTGTCCAGCTGCAGTCTATCTTATCTCATATCTGAGGGGTTTTGTCTGAAGAATTCTGTGAAAATTCTTCCTTCAGGTGGTCTTGGGGGACATTTTTCTCTAAAGTGAACAAGTCACCTTAGAAAGGGCTAGTGAGAAGCACTTGGCAGACATAATAAGGGTGGCAAAATATTTCTTTTTTTGCCATTTGAATTACCATTGTGTAGACTCAAGCTTGAACTTGGACCCATGTCCAGACAGATTCCTGTATTCTTCCAGGAATGCTTTAGGCATTTCCTCTGTCACTTCATCTTCCTGTGCTCCTCAACCAGTGGATCTAAGAACAGTGACAGGCAGCTTTGAAGCAAACAAGTCCAATGCCACAGGCACCCCCTTAAACTACTAGGTGACCAGAGTCTCAGCTGAACTGCCTACCAGATCCTCAGGAAACTCGTCAAGTGCCCTCTAAAAAACCAACAGGATCCATCATGCACCTGGAGCAAACCAATCTAATATGTCCTTCCTCAATGCAGAAGGGGATTGTACCACAGAGCTTCATGGCAATCAGAAATTGATCCACCCATGACAAAGAGTGAAGTCTGATGCCCCTACTTTCAAATCACACTGCATCTGTCTTGAGTCAAAAAACAGATCTAACATGTTACCTCTCATGTGTGTCAGGTCCTCAATAAGTTGAGCCAGGTCCATACTTATCATGGCAGCCATGAACACATACAGGCTAGGTCTACTGTCCCATCCATTATTAAATTATGGAAGAAAAAAATCTTATTACTGCTTTAAATAGCCATAGTTGAAGCCATTGGTTTCCAAGGTTCTGAAATCTTGGCTCATGGTAAGAGAACTAAGAACCAGAATGAGGGATCACATGAAGATGTTGAATCCTGCATTCTCTAAATGTGGCCTGGTCTTAATTTCCTGCCATACCTCCCTTTGCTCTTCACAGCTAACATCCTGTTCCTCCATATGCCCCTTGCCAACCCAGCCAGGGTCTCCTTCCTGAGCTATTAGGCTTAAACAGTCCCTCAGGCATCCTATTCAACAAATTACTACCCAGACAACACACACTACCAACTTGGCCTCTCAATCTCCAGCTGCTTCCCCTGCTTTCACCAGGACAGAGATACCCTCACAAAACCAAGAGACCTGAAGTCCATCCCTGGCTCTCATCTAGGCTCCCCCCCCCCATCCCCAAAGTCCAAACCTGGCAACATCTCAGAGCTGGGAGTAAGAATCAGTGAATGTTGAGAGACTTCCGTTTGTGTAGGACTGCACTGTAAATAGTTCTTTAGATTCTATACATCCAGACTGCCTGAACAAGCCTTAAGCTATGAAACTATACACCTTGCTCACACTGACACAGGAAGCTTTGGATATCTGTTTTGGTCAAACTGCAGTGTCCCATGATACATGTGTGTGTGTTCCTTCGAGTCAATGTTGACTCCTGGAGACTGCCTGGACAAGTCCCTGCAGTTTTCGTGGCAACATTTTCAGAAGTGGCTTACCAATGACTCCTTCCTAGGGCTGAGAGAGAGTGACTGGCCAAAGTCACAAAGCTGGCTTTGTGCCTAAGGTGGGACTAGAACTCACAATCTCCCGATTTCTAGCCTGATGCCTTCACCAGTACACCAATGTACTGTACCAATGTACACCTCATGATACATGACAATAACCTGTTTTGAAACTGAAGATGGAGAGCAAATGCATACTGAAAACTTTGGGGACAGTTAAAACAGTTTTTTTTAATGCTATCCATGGAAGTGATTTAATATTTAATTATATGTTTAAAACCCCTATTTATTTATTACTGGCATTCTTTATAATGAATTTTAATTAAATTTATTTATTTATTTAACAGATGTGTATGGCCGCCCATCTTAAAACGCAACTCTGGGCATTATGTTTACTAAAATTAATTTTTTTTTTCAAGAATTGTCATGAATTATGGAAACTTCTTTCAGTTTTTTTTTAAAGAAAAATGTAGTATAAATCTAATTCTCAAATTCTTTTGCACTGTTCTTCAATTCACAATTTAAAATTCAATCATAATTGCATAGTAATTATAAGCAATTTTATAATCCATTAAGCTTGTTTTGTTTTAATTACAAAGCTCCTTTGTTAGATTCCTATAAATGATCTGCTTTATAATTTCAGGCTGTTCAAGGGAGCACTTTAATTCAAGTACACATTCATCAACTGTTTATGTCCTGTTAATTGTTGACAACAGCACAATTGCATTCTCTAGCTATGATTGATGAACTGCATTCAAACTCTACATATTAAGAAGAATAAATACTTATAAATATAAATATTTATAATAATTTGCTTTTTGCTATTAGCAGAGTAAAATCAAAACGTAGGACAGAAAAAAGCATGTGTTTTCAGAAGGAACATAAGCATGTGAGATATATATTTATATCTATATCGATATCTCGATATCGATATAGATGTGTGTGTGTTAAAATACATATGGGAACAACTTGATTATACAGGTGGTATGTTCATTTTTATTCACCTCAGAAAAATCAGCAAAAGAAGGAACATTATTGCTGGAAACTTACTGATCAGAAGAAGAGCACTATTAGCATTTTAAAGAAGGAACACAAAATGGTGATTTGTTCAGGGCATATAAAATTGTAACTAAGTCTACCAACACAAATGCTCCTATAGTCAGAGAAGAATGATGTCTAACAAATGTAGGAAGCTGTTACATTTTAGGAACAAGAAAAACAGATTTCTTTGTTTACTTAATGTACATTCTGCTCTTAAATCCAAATATTCTTAATCATGTTACCCTCAGCTGTGGCTGCTGACTTCTACCACAAATATTACTATTTAATTTACACAGATATTAGCAAAGGAAAGCTGTACTACATCTTCATACAAAAATCACATTAAAAACATTTGCTCAAAAAGGTTATTCATATTTCCTCAAAATTGAAATAAAATAAATGCATATTTCTTTCTGAGTGAATTCTGCAAGCATATTACAAAATATACTATCAAAAAGACTACTGTTGTTAATTAACATATTTCTTGAACAGAATATTATTACATAAATTTGAAACTTATAATTTTATAATTGCAAATAACATTTTAACAGTAACAGAACAGACTTGAAAGCCGAGATTTTTAAAAACTCTCAAAAAAGCTACTACCATTTTTTCACTTCTACATATAGCCTTAATGATCCAAATAATATATTAGCGCAACAAATATACATGAAAAATGCTGTAGATAATTACTAATATTTAAATAGTTCTCCCTAAGCTTAAAAAAGGCCAATCCTATTATTTTCCTTAATAATAGCATCAGCATTAAAATTACTATTAGCTGAGAGTATAATACCCCAGTATTCCAAATAAAAACAACAGAACTAGATTGCATCCAGTATCTTAACTCTTTCCATAATACCTACCACATATAAAATTTCTCTTTTTGTTAAAGTACCTCAAAATAGCATTGGGAATTATGATAAAAATAGCAATTCCCCATTACTGCATAAAAACACTTTATTGTACTATGAACAGGATGCTCCAAAGCAGATGGAGTGACAGATGGATTATAGATTGGGTTTCTTAGATTCTGTCTGAAAAAAAACTGTGTGGCTCAGATAAATCTTACAACTATTGCACAGGTATTCTCAGAAAATAAACATAGAGTTCACCATTTCAGCATTTTATGTATAAACAAGTTGAGTATTTTTATGCAAAACATCTCTACTGTAAAACTGTTTAATTAAAATATTTCATTCTCTGGTATTCCTATAGCAGATGGTGAAAGTATTATTGTCTAATGGAATTAAATACAAAATTACCACTGGTCCAAAGCTTTAAAATTAATTACCTTCCTTCATTGATGAGCTCAATAAAAGCAAGTCCAGCATTCTTTTGAATAGAATTTTGCCATTCCTAAAGGAGAGGGGGGAAAAAACCACAATTTTTAGAAAGTGTCAATTACGTCTGAACATATAATTATTTTTTATTAATTAAAAATATTCAGAACTTTGATTTACATGACTTTTTCTGGCCATCATAGTTTACTGAACTGTAATGCAGTACAGTGCATTGTTCAAGGGCCTCAGATATCCAAATCCAAAATTATAGACCCATTTGTGAAGTTTTCCTTTGCTTATCATTAAAAACTTTGCCGGTGAATTTGCAAATAAAAATAAATTTCTAAACCATACAGTTTATAAAAATTTTAGAAAATAAATACAGTTTATTAGTTTTTTTATACTTGAGTTTGGGATGAAATTCTAAAAATGATAAAGTTACACTCTTGTCAGTTTCTATATCAGGCTTGGCAGTAAATAATGGTTCTCCAAAAATTTAATCTCTTCCTCAGAACTTAATTAGACTTGGCAGAAGAATGTCAAAGATGACTCATCTAGAACAGCGGTCCCCAACCTTTTTGGCACCAGGAACCGGTTTCACGGAAGACAATTTTTCCACAGACCGGGGGGGGGGATGGTTTCATAAGTAGCACGCAACCTAGATCCCTCGCATGCACAGTTTACAGTAGGGTTTGTGCTCCTATGAGAATCTAATGCCGCCGCTGATCTGACAGGAGGTGGAGCTCAGTCGGTAATGCGAGTGATGGGGAGTGGCTGTAAATACAGATGAAGCTTCGCTCGCTCGCCCACCGCTCACCTTCTGCTGTGCAGCCCGGTTCCTAACAGGTGGCCCGGGGGTTGGGGACCCCTGATCTAGAATATAGACTTTAATGCTGACAAAGTCAGGGCTTATATGTATAACTATGCTCCAATATTTAAACTCTAGGCTTTGTCCTCCTGCTGTCTTGAGTCAATGGATATTTTGCTGGCTTCTTGCTGGCCTTGGAAAGCAGGGGGGAAATGTCTGAATATCTGTTCTCTTTGGCTTCAGAACCACACCTTTCTCCTCAACTGCTTTCCTCTCTTACAACACTTGGACAAGAGAACTATAACATATAAGATTATTTGAATTATAGTTTAGTGCTATAATTCATCCTCTAGTGTAGTCATTAGAAGTTTGCAAGCTAGTCATGTCATTTGATCCCAACAAAGTGTTGCTATATGGTTATTACAAACAAACCAACTAATCATACTTAAATTTAACCACATTTTAGAATTCAGATAACCCCTAAATTGTGGTTAATCTAAAATGGAACTGGGGTGTTCTGATTTTCTCATTGTAACCCCTGAGAGAAACACGTGAGAGTGGCACATATAAGCCAGATATTCCCAGTGCCTCTTATAGTTTAATGCTATGTGTAAACAAGCTCATAACGTTCAGTGCCATGTCAATATCTACAATACTAAGCCAAATACCTAATACATATTACAGGAATCCTCCTAAATTGCTAGACTTCTAGTAAGGATATGAGAACAATTGCTCTTCACCCAGCTTTACCCAGAGAGTATACCATCTGATTCGGGAAGAGGTAGTAATTGTCTGATTCCATATTTTTAACTGACCTGCTAACCCCCAATGGCATTCCTAAGAGCATTTCAAATACGTCACCTCCAACTGTTTTCTTTTTCCCACAACATCACTTAAAACAGAGTAAGGAACAAGATACTAATAGATCAGGAGCCAGCTCCATCATTGCAATTCCTCCTGACAGATAGGTTTATGTGTGTCCTGGCCTCATGAACAGCAGCTCGTTATCTGGGTTATTAGCACACTAAATATGTCAAGCTAATTTCATAGTCATAAATATAGTCCAAGGTTAAAATCAAAAGCAAGTTCACTGACAAACAGTGTCCAAAGATCAAGCGAATAGGGAAGTCCAAAGACAAGTCACAGTCAAATGCCAGAGACTTCTTTATTTCACATTGTCTTGTTTTTAGCCACAATAGTTACAAGTCCCTCTTACAGGGAAGCAGCTAGTCAGGACTTGAGAAGAGCAAGAAAACAATCAACTGGAAGTCTGGAATAGAAAAGAAGCTTACAAGATATATCGTCAGCAGTTCATACTTGGTTTTCTAGAGCCAGATTGTGTTGTTGTTGTTGTTGTTGTTGTATCGTCAGCAGTTCATACTTGGTTTTCTAGAGCCAGATTGTCTTCCTCTTCTTCTTTCCTCCTCCTCCTCCTCCTCCTCCTCCTCCTCCTCCTCCTCCTCCTCCTCCTCCTCCTCCTCCTCCTCCTCTTCTTTGAAGAGCAGTCAAGTACAAGGGTCAGCTGAGCAGAAGCAGCCTTAGATGACCCAAAGGTTTGGGACATGTGGTTGTGGAGTCAAAGAAGAAGATTCAAAAATGAGCTAGGCAAGTTCTTCAGTTGCCAGCAACAGAGCAAGACAGACCTTCACAGCTTTGTGTTACCGAGGCTTCTCCCTAAACTTTTGTAGCCCCTGACCAGTTCAGCCTCAGCACAGCGGGCCCTGATCTCCCTCACTCCAGAGTACCCTTCTTGCTTCTGCTGTCTTTCACTGTAGCCAAGCGCTCCTACACCTCTGTGTCTCTGTGTTACCCTCATTTGATGGTATTCTTGAGGTCTGGATGCAGTAGACCTTTTGTCTGGACAGGGATGGTGGAGTTTGTTGCAGGCTCAGCACAGTTGCTGGGATCTGTAAGTATTGCATATGGCTCTTGGGATGCCTACCCTGGTCACTGTTTTCATCTCAGGAGAATCCTTGAGATATAGTGAGGAAAAAAATGGGCAGTTGAACTATTCAGCACCCAAACAATTAAAGGTAAACTCTGTATTTGGTTCAGATGTCAACTAATAGTTTCATTGCTTCAAATAGTACATATGTTGCCTGAAGGTTGGACCAGTCAATAGCCTCCTGCCAATTTCAGAATAAACTGATGTTTCTAAGAACCTTTCAAAGACTGTCATATATACCATGCCTTGTAGTAATCTAATATGGATGCATGAAGCATAATGGCTAGATCATCCTTTAACAGGGAAAGATTGCAGCAGGCATAACAATTTAAGATAGCATAAAGCTATCTTTATCTATAAAGCATTCTCATCTTCTTCCATCACCATCATCATATTGGGGTATTAAGGAGCAACACCAGAAACAAGAACACACTTAAGCTTCAACTCTGAAACTCTATGGAACATAGATGCCATGTGAAAACTACTTCTGTTGTTATGCATATAGCTTTATAACATAATGGAAGGACTTTATAGATCAGTTATTAGTTTTGGGGAGAAGAATTATTTAGCATTTCTAATAGGAAACATAAAATCTATTTTTAATTTTCAAGATTAAGATAACCTTGAATAACTTTTAAAAAATTATTTACATCAAACCAGCACCCGTATCAATATATCTATCAATATATTAAAGTTACTATCAAAACAGATTTTTTACATGTGTATTTCTTTCAAGTATTATCCTCCACACTAAGACAAGAGTTCCAAAATATAGTATAGTAGAACTCTTTTACATTCTCTTCTTGTGAATCTCATAGTGACTCTTATCTATTAAAACGTTTTGCTTGTTAGAAATCAAATACTTCTTCAGAAATCCCCAAGTAGCATCTCAAGGGTGATCTTATATTCAAAGTATATATGAAAGTAAACTTATACTAAAATTGGAACGGCCTTTTTCTCCCTTTAGTGCTCTCTTTATTTAAAAGCTTCACTTCAGATAAAAGATTATGGGTCTCATTAAAGTTACACTACCACAGCAAGAAAGTCCCTTTTGGTTAATCAGAAGAACAGGTATAAAATGTTATAAATGTATTTTAGAATCTCGGAACAGAATCAATGAGTAGTTTTGCTCTATGCTTTAATATCTGCTATATTATATTAAGTAATGATTTATATTTAACACTGATATCTCCTTTCTTTCAGTCACGATTGGATCTAACAGAGGAATGAAAGTGTTATTTTAAAAGTTTTATTTACAATACAAAGGTGAAGACCCACTTGAAATAGCATAATTATGTTTGAATATATTACTGCTCTGAACAGGGAAATGTTATAACAATCTGGAAATACTTAGAATCTATTGTAGTTCTTGAAGCAAAAAAAGAAAGGAAATATTAATGAATATCAAACATGCTTTTAAAAAGGAAAACCAAACTTTAGGAAAAACGTCATGGTTTATTTGAGAAATCTACTACAAAACAGTATCACAGCTGTGACATATAAAACTAGACTACAGTGAACAAAGACTAGCTAATAAAGGACAGATCTTGTCAAAATCACCATCTTAATCCCAACCACCCCTGAAAATTAACCCAATTCAAGTACATCGAATATGTTGTTATTTATTATAAATTTTCTAAGAACAAAATCAATCTAATTATGACCTCAGGTTCATATTTGGGAAATGCAGATTGTTGGCACACATGAAAGAAAGCTATTGTAAAAGGACAATAGTAACCAAAATAGAAAAAGAAAAAAAGTGGTTTCTCAGTGTCAAATAATGCAATATCCCTATAGGAGTTCCTGTAAAGCTTAAAGCAATTTTTTTGCTTTTTTTCACAAAGACGGAATTTCTCTGGGGAACAGACTTGATTGCATATCCTTCAGAGTCTAAAAACCTGCCCATATGAACTGAATTATCCATGACATGTACCTTCAGACGTTTGTAATGTGATATTTCATGTAAATTTAGACCATACCTTGGACATGAGCCGCTGGCAATGTTAAGTTTACTCAGGAGCACAGATAAGAAAAAAAAATTGACATCCTTGCTAATCTGTAGTCGTTAACATGGAATTTCCAAATAAAGAGCATAAAAGCATCTAATTTGCTGTAGCAAATGAAAGGAAAACAAACTTTGCATTTCCCTTTCCTTTTTCAGTGTCTACTATTACCCTAGTTTATGTAAATAAAAGTCTTCAAAAGCCTTCTCAGTCATCTATCTTTTTGAAGATACATTTATCTTCAAAACAGACTGCAACAACAGACTGCAAAGTGCAATTAATTTTGAACAAAAAATCAAAATCTCAAACACTATATAGCCAGCATTACCAGGTTTGGAGTGAGGGGAGAATAACACTGTGAATTGTAGGCATTGTGTTGCTCTACTGACAACAGGCTTTTTCTTACACAGGAGGCTTCCATCAATGGAAAGGAAACAAAGGTGATATTTTGCTTATCTTCCTTTCTCCCTACAATCCCTATGCCTCCAAATAGCCCAAGATGCTTGGAGGAAACTTCAGTTGTGGGGAGAAGGTACAAAAAGGAGGGAACTGGCAAAAATTAATCCTTTTACTGAATGAAGTAGTGATCAAACAGGCTTTTTTTTTAGATTTCAATCCACAGAAAAAGCCACTGAATGCAGTACAGAAGATTAAAAATATCAAAAATAAAATTAAAACCTCAGTGAAATGTTTAATGTGGAATCTGTTAGAAAAATCTCAGGTTTTTGAAGCCTCTAGCCTTATTTTACTCTTATTTTAATAATAACTATTATTAGTTATTATTGCTGCTTTTTAGTTGGATTAGATTGATCTTTTAAAATATTTTTGTAGGGATACAGGTAGTCAAACCACAATTGGGACTGGCAACTTGGTCATTAAGTGAAGCAGTCACTAAGTGAAACTGTGACTTTGTTCTTACTTCAGCTTTCCTTTGCTTTACAGACCTGCAAAGGTTGCAAATGTGAGGATGGGTCATGAAGTTATTTTTCATCACCGTTGTAACTGTGAATGGTTGCTAAACCAGTCTCTAAACAAGGACTACCTGTAATACAAGACAATGCAGGTTTACTCAGAAACAAGTCACACTGAATTTAATCTGGGTGATTCTCAGGTATATGACATTCTCTGCTCTTTCACAAGTCTTTAAGAAGGGCTGGCTGACCATCTCTGGTCAGAAGATGTAATTGAATCCTATACTGCAGATCCTGCACAGTGCTGGAAATGGGATTTGATCAGTGGTTGTCAATCTTTCATATCTTACTTTTTATCCCACCACTCTCTCAAAAAAAATCTGGTTCCCATCATGATAGGAACCAAAAGCCCACTTTTTCTGAGAAAAACGGTCATATGTTTACAGGAATCTGTTGTTATATTTATTATTAATGGGATATTTTATGAAAATTCTATAGGTACCTGCCACATGTCAGGAATGGAAACAGTGACATGATTATATAATTTACCATGCATGGCACAAAATATTGTTTATTTACACATCTTCCCCATTTTTCAGCATTCTCTCAGATCCCAAATGGTAGATCCAACAAGCTATATACCTACAGCCCCTTTTATATTTCACTTAACCCTGTAATTTGATGTAGGCATATTTGAACACCCATTATAGTTTTGATGATAAATAATTTTTTGAATCTTGAAAAATAATGTCCCAATAGGTATTTTTGTCCTGCTACCCTATTAACAACATAACTGATTTTGCTTGTTATTAATGACAAATATTAGAACTCTTAAAAATATATATACAGCCTGAGTCCAAACTGAAAAATATAAAAATCCAAACACCAAATATTTCATCTCATGAAATAAAGGTAGCAACCAACTAACATAACATTAGAAAATCTCACAGCAAATTGCAGCAAGCAAAACACTCTCTTATTCACCACTGCCCATTCTAGTTTGCTCCCCAACCTTCTTTTATTAGCGAGCTGGACAAATCTGAAGCCCAAGAAAAGCTCTATTTCAAAGACATGGAAGATGAGCTTAGTCTTGTTGTTGTTGTTCAGTCGTTCAGTCGTGTCCGACTCTTCGTGACCTCATGGACCATAGCACGCCAGGCCTTCCTGTCCTCCACTGTCTCTCGGAGTTTACTCAAATTCATGTTCATTACATCGGTGATGCTATCTAACCATCTCATCCTCTGCCGTCCCCTTCTCCTTTTGCCCTCAGTCTTTCCCAGCATCAGGGTCTTTTCCAGTGAGTCCTCTCTTCGCATTAGGTGGCCAAAGTATTTGAGCTTCAGCTTCAGCATCTGTCCTTCCAATGAGCAGTCAGGGTTGATTTCCTTTAGGATTGACTGGTTTGACCTCCTTGCAGTCCAAGGGACTCTCAAGAGTCTTCTCCAGCACCACAGCTCGAAAGCATCAATTCTTCGGCGCTCAGCCTTCCTTATGGTCCAACTCTCACAGCCATACATTGCTACTGGAAAAACCATAGCTTTAACTATACGGACCTTTGTCGGCAAGGTGATGTCTCTGCTTTTTAATATGCTGTCTAGGTTTGCCATAGCTTTCCTTCCAAGGAGCAAGCGTCTTTTAATTTCATGGCTGCAGTCACCGTCTGCGGTGATCTTGGAGCCCAAGAAAATAAAATCTGTCACTGCTTCCATTTCTTCCCCTTCTATTTGCCAGGAAGTGATGGGACCAGATGCCATGATCTGGGTTTTTTTAATGTTGAGTTTCAAGCCAGCTTTTGCACTCTCCTCTTTCACTCTCATCAAGAGGCTCTTTAGTTCCGCTTCACTTTCTGCCATTAGGGTGGTATCGTCTGCATATCTGAGGTTGTTGATATTTTTCCCGGCAATCTTAACTCCGGCTTGTGATTCATCCAGCCCGGCATTTCTCATGATGTACTCTGCATATAAGTTAAATAAGCAGGGTGATAATATACAGCCTTGTCGTACTCCTTTCCCAATTTTGAACCAGTCGGTTGTTCCATGTCCGGTTCTAACTGTTGCTTCTTGACCCACATACAGGTTTCTCAGGAGACAGGTAAGGTGGTCTGGTACTCCCATCTCTTTAAGAATTTGCCACAGTTTGTTGTGATCCACACAATCAAAGGCTTTAGCGTAGTCAATGAAGCAGAAGTAGATGTTTTTCTGGAACTCTCTTGCTTTTTCCATGATCCAGCGAATGTTGGCAATCTGATCTCTAGTTCCTCTGCCTCTTTGAAACCCAGCTTGCACTTCTGGTAATTCTCGGTTCACATGCTGCTGAAGCCTAGCTTGTAGGATTTTGAGCATAACCTTGCTGGCATGTGAAATGAGTGCAATTGTACGGTAGTTTGAACATTCTTTGGCATTGCCTTTCTTTGGAATTGGAACGTAAACTGACCTTTTCCAATCCTGTGGCCACTGTTGAGTTTTCCAAATTTGTTGGCATATTGAGTGCAGCACTTTAACAGCATCATCTTTTAGGATTTTAAATAGCTCAGCTGGGATACTGTCTTCTCCGCTAGCTTTGTTGTTAGTAATGCTTCCTAAGGCCCACTTGACTTCACTCTCTAGGATGTCCGGCTCAAGGTCAGTGACCACACCATCGTATTTATCAGGGATATTAAGATCTTTCTTGTATAGTTCTTCTGTGTATTCTTGCCACCTCTTCTTAATCTCTTCTGCTTCTGTTAGGTCCCTGCCTTTTTTGTCCTTTATCATGCCCATCTTTGCACAAAACGTTCCCTTGATATCTCCGATTTTCTTGAAGAGATCTCTAGTCTTCCCCATTCTATTGTTTTCCTCGATTTCTTTGCATTGTTCATTTAAGAAGGCCTTCTTATCTCTCCTTGCTATTCTCTGGAATTCTGCATTCAGTTGTTTATATCTTTCCCTTTCTCCCTTGCCTTTTGCTTCCCTTCTTTCCTCAGCTATTTGTAAAGCCTCATCAGTAGGCTTTAGCGTAGTCAATGAAGCAGAAGTAGATGTTTTTCTGGAACTCTCTTGCTTTTTCCATGATCCAGCGAATGTTGGCAATCTGATCTCTAGTTCCTCTGCCTCTTTGAAACCCAGCTTGCACTTCTGGTAATTCTCGGTTCACATGCTGCTGAAGCCTAGCTTGTAGGATTTTGAGCATAACCTTGCTGGCATGTGAAATGAGTGCAATTGTACGGTAGTTTGAACATTCTTTGGCATTGCCTTTCTTTGGAATTGGAACGTAAACTGACCTTTTCCAATCCTGTGGCCACTGTTGAGTTTTCCAAATTTGTTGGCATATTGAGTGCAGCACTTTAACAGCATCATCTTTTAGGATTTTAAATAGCTCAGCTGGGATACTGTCTTCTCCGCTAGCTTTGTTGTTAGTAATGCTTCCTAAGGCCCACTTGACTTCACTCTCTAGGATGTACGGCTCAAGGTCAGTGACCACACCATCGTATTTATCAGGGATATTAAGATCTTTCTTGTATAGTTCTTCTGTGTATTCTTGCCACCTCTTCTTAATCTCTTCTGCTTCTGTTAGGTCCCTGCCTTTTTTGTCCTTTATCATGCCCATCTTTGCACAAAACGTTCCCTTGATATCTCCGATTTTCTTGAAGAGATCTCTAGTCTTCCCCATTCTATTGTTTTCCTCGATTTCTTTGCATTGTTCATTTAAGAAGGCCTTCTTATCTCTCCTTGCTATTCTCTGGAATTCTGCATTCAGTTGTTTATATCTTTCCCTTTCTCCCTTGCCTTTTGCTTCCCTTCTTTCCTCAGCTATTTGTAAAGCCTCATCAGTCTGACTGTGGCTCAGATCATGAGCTTCTTATTGCAAAATTTAGGCTTAAATTGAAGAATGTAGAAAAAACCACTAGACCAATCAGGTATGACCTAAATCATATCCCTTATGAATATACAGTGGAAGTGAGGAATAGATTTAAAGGATTAGATCTGGTAGACAGAGTGCCTGAAGAACTATGGATGGAGGTTCGTAACATTGTACAGGAGGCAGCAACTAAAACCATCCCAAAGAGCTTAGTCTACAATGCCTTGAACCTCCCTGGGTCATTTTCAATGGGTGCAGACAAGTGGGTTGGCACTCCCAACAGAAACTGTGGCTGCAAGTTCAAAGGCCATCAAAGAACACACTGGTAGTCGTGATCCGGCACCCTGCTTTGGGATGAACAAGCTGCCCTCTTTGGCAGCTATCGCTATTAGGGAGACCAAGACATACTCAGTGCTCAGCCTCTGGGTAAAGCAGCATTAGGCATTGTTCGATGGGAAGTGCATCTGGGCTGCTTGCTCTTGGCCAGGCCAGCGAGGGATGTTAGTCCTTGATGTTATTGAACTCACAACTGAAAAAGAAAAAGAATCTGGTGCTCACAACTATAAAAAATATTATGATAAAAAATACTAGGGAAAACAGAAAAAGGGACACACCATGTTGTCCAGGGCCAATACAATACATGACAGGCTGTTCAAAATAATCAGTGTGGGAGCATTTCTTTAGCATCCGCAACCCCAATGGGGACTTCTTGCCTCTTTCTTGCAAAGGAGAGTCTGTCTATATTGCAGAGTGAGCATTATTCATGCAACTGGCTGCATTCCAATTTACATGTTTGTCTCATGCAGTTCATGCTTAACTACTTTTCTGTTCTACTACATACAGGTGCATTTACTTTTACCTTCAAAAGAGAAACATTTAAAGAACCTCCTTTCTCCTCCACAGAATGAAATAATGCAGTTCTTTTATACCAACTCAATTCTTTATTCTCCTGTAGTAAACAGGCAGCCTATTTCCCACGTAGACTGCTTCTGTGTACCACCAGCTGAGAAAACATGGATTAGATTACCTCCAAGGTATGTTCCAATTACCCTTGGCCTCTAGGACAAGGAGGACAGCGCGCTGGAAGAGAGCCATCATGGCCCTCCATGTCCTAACTAGAACTTCAGCAATAAAAGGGTAATATGATATGGCCTCAGATTTCATAAAGGACAATGAAATCATTATAAAAATGTAGTGAGCTGTGAATGTGAATGTGAGGGTTCTACTAGATGTAAATACTGCTTCTATCACTAATTTTGTGATAATTGTTGTAACCCGCCCAGAGTCCCTTGCAAGGGAGATGGGCGGGGAATAAATTGAAATAATAAATAAATAATAAATAAATAATTTTCTCTGTGTTAGAAAAAACGTGTTTTTTAAGATATTGTTGCAACACGTATGCATCAGCTTAAAATATATTTTTTTTTTCTTATATATTTAATCAATTAAGAATTCCTTCCTCAGAGGATGGTCAATTCTTAACTATTTCTAGAAGGTGTAAATAAAAGTTAAGCACTTGATGTCCTGCTAATTAGAAATCAATTGGATCTCCCTCCGGTTAACAGGAGAATTCATACGTTTCTTTTGAAACACTGATATCCCTTTGGATTTCCTCTTCAAAAAGTGCAACACCCTAAATCAGCCATGCCCTTTCTCAGGATTGTGGGGCAGCTGCAGAGGGCTATTATGGGAACTTGGGGAAAAGACACAACTGCTTCAATGTATTGCAGAAAGGTTATTCATTTGCATTTTTGCAAAATTACTCCAAGGCTCCATTTGGAGGTTAAATCTGAAGCACTGCACAGGTCTACAGTAGACTATATATCAGTTCTAAAATTTAAAAAAGTTGAATGTTTCCTTTAATTTGTGAAATTACAAATAAAGTATCTGATTTGATATTTGGGGGAGGGGATGAAGTGAAAGTTTATTGTAAGCCCATCTAACACTGCCCTTTAAAAATAATGTACTTAGTTAGAGAATGTATAAACCACACCTTCATCTAAATATATAATCCAGGACAATATTTCAAGTTTCAAAACAATTGTTTTGTTTATTGCACAGCTTCTATATAAGGCTGAAAAGGAAGGGGAAAAAGCAAAGAAGCTTGAATTTCTCACTCTTTCCACAATCAATATTTGAGGCACATTACATCTCTAGAGTCCTTAATGGCAGGAATTCCTGGAGCCAGCAAATGAGTAATGTTAAACCTATGATTAGATGATGAGACCATCAAAACACACTAAGCTGTAATGCAGCATTCCATTTTATCTCTGCGAGCTGCAGTTAAAACAAGGACCAGGGAAGAATGTATTGTATTAGACCCATCTAAGAATCTGCCTATGAACAGCTTGTGAGAGACTTCAGTAGACTTAAATGCGTATTTTGCAGTTTCTTGAACCAAGGACTTAATCATTATGTAACAAGTTTTTAAAAGTTTTCTGCAAGAAAAGTTTTGAAGCTCAACCACAGTGAAGATTCCAGATACAGATATCTTTTAGCCTTTTTTGACTACTACAACAAAAAATCTTCCCCCACTTTTTTTTTTTGTGGTGTCCAAACTGAAGAATCACAGCTTGTGGATCATCAAAATGTGGGTAAGTAAAGTACAATACCTAAAATAAGTTACATGAGTTAATTTTAATTTATGACAGCATTACACATTTTGAACATCTGCAAATATAATTTTGTTATTAAAACCTGGCTCTACTGAGACCATTAATAGCAAGCATACAGCTACTGTGAATTTGCCATATTTATAGGAATAACCACCTTAAATAATATTTTATATCAGGTTTCTTTAATGAAATCCAAAGAACTATTGAAAGAAATAACTTTATTCAGAAGCCAATATTAGACTATTATTTGCAGAAAGAATAATATACTTATCAGATTCAAATGATAGTTGATTCTTCAACATTTCAGAGTAATGCTTAAATTTAGATTTATTATCCATTAGAAAGCCTCATATACAGATTTCTACTTTAGATGGTCATTTATCCTGAACATGTGTTATGCCTATCCTACAGCAATTGACCCTTACTACCCCCAACCATACACACCGTTTTTATCTGTGTGCATATCTGCATTGCATTTTAGTCACATGCTTCCAATTGTCTACTATGTGATACATTGCTATTTATC
Organism: Charina bottae; assembly: GCA_023362775.1. NCBI lineage: Eukaryota > Metazoa > Chordata > Lepidosauria > Squamata > Charinaidae > Charina > Charina bottae. The sequence continues at coordinate 104,569,547 of JALMGJ010000004.1, forward strand.
AATATCATATTTTTCAGATGTCATGTCTTTTTCTAACTGGCTTGCACAAGCAATATTGTGAAAAAGAAATATAATTAAACAAACCAAATAATTAAACAAATTGCTAATAAGATTTGACGGTGCACAGGGCCGAATTATCTGTGGTTGAGATCGGAGTTACAAATTCAATTAATTTAATTATGAATTATTTTATTAAGGCTTTATCAATTAAATATTAGAACTTGAATTCTTGAAGTCATATTCTATGTTTATTTAAGCAAAGAAAAATAAAGGTGTTTTTATTATTATATAGGAGTTTCTTTTGTAGTACCAGTTCTGTAGCTCTATAAGAGAGCACAATATCAAATAGTTACTTCTTCAATATACAGATGAAACTGCATGCATCTAATAATTGTGTTTTTTAAAGAAAACAATTGAAAGCAGTATTTGTAAAAACTAGGAATCACCTTACTTGTGAACAAAGAAGCATTACAAGTTCAACCACTGAGGTGCTTGATTTCATGCAAACCAGTCCTGTAAAAAAGTGAAAACAAGGATTAATTCTGCAAAGTACTACGTATATTTATTTATTATTTTATTTAGATACTGTAGAAGTAACAGCTATTCTGAAGAACACTTTAGTTTCCTACTTTGCAGGTACAGGTCCTATTTTAAGCATATATAAAGATAAATAACATGCAAAAAATTTTGACAGAAATTATCACACAGTGGCCAATATATTTTCTCAATTACATTCATGTTTCCTCCCTCAGTTAACATAAATGTCTATTTACTGTATATTAAGTAGAAGAGAGCATTTTCCCTGTATATGTCTGATAGATAAATGTCCAATAGGGCAATTTATATATTAATTAGAGATACCATGCTTCAGTTAGACTGAGGGTAAGCTGAATCATTCAACGATGGATGGATGGATGGATGGATGGATGGATGGATGGATGGATGGAAAGAAGGAAGGAAGGAAGGAAGGAAGGAAGGAAGGAAGGAAGGAAGGAAGGAAGGAAGGAAGGAAGGAAGTTTCAGCTCATTTCTGAATCAATACAGATTTGATCCTTCTTTCTTAAAAAGTCAGGATTGACTTATAAACCTCCCCAACTGATAGCTGTCACATCACAGAAATACAAAATATTTGGAGTAAAGAGGACATTCATATAAAAAAGGCTGATATACAGGGAGCTACTGCTTGCTAGAAAACTGATGAAGTGAAGATGGTTGTTGGCAGGCAGAACATTTTGCTCACCAATACTTTTCAGAAAAGTTTTTTGTCAAAATCAGCTGGAGATTATGGGAAGCTGAATCTATTAAGTTTTGCACAATCAGGGGATGTCTCAATAAGGCTTTTCTTTGCTGGGCAAAACTGCCATATGGCATTAAGGCAGGGTGGGTGTGTATGGGGGTAAGCCAATTCTCCTCTGAATTAGAGTTTAATCTGAGGAAGAGGAGAATTTGAGAGTGAAAAATTTGCATGTTATAAATTTCAAGGGTCATATATGGACATAAGCTTGATGAGTTTCATGAACAGTGCTACATGTAACATCCTTTATTAAATATGCACAAATCAATGAAATGATACTTGATAAAAATTGCCAAAATGGTTTTTCAATTTCAGTTCTGCAGGTTTCTGTAATAATAAAAAGCAGAGTAGCCTTAATACCCCATGTGCATTCAAAATAATATTTGATTTAGTATAAGCAATGTTAAATTTGATCTTTAAATGAATACCTTTCAAAGGTAAAAGTAAACAAAATGTCGTTTAGAATTATAGTCAGACAAATACATAGGTACTTTTCTGGAAATTAAATAAATTCCTTCAATGAAAATCATTGCTCGTAGCTGTAGTTTCAAATAGATATGCTGAAAAGGCAAACTGATTTTAAACAGACATGAACAAAGAGCCACTGGAGATAAAAGTGCTCCTATACAATCATATGTATATTTATTGCAAATAATGGATAAATACTCTTTTGCTAACAATCCAATATTTTTGTACAGTAAGCGGAACAAGCTACAGAAATATACCATAATTCCACTCTATCAGATTTACAAGCAGACAGTTAATTAATGAAATAAGAGATAGATATAAAAATCTCATTTAAAAAGAAAATTGGTACAGTTTATCAGTTTTTTTGCATGCTCAAAAAAGAGAATAAAAAAGGCTAATGGGACACTTATCACCTCCAAACCACTTCAACTATTAGACAGCTGACAAAAAAGAAGCCAAACAGAAGGGAGCATAGTCAAATTCCCATAATTAAAATGACCACATATATTAATATTAATATCCAGCTTTTCTTCTCTAATATTGGATACTTTGCAGTTCAGCCTTCTTACAACAGAAAACTGCTACCTTGTGCAAAGGCACACTACTTATATAAGCGCACTTCTTATATTAGAGGTTTTTTGCACATTCTGGGGAAACTCCAGAGTCTGTGATTACAAGCAACATAGTGAAGGCTAGAGGAGGATACAGACATAGCTCCATTGATAAGTTAAAGAAGAGGGGGAGCTGTACAATATTACTACTGAGTCAATTGCTTCCTGAACAACTTCCTAACAAACCTGGTATTTTTCTTTATTCTGTATGACGATTTTCACAAAGAATTAGGTGCTGTGCTGTAGTATCCAAGGCACTACGGGCTTTAAACTAATCACAATAGATATATATTATTGCTGAGCCCCCTGGACGATAGTTCAGAGCCCCTCATCTAAGGAACCATCTTGAGGACACCCAAGATAACTCCAGGGAGGAAGCAGCAACCCTTGTGTTGACAGCAAGACAGAACTGCACTAACATCTGAGACTGAAACCTTATAACATTTTAAATGAGAGGAAAGCAAAAACCAGAGAGCAACATCAGTCAGAGATCTGGCAGTAAGGGCACTGGAGCAGCAAGGCAATGGTCCGAGCCCCACTGCCGTCTCAATAAGTGCACTTATTGGCTGCACTCCACAAATAGCAGGATTTGATCAACTAGGGCTCTACTACTGTTTCTTCATGGAAAACTGGATAAATTAAAATGGCAATTTCGTTCAAAGTTGTTCTAACTTCAGAATCTGCCAGCACAGAGTTTTGCAATATGTAATGGCAGACTATAGCAACCTTCCAGTTAGAAACAAACAGCAGAAAAAAGGATTTCCACATATAGTGCGCTGCAATAAATCCTTAAGGCATGGGTGGCCACAATTGTATATGTCTTCTCCAGGAAGCTACACCAGCAGAAGTTGGAAAAGACACAGTCAACTGATTTTCCAAGAGAACATTGGAACATTCCAGGTAGCGTAGCTGGAAATTCAGAGAGAATATAATTCCATCCAGAACAAGAGTCCTCTCCAATCCAGGGCTGATTTTTTTACTAATGAAAATAATTTCCATCTTTTAAAACTCAGCTCAATTTGCTTGCCTGCATTGCAACTACCCTTCATGGATCACTGCCTTGTCACGAAGAGTCGGACACGACTGAACGACTGAACAACAACAACAACAACAACATTGCAATTACACTGCATTACATTACATATATAAAACTCAACACAGTGATAGGACCCAATCTGAAACTCCATGTAACTTGTAACCCCACCTCATAATTTCATTTAGGAATTTAGTCAGTCCACTTGCATCATTTTCTGCAAAAACTCAGCCAGATAGGACCACAAACACTGTAAAACAAATAACATATTGGATAAACATTCTAGAGCAGAGCTTTCCAAACTGTGTGTCGCGACACAAAAGTGTGTCGCCACACACAGCGTGGTGTGTCGCCACACCACCCGGAAGCGGCGGCGCGCACGTGCATGGCGGCTGCCATGCACGCGCACGCCACTGCATGCCCCCGCGCCGCCGCACGCCCCCCACGCCACCACCGTGCGCGTGTGTGCCGCCGCATGGCTCCCCACGTGCGCCGCCGTGCGCGCGCGCCGCCGCACGCCCCCCGCGCCGCCACCGTGCGCGCGCGCGCCGCCGCACGCCCCCCCGCGCCGTCGCTGCCGCTGGTGTGTCGCCAGCAGCAGCACTTTGGAAAGCCCTGTTCTAGAGGAATAACCAGTTCAGTTCCACTAAAAGATCTAATATATCACTATTTCTATTGAATTTTGTTGTTGTTGTTCATTCACCAAGGCAAGAAAGCCCATGTCCAAAGTAAGTCTGATTCTGGTGTCATCTTGAACCAGAAACAGCTTGAACCAATAAAGTCTGGAATTGAGTTGTCATCACTTATTCTAAGCACCTATTTTTACAGAATCATGAAATTGGAAGGGATTTACCTGACGAACCGTCTCACCCCCAGAACATCGACCCGTCCCACCCGTTCAGCCAGAGAGGGCTTGCTGCGGACCCCATCGATTAAAGAGTTCCACCTAGTGGGGTCCAGGAACTGGGCCTTCTCTGCAGTTGCGCCCGCCCTCTGGAATATCTTACCCCCGGAGCTGAGGCTGATTTCCTCGCTCCCAGCCTTCCGGAAAGGCTTAAAGACCTGGTTTTGCCATCTTGCCTGGGAGGGAAACGCTAACAGTTCCTCTTGGGGAAGGCTGGTCCCTTGAAGCCTCCCAGTATCTTATTTTTAACATTTTATCCTTGGAACTCATACTATATACTGTTGTAATTTTATATTTCTTTTAATTTTATTTTATTGTGCACCGCCCAGGGTCCCTGCTGGGGGAGATGGGCAGTAATATAAATTTAATAAAAAAAATAAATAAAATAAATTTTAAAGGTTGTCTAGCCCAATACTCTGCTCGATGCAGGATCCACCAGAACTCCTCTGACAGATCACTATCAAGCCTGTGTTTGATAGACCCCGGGCCAAGGAGATCTCACCACATCAACTAATGACCAGTTCCACTGGTTGACAGCTTGTACTTTCAGGAAGTTCCTCCTAAGTCTAACCTGAACTTACTTCCTTATACTCTAGTTTTACTCCATTGGTTCTAGCCCTCCAAAGTAACAGAGAATCCATTGGACCATAGATGGGTAATATGTAAGTTAAAAAATAACGTACATAACTTTGAACATGAAAGGATATCTGACCAAATAATCTCCATTGTTAAAATATCAATTTCACACTTTGTTGATATAGAGCAGAGCTTTCCAAACTTTTCATGTTGGTGACACACTTTTTAGACATGCATCATTTTGTGACACACTCTTACAGCAGGGCATCATTTTGCGACACACTCTTACAGCAGGGCACAAGGCAGGCACTAGGACCTGCGCAGAATCACAGCAGGTTTGGAGGAAGCAAGGCACAAGGCAGGCACTAGGATCTGCGTGGAATCCTGGCAGGGCTCGGAGGCAGCAGCAGCCGCGAGACACCCAGACACTGCATCCGACACACTAACGTGTCCCGACACACAGTTTGGAAAGCTCTGATATAGAGAGTAAGAAATGTGATCTTGCTAGATTTATGCAGGCTCAATTGCCTGTGCAAAAGGGGCCGAAGCATTTTTAAAATCCAGAATGAGATAACACTTGGAAGCAGTTCAGGTAGATACTGTATTTCCTTCATTCACTGAACTATAAGGATGAGGAAGAGGAGGAGGTACAGTACAATCAGACTTGCAAGATTTATTTATTTATTTAAAACATTTGTATAGCCGCCCATCTTAAAACAACTCTAGGCAGCTTACAACCAATAAAACAGTATAAAACAGTATAAAACCAACAGCCATGAAACTAAAAAGTTTGCCACAGCCAAACTTCTCTAATGCACCCACATATTTGTCCCACCCTGATCTTGCCCTATCCCAGTGCTTGGGAAAGAGCCAGTTTTAAGTACTCTCTAGAAGGATAGAAGGGTAGGGGCCTGTTGGATCTCAGGGGGGAGGGTGTTCCATAGGGCAGGGACTTCCACTGAAAAGGCATGCTTCCAAGGACCCACAAGATGGCAATGTTTATTGGAAAGGACCTGGAGCATGTCCAGCCTATCTGCTCTTGTGGGATTGACATATGTCCTCAAGGAGAGGTGGTCCTGCATATAACCTGATCCCATGCTGTGTAGGGCTTTAACGGTAATAACCAGCACCTTGAACTTCACCCAGAAGAAAACTGGGAGCCAGTGCAGCTTACACAACAACTGGGAGCCAGTGCAGCTTGCACAACAGAGGAGTAATATGAGCGAACCTAGTGACACTCAACACTGTGTGTGCTGCTGCATTCTGGACCAGTTGTAACTTCTGGGTGGTCTTCAATGGGCTCCATGTAGAGCCCATTGCAGTAATCCAAAGGGGAAGTGATCAAGGCATGAGTGACTGTGAGCAAGGCCTCCTAGTCCAGGAAAGGGTGGAATTGGTGCACAAGTTGAATCTGTGCAACACTCCCCCCAGCCACAGCTGCCACCTGCTCATTTAGAAGTAGCTGCAAGTCCAGGAGGCCCCCCAAATTGCACACCAGCTCCGTCTGCAGAAGTGCAACCGAATACAGGGTCGCACTTGAGACGACACATCCCCAGACCCTGGGGGACAAAACCCCAAAGCCATTCCATCTTGCCAGGGTTGAATTGAAATTGGTTCCTACCCATCTAGATCCTCACAGCCTCCAGGCACTCAATCAACACTGTGACAGCATCATCTGTCTGGTCCAGGATGGAGATGTACAACTGGGTATCATCAGCATATTAATGATACTGCACCCCATGCTGGTGAATGACCTCACCCAGCGGTTTCATGTAGATTTAAAAGAGTAGAGGAGAGAGATCTGAGCCCTGAGGCACCCCACATTGTAGGGATCTAAGGCTCAACCTCTCTCCTCCCACCAGCACCAACTGAAACTGGTAGCAAGGAAAGGAGGAGATCCACTACAAAACAGTCTCACTCCCAGTCCCTGAAACTGGCTCAGAAGGATAGCATGGTGAATGGTACTGAAAGCTGCTGAGAGATCCAGGATGGCCAGGACAGTTGTACCACCCATCCCAATCCCTCCAAAGGTCATCTACAAGGTTGATTAAAGCCATCTCAGTACTGTATCCTGGACTGAACCCAGTCTGAAAAGGGTCCAGATAATCTGGATTTTGTTATTATAGGCAATCTCAATAAAAGTGGTTTTAGCCTTCCTGTGGAGTTGATTTCCTGGTCCGGTCTACCTAGTGAGGCCGACAGTTGAACACTGAACTGTACATAAAACTGTTCCATATAACAAGAACAAGTTCTCTTGTTCTATAATCTGTTTGTACATGAAAGCCTATGTATATGTTTGTGTTTGTGTCTACATTTTGTGTGTTTTTGTGTATGTGTATGAATAAATGAATGGGGAATATATAGTAATTTTAGAACAAGTGATGTGGACATTAGAATTTTTTTTCTCTGATAAATTCTTTGATAAGCTTTCAAACATAGGCATCATAGGTTCCATGGTGAGTGGAAGAGAAAGGGGGAGTAGTTGGAAGAGAGGATGTACATGGAACTGTAGCATCTATCAGTATATGTAAATATTTAAACATCTATGCAACAGGATACATATTTCCAGCAAGCTTTAACTGAAGAAGCAAGAAACCAAAAGGTCCTCACTGCTATCTAACTGTCACACTTTACCAAACAGAGTAATAATGATTGACTCTCTAAAAATTCAACCCTGCTTTCAGCAACAAAAGAAAAAGCTTCAAAGGCTTGACATAGTTAGAAAAATTGTTTTATTTCAAACAAGAAAGAAGTAACTCACTGACATATACTGTATATTTACACACACAGACACACACACGCACAAAAGATCTGCCTAATGAAGAAAACAGGAATCAACACCCATTTATAGGTCAGCACCAGCATTTGAAACCTAGTCCTTTTCTTCCCACCATATCAGCCAACAGACCTTTGGCTGTCCTTTTCCTGATCTTAAAAGGAAGGGATGTTTATATAATAATTCAGTCTGTCAAGAGAATCGTTGATTCCTGCATCCTGATTTACATTCACTGCCAGGCCTTAAACATACAGTACATCTGCATTTTCAACTATACAGCATCATCAGAAAACAAAAATATGTGCACATCAGTACCTACATATTAATTTCACAAAATTAATTTTGTTTAACTACAATAATTAATCAACACTAATTTTATTTAGCTGAATAATTGGGACATCAAATCTCATCAGGTGTTCCTTCAGCTCCATTCAATATAAAATCTTCCTTACATTAGAAATGTATAAAGACCACGCAATCCCATATTTTAAAATATTGCAAAATAGTAAAAAATGTTTAGTATAAAGCTGCACCTAACAATTTGGAAGAAAAAAAAACTCAGTGAAACTGGATTATTTCAATATGAATACATTTTTTTACAATTGTGTTGAAATTATTTTGATATAAAGTGTTCATAATTTCCATGCAAGATAATTTTTATTGAATTCAAAAGTAGGAAAGCCACTTTTGTGTAAAAACCCTTTTAAAATAATTTTAATTGAATTCTAAGATGAAACATCAATGTAGTTCAAAATGAAACACAATACTAAACATTGCTTTTTATTATTTTAATTTTCCTATGCAATTATGTCCATGTCCCATTATGTTCCTTATGTACCCAAGGAACTATTTCCAATCTTTCCAATCTGTTTACACTGACTATTAAAAGGGACAATATCCAGTGAAATTTAATTCCACATATTTAAAATGCTTTAAATATATTTCTGTGCAAAAAGAAAAAAAAAGTCCCTCTAGCAACCTTAGAAACTGATACAATGAGCTGGACAATATTTTGATTTCAGTGTAAAATTCTGTATTTTTTTAAAGAAATGAAAATGAGCCATTTAAAAATACCCAGTGAATTCTCGAAAAAAATTATTTAATTTAAAATTATTTAAAATTATTAATTTTAAATTAATTCTGTTTTAAAAGCGGAGAAGTTGCTTCCATACCAATATTGTGTGCTAATTAGTGAAGTGTGCTCAACTGAAGTGAACAGCAGTGATAATAGCATGCGACATTTTAATCTCCTGACATATTCCTTCAAAAATTTGTATTTTAAAGTATTTTAAAATAGGGGAGAGGAGAAATGATGGCATGCTGAATCGTTCATGCTTCCTTAAACTCAATAATTTAACTTGTCTCAACTATTTAATTAAGCCAAATTCCTTTTCTTGATAATATAACAAATTGGATTAATCCCATATAGGTCTTAAAGAGCTATCTCAAGGAGCTATTTCTCATAAACCCAAAGGATTAAAGTATGTGTTGATGAGCATTCCAGACCAAACAATCTCTCTCTTGTGGTAGAGGAAGAGGAAGAAAAAAAGTAAAATGTCCAAAAACATCTAGTTCTAGAGTTCTAGAGGGGAACCTGACTGATCAAGTCTAAAAAAACAACTAAAGCAAGAAATTAAAAAACAAATATCTATTTGCATATCTTTATTAAAGATATATGGAACATGAAAGATGTCGCCAATCAAGCTTATGATTTAAGTTATCAGAATACAGTGTATAGATCTTTTAATACAGTATATAGATCTTGTAGACACTAGAAGATGACTGATCTTGAGAATTGAAACATAAGAAAAAATCTTCAGGTCAAATGTTCCAAAGAAAGTATTTAGAACAGAGCTTTCCAAACTGTGTGTCGCGACACAAAAGTGTGTCGCCTGCAGGGCCCAGATGTGTCGCGTCAAAACCCGGAAGCGCTGATGGCGTGCCATCAGCGCTTCCGGGTTTTCCCGCGGCGACACACCAATGGCGGCACGCGAAAATCCGAAAGCGCCGCAGCCACGGCGGCACGCAAAAAGCGAAAGCGGCAGCAGCACTTCCAGGTTTTTGCACGCTGCCACAATGGCAGCGCTTCAAGGTTTTCCCGCGGCAACACACCAACGGCGGCGCGCGAAAATCCGAAAGCGACACACCAACGGCGGCGTGCAAAAACCGAAAGCGGTAGCAGCGCTTCCGGGTCTTTGTGCGCTGCCGCAACGGCGGCGCTTCCGGGTTTTCCTGCGGCGACACACCAACAGCGGTTGGTGTGTCGCCGCGGGAAAACTTTGGAAAGCCCTGATTTAGAAGATTGATATGTTTAGCTTTGTTGTTATATGGTTGAATGAATTATTCCCTGAGTTTTGTTTATCTGTTAAGAAAACAGAATGTGCACACAGAATGTACATCCTGGCTCACAAGGCAATAAAAATCAAGAGTTAGTTTATCAATAGGTTTCTTAAAACACATACTATAAATAACATTCTTCAAAAAGCACATGAGTTGGAAGAAATACATTCAGAAGGTGAAAAGGCTCAGTGCTATCAAGATACTAGCCTGGCTATTTTGCAAAAATGGAGCACATTCAACCACCTAATTGAACAATTAATTGAACTTGGAATTTGTTACAAAAGGAGTATTCCCCTTCAAATTAATCCTTAAATTAAATTAATCAGGTAGGTATGAAAATAATTTCTACTCTTCATGACATGCAAACAGTTCTGGCTTTTTTCTATAAAGAAAAAAATATGATCTTAAGACTTCTGATGATGGGATGCAGCTGCAGAGGAAGAATATAAAAAGAGAAACATGCCAACAAAAACAATCAAGAATAAGTTTCCCCCCCCCAAAATTGAAAAATTTCTATAATTATTCACAACATAATAGCTGTTTTTTTAGTCTAAGAAAGATTAGCTGTTTCTTTACTCTAAGAAAGATTAGCCACTGATAAGAAAACGGTTATCAGAAGCCCATGGTCCCTCCTTGTGGGGGAGACGGGCAGTGATATAAATGTGATGAATAAATAAAATAAATAAATAAGTTATAAAACAGTTTTCATTTGATCTGCTGGGTGAAAGGACATTGAGGTGCAGCACACCCCTCATACATTAGATCAAGAAAAAGGTTTATCTGTGAATCTCATTTAGAGATCACTCAATCTGAATCAGATTTGAAAGAATTGTCATGGATGGGCTGAGGATAAAAAACGGGAAAGGGAGAAGAAGAGCGGAGGATTGGGAAGAATGCTGGTAGAGGTGAGAAGAAGGAGGATGTACACATACTTACTTATGTGTGTACATCATAATATTATCTGGAGAGACAAGAATGCCAACAGCACAAGATCTTGAGTAGTAAAAGTTTAATCTCTATTCATTTACACAAAGATTAAAGACAGTAATATTACTGTGGAACAACCCAATAAGTGAGCAGTATAAACTAGTGTCCTTAAATGGTTTAGAAGCTAAAATAAAACGATATATACAGTATTTATGTGTATATGATATATGCATAGTATATGTTGTATATTTACCAAGCTATTTAAAATATCTCGGCCTCTGTAGAAATGTTGCAAGAAGCTTATAAGCAGAGGGAAGGAAAGGAAGGAAAGGTTCCCCTGTGCAAGCACTGAGTCATGTGACCCCTGGGGAGATGCCACTTTCGCGACATTTTCCTGGCAGACTATAGAGTGGGGTGGTTTGCCATTGCCTTCCCCAGTCGTAATTACATTTCCCCCAGCAAGCTGGGTACTCATTTTACCGACCTTGGGAGGATGGAAAGCTGAGTCATCCTGAGCCTGCTACCTGAGAACCAGCTTCCGCTGGGATCGAACTCAGGTCATGGGGAGTTTCAGTTGCAATACTGCCGCCTACCACTCTGCGCCACATGAGGCTCATAAGCAGAGGGAAGAAAAGTTATATATATTTAATTTACTGTACTTTGTATCATTAAGAAATAAATCAAGAGAGGTGACAATCCTGTTTAAAGCTAATTGTTCTGATCGGAGTATGACCACCAGAACTTTATAAAAATAGTTTTATTATATAAAAACTATTTACAATTATAAGTCCATAATACAACTGAAGAATACTGGATCAACTGGATGTGCTTGGAGGTAGGCAGCTATGCAGTAGCACAAGCTAGAGTTCAGTAACAAGTAGAACTACAGTCCTGAAACAAGATGCTAGGTAAGTAAGTTCAAACTAGGAAATTCAGGATCAGTTCTTCAGTGATCAAATCACATATGAGGGGGGCCTTTTTGTTGACTGACTTGGTGTTAAGCAGCAGCAACCAGAGACATGGGCCCCCACAAGACTGCTGTCCAGGGCCTGGGACTGAGCCCAGAGGGCCAGAACACGCCACCGGTAACAAACACTGGGGGCGTCTTCCCCGAAGATGGCCTGCCCTCCGGCTCCCATCATAGCATCCCCAGCCCACCACCACCTCAATAACATGACCTGCCCTACAACCCCCAGAGTCTCCAAGCCCATTTGCCTCCAATCCTGGATCTATGGAATCCCTGGTTAGAAGTAGGGGTCCCTCCATCCACTTGTACCTCCTGACACACAATCAACCACAGGGAGATGGCAGGACCCCCCAGCATACCAGTTTGTGCTCTCGGCGCTGTCAGAGCCCAGCCATCACCCACACTCACTGTGCCCCTCTCCTCTGCCTCTCTCACTGGCCAGCAAGGGACACTTCATCCATTACTCCTCACCCCCTGTCTCTCACTCAGGAGGTGAGTGTCCTCACATACAACCATCTAATCCCGGACTCCCTCCCTTGTCTCTCACACGCAGGAGGGAGTACCCCATTCACACTGGAGGGACCCTAATAGCCCTCTTCCTGGGCTCGCTGTTCCCCACTGCCAAGGTTTACCACACCGAGTAATCCTAAAATTACAGTGGCAACAGCTATAAAAACAAGATCTATAGTAACACATCAATAAATTTAAGTTGTAAATGTTTATGTAATATTTATCAATGTATTTTATTGTTAAACTTTTTTATCTGATGCGAAATTTTAGATTATATTTGTATTTTGCTATTTGGGTCTTTTGTTGTTAATAAAACTACACACACACACACACACACACACACACACACATTTTAGTAAACATAATTACAGAAAGGAGGATGGACCAAAAGTGCATGTGGACATGGAGATTTCACTCAAGAATAAGACTGCATGCCATGACTTTAATAAAAAACATCTAGAGTGCTTTTGCTTCAATCAAACAGTAATATTTAAGATTCCTCTGATTAATTGCAACAAAAGAAAATGCTATAGCAAAAGTAAAGTCTTACTTTTACTCTCACAACTTACACAAGCCTCAGTCTACTTCGCTGACTTGATTGTGGCATCTTTTCTCTGTGTATCCTTAATTGCTGTAGCTCAAAAAACCCAGCTTTAATTGGGGCCTCACTTAGCTTATTAAAAAAGGCTGCCACCATCTCCCCGGTAGATTGTTGAGATTTGTTTAGTGTGGATGATAGAGCCACAGCTATAGACATAACTGAAAGTTTCATCAGGCCTCTACCCTAACCCTTTGAGAGGATGAAAGAAATGCATGTTATCAGCTGTCTTTTAATGACCGATAGCTGGGTGCCCAGTAACACTCACCCTAGAATAACTAGTAATGTCCAGGTAGAGAGCTAAGAATACCAGTTTAAAGTTCTTTATAGAAGTAATCAATAACAAAATTCAGCCTACCCATTATTTTCTTGCTCACACACTTCCCCACTGGCCCCCATTTCAATTTCTAACTTGAAAAAATTGATAGAACAGTTAAAGGTAGGTAAAGGGGCAAGAAGTAATTATATTATACCAGAGTCAGTTAAGGCAAATGTAGAATGGTGAATCAATTTTTGACTTCTGTCTTCACGTGTATTTATTTATTTATTTATTGAATTTGTAGGATGCACCATTCCAGATGACTCTGGGTGTCTTACAAAATTAAAATAGCATGAAATAATAAAACAGTGTCAATTCAAGAAGCAAAAAACCCTGTTCAAATTCCTCACAACTCCTGGAGCACATCTAACCTGCTTGAAAAGCCAAGTTTTTAAAGAGCACTTGAAGACTGTCAAGCTGAGAACCATTCAGATCTCCAGGGGGATATTTTCCAAAGGGCAAGTGCCATGACAGAAAATGCAGACCTCCTGTGCCCCATTAGATGATATTAATTAGATTTAATGGAGGAGCCAGAAGCAACTCAGTCCCATCAAAATTATAGCAACACCTTACTCAAAAAGTAGATAAAGTACAGCAGCATCCTAATCAGCAAGCTGATTTAAGCTTTCCAGTATTATTTATGCCGATGATACAGTCCTTCTCTCTTCAAATTTTATTGGACTTAGGGAGACTTTGAGGATGTCAGCTCATTACTGTAGTGAAGAACATTTACACATTCATTACCAAAAGATTAAAGTAATGATATTTGTCCAAAGACTGAAGTTGCACATCATTGGTCAATAGCTTAAATATTTCAAATACCTAGGAGGCTGTACAGTATTCCATTCCTTGGGTAGTATGAATCACAGATGGAACATGTAACATTGACAAAGCAAAAGCAAGTTATTGCTTTCCTGTTTGGTCAAATCAGAAATCAAGTGATTTGCCCTAGAGGGAAAGTTGCTCCATATCTCCTTTTTTTGAGATTATCTAAACAAAGGAGGGTATTTACAAAATCAAGATTTGCTATGTTACCATTGGCAGTTCTACAGGGCACATATAGCATATTCTGTATTTCATATATGAACTATCTCTTCCTCTAAGAATCAAGAGCAATTGAGAATGTTATCTTTATGCCTTTATATTGTAAATTTAAAGAGATACTCAGTTTAAATATGTTACTCCAATGCTACTGAAATTTAAGACCTACAGTATTTATTCTGTACTTTTATCAAATAAGGATGAGTATATCACCCACAATGTGGCAAAATTCCATGCAATAGCTTGCACTGTCAGAGAGGAGATAATGTCTATACACTCTGTTATTGTTGACTGCATGCTAGATGAATATACCTTAATTTTTTTATAGGAGTATATTAATGGTATGGAGTTACTGTATACATATAATCTGTTTGTAAACAGTTAATATGGTTGGCCTTTGTAATAAAAAATATTTTTTGAAATTTAATGAAATAACAAAATAATTATTGAATATATATTACCTTCTATTAGAAGCTCTTGTCCATGACTGCCCAACAACGTGCGAGATAGGAATGGGGCAAAATCCACAAAGATTTCCCGAAGAAGAGGAGCCACTTTTTCCAAAGCTCTTTCAAGCTTTGCGGTTATGCTGTTGAAAGCAAAGCACAGCGGGTGATGTAAACAAAGCAATCATAAAGTGATCTAGTACTTTTTAAAATAGGTGGATAAAATAATTAGTAATATAATTTAAACTAGGATAGTGTCATAATAAAAAGGTAAAGGTTCCCCCCGCACATTTGTGCAGTCGTGTCCGACTCTAGGGGCCGGTGCTCATCTCCGTTTGTTAGCCGAACAGCCAGCGTTGTCCGAAGACGCTTCCATAATACTTTGTATCTAATGAATCTATCAGAAACTAGTATACCCAGATTTCACAGATTTCGTAAGGATAACGTAATTCCTACAAAAAAATATAATATGAAGGTAAAGTCTCCTTTAAATTGATTTTGACTCTTGGTGACCTCATGGACATGTCCATATAGGTTTTCTTTGGCACACTCTGGGTTTGCCACTGCCTAGTTCCTACTTAGCCTATACAGTATATCTGAGATTTATTTATAATCTCACATTCAAGTATTAATGTTTGTCTGCCTTGCCTCCTTTTGAAATCAGCTAAGGTCAGCCAGGTTCCATCTTCTAACCATCTACCTTTAAAACAAATATATTTATAGCAGATTACTGTAGGATTGAAGTTGTGTTAGTCTATGGTGGTTACCAGATTACTGAATTTATAGCAGATTAATAATGCAGTTTAATGCAGGCTTTATATTTTCATAGAGCATTCCCTGTTGATACATATTCTAATGACAGAAACATTAATCAAGATTCAGCTAGGTTTAAAGTTGATGTCAACCGAGTGGGATACACATACCTGATATGTCTAATATCATCTTGTACTTACTTCTAAAATCAGCAAAAACGTATGGCAGAATAAGTTGGATTCAGAGTCAATTGTTCATGAATGGGTTTGTTCCATTGGTGAATTAGGATCCAGTGGAGTATTCCCACTGGAGGAATGAAACAATGCAGCAACTATACTCATTTCTCCTTCCCTTTTATGGCACCACAATGCTGTTGTGGACTCTTATAAAATATGCAAATTTAGAGCATCTATCTATCTATCTATCTATCTATCTATCTATCTATCTATCTATCTATCTATCTATCATTATAATTATTCAGGACTGTTTAAAATCAACCTAGCACCCTCACTTAAACTTTCAAACAACTCCAGAAATTCTAAGTTGCATATTAATTTAAATTATTAGTCCCTACAAGTGTATCTTGATCCATAAACGTCTTGTGTCATGGTTCATATTATCCATACAGAATATTATTCTTCACTTCCAATAGGCACCAATGAAACAAAGAAACTTATAAATGCTGTTTAAAACACAGAACACATAATTAAAAACAGAATCAAAATAAACTATATCTGGCTAATTAAAAACAAACTTCACAGCCAATATAGCTTTTCTACAAAAGGTCTGCCTAAATAAAAATATTTCAGTCTGCTGGAAAAAAGATCACAGAGAATTTGACCTTATTCCACTGGAGAAGTTCCAGTGCCTTGTAACAGTGACTGTAAAGGCCCTTTCTCACATGTCCATAAATTCTGTACCTTTCTAAGGAAGGTAGAGAAAGTTTTAATGACAATTATGATATTTCAGATCACCTGATCCCAAAGTATAAAGGACTTCACTGAGCAAAATCTATACTGTGAACTGTACCAAGAACAGAAAATAAGGAGAGAAACTATTCTGCAGGGGGTATGTGTTCCTTGTAACTGAACCTAGTCAGTAGACTGCTTAGAGCTTCCTGAATGAATAGACAGTTTCAAATACTTTTGAAGGCTGTAACACATACAACACATTACAGTAGTCTAAATAATATGTATCTCTGATCAGACAGGAATGGATTATTTAGCACACAAACCTTAGCTGTGGAAATACAGTTTCCACCACCACTGTGATGTGGACATCTAGTGTTTGAATTCAAAAGTTTGCCTAAATGGAGACTGTGGGCTACCAATCACAAGGCTAAATTCCTATTTCCTGTTTTTAATTTCAATTGTCTTGTCTAAATTAACAATTTGAATGTTCTTATCTAATCCATTAGCAATGCTATAAACTTTCAGGGATTTGATAGAAAGGCAAGATAAAGTTTAATGTCACCTTCATATTGATAACATCAAACTATAAAATGACACACAAACTATCTGCATTTTCATCTATATCTAAAATAGCATATGGGTTACAGCTGAAATCCTAAGGAACATCATAGGCCAATGATACTGAAGACTCCCAGCACTTGTCTTTCAACTATCCCTCTATGGGGTGGAGCTACCATAAAATAGATCGTCAAAATCCCATCCAACCTAGGCAATTCATAAGGTTGGTACTATTATCAAAAGCAGCTGAGACAGTCAAAAGGACAAATAAAAGATATTCTCTCCAGTTCCTGGCATATATCATTCATCAAGCTGACCAAAGCAGTGTCTGTCCCATAACTAAGCCTGAGGCTGGAATGTTGTACTCTTTTAGGCCATGGAACTTAGTAGGTGTTTTTTTAAACTGGACACTGGCCAGATGCAGAAAATCATAAACCATAAAAAAATAGTGATTTAGCAATACACAGTCTGTTTAAATAATATTAAACAGGGTGGGCAGTTTCATGGCTGGAACAAATAGCCTTCTGTCTAGTTTTGCTGGACAAGAACTATAAAATTATCCAGGATTGGCTTAGATCAGGAACAATGTTGTCCACTGTGTTCTTCAGAAGATATCTCAACTCTGTGTTCATATGTAAAGGGCAAGGTTTTATGTTTGTGGAAATGGAAATAGAATTCTACCATTTGTAAAAGAAATTTGCACAAAGAGGTACATTTAATATTTGTGAAACCTAACATAAAAACAAAATTTAACTACAGAATATTTAAGAATCAGAAAGACATGATGAGTACATTTTATCTGCCAAAACCAACTTGAATTCTGTGAGTGGGGAAGAGAAAATTCCTGCATCATTTCATATAGATAGATCAATTGATCCAGGTGGTAAAGTTATAATCATATTCAAAAAACTACACTCTGTAACTAGAAACTCAGCTTACAATATATTATTGGTCACCACTTAATACTGAACAATCAGCAAAGGTATTTTTATTAGTTATAATTTGTTGATAAACATTTAGTTAACCACATTTTTTAATCTGGATTGAACAACTTTTAGGAATTTTTAAATCTTTTGACATTTTAAGTATTAGAAGACAGAACTGAACTAGATGGTCTTTACAGTCCTATCATTCAATGATTCTTAAAATGGGTACAATAAAACACCCAAACATCGCACTGCAAAGTATAGAGTTTTAACTTTTCTAACACTTGACAATGGCCAGAAAATATGCCATGTCCTCTTTCCTCACTGTTCCAAATGTTTTCATCAAAAAGACATTCACAAACTCTGTAGTGCAATGATTCACTTTTCCCAAATAATGTATGAATCTGTGTTATTCTACCCCCACCCCCAATTAATGCAATTCATGAGCTCTTTTTTGGTAATGACTGTGCCAACTATCAGTATGGCATAAAATGGGTTCCTTACCCCTTTACTATTACATCACTCTCAGTTTGGGGACAATTTTGTACTCAAATGTATCTCTTGTGTAACCTTTCTAGCAGCCATTGGCCACAAATGTACCTACCCCATCCCATCTTTGGCAGGCAAGATAAAAAAACATTCCACTTGTGTCTTTAAAGGAACTGCCACAAAAATTGGGCTGTCCAGATTGTAGCCCCCTTCCTCTACTCATAGTTCCTTGCTATCTAAACACCATATCCTCATAAAGAAGCTGCCCCTATTTTCACGTCTGAAATGTTAATGCCTGGTAAGAGGCATTCCTAATATGCCCTTCCCCCCACCCCATACCTAATGACCTAAGGGAGGGGGAATGTGATGACAGGTTTTTATTCATCCAAGGCACACTTGTGACACCCTAAAACAGGCTACTTGACCTGAGAAGGTGCCATGCATTTTTTACATGTTGATTTCAGCACCAAAGGATCAACACAATCTTGGGTGGGGAGAAAGATAAGGCCAGTCTTATTATGGGGCATGGGAGTTGCCAGCATGGTGTTATTATGGGGCATGGTGTGCTGTCAGCTTAAATTGTAAGAAAGGAAAGAACCGAGTTCTGAGGATCTTCAGGCAAGAGGTGCAAGTGTGACACTCCTTCCCCATTCACAACTGCTTTGTCCCTGGCGGTGTTCTTGGCAATGTGGCTAAGACTGTTGGTCTGGAGCTTCTTTTGGAATCTGAAGCATGACAGTTGCCCTGTCCTGGGCCCCTTCTGCTTTCCTGACTCAGTTTGTAGGACCAGTAGTATCACCATCTCCTTCCCCTCAGTACCCACAAGTTCTTTGGACTTCTCTTTGGGCAACCAGATGTGGTCACACTCATATCCCCTTTCCTGTTAGTGTCACAAAATTTATCATGTGGCTGCTGCCTGCTCCCATCCAATGCACCTCTTTTTCATCTTGAAACACTGTCAAAAGGTGTCCCCTTTAGCTGCCCTTTATTCCCAGTCAGCTCAGCAAATTCAAGTTGAGCAATATGCAGGCTCAGAAAGAGCTCCTGACTGAGGACATTATTTAAATTAGGTAACAGCCAGTTCCTAAGCAGATAAGAGATAGATCACAATGAGCAGCAGGAGGTAGGACTAGTAGGATCAATAAGGTGTGGCTTCTCACAGTGTGTTGATCATTCCTGCTCAGCAATCTAAGTGGTAGACACGGTGAGCCACTAAGTGCTTAGTTCCTGGCATTTATAGATCAGCATCACCAGGTACCTTCAACATCACTGTGCTTCTGTTGTTTGTCCTTCTTTTTTATATATATAATAATTTTATTAAAGTTTGCAGTTACAAAAATAGAAGACTAATACAAACTAAAACAGTTATTAAAGAATGAAAAAGGGGAAATAAAGTGCAGAAAAGAAAATATAAAGAAAAATAGAAAAGAAGGAAAAAATAAGAATATAGTAAAGAAAAAGAAAAGACTTCTCCATCACAAGTACAAACAATTTCAGTAACATCACCTTCTCTAATAATACAACAAAATATATCTTCTTCTCATATCTCATCTCTTATCTATAAACAAGCCTCGTCATTCAGCAAAAATCCATTAAGGGTTTCTTACTTTGGATTTATAAAAGAGACTTGTCAAAGTTTTGAAGGATTTTCTGAGAAGAGATAAAGAAAAAATGAAAAGAAATAAAGTTCTGGGACATTATTTAAAGGGATTAAAGATAAATATTGTTAAAATTAAAGGAAGGAATATAAAGTTGGTTTATTTGGCCAAGGTTAAAAGATATATGTTGCTGTTTCTGTGGTAACCCTTAATGGATTTTTGCTGACCAGGACCAAATGATGAGGCTTTAAAAATTTGGAAAAAGAGATTTTTTTGTTGTATTTTTAGAGAAAGTGAAAAGTTACTGTGTTAAAGTAAAGGGAAGGAATATAAAGTTGGTTTATTTGATAGAGGTTAAAATATATGTTTTCTGTGTTTGCCCTTCTAAGTATGCTGCCTGCCATGCCCTACTAGGTATATAACACACCTACCATCCCTCTCCCCTACCCCATCTCAGAATCTGAGGCTGCGACCAAGAGTGCTTAGTTTAGGGCCCATTCTGTCAAACTGTTGGCACAGATTAGGATTGGTCACACCCCTCCTTAGCTAGGTGTGAGTCTGTGGTGCCCCGAGTTGATGGAGTGTGGTACAAAGGACCTGGACCTGTCCAGGCAGTATGCAACTGGGTCTGGCAGCTCAGAAAAGAAACACCTATTTGTTCCAGGAGCCCAGAGTTGAATTTCACGGGGTATACCTTTGCCTGTTCAAGCACATGCACAGCCTGAGACTTATTAGACTAAGCTCCAGGGTTTCTGTCTTACTCTTCTTGGCAAGCTAGGTGTCAGCCTAAGAATGCCTGGGCTAACATATTAGGTTACTGGTTGAAAGGAATGACATTGGCATAAATCTTTCTATCAAAATATTTGGATTAAGCAAGTAGTAATCCAAGAATGTTTATGCTATAATTCATTAGTTAATCTTTTCAGTGCCTCAAGACTCTGCTGTTTCTGTTCAGATTTGTATGTCTACTATATGCAGAAACCAGTTTGCAGGTCTAAATAGTTAGAACAGTTAGAACCACTATTAAGAATACAGAGGTCCGAAACAGGGACTAGGGAGAGGGAGGAGATTACAATGTTATAGCCCATAGTTGACTTATTTCTTTCAGTAGGTGATCAGTAAATTATGGGACTAAATGAACTGCAAGATCAGGCTTCACTGTTCATATGATACAGCCAATCTCTAACGCAAGCTATCTAGGTGGTAAAAGAGGGATTCAGGATGTCACTCTATCTCACTGCCAACCAGGCAGAGGAAACACTGAATTGCTACATCCCCCTTTAAGTTGGTTTTCTCTTGTTTAATCTCTTCCAAAAGCCCCGTGATACTATGCTGCCTTACAGGAGCACTGTTCCAAACTGTTAAGAAGCTGTATTTTGTCCAAAATAGTTCAACCAACCATTTCCTTTCCTGTTATTTTCCTCAAAAAAAAGAATACTATTATGTTCCTTAAAAGCTATAAAATATATTAGCAACCCAACAGAAAGAACAGAGAAAAACTTCTACTCGTTGTAATTATTGGAACTCTCCCCTTGCCTTTCAGGGAAGAGTTCCAATAATCAAATGCTAGTAATGGCCAGTGTTATATAGGTCAAAAGCACATATACAACACTGGCCATTACTAGCATTTGATTTTTCCTCTTATGGCATTTATTTCATAGCAATGCTCTCACGAAATCATTCTGTCAATTTAACAAGAAGTGCCACAAAGCAGCCATTAAGGAGAGTAGAAAGGATTATGCTGACTCCTGACATCCCATAGCATATATTTTAAATGGTTATGTACATTCTTTATATAGATATGACATTTTAAAAATGCCAATCGAAGAGAATATTTGTAGCTCAGGGTTGAACTGAGGAGTCCTTGGTGCTCTCTGAGCCTTGCTGTTTTCTTGCAGATGTTTCATTGCCAGGCTAGGCAACATCTTCAGTACGAAAAGGGAGTGGGACTTGCTCTCTGTTTATATACCATGGCTTATCCTGCCTGTGTTGGTGGGGGTATTGTACTCTCCTTGGTAGTTTCTTGGTTGGGCTGTTGTTTGCTGCTTGGTTGATTGACTGAGTTAATAGTTCCTTGATTAAGGTATATTGTGCTGTTTTATTGCTCCTCTGGGGCTAATCTTGGTGTTAATCTTTGTATATCTGGATGTTGATTGCTGGCAAGGAGCTGTTCTGGTCTTCTGGCTTTTCTATTGTCTCTTATGAATGGTATGTAAATGTTGTTTACCTCTATGTGTCTGTTGATGGCTGCTTTGTCTGAGTGCTCACAGTTTCCCAATTGAAAGTATGGCTGAGTCTGTCCATGTGTTGTGAGATTAAGGAGTTTTCATCCTGTCTTCTGAATGCTAGTTGGTGCTGTGAGCATCTTAAACCAAGCCAAATCCAAAAATGCTAGAGAATTCCTGGAAGCTTGGCACTCAGACAAAGCAGCCATCAACAGACACATAGAGGTAAACATTTACGTACCATTCATAAGAGACAACAGAAAAGCCAGAAGACCAGAACACCTCCTTGCCAGCAATCAACACCCAGATATGCAAAGATTAACACCAGGATTAGCACCAGAGGAACAATCAAACAGCACAATATACCTTGATCAAGGAACTATTAACTCAATCAATCAACCAAGCAGCAAACAGCAGCCCAATCAAGGAACTACCAAGGAGAGAACAACACCCCCACCAACACAAGCAGGACAAGCCATGGTATATAAACAGAGAGCAAGTCCCACTCCCTTTTCGCACTGAAGATGTTGCCTGCCCTGGCAATGAAACATCCGCAAGAAAACAACAAGGCTCAGAGAGCACCAAGGACTCCTCAATTAAAAAAATGTTTTTCCTAAAACTCTTCTTGTAGAGAAGAGGTTTTCTGCCCACAGTATATTGCTCAACAGATTTAAATTATCTCTGGAGACAGAGAAAAAGCTTTAAGCATTAGAGAATTAGTAATTTATTATTTAACTATTTTCACTTATTCCACTATTTAACTGCATGTAACAGCATTATGAGAGCCAGTTTGGTGTAACTGTTAAGGCATGAGGCTAGGAACTGGGAGACCGGGAGTTCTAGTTCTGCCTTGGGCACAAAGCCAGCTGGGTGACCTTGGGCCAGTCACCTTCTTTCAGCCCTAGGAAGTAGGCAATGGCAAACCACTTCTGAAAAACCATGCCAAGAAAACTGCAGGGACTTCTCCAGGCAGCCTCCAAGAATCAGACATGATTGAATGGATTAAGAAAAACAACAACTGCATTATAGAAACTGCAAGAAAATGGAAGTATTTTTGTGAAAAATAATACTTCAAAGATAATCCAGTTCCTGAAACACTGGCAACCACAAAGAACTAATATCTTACAATGAATTCAATGGTCTTTTTTCTAAGCAGAAATATAAAGGTCACATAGAGGAACTATACAATAACATTTAATCTTTTGTAATAATGTTTAAATAAATATAGTTATAAAATTGCAAAACAAAAATTAATGGGGCATCCCAGAAATAAGATAACTGAAAAAAGCCAGTCATGCAGCTCAGGCCTATTATAAATGGCATCAAGCAACAACAAACTTGGAAGTGCAATCCATTCATACTCTTAGCAAAGTTGAAGCTCAGATAGATAATAGTTGGTGTTCTACTACAACCCACAAGAATAGAATGTAACAAGCAAAGGTTTATATTCAGTATTATACCTTAGGGGAAAAGATGACAATCAGATTTCTCACATTGCCGAAATTATATAAGATGCAGAACAAATTCTAGCTCTTTGCAACCTGATTACTAAGATCTCGAAATCTCAATATAGATACAATTTACTGGATGGAAAAAACAATCCCTTTTGTCTATGCACTATATCATACAATTAAAGGTAGAAATTAGGGTTATTTATCTTAGCTCAACCTCTATAAATCAAGACATTATTCCTTATATTAAATAACTCTACCAAAGTATTTATCCAGCGTATTACAATTATTTAATGCAGAAAATCCTGTAATTGGTTGCCAATATGATCCAGTGTTTATAAGGACTAAATAAAATAAATAAATATAAAATAATAATAAATTGAAATAAACAAATAAATATAAGGACTATCATCATAAGTACTCTAACCTATTCTGTGACTCAGTCCATAACTTTTTGTCCTAACCTAAATAGTATGACTTTTACCTTCCTCCCATGTTCTGTCTCTAAAATACAGCCTTACAAACAAGCAGAGGGGAAAACGTTTGCAGGTTGTGAGAAAACAAAACATAAATAAAAGATATATCTTTGGAACTCATTTAAAATTAAAATTGGATCAATTGTATTTCTTTTTGTAAGTATTATCTAATGTATAATGAGTGATTCTGTGTAAACTATTGTCAAACTGGAGTCATCAAGAGAGAACTCTGGGCCAGGTTAAAATTTGATGGAAACCTCCTTGGTACCGATAAACAGAGTTGGTTTTTCTTACCTTTCTATCTCTGTAACAATTAACTTGGTTGCTGCTACTGTAATTCAACTCATTTTTATCATAATTTTGAATCTTTATTTAAGAAACTTAAAATTGAAGTCTTGGAAGTTAATATTTCTCCAATAACTTTAGAAAAGCTTATAGGTGGAAGGTAACATTTGAAATCAAATTTTCTCAGGAAATTTGTGAATCCTGTCTTAAAAAATGTAAAATTTCCTCTATAGTATATCTTCTTTATTTCATCATAGTATATCTTCTTTATTTCAACATTTGCATTTATGTATGTATGAATGTATGAATGTATGTATGGGATGTATATAGCCGCCCATCTCATATATATGACTCTGGAAGGTTTACGAACAATTAAAACAAATATTAAAAAAGAATAAAAAAGAATAGAGCCATGTAAAAGAAAAAACAATATAAAAGCATATAAAAATCATAATAAAAATTCATAACATTCATAGCTGAGGTAATCACATCTAACAATAACCTTCAATACAACCACTGTGTCAGCTGTGCCACATTCCCTGGTCCCCATGCCAGTTGCAAAACAATGCTTTCAGGGTCTTTCAAAAGACCAACAGGGTCTTTATATATTTACATTTACATATTTATATATTTACATCAGCAATGTTAGCTATATGAGAAAAGACCAAAGCAGAAACAGGATTGTTTTGATCTTGTATCTCCTTCCTTCCTTCCATCCTCCCTCTCCCCCGTTACTTTAATTCAAGGAAAAATGCATATGCAATACTTAGGGTTAGGGTTAACAGCATGAAATGTTCTGCAATTAATTAATTGATTAATTAATTATAATCATGGTTACAGCCCACATTTGTAGTTCAGTGAGTTCTCAAGGCAGTACATTTTATTCCAAAGACCTAGAAGACTTTGCAAAGATATTTGTTGCTAGCAAGTCTTAGGCCATCAACCTTCTATCTACCTCTAGACTAATCTATAAAGTATACCTCATATTTTCAGCTGAATCCTCTGGCATTGGTGCAACTGTCTGAACAGCAGGAAGATTTTTACTAGTAGCACCATTCACAAAACTAGATGACGATGATGATGATGATGAACCCGAATCCACTGCACCTATCCACCAAAATAGAGTATATTCAGTCTGAAAAACAATGCATCAACTTCACAGTAAATCATAATGTATCTATTTTCTAAGCACTATAACTCTGGAACACTATTATTTTTAGACAACATTTCTATGGTATAAACAGCTGACAACTAATAATTAAAAACTGAATTAAATACATTAAAATAATTTATTCAGTCAGAGGGTACTCCAAAATTAAGTTAAAAATCATTCATTCTTTTTTCTTAACTATAGACTAATATGCTATAGTACAGATATTTACTCTCAAGTACTCTCACAATTATGTATGGAAAAAACCCTGAGACAAAATTATTTAAATTATAGGAGAAAATCAACTAGAATATCTTGCCCATATCCAATTTATAATCCAAATGTTTAAAAAGTGTTATAACTATACTTCACAAATATATTACACAGAAACACAAACACACATGCTACTTTTGAACAAAATGTGAAACCCATTTCAGTGATTTAAACAAACATTAATTATAAAACTCAAGGCTAAGGCATTATCCTCTTAAAAATTACTACCATAAAAACAGCAATAAGCATTTTCAGTATTATCTAGTGCTAATGGAAATAAAAATGAACATGTGGGGGTATCTGGTCTCCATAAACCAATAAGATGACATCTATCCCTTCAGTAAATTAGCAAATATTCTGGTTGTTGTTGTTTATTCGTTCAGTCACTTCCAACTCTTCGTGATTTCATGGACCAGCCCACGCCAGAGCTTCCTGTCGGCCGTCGCCACCACCAGCTCCCCCACGGTCGAGTCCGTCACCTCCAGAATATCATCCATCCATCTTGCCCTTGGTCGGCCCCTCTTCCTTTTGCCTTCCACTTTCCCTAGCATCAGCTTCTTCTCCAGGGTATCCTGTCTTCTCATTATGTGGCCAAAGTACTTCAGTTTTGCAATAGTACTTCAGTTTTGCATTCTGGTTACATCTAGTTAAAAATCCCTAAGAAATATTATAAACTGGATGCTCTGAGAAAACGTGTTCAAAATTACTATAAACAGATGATTGTGGCATACAAGAGATACAGAGAAAATGAAAATATGTGAACCCAAATGATACCATTTCTACCAATGCAGCTAGCATATGGAAAGCAGTAATCTATAGTTATAATGAAATCTATGTGCAGTGCCCTTGATTAGTAATCCTATTATTAAGCATTTGACCATTGTGTACAGTTTTTTTTAGAATACACTCATTTCAGTAAGCATTTCCACTGGGAAATTTTTCATAAAAGCTTTTAAATATCTCTTCCAAGATATTTTAAATTAATGTCTGCTCAGGTGGATTCAAGCAGGGGAAACCTTTGATGAACTGATTTTAAAAAAAAAAAAAAAAAAAAGCCGAGGCCCACTGAGATACGTGAGGGGCATTTCGACATAGCAGGTTCAGCTTATAACGTTTACATTCTTCAACAATTTTTGCCCTTTTTCCAACCACTAACTGAATTGCTTAATTTAGAAGATAAACATTTTTGGGTGAAAATGATTTCTTCAGTGTTCTGCTCGTTAGGGAGTGAGAATGCTTAAAGGTATTTCTTGCAAAAGGATTTCAAAAGTAAGATATATACCAAAAGCAAACAAAAACAAGCAAAAAGAAAAAGACGAGAGTCACAAAAATATCTGAAGACAATACCTGTTGTATTTATCATACTTTTTGGGGTAGCTCCTGTGGCAGCAAATATATTTGGTGTACTGCTGGGTGGGAGTCCACCTCCAGCTGTGGCAGTTCCAACTGTGGTGACCGCTAGACTTCCAGGAGGAGGTTTTTTCACTGGAACGACAACACTTCTACAGAGGGAAAAAATCAGTGCAAAATCAGGAAATTTCATTGATAAAAGAATGCCTTTCCCTCCCCTACACATACATTGGAGCAGTGTTTCTCAATCTTGGCAACTTTAAGACCTGTGGACTCCAATTCCCAAAGTTCCCCATGGCATGGCTGGCTGCGGAATTCTGGGAGTTGAAGTCTGCACGTCTTAAACTTGCCAAGGTTGAGAAACACTGCATTGGAGGAAGAAATCAATTTATTATTATTACAGAAATAAAACATCAAAACAAACATAAAACATACAAAGTTAAAAACAAAGAAAACAGGGACAAAAGCAATTTAAAAAAAATAAACACTTGAGGGAATACATATATGATTTTAAGGAGTGATCAAAAACATTTTAAACATCAATATTAAAAATGTATATCCAGAATGACATTTGTACAGAGAAAGGTAATATATTTTAAAACTTTATAGTGAATAAATGGCATTAATTTTTTTTAGCCGTTTCTGAAATTAGCCACATTTCATCTTTCAACTCATGTCCCTTAAAATGATAAAAAGATTCTGACATTTTTTCAGATAATCTGAAAACGTAACTTTAGCTTTCTTTAACTTCGAAATGATCTCAACAATAAGTAACTTGAATTAAGGCTACCTGATCTGGGCTCCAAAAAATCCAGATGACCACCAGAAGACAGCCAAAAGAATGAAAAAGCTCTTAACTCTTTGCTGCTGTTTAGGGATAGTCCAGATTTTTGCAGCTCAGATCTGGTAGCCTCATTATGTTGTTACCTCTGCTTATGGTATTGCTAGTCATATCTCCAAATAGAACAATAATACATTTATATAGAATTATGTGTGGTAAATGGAAACAAAAAGATTTACAGCCAGGGGTAATTACAGTATAAATTTGATGGAGTATGGTGTAACAAAGAGAAAATTCAACCTAGGCAAGGTATATAACTAAATTGTTAAGCTAAAGGTTTTGTGGACATAATGAATTCAAGGACAGGGTTTGAGACATGCATTTAATGAGAGAGTTCCAGGAATAACAGAGAAGCATAGAAGAATGCCTCTCTCAAGTCCTGCTAGGTTGTATCATCAGGAGTGGGGGTGGGGAAATGTCCCCAGGAGGGATGAGCAAAGAATGGCAGTAGTGTACACCAAGAGTACATACTCCCAGAAGAATCTTCCAAGGTATGAAAGTCATCCCAACTGTCCAGCTAAAACAAGCAAGCACCTATATCAGGCAGCAATAATATAGGAAAATGCTGGAGGCAGATGATCACTTTATTGACAATGGCAAAGGCATAATTTCATACTGTTCAGGAGAAGGCAAAGGCGAACCACTTCTGTATTTTACCCAAAAAACCTAAATGGAAAGGCAAGATTAAGTGATTGACCATATAGTACTTCATGGTGAACCCCTTAGGATGGATGGCACTCAACATAGTAGTGAGGAACAGCTGAGTATCTAAGAGTACTAATGGTCTTTATTGATGCAGCTACAGTAGATTAAAGCCTTCCAGATGTCTAGTTGCTAATGTTGCCATGCAAGAAAAGAAAATCCAAAACTGGGAACAGGAATATAAGAAGCATGAACATGGGAAAGCTCCACACAGTGAAAAATGAAATGAATTGATTACACACTGACATCTTGGGCATAAGCAAATTGAAATGGGCTGGAATTGGAAGATCATACTGTTTACTACTTAGGACATGAAAAACAAAGAATGAACAGTGCTGCTTTGAAGGTTATAGCAAAGACACTACTTGGGTATAATGCAGTCAGTGACTGAATAATATCAATTAAATTTCATGGACAACCGTTTAATATCATGATTATCCAAGTTTGTGCTCTAAGCACTGATGTAGAAGAAGAGTAGGTTGATGGATTTTATGGTCAAGTTCAATCTGAAATAGGCTGACCATACGTCCCGTTTTGAATGGGACAGTCCTGCTTTTTAAACAATTCCCGACCATCCCGTCGTTTTAATAAAAATGTCCATTTTGTCCTGTTCTCAATGAGAGAGCGCCCACCCGCCCCGTCTGCTGGGGCGCTGAAGGGACCGTGCTGCTGGCAAGGCTTTGTTAGACAGAGTATGTGCGTGCATATGCACGGACCATGCACGCACGCACAACGCACGCACGCCCACTTTGTCCGGCGAGCCGTGGGTAAATTAGGTTCCCGTTTGTGTCTCAAGGAAATATGGTCAGCCTAATCTGAAATCAAGAGAAATGCAAGCAAGGTGTGTTGCTTGTGGTGGAGACTAGAAAGCCAAAGTTGGAATTAGTAAGGAAGAAAACCTAGTTGGATTATGTGGTTTAGGAAACGGGGGAAAAATCAAGAGAAAGACTGCCAATCCAATGATTTCTTGATTGCTAACACAGTCTTCAAACAAACAAAATGGTGCCTATACAGTATACATGGACATCACCCAATGGAGCACAAAGAAATGAAATTGTATTACTGGTACCAGGAGGTAGAAAACCACAGTAAACAACAAAGAGGTGGCCACTGGCTGACAGTGGAAAAGATCATTTGCAAGTTTCAAGTAAAACTAAAGCAGAATAACAGTCAGTGTCATTTAACTAGACTGTCTTCAATGTTTGTAATTTAAAACAATTTTAATATTTAATAGCATGAAATTTACAAAATATCAAGCTCTGGTTTAAAATGGGTATGCACATTCAATCAAGATACATCAAACCATAGAGCTTAAATACTAAAAAAACAAAACAAAACAAAAAAACGAGCTCTAACATTTGCTTCATCTAAAAGCTAGTATATTCACCATAGACAGCTTCTCCATCTTCTGTTCTGCTAAAGATACCCTGGAGTTTAGCAGGACTTTGAGGGTTTGGCAAAAATTACCAAAAAGAAACTGTTTTCAGAAAACATGCTAATTTTTTCCGTATGTTTCAAAAGGTGGTTGGGAGCAGGGAGAAAGCATAATTTTAAAAACAAAATTTGGTGTCCATGCTTTTAGATTGTGAAATTAGCCTGTTTTTATATGTCTAGACCGTGCAGTTTTTTTTTTTTTAGGATAGCTCACATTAAGTAATTTATTACATTTCTACTGCTGTGCAGTGAAGATTTCAAATCTCACAAACTTTCAGAATTTTACAGTCAATGTATTAATATACTACAGATATATTTGTAAATAAGCCCTGCTTTAAATGAGTAAAAATAAAATATTTAATCCATAAATGTGTTTGCATGTGTTTCAATATACTGTAAAATATCTTTCTGTCACATATAAAAGAAAGTGTAAATGAAAATTTGTCACATTCACTCTAGAATTGTCATAGCCTCTAGCAAATAATCACTTGCTTGTGCTGCTGCAAATACCACTACACTTTTTTTTGTTTTTCATGTGATATCAGAGTCATAACTTTGAGTCAAGACTCCAGGGCCAAGGAAATCTGTTTATATAGTTTTTAATGTAATTACAGCTACCTTAAGACAGATGAGGCAGAAGGCAGGAATATATTGAAACTGATTGAAAAATGCAGTTGTCCAGAAGCACTTGTGGGGAAGAGGTCTCTGAAAAGCTGTTCAAAGCTTCAGAGTTTGAAGTGAAATTTTTGATGTTGTCACTCTCAATCTATTGAAAAGCTGACGGACAATCAAACCCGTCTGGCTAGCTGGCAGCTCATTTTGCTGGCAGGTGGCAAACAATTAGACACACCAATTTGTGCCTCCTGATGACATTAAAGCATGAAACTAAGTTGTATGCAAGGCCTAGTGATTTGTGTGAAAGCATTTCAAAAATAATACTCTTTGCCGTGGCAACTCATTTCAGACTGCCACCTTCCATTATGGCTTTGAGTAGTGAAGACGACAGACTTGAGTTACGTGCAGTGCAAGGGCGCTTCTGTTCAATCCGTCATCAGCGCCCCCCGAGACCTCAATCCCTCCTTTCATCAATATCACCTCATCATTTACATTCGATAGTACTTGAACTGCTGAATACATTAACTACACAGAAGATCTATTTTATGAGTAATATATATATATATATATATATATATATATATATATATATATTTACAATTCATTTACAATTCTGTGTGTTTTAAAAAGAATTTTAGTATGTTTTATAAGACAATGTATAGTCGAAATATAAGACAGTTCTGTAGAATTGTATCACTCATTCTTTGGTTCTTTGTATCACTCATTCTTTGGTTTATTTGTAATGAGTAAATGCATAGTAAATATTTACTTTATATGTGAAGCTGGGTATTTAAATGTTTTTAATGTTTTTAATAGACAGTTTATTTTAAATCAGTTTTAAGATTCCCCAGTAAATCCTTAATAATCATTAGCTACTTTAGAAAATCTTATAAAAATATTTATGAAAAATAACATCCACTAGAATATCTTGATATTTATAAGAAGCAGAACAATCCTACAAAGCTATTACTATATTTTAGAATGCTAATAGAAATATTTTAAATAAATATGGCAATAGTACAAAGAATTGCACAAGCATACCCTGACATTCAGTTCCCGGGTTACATCCATAGTTATGCAAAATAGAAAAAATTAATTTAGAATATTTCTTAAGAAAATAATACAGATTATCTTGGGCTAGTTCAGATTTAAAACTGTTTTCATGCAGCATTATAAGAAAGTAGTGTAGCAAGTCTTGGGCTTCTGCTACCTATAGCTACTGTCTCTGGGTGTAAAAATCTGAATTAGATGGCAGCAAAGAGTTAAGTTTCCCATATCTCTTTGCTATCATCAACTGGCCCTCCAGTTTTTGCAACCCATATATGGTAGTGCTAACACTCCTTCTGTTTCCTCCTTTGTGTTTCAGGAAGGGATTTAAAGAGTCTGTTTTCAGCCACAAATAAGCTGTAGTTTCCTGTAACATTAAATCTGACATATTCTGTTTATTTTACAGTTTATTGTACAGTATTTATCACCAAAGTTTGATCTTGATTTGTTGAAGTTATGTTGTTTTCTTGTTTGCAAAGTCATACAAGCTCAAGGCTCAGCATGGCTTATTCTCATAATAGTAATATAACTATTATGAATTATAAATTCATATATAAATTTATATATAAATTTATATAAATTTATTATTATAAAACTATTAACTTTGATTATATTATGTATATAATATTAGAACTAAAACACTAAAAATCAAAAGTGAAAATAAGAGATTTGCAAATATAGTAAAACACAAAAAATAAACATTCTCTAAGAGCATTAATACTTAACAGATTTTAAAAAGTTTCTTCTATATCTTTTTTACATTTACATAGGTTATATCAACTGATTACAACCCTTCTCTAACATCTGAAGTCTAACTACATGGGTTTAGAAACAAACACAGTCTCAAACATAAGCTAGAATTGGATAAGAAAAGGAAAAACTGCAAAATTTGCCCACCTTTCCCCCACGGTTCTTACTCCCAGAACTATCCTCCCACCTGTGCTCCTCATAAACCTGTGCACCTGTACGGCACAAACAAAACACTCAACACATAATATGCATGAAAAAGGAATCTACAAGCACATATCCCACAAACAAAAGCACACAACCCACAAAAAGCAATCTCTCCTGCACAGTAACAGTAGCAAAGCACAAATTAGAATAACAAAATTGGAGGAACCATTTAAAACTAGTTCAACCCTTTGATTAATCCAAGTTAAAGCATCCCTGACAGATGACTCTCCAAGTGCTGATTCAACAAATTGAGTAAAGGGAAGCCCACCACTTCTCTGAGTAATTAGTTCTTGTCAAACTGTTACTGTGACTTCCTTACTGTTGGGAATGTTTTATAACGTTCGAGTAGAATACACCTTCTTGATCAGAGTCTGTGGCAACCTCCTTAAAACTTTGTGTTTGTATGAGGACTTATTGAAAAGCACTTTTTGAATATGATGGTCAAGTCAACTGTGAAACCACCTAACAGAATTGCCATCAATCCCACATTTAGTTGGTGTGATAATCAAAATATAATGAGATACTTTGTCAAATGTTTGTCAATAGTGTTCACACAATTTACTAAGGAATTTAACCCCATTTTTAAAACATGATATAAAGGCATGATTTGCTCTTGAGAAATCCATTCTGATTTTTCCCAATCACATTGTTTTCAAGGTGCTTACAGATCACTCTCTGGAGATATGCCCTGGAGATTTACATTCATCCACAGTAAATAATTACCCTTTACCACAGTCTGATCAATTTCAAACCTCATTCCTGCCCCTTTATCTTGCTCTTCCCAATTTATTTATTAATCGTATGGCACATTCACATCGCGTTACAATAAAAAACATAGAGCATAATAAATATGAAATATAAAATATAAAATATAGAAAGGAAAATTACAAATGTATTTCTAGGTTACAAATATAGTTTTTTGCTTCAGTTGTCACAGCCAGGAAATCAGCAAAGTCTCCATTGTAGGCTCGGTTTTGACACTCTGTCACTATATGTTGGATAGTTTGTTTTTCAGCCCCCGTGTCACAATTCGATGATGTTGTTTTGCCCCATTTATAAAGGGCATCTGCACATCTACCATGACCCGTGCGAATTCAGTTCAAGGTTGTCCATATCACACGGGGCTGGTCAAATCCAGGTGCTTTTTCCAAGATGCAGGGCAAGCTTCGGCATTGTGGATGGCAGTTTCCTAGCCAATGTGACCCTTGAACCGAATTTGCACGGGTCATGGTAGATGTGCAGATGCCCTTTATAAATGGGTTTATAATTATGACTGTGGGGCCAAAAAACAAACTATCCAACATATAGTGACAGAGTATCAAAACCGAGCCTACAATGGAGACTTTGCCGTGACATTCCTTAAGTCACACGTGTCCCCTGGGTGGTGCTAAAGAACAGTCACTTCGAAGCAAACACCTGAAGCTTGGAAGTTGCGGTAGCCAGTCAATCCTAGTTAACTCCTGGCTATATCACATCACATCAAATTATGCTCTTCCCAATTGCTAGGTGGAACACACAGCCTCCTCTCAAAGAAGACTAAGTCAGAATCATGACTGAGTGAATAATAATGTCATCTGAATATTCCCAATGTTTCTGGTTTATTCACCAAACCATGTTTAAAAAAGTTAGTTTTGTGTTATGCATGAACATAACAAGTTTAAAATTCAAGTATCAAGAGTAATGTACTATATCTATCTATCTATCTATCTATCTATCTATCTATCTATCTATCTATCTTTATTACAGTGAACTGTGTCACATACCTGTCAAAAGAGTGAAACTGCATTGGGAGAATAGGCTGAGCTTCTCTTTTCAGTGAAGGATCAGGATATGGAATAGGATCAGGACCACATTCTGCAATTTCAACAGGGGCTGCTACCAGACTTTTCAGTATTTCTTTAACATTAATACCCTTGCTTTGGCTAATACTTGATATTGAAGATGCAGGCTTCAGAATTTCACTGGGACTTTCTGTTAAGCTTTCCTGAGATTTCTTCACCTCAGATGACAAAGTAGATAGCAATTCACTCATAGCATCTGGACCAGGGCTTGTTTCTAAATCTGTTCCATTTAAAATACTGGGTATTTGTTCTTCTTCAATTCCAGAATCAGTATGAGGAATGGAGCTTTCCAGTGGAATATCTTCAATTGGTGTTGGAATTTCTTTTTCTTTGATATTTTCTGGAAAAACAGCAGGAGTTTCTGCAACAGAAAAAGTAGAGAAATATTCAGATTTGTAAATTAGTAGTGTTATACCCTCCAAAATTAATACAGATGTCAGCTCAAAATAAGGCAGAAAAATATAGGTGGAAAACCCTCCAAAATGCATGAGAGGCACTTAGTGATACATTCTTATTCTGGAATTTCACAGCAGCTATGACTCATATATTTACTGGTCCAGCCTACACTGCAAGGCTTCAATGCAGGACTGGAAGGATAATGCTTCAGAAATGTCTACTTGGGTATTTTCAAACTTACAGAAACTAAGCAACTGATAGCAGAATGCAACAAATTATTTTGCATATATTTGTTTGTTTGTTTGTTTGTTTATATCTTGCCCTTCTTCCAGGGGCCCAAGGTCAAGCATATAACATTCCCTCCTCCAATTTTATCCCACACAGTAATCCTATAAGGAAGGTTGCGCTGAGAGTGAGCTTCCATGGCTGAGGATAGCTGTGAATCTAGGTCTCCTTGGTCCTAGTCCAGTGCCTTCTTAACGTTCCATATATATTCCATAATTAGCACAAAAATGTTAAAAAACCAATAAGACCACTGTCTGATCTGCTAGTTTCTTGTACTATTTCATAGGACCTACCCAAATAAAGGCATGTTTCATCAACTTCTGACAAGCAGAGAAAGCAGCAGATGACCCAATCTGAATTTTGAAGGCACAGGTATATTGCACTTTGACAAGAAATTTGAATTAATGTCTCAAGTTGTCTACATATTTTGGGATTCCTAGTTTCTTCCTTTGGTACTTTTTGGATATGGGAAATCTTCAGATTCTTGTTAAGGTGCCCAGCTGGTTCAGTGCATCATTCCCATTTATAGAAACTACATTTTGAATGCAATACTCGTTTTAGTAGAAATCAGCCAGAATACAGATATTTCTTTTTGTAATTAAAAATGGAGCAAATTGTCATAATGATCACTGCTACCTAATATTAGTACAATTGTCATGGAAGCTGTATTACATTTCTTGTAATCAACTTCAGATTTCTTGAGACATTGCTGTTCTTGTTCCTATTTCTGAAATTAATTTTAAACAGGAAAATGAAAGTTTTCAAAAAAAATGAACTATTATGTATAGAGGGTTTGGTATAAATGATTTGGGTTTTGGATTTCAAAAAGACTCTGGGCGGTCATAATAAATTTAATGAATAAATGCAAAATACGCATTTAGTGAATGCATATGAGCTACAGGGTGAAGAAAAATCCTTCTCACTCATAATGTAATTTCTGCTGATAAAAATTCTTCTGGTAAACATTTGACATAATATAGACGTTTGCTGTTCAAGGGTATAAAATGTGTGGGCAAACTCTGTGATGTGTTTAAATCATCCCACTTTTAGTCTGGTGGCTGTCCAATCTTTGTTTGAAAACATCCAATGGTGAAACACTTAGAACTCAAAGAGGTAGGCTGTTCCATTGCTTAATAGCTCTCATGGTCAGGAAATTCTTCCTCCTTTCAAGTTTGGATACCTCTCTGTAAAGTTTCCATTGGTTCTTGTCCTACTCTCAGGCATTATGGAAAATAAATCCGTACCCTCTTCCCTTTGACAGCCCTTCAAGTGGGTGAAGAACTGGAAAACTGCTATCATGTCTCCCCTTAGCCTTCTTTTATTAGGCTAAACATACGAAGTTCTTACCTCCATTTTCTTAAAGAAATAAGTGGGCTGTAGATCTATTACTGTATGACTTAGCCCAGAATCTAGGCCCTTACATACAATACATACTTCCTTTCTCAAAAATAACTTAACCTTAAATTTCTTATGGTTCTGTTTATTGTCTGTTTTTCAAATATTTGATATTTTATAAACAGTTTTCATAAATCTTAGGAACCATATCAAACTGCAAATTTTATTTTTGTAAATTTCAGTCTCTGAAAATACCATACAAAACATGATTTTTATGAAAAGTAGTTTTTCTTCTAATTCCAGAATTCATAATAGTCAAAAGTTCTTCCTATAACCTTACCTATACATTCAACCCCAAGAACGAAATTGTGGACATAGTTTCTGCCCAAAGTTCTTTTCTAATAATAATGTTTTCCTAACTAAAAGATCTGTAGAACGAAGAACTCAATATCACAGATGTAAACGTTTCTTTTGATTTCAGTACAAATAAATAGAGAGCTTAAAATAACAGAGAATCAAGCTACCTCATTACCTAGGATATCTAAAGTATAATGTAAGAAAAGCCCTGCTGAACCAGACTAAGTGTCTATTTGTTGAGGTATTCTGTTTGCATACAGATATCACATGCCAACAGGAAGCCCATGAGCAGGAAAAAACACAATAGCACCCTCCCTTTGCCTTGTTCTCCAAGTCTGTTATTGAGAGGCATATCAAATAAATACATATACATGACTAGTAGTTGCTGATAATGTCATCCATTATGAATTTAACTAATCATCTTTAAAAGCTTTCCAATCTGAAACCATTACAACATTCTCTGGCAATAAATTCCATAGCTGAATTATGTATTTTGTGAAGAACTTTTTTATTATTTGTCATCATTAATTTTACTAAATGATCCCAAGTTCTAGTTTTATTACAGATTAGTTTCTTAATACCATGCATAAGAACTCATTACTGTATATACTTGCATATAAGCCCATCCGCAGATAAGCCAACCCTCAAATTTTTAACCAAAATACCATTAAAAATGTGCCACCCATGGATAAGCTGACCCTCAAAATTTTCATATGCTTTAATTTTAACAATTGGCTTGTCCACTTATTTTTCATGGTATTTTGGTTAAAAATTCGAGGATCTGGGCTTATAAGCGAGTATATACAGGATAGATGGGTACTTTAAAAAAGCTGAGGGAATAACCTATCATATATACTTGTGGATAAGCAATCCTTGGATAATTTGGGGGGTGTATTTTGGCACCTAAAATTCTTGGCTTATCCCTAAGTATATACAGTACTTACCTGTAACTGGAATCATCTGAAATTCACACATATAGGTTATCCTCTAGAAATTATGGCTTTCTTGGTGAGACTCTCCTTTTTGGTGCTTATTACCCATAACTTGAAATGGCTCCTGATTATCCTTTTTACTTCCTAAGACTGACAGATTAGATCTCAAGAGAAATTTTGAGGTCATCTGACACCAAGCAGGATAGGGTGGTTGTTGAGCCTCTGACATTTTTTTTCCTGGTCTGTTGAGGTTTTTTTCCTCCAGCTGTACATCTGTTTTTCCTCTTATTTTTATTGTTTTATTGTTTCTTACTTTTAAAATGGAAGCTGCCCAGAGTCGTCTGTGAGCCAGGAGGCCTCTAAATCCAAATAAATAAATAAATAAATGCTCTTCTTCATGGTCCCAAATGCACAAGTTCCATGCCATTAATTGCTTACTTTATTTTGCTCAATCTTCTTCCGTTCCGGCCTTACCTTTTCCTGTCATCTAATATTATTGTTTTTTCCCTTCTCTTTTCTCTGTCCCCACCTGCTCTAGTCTCATTTTCTCCAATTGCTTGAGATCTAACATTGTTTGGTTGCTGCCAACATTTCTTTTATCTGTAGTAGTTGAGTATAAAAAAGTTAGTGCTAAAATTTATGATCCTCTTCTCCCCATTTTTTATTTTTTATTTTTTTATTCTTTCTCTCTGTTCTGTTCTAGCTTCCTATTCCCTCTTTTATCTGAGCTCTATGATGTTGGCTTCTCTTTGATTTTCTGACAGGAGGACAAAGTGAAAAGGTTTGCTGTCTAGTGATCATAAAGTAAAACAGATACTGTAGTCTACGATCACTAAAAGCCTGGCCACTACTGTTTCCACTCCCCACTCACAAGCAGTTTGAACCTTAAAATGTTGACAACATGGACCAAAAGTTATTTCCCTTCTTTGAGCTGCCACAGGTACTGCAGGAACACTAATCCCTTCAGTCCCATTCTGTGCAAAGGGGAAATAAAATCTTGAAAAGCTAAATAAAATAAATTGCTTCCACCACCACTACCTCTAACCACATCCTTTTTAAATGTTGTATGCATTTATTTTGTCATATGCAGCAAAAGCAGCAACAAAAACCAATTCCTCTGAGGTCAAGGCACATTTTTCTCCTGAAAGATCTGCCCACAAGCATCATGGACTATAGCATTAAAAAAAAGGGTGGTGGCGGTTTCATAACAGTTTCAAATACATTACAGGTGATCCAGCTGAACACAGCTAGCGCTAAGGAATCAAGAGGTTCAGATTTGTTTCACACTGGCACATAATACTCATGTGAAAGTTTCCTAAGAGATGTCTATGAAGGTTCTCAGTCATCCAGGTGGAATTGTCTGTAGCTTGAATCATGTCAACTGGATTTCTATTTTCCTAAGAGATGGGGTATGATTTAAGTGGTGGGTAGATGGACTTAACTTCCCATTCACCTACTTTCCCAGCAACACCAGCTGACAAACCCTGGTTTTCCATGGCGACAAATCAGAAATCTACTAGTAGTTTAGAACAGTAAGAATCTCTTTGCTTTGTATTTATGACTATGTGTGTGCTTGTTTTTGCACACATAAATGTAGAATTGAAGAGGAACATTAATTAATGTAACTTAATTTAAATCTTTAGAATTCTAGCATTAAATATCAATTTCATCTGCTTCGTAAAAGCATATACCTTTGTCATAAATTTTAGCACTGTTAACTTTTTTTACACTCAATTACTTTAGACCATAGCTTTCCAAACTGTGTGTCGCGACACTTTAGTGTGTCGCGACACACAGTTTGGTGTGTCGCAACACAACCCGGAAGCGGCGGCGGGGGCGTGCATGGCGGCGGTGGGGGTGGAAAGGAAAGGGCTATGACCCTCCCCAAAAATAATTTACATTAATTGATTTAATAAATATCACATTGATGATTGCATGTAAACTAAGGTATTAACAAAACAAAATGAGTCATCGTCGAGGAAGACGCCCCAGATGTCTTTTATCTGTGGCGTGTTCCGACCCTCCAGTCTTGAACCTAGGCCCTGGACAGCAGACTCATGGGAGTCCTGGCCTCCGGCTGCTGCTACTTAATGCCAGGTCAGTTAACAATAAGGCCCCCCTCATAAGTGACTTGATCACGGAAGAGGGGGCTGACCTGGCATGCATTACCGAAACGTGGCTGGACCCGGAGGGAGGAGTGGCTTTGTCAGAGATCTGCCCAGCTGGGTTTCAAGTGTGGCACTAGCCGAGATGTCAGGGCAGGGGAGGAGGAGTGGCAGTTGTCATCTGAGAGTCTCTTGTGGCCTTCAGGGGCACTGATCCACAAGTAGCCGGTTGTGAGACCCTATTTTTCAAGTTGGGTGCCCGAGAGCAGTTGGGAGTGTTGCTGCTGTACCAGCCTCCCTGCTGCGTAGCAACCTCCCTGCCTGAGCTGCAGGAGGCCGTCTCGGGGCTGACAGTGGAATTCCTCAGACTTATGGTTCTGGGGGATTTCAATCTGCCATCCCTGGGACGGTCTTCGGAGGCGGCTCGGGAGTTCATGGCCACCATGGCGGCCATGGGCCTGACTCAGATTATTCGGGACCCGACTAGAGATAGTGGTCTCACACCGGATTTAGTTTTCTTGTCGGAGCAGTGGCAATGTGCTCTGAGGGGAGAGTTACATCTTTCCCCTTTGTCATGGTCAGATCACGCCCTGGTGGCCTTGAGATTCTCTTATGCCGCCCCACTCCGCAGGGAGGCAGGACCTATTCGATCGGTCCGCCCCCGGCGACTGATGGACCCAATTCGGTTTCAGAGGGAGCTGGGGGTTGTTCCCGGAGATCTGCTGCACGGTCCAGCGGAGGTCCTGGCTACCACCTGGAATAGGGAGGCGGCCAGGGCCTTGGACAGGATCGCGCCTGTGCAGCCTCTCTTGTCCCATTGAACCCGATACTCCCCATGGTTCACGGAGGAGTTAAGCGTCCTGAAGAGGATTAAGAGACGCCTAGAGCGCCGCTGGAGGAAGACAAAGACTGAACCCGACCAAACACAAGCTAGAGTCGCGATTAAGGCCTACTTTGTGGCGGTAAGAGCGGCGAAACGTCAGTATTTCTCCGCTCTTATTGCGTCCGCAGAATGCCGCCCAGCAGCCCTGTTCAGGATCACCCGATCCCTTTTGGGGAAAGGTGATTCGGAAAATCACCTGCAGGGACGTGCTGAGGAATTTTCCAGGCACCTGCAAGATAAAATCGCTCAGATTCGCTCTAAGTTAGACTCTAAGCGTGGAACATCGTCTGGGGAGATGCCTGAGGAACGTACTTACCTTGTTATCTGGGAACGGTTTGATCCTGTTGGTCCCGAGGAAGTGGATAGGATCCTCCGGACTGTAAATGCCACCACGTGCGATTTAGATCCATGTCCCTCCTGGCTGGTGCAATCAGCTCGGGAGGTGACGTGTGGCTGGGCCCAGTCGATGATAAATGCATCCTTGCAGGGGGGGATGTTTCCGACTGTCTTCAAGGAGGCATTGGTGCGCCCCCTCCTCAAGAAACCATCGCTGGACCCTGTTGTGCTGGACAATTTTCGTCCAGTCTCCCACCTTCCCTTTATGGGGAAGGTGGTTGAGAAAGTGGTGGCGTTGCAGCTCCAGAGGATTCTTGATGAAACGGATTATCTAGACCCCTTTCAGTCAGGTTTCAGGCCAGGATATGGGACGGAAACAGCATTGGTCGCGCTTATGGATGATCTTTGGTGGGAGCGGGATGGAGGCAGTGCATCCATCCTGGCTCTCCTTGACCTCTCAGCGGCTTTCGATACCATCGACCATGGTATCCTTCTGGAGCGGCTCAGGGAGTTGGGGGTGGGCAGCGTGGTTTTGCGCTGGTTCGCCTCCTTCCTCCAGGGCCGCTCCCAATCGGTGTTGATAGGGGAGGAGAGATCGGGTCCACGGCCCCTCCTTTGTGGAGTGCCGCAGGGCTCAGTGCTCTCTCCTCTCCTATTTAACATCTACATGAAACCACTGGGCGAGATCATCCGTCTCCATGGGATATCATCAATATGCTGATGATACACAGTTATACATCTCCATCCCGGGAGAAGTAAGTGATGCTGTGACTACCCTGTCCAAGTGCCTGGGGGCTGTAGGGGTCTGGATGGGGAACAACAGGCTTCAGCTGAACCCTGGTAAGATGGAGTGGCTGTGGATTAACGGCCCCTCGATATCTAGGAATTTATCATCTCTAGTTCTGGATGGGGTTGCACTACCTCAGACAGACCCGGTGCGTAATTTGGGGGTCCTCCTGGACTTACGACTCCTGCTCGAAGAGCAGGTGGCAGTCGTGGCCAGAAGGGCCTTTGCACAACTTCGTGTGGTGCGCCAATTACGCCCTTTCCTGGAGCGAGAGGCCCTTCGAACAGTCACTCATGCCCTGGTCATCTCCCAGATAGACTATTGTAATGCGCTCTACATGGGGCTACCCTTGAGGAGCGTCCGGAAGCTTCAGCTGGTTCAAAATGCGGCTGCGCGAGTCATCTTAGGTGCCTCAAGATCGGCACATATAACACCTTTGCTCCGTGAGCTGCATTGGGTCCCTATTTGCTTCCGGATTCAATTCAAGGTGTTGGTTATTACCTTTAAAGCCCTACATGGCATGGGTCCAGGTTACCTGAAGGACCGGCTCATCCCCGTTCAATCGACCCGTCCCACCCGGTCCTGCAGTGAGGGCATGCTACGAACCCCGTCTGCAAGAGAGTTCCACCTGACGGGGTCTAGGAGGCGTGCCTTCTCTGCAGTAGCCTCTGCCCTTTGGAATATTCTCCCCCGGGAAATAAGATCGGCCCCCTCTCTCCTGGACTTTAGAAAAAACCTGAAGACCTGGCTATGACATCAGGCGTGGGGAGAGGAGGGGAATAGCCAGTCTTGGGGTTGGCTGACCCCTTAGATCTGTTTCGACCAGCCTTGTTGATCAGTGGAATAAGATCTACCACCTTTTGGAGCTCCTAGGGCCAGACCAAATGATTTCACGGGCCTTATACGGCCCGCGGGCTGGATGTTCCCCACCCCTGACATATACAAACATACAGGTATATGGAAAAGACCGGGTGGAGATGGGATAAAGCAAAGAGGTATGCTGGGAAGGGAAAGAAAGAAAAAGAACAAAACTAGATAGAGATGAGGTGAGGAAAAGAGGTAAAAGAGTTTAATTCACCAAATTAACAGCCCCTCTCAAGCAGCAGCTTATATAAAGGTTTGCAGCATAAATGTCTGTAGCTCACTGTATCTCTTGCTCATTTCTTGATTCACAAAATCTTTTTCTATTCTTATCAACTTATCTATCTATCTATCCCAGAAACATGAAAGTCATGCAAGAAATGTCACAAACACAACCAAAAGTTACACTGAATTTAAAGGGGCAGCATGAAGCAGGTGCCTATGAATTAAACAATAATTACCTTATTTATTACTGGAAAGCATTTAATATTTATTTATTTATTTATTTTTCCAATTTCTATCACTGCCCATCTCCCTCTGAAAGGGGGACTCTTTAATATGCAAAAATAACATGTTAATATGAAACAAATGACTGAAGATCAGGACCTCTACATTTCTGCAGATCAGATACAAAGAATGTCCAAGCAATGAACTGGAGACTAGCAATTATTTTAAAAAGCATTCATCAACACGCTATTTACAAAACTGGTTATTGTGCAGGGAGCATTTCCCTTCTGCAATGGTGTAATTTCTCCCCTCAAAAAAACCCCAAAACAAATATACAAAAAAAAATCTACACATGGAAATGTGGCTGTAAAATAGTCTCCACTGAAGTCAATATAAAGAAACTGCCCTGAAGAGAGGCATTTCAAAACAAAGTTTTTGCTGGAGAAGGAAGGGCTAATAATAATCATAAATCTTTTCCCACACAGCAATTGAAGCTTAGCTGCCATGTAAGTGTTACATAATTGGAGACACAGAAAATGTGTAAACGTGCAAAAAACGTATCACACTCAAGAATAAAGCATGTGTGAGTTTGGCAAGCTCATCAGGAGCTGATGAATGCAGTAGACTTAGACTACAGGCTCAGATGCACTTGCTTGAAGCCAGTTTCAGTTAACACACATAGATATGTAGCTTTGGATCATTTTACTCAATGAATAGATGGCGAAGTATAATGTTTTTGACTCATTTGTTTAACTGGGTTCTCTTTATCTAGTTTTAGCACTTGTGTGGAGAACAGATCATGTTTTAGGTTATACTTATGCAGAAATATTGAAAATTCAAAAGGTTTCCCAAACTTTTAAGCAGCACTATAGTTCTTAGAAATAGTGTTATTTATTATAAGCAAAGATAAAAAAATATATATTTAGAATAAACTCAATATAGCTGAAATTGATAAAACAATTTCTAAGATAGAAAGAAAGCTGAGGTGAATCAGTTCCTATAATGGAGGATATGTGGTTATGTTGTTTGTTTGCTTATTTATTATATCCTCCTTTTCATTCAGAAGCTGAAGGTGGTTTAAAGATCGCTCCCTCCTTCCATTTTTCCTCACAACAGCATCCCTGTGTCATAGGTTGGGCTAGAGAGTGACTGGTCAAAAGTCACCCAGTGGTCTTCCTGGCTGAGGGAAGACCTGGGTCATACCAATCCCAGTCCAGCAGTTTCAACATTTTTAAAAACAGTCAAATTATGTTTTAATGGAATGCTGCCTTATACATAATGTCTGTTATAATGATAAACTATTTAATTATAAAAGTATGCATAGTAAAATATACAATGGACTACAATGAGTTCTAAGCATCTAACTAACCTTGACTGTTCTTGAAGAGCTAAATAGAATTGGATCTGATTACAAGTTACATAC
Source organism: Charina bottae (assembly GCA_023362775.1). Classification (NCBI taxonomy): domain Eukaryota; kingdom Metazoa; phylum Chordata; class Lepidosauria; order Squamata; family Charinaidae; genus Charina; species Charina bottae. Next base: position 104,614,383 of record JALMGJ010000004.1, read on the forward strand.
AAGACCTAGGAAATAGCTGGGCTCTGGGTGGATTGAGAAGTCCAAAAAAAAACACCACCCCATCCTGGGATAAAGTCATAGCAAACAGCTTCCGTACTGTTGTCAGGAAAACTACAGTTATAGATATATCCAAGGAGTCACCAAGAATTTGATCCCAGCAATTGGCAAAACCTGGATGAACTTGCCTGGGCTCAGAAGCTAAGCAGATTTGGGTCTGCATGGAACTTGAATGAAAGACCAACAGGGAATTTCAGGGCTGAATGCTGGGAAGTAAAACAAACAAACAAACAAACAGGGGTTTGTTTGTTTTACTTCCCAGCATTCAGCCCTGAAATTCCCTATTGAAATTCCCCCCAAAAAATCCTGAAAAAATCAAACCACTTCCATACTGTTGGCAAGAAAATTGCACAGAGACATATGTGTAGTCACCAAACACCTTGGCACAGTTCCCCAAATTTGACAAATGCATACAATTATGCCATACAGATACATACTCTTCTGGAAAAAAAAACTAATTTACTCTGAGACAATAACAAAGAGTATTATGACACCTAGAAGACTAATATCTATATAGCACGAGCTTTCATGAATCACAGTCTACCTCATTAGATGCACTGAAGATGCATCTGATGCATCTGATGGAACAGACAGTGATCTGCATTAGCTTGTACCATAGTAACTATTTTAATCTTGAATTATAACAAACTCTTCAATGTAACCAAAGGCTTAGCTACTCCTCCTTTCCAGAAGAAATAAGATTCCTGTTAGATAGGTACAATCGATGTTTAAGAGACAGGAAACGAAGAAAAGCAGGGATTATTAGTAGTGAGGACAGAGAGGCAAATGAAGAGCCTGTAATGACCAGAGGAGGTTGTGAAATGAACACTAAAAACAGTTTCAAAGTATCGGTTTGAGAGGAAAGCTGCTATGATGAATACAGGCAATATAACAACTCACAGCATGAAAGGAGCTCTCAACTCATATGTCTATGTGTGGATCAGAGGTAGCATAATGGGAAATGAGAGAGAGAGGTGGGGAGTGCCCTGAAAAGCCTGAAACTGAGACTGCAGGAGGGGAAGCAGGGCTCAGCATCAGATTACAAGAGACATAATTCTACTTGCAGAGGTGAAAAAATGTGAATAATAGAGGCATTCTCGAATGAATGAATGAATGAATGAATGAATGAATGAATGAATGAATAAACAAGAAATGGAAGAGTAAGAATTATAGAAATTAAAGTGTTTTGGATACTAGTTGAACATGTCACAAACCATTGTTTAGAAATAAATGGAAATTTATTTGAATGCCTCAGACCTAAGAAACCATGGTATCTCCAACCCTAATCAAACCTTGCCTCCCTCCCCTCAATTTTAAATAATTCATCCGAAATGAGGTGCTTCATTAAAAGCACACATAGTTGTAGGATTGCCTGCACCCACTGGATTTTTTCCCCCTGCAGCTTTAAATCCGGCCTCTTGTAGATCACAGTGCAAAAATTACTTTCTAAAGTTACAGGTAATTACTGCAAAGCCATCACTGCCCTGGAAAGGTCTCAGCTATAAAGCTAAAAGGAGTTAACGGAGGTGGGGGTGGGGTGGGGAAGCACCCTTTTGAGTTATTGCTGCTTCCTGGAGAACACACAGAATGTGACATACGTATTTTAGAGGTGGTGAAACACCGCAAAGCACGGCCATGCCTCTTTTCTCCCAAACCAAAGGATATCACCCATCAACTCACCCTAATTTTGGCTAGATTCATTTTTGCTAGTTAAATGTGTTTAGTCGCAGCTGTCAATTATTCATTTACATTGCTGAACAATTTGTAAATGAAATACAGAATTGGTAAACTTATATTAGTAAATTCACATCAATTTTGGAGGATTATTTTCTTCAACAGTTTCAAATTGCTAAAAGCAGAAATGATCTGTAAGGAGAATCACAAAATTAAAAAAAAAAGGCAAGAAGCCAGACTGACATTACTGAGAATCTATAACTTATCCAAAAACACTGAGTAATCACACTGCTGAAGCACAGCATGGAAGATGACAATAGCCACTAAATACTGTTGCATATAGTCTATCTGCCAATCACTGGTATAAATTATGTAGATGTTATTTTTGTGCTATTGATTATTGGTTAATAATATGGTTAATTAATTTTTTTATCAAATGGATTTATTGTCTATTATTACCAGGTATTTCTTATTACCATCTGTGGCATTTATTAACAGAAATGCTTTTCAGTATTCTACTATAATAGTACAGACAGTCCTTGGTTAATGACAGTAATTTCCATCGCTAAGCGATGCAGTAGTAAAGTGTGATGTCACATGAATGCACCACTTAGGGATGGCAGTTCTGGCACTTCCAGTTGCCATCATTAAGCAAATCCCATACCGTCGTTAAGCACAACATCACATGGTCACCATTTTTGACCTCCTGCCAGCTTCCCCATTGTCTTTGCTTGTCAGAAGCCAGCAGTGAAAGTCACAAATAGCAATCACATGACCAAAGGGCACCGCAATGTCGTAACTGCGAGCCGGTCACCAAGGACCCAGATCGTGATCATGCGACCACAGGGACGCTGCTATGGCCAGAATTTTGAGGACCAGTCATAAGAACCAATTGTTCAGTGCCATTGTAACTTTGAACAGTCGCTGAATGAGTGGTCATTAAGCGAGGACCACCTGTAGTAATAATACAGAATTAAAGAAACTGGAAAACTGCCCTCTTTTAAGAATGAATAATTTATTGTAGAATCAGTCCCAAGCTGTATTAGTTTTGATAACAATGATCAACACAAATCCCTCATTTGGCCCAAAATTTCATATACACCATAATTAGTTGCCTAATTTTTGCTATTGAAGACTAGCAATAATCCATTTGGATGAGGTAATTCAGAACCAAAACATTATTCTTCTGTATATTCTTCCTCACAGGGTTGTTGTTGTGGAGAAAAGAGGAGGAGGAAGGAGTATTAGGTATGTTCGCCATCTTGAGTTATTTATAAAAAATAATAAAGGCGGGATAGAAATAAAATAAATAAATAAATAAAAATGATGCTTATTCCTATTGCTAGTTTATATCCGTGTGAAAACATTCTAATAATAATCTTGATGTGTTTGTATCCTTCTGGAGAAAACTGAAGAATCTTCAGTCAGTTTTTCAGGCTCTCTATCACCTTAGGTCAACTCTATCTTTTTGTGGGGAGGCAATGGGCACAAAGCAGTGTGCTGAAAGCTCCCTTTATTTTTTTTGTTTTCTAAGAATGCTTCTGAGATACAGTATATGAGGACCAGACGGATACCCATAGGCACCACACTGGGAATACTGATCCTAAATGCTGAGGAGTTTCTTCTCAAACCTCAATGATCTAATTCCAGTACTGTTCATATTTATTCCAATAATATATACGAGTTATAGTTTAGTTTCTAATTTACAGCTATGTGACTACAACCTGAGGTTATGTGGAAAAACTAAAATATCCTAACATCTAATCATCTCCCTGTCCATTTATAACAAACATTTAAGTTTTTTAAAAATAAGTTTAGCTAAAAACTAGCAGTGCTATGACTACCAGCTAGTCTTCACTCTTTGTTTTTCTTATCCACAGTGCTTCCTAGTTCTATAAATATGGATCAAAATTATTTTTCAAAGAAGGAAACAAAGACAAGGCAACTGAAACTTGGCATTCTGCTAACTAGATAAAAATGAAAGGAAAACAAAACAAAACACAGTGGGAAAATCTGCTGCCACAAAAATTTTAGGGTCTGGGGAGAGCACCAAGATGTTATCTGAGGATTTAGAAATAAATGGAAGACAACTGAAGGGTTAATAAAGCTAGCCAGGAGTAGGTTCCAAGAAAGGCTAAGGAGAACAGAACTAGGCAGCACAGATGAGCACCAGTAAGGAATTTGGGAAAGCCTATGGAACGTTGGTGGTGCAACCTTGAGGTAGGCTGCTGGGGTAAGAATGAGTGTTTTTGAATGGGTATATAGACTGCCTGACTATGTGCTAGGAAATGATGTATATGTGTAATTTTAGGGGTAATCCAGAGGATGGGTGTACATGTTTTGGGGACAGGTTAGTTTTGGGACACTGGCAATATGAGATGACATTTCTTTAAGTAGTGTGTGTAGATGTGTGGTGTTAGCAATGCGATTTTATAATTCTTACATATTCCAGGGAAAGCACACCTTGATCTGAAATAGTTTTCAACTAGAAAATTGTGGCTTCAAAAGAGTTTGGTCTGTAATCTCACTAGACTGCCTTTTTATGAAATTGTTATTTTGCTGCAGCAGTAATGTTTTCATTGCCCTAAGCCCAAGGCATCTGTCTTCTGATCTCCATTCTAAATTAATATTCCTGTATTTCTTTTAACAGCCTTTGGATGACTGTAACTTAAGCATTCTGGGCTGTCTCTATGGGATGTTAATATCTATCTATCTCTCTAACTATCCAATTTAAATTAAAATACAGCTAATATTGCACAGTGCATAGAAAAAGAGGATATGAAATTGTATAGTTATGTATAATATCTGCAAAACCCTGTATTGTATATCAGTTGGGAGAGAAATGTCATGCTACATGGAAGAAAAAAGAAGAAAGCTCTGCATCATTTTTTGCTGTAATAGTGTAAAACAGAAGGGAACAAGTGACTGCTCCTAGAAGTGATATCAATTTTTTTGTTCTCGGTGGCATCTCCAATCATATTGTCTGCCTACTGGGAGTAAAAAGAATTGGAAGCTATATAGAAAAAGACATGTTTCTAAATCAAAAGAAACAAAGGGTTTAAAAAAGGCAACAAACTATTTCAGGAACATAGCACTATATAACTTCCTTATACTGCAGTGTTATTTTAAAGGGTTGAAATATACTTCTTTACAGTATTAAATTTTAACTGTCTCCTGTAACACTGCTAATGAACAAGGCAGAGAAGGTTGAAAGTATCATTGCCAGATAACTCTGATCTGTATGTAACCCAAAACATCATCTTCTTGATCAAAACTTTGTATTATAATTAAGTTCTTGAATTATATAATATGAAGTAAGTGTGGCAAACAATAGGAGGTTATGTTAATATTACCTTTGTAAAATGAGTGGGTAAAGCTCTGTTCAGGTATTAACTTGGCAAGGAATCCATGGTTCAAACTTGGGTGTGGGATAGATGGTATAACCACAACTGTGAAGAAAATCATGGAGTCAGTTGTGAGCCAGCTACTTATTGCCAGTAGTTTGGTCCACTGAGGATCCATGTCAGAAGCTTATTGAAACATGCAAACAAGGCACTAACAGTTTATCAGGGAGAAATCTAGAAAAACAACACACTTGCAAATAATACAACATACAGAGAAACAACATTTATATGGAAAGACGGGTATACTGTACATATATAAGACAAGAACAGTTGGAATAGTTTTATGTATGGAATAACATACAAACAGAAAAATACATTAACTGTAGCACAGCCACAAAAGGTAGCTGAATTCTAAGGCAAATTCCCTAAAAATAGGCAATATAATTTTATTATTTACAAAAAAAATTAATGCAGGAATAGTTAATTACTTGATCATGATTTGAATGAAGGAAATATGTCATGAACTCTACATGTATAAACAATGGAAATCAATAGTTTTATTCTAAAATGAAAATAGTTTAAATGTAATATAAACAAGACTAGTAATTAAAAAATATGTCAGAAAATAAATAAGTGCAAACTCCTATATATATTACAAAGTGTACTGATTTGATCACTGATTGTTAAAACAACCTTATCTGGGAAAAAAGGATTGGGCTTATATGGCATAGCCGTACATAGTTTAAAGTTATGATTCTTACACAAATATGTTTGATAATTTTAAAAAAAGCTAACTCAAAATTCTTCAAGCATTTAAGGAGCCAGGAACATTTATTTTACGTAGGTGAACTGTTGTCTATTTTAGCATAGGACAGGTTTTCATGAATAAATTTTGTCATTTAATATGATAAAGTATCAATAAAGTATTTATAACACCCTGAGAGCTAAAAAAAAACGTATATACTGCTACAGATTTGATTTTCAAATCTTAATGATACTGAAAATCTCAAAAGATTCAGTAGCCTTAAAAAAATAGCTTTTCAGAAGTGTCTGAAGTCATTGTGTTTAATTGCCCTATTTTAGTTACTTTAAAAAATGTCTTTAGGCACCAATCCTATTCCTATGTATTTGGAAGGAAGACACATGAATAAACATGCATAGGATTACATTGTAAAAAAAAAGATATAGTTGTTCTCATTACATACAGTAGGTACTTCTAACAAACAGGTTAACATTCCAGGAACTGGACTCTGACAAGGTTTCTCTTTTTAAATTATGCTTAAATTTAAACAAATGGAAATTGATCCAAAGTAATATTAGAATGCTCACTGCATTTCATTTCATAAGAATATTCTTATTCCTCCATTTGTGGAGAGTCAGTCCTGTCAGAAAAAGACATAGGGCCAGGGAAAGCTATTTACAAAAATATTAAAAGTCTAAAAAGAAGAAGAAAGAGGAGGAGGAAGAGGAAGAGGAGGAGGAAGGATTTGTCATCAATTTTGGCTCTCTTTCCAAAATGTTTACAATAAAATATTCCAATCAGGCAATATTTAAAGAGTCTCATCCAAAGAACTTCTGCCTCTGAAGAAAGAGGTTTCATAGGTAAGAATTCACACGGACATTAAGATATCGTCTTCCCAAAGGAATGCACATCAGAGAAAAGAAAGTTTTATGACCTTGCAGTATGACCCAGGGCAAAGCTGGTTTTAATCCAGCTCTTTTGAAACAAACAGCACCTAAATCACTTCCATAAAAGCTGAATCAACAATCCTAGTGAATTAGAGTACTAAGAGCAAGTACAGTTTCTGGAAATTCACTGTTACACTAGAATTCCCAAACAACTATTATCTTAACTAGCAAAGTTAGGACATGTAGTTAGACATATTTACCAACAACCAAATTTCCACTAGCTTTGCAGGCCTCTAATAAGTAAATTTAATCCATTTTTTGTTAAGGAGATAACAGATGTCTTCATGCCATGTATTGTATATAAAATTCACCTAAATGTTCCAAACATTTATAAAATCTTCAGTTCTGCCTAAATATAGTAAAAAGGTAAAGGATCCCCCCGCACACTTGTGCAATTGTGTCTGACTCTAGGGGCCGGTGCTCATCTCCGTTTGTTAGCTAAAGAGCCAGCGTTGTCCAAAGATGCTTCCACGGTCATGTGGCCGGCATGATGCACGCGGAACGCTGTTACCTACCCACCGAAGTGGTACCTATTAATCTACTTGCATTTGCATGCTTTCAAATTGCTAGGTTGGCAAGAGCTGGGGCTAGTGTGGGAGCTCACTCCGTCACGTGGGGCTATGGATTCGAACCTCCGAACTTGCGATCTTCCGATCGACAAGCCTGGCGTCTTACCCGATGATTATTCCCCTTGTGGATAATTAGATTTTATCTATCCAAAATATATTTTTCTTTCCTTTCATTAATTAGATGATAATTTCTAACGATTCCTGTACTGGCAACATGGAATGGTGGCAGTATTTGCTAAATGGCAAAATACTACCTTTCAGACAGTGGGAGTATTTAAAAGCTAGATGCTTATAAGTAAAAATAGACCAGTATACTTTTATTATATTAATATAAATGTCTGTCCCTCTCTTCTAATGCACATGTATCATATTGCATCTATGGTTGTGCTACTGTTAATGTTCAAATGACACTATATCCCAAGTAAGATTATTTGCTCTAGTTTGTCATGACAGGGCTTCTGGGATTTTGTGCAAGCAAAATATAGATTCTATTATGGTGTAAAAATACCCAGCCGCTAAACTGTCACAAAGTAATGGAACCACATAACTTATGATCTGAATTCAAATCATATGATGAACATAAAAATTGATTTTTAATGAAAAAATGGGAAAGTAATTAGCTTGTGTCCTGCAATTAATTATATGCCTTAGAAGAAAGTCTCGTATCTGCTGCCAATAAAACTTCAGTCAGAGTTAGTCCCTAAGACCATCCTACACTCAAATGGTGGAAAAAGCAGAAATATTTTCAAAGGTTAATAGGCATTCTTTATTCTTCAATTTCTACATTCAAATATCAACAGTTCCTCAGCATTAACTGAAAAACAGCAGTACCTGTACTTGTTGGTGAATTTATTTCTTGCCTGATATTTCTACCTGCCTGGCTTCCAGACCTTGCAGTTTCTCGTTGTGGTTCAAGAATATCCCGATATTTGGAGACCATTAAAACAGAAATGAAGTAAACCACAGCCAAAGCTAAAAATTGTGCCTGTTTGCTATCATCCTGTTGGAGAAAAGAAAAACATACAAACACACACAAAATAAATTACAATTAAAATACATGATAGAGAGTTACCATTTCTGTCTTAATCAATGCGGTGGAACAAATTACTAAAATGAAAAATGAAAAAACAAGCTATTGTTTGGCAGTCATTTTAGACATTCCCTTGATTGGTACTTAAATATGTGAACATTTCTTTCACGTTCCCAATATGAATGCATAGTCAAGTGTTTCTCAACCTTAGCAACTGTAAAATGTCTGGACTTCAACTCCCAGAATTCCCTAGCCAGCATGGGGTTTGCAGGCGGGAGCCAATCACGCGCACTGGGGGCGGGGTTTGCAGGTGGGAGCCAGTCGCGTGGACTGGGGGCGGGGTTTGCAGGCGGGAGCCAATTGTGCGGACCAGGGGGCAGGGTTTGCAGGCGTATTTATTTATTTATATTAATATTACTATAAATTAATTAATTAAATTAATTTATTGTTAATATAAATTATATTAATGTATTTATTTATACATAAATCTGGGAAACTTGACCCAAACAGCATTGCCTTAAAGGGCAATGCAGGAAAAAGTCAGACTAATTCCAAACTCTTCAAAGCTACAATTGAGACCAATGTAACATATTAGTGAAGGAAGGCAGAGAAATGTAGCTGATCCTTCTCAAGAATCATGGGAAATGATGATTTATGTTACAAAGTTAATTGAAATCTCTTTATTGTAGATTTGAATTACAATTATGTTGTTTAGGATACTAGGAAAGAGACATGTCAGTACTTCTGGCTAGATATCATTAATATTATTTTTACTACTACAGTTATATTATTGTTCTTATTATTGTTGTTTGCTGCTTTGAATTAGTCTTGACTCATGGCGACTGCCTGGAAAACTCCATGCAGTTTTCTTAGCAGCATTTGTGGAACTGGTTTGCAATGGCCTTTTTCCTAAAGCTGAGAAATAGTGACCGGCCCAAAGTGCCCGAGTTCGTTCTGGCTTAAGGCAAGACTAGAAGTCATGATCTCCCAGTTTCTAACTACTACACCAAACTGGCTCTCATTTATATGAATATGCAGTTCTATTTCCAATAAAAACAGTCCTAAAATAGAGATTGTCCAGGACAGATTCTCTCTAAGGATGAGGCATATATACATTCTTCAATCCATCTAAACATCAAATGTGTCCATCCATGCTAGTCTGGTTTTCATTTGAGATCTGGAGATACGTTTGTCTGTCTATCTATTTTTCTCTAAATTTAAAACCATATACTAAATTTCTAAACTTTAGAAGTAGAAAAATCAATTTGAGGAGTAATATAACAGTTTAAGGACTATTAATTTTAAAAAGTTTAAAAGCATAGAAATAAAGCATTAAATAACTTGAGATATGTAAGATTAAAAAGATTAAAAAATATGACCAGCAAGAAATTCAATATATAAGTGGTAAATAAACAACAGTTTCTAATGGAAATTTTGTTTTAGGACTGGGCAAAAAATCCTCCCTTCATCAGGTCTGGTTGATTCACTGAAAAGTTAAGAAGGGATTCCCTTTGGACAGTGAAGATTCCTTCCTTCCTCCCTCCCCCTTCTTGTTTGTTGGCTTGCTTTTTTCAGCTGCGACTAAAATAGCAGGTAAACCCTTCCCCAAAACTACCAACTGCCTATCTCCTTTTTTCTAAATGTTCACTTCAACACTGTGATTTGATAGAGAAGCTTCATTGATACTTACGGCCGCAGCAAAGAATAAACCGCCAGCTCTGTCAAGCAGCAAATCCAAAACCTTTTTCTATAATTTTCCACTAAACCTCACCTACACCAGATACTGTTCAGAGCAAAATTTCTCAAGGGAGACTTTCAGCTTAGTCTTACTTTTAAAATTAATTGCAGTTTAATGTCTCAATAGAGTACTTTCTACTGAATAAAATACTATCTTCACATAAAATAACAACAGCCAGAAGTATTTAATGATTGCCCAAATAACCTGTCTGTGTAAAGTAGTTGATATTGCTAAGTTTGATCAAGTTATCATGCATGTTATGTTGAAGTCCTTTTTTCTTGGGGATTGAATAACAACTGCCAATATAACAATAATTTATGAAAATTGTTCTCTATATACACATCAATGAGAAATTACTATTTTAAGACAAAAGCAATGCATAGCTAGATATACAAGAACCTGTTCTTTAAGTCCACCACCAATACACAAAACACAGATTTTAAATATTTTCTTTAAAAGCTGCAGCACAATAATACTTACCACATCACGAAATACAACTGCTCGTAGTCGATTAATATCAACATCTTGAAGAAGCCTATCTGGGTCTTTAATTGGGGATAGGTTACCAGGAACATTTTCCAATGGAGCCTAAAAATGCAATAGTTGCACAATTTCAGCAAATTGTAGACTTAGCTCTTGAAGTTATCAACCCATCAGGTAATTTGTATTTTATTGGTTTCAAATATAGTACAGGATGTGAAGCTGGTTTCAGATTTAAAATATGCCACCCCAATGCAATTGGTTGTTACTAGAACAGTGCTAAAACCAATATTGTACAATCAGTTTATGTTTCAATTGGCTCCTATATGACACACATTTAATTTTTAATGTTGTAAATTTAAAAAATAAAATTCTTTACATTGCGTGTCTATACAACAAATTATAAAAATATTTTTTTTTAAATGGAAACAGGCTACTATCATAAAAAATATTTAAAGTGTCTATCATATATGTCAGTTTCACATTTTAAAGATCAATATAAGCTCCTCCACCAAAATGATTAATTTGTTTTATATAATAAGACCTCTCTACATCTATTTAAATAAAATAAATTTATTTTATTTTATTTATTAAATTTATTTATTAAATTTATTTTTATTTTATTAAATAAAATAAATTTAAAAATGGCATAGGGCCAGGTTACCTGAGGGACCGTCTCATCCCCAGAACATCGACCCGTCCCACCTGATCAGTCAGAGAGGGCTTGCTGCGGACCCCATCGACTAAAGAGTTCCATCTTGCGGGGTCCAGGAGGTGGGCCTTCTCTGCAGTTGCGCCCGCCCTTTGGAATACCTTACCCCCAGAGCTGAGGTGGGTTTCCTCGCTCCCGACCTTTCGGAAAGACTTAAAGACCTGGTTCTGCCAGCTTGCCTGGGAGGGAAATGCCAACAGTTCCTCTTGGGGATGGCTGGTCCCATGAAGCCTCCCAGTATTACCAGTTTTAACATCTTTTATACTTGGATTTTATATTATATATTATATTGTAACTTTATATTTGTGTTTTAACTATGTTTTATTGTGAACCGCTCAGGGTCCCCGATGGGGGAGATGGGTGGTAATATAAATTTAATTAATTAATAATAATAATAATAATAATAATAATAAAAAATTTACTGGGGGCTTCACCAATGTAAATACTGATTATGAGTAGCAGAGATAACTACTCCATTGGCTATGTTATTTTAAAAGAAAATTTCATATTCAATCCTTTTATCTTCTATTCTGTTAAGAGAAAAAGTCTGAGAAAAAATGGGAAGTTCATATAATGTTGAATTTTAATCTATCCATATTATAGAACCAAATGAAATGGGATGCCCTTGTCACATATTGACTGGACTATTGTAATTTGCTCTACATGAGACTGCCTTTGAAGACCACCCAGAAATTTCAGCTGGTACAAAATGCAGCTGCCCATGTACTTATGAGAATGTCCCAATATCATCACTCAACAGCAATACCATGGGAGTTATGTTGGTTGTCCATTTGTTTTTGGGTGCAATTTAGGGTGCCATTAATAACTTATAAAGTCTTACATGGCATGGGACCTGGGAATCTGGGAGACTGCCTGCCTGAGGCACACCTATAGAGAGTCACCATTCCCCAAGGACTACAGCAGGACAGACTCAGAAGCAAGCGTTGTTTGCTGGATCTTCCCTTCTGTAGAAACAACTTCCCAAGGAAAAACACATATGCTCACTAATATTCAGAAAGCTTGTGAAGACCTGAGGAATTGATGAAGTAGGTATGTGGAATATATAAAACACCTACTTATTAGGTCTTATGAGGGACCAATTGTCTCCAATCATTTCTGCCCACTCAGTACGTTCTGGAAGAAGGGGTGCACTCCAGGTCCCCTCTATTGAATGTTGCCATCTTGCATGACCAAGGAAGCTGTTCCCAACTTCTGGAGCAGCACCCCCTCAAGATAAGGACACTGCCTTCTCTCCTAGGTTTCCAGAAACCTGGCTTTGGTCCCAGGCCAGGGGTTAATATATGATTGTCTTTTGGAAGACTCTGGTTGGTTTGATTTGCATCACTTTTAAGATAGTTTTAGTCCGGACTGTCTGTGTGGTTTTATGTTTTATCTGTTTTTATAGATGTTTCGATTTTGTAAGCTGCTCAGAGTCCACTGGAGTTGGGGAGCTATAACAAATTTGAATAAATTTGTTCCCCGAGTTCCCCGTTGGGGGAGATGGGCGGTTATATAAATTTAATTAAATAAAATAAATAAATAAATAAATAAATAAATTATTGTACTGCTATAACTGATGTTGAATTGTTTATGGTATAAGGTAAGGTAAGGTTTCCCCTTCCAGTCGTGTTTGGCTCTAGGGGGCGGCGCTCATCTCCGATTCTTGGCCGAGGGAGCCAGAATTGTCCATAGACGCTTCCATGGTCATGTGGCCAGCATGACTAAACGCCAAGGAGCACGGAACGTTGTTACCTTCCCACTGGAGTGGTACCTATTTATCTACTTGCATTTTTACATGCTTTCGAACTGCTAGGTTGGCAGGAGCTGGGCGACAACAGGGTTAGGGTTGAATCTAACCCTAACCTCGTTACACGGTGCTTCTGGGTCTTGAACTGCCAACCTGCCGTCCTTTCGTTCGACAGTCAGTAGTCTTAACTGTTACACCACCGCGCCACCCTGTTTATGTTTATGTTTATGGTATATACATGTTTTTTTCTCTTTTGTTTTGTCAATATTACTGTTGATAGCTTTGTAAGCCTCTTAGATTCACTTGTCTGAAGGGGTGAAGAGCCCTGGTAATAAATAAATGAAATGCAACCATTCCTAGTAAATCCAGAGCCTGTCTCAAGATTATGAAAGTTGTAAAGGTGCCTTTCTGGAAGCGCAGAAGAAAATAATTTTGGTATTACCAAACTGTGAAGTTATCCTGTCCATTTAATATACTGGATAAAAGTTTTTTTTCTTTTTTCCTATTCATTTTTTTTAAAAAAAATATTAAGTTTCAAGACAAGGATAAAAGCTACGAAAAAACAAAAAATCTACAAAAAATAAAAAAGAACTGAAAAGTTGTGAAAACACAAGAGAATTTTTTTTCAAAATTACAGAAAGATGTGGCTTCCGACTTTTAACAGCAAGGATATACAAAACTGTCCATAATCAATCTCTTACTCTATATTAAACCAAAACCACATTATTTCTATACATTATTCCACTTTAGCACATTATAAAAATCACTAAGTAGTTACTCCCCCCCTTATATTAAAATAAATTTAAAAAATCATATAGACCTCCTAAACAACTTCCCCCCCAAAAGATAACACTGATTTAATTATTCCCTTCCTACTACTATTCTATACATTTCTGTCTACTATAATAAAAATCAAACTAAAAACCACATAAATTGTCTGCCATTATACTTAATAGTACAACAGTTTTAATAATCTTAATCTTAATAAACCCAAAAAACAAAAACAATTAAAAACAGTAGCCTTAAATCAAGTCCTTAAAACCATCCAAATAAACACTTTTTATACACTAATATTCTTAATCCAAATCCTTAAAAGCAAATAACATCAGTCGAACCCTTAAAGCAATCCAGATAAACATTCTTTAACCCTTATCCCACTTCAAAATAAACCAGAGCATTTACATATCCCAAGGTGCACAGAGCTTTTCTCTTGAAAAAATCAAACAGCCCAACTGCCTCCCTCAAAAATGCCAGCTTCTCTTCAAAAAACCTCCCATACATAATGACCCCTTCTTTTTCATGGCATTCCACCAGAAAGTCAATTTCACTTATTGCTTGCAGATCTCTCTCTCCCTTAAATTTCTCCAACTCCACTATCCGATCTTCATCCAGCATCTCAATAGAAATCCCAATCTCACTCTTAGAAGAAACATTTCAATCACTGTTGAATTCCTCTATTTCATCCACCACATCCCCAACCTGATGGCACATTTTAGACCTCATATTTTCCACGATGTCCTGAATATCTTGCATAAAAGCTTGGTAGAAGTCAGAAGAAATCTGTTTAAAATCTTGGTGGAAGTCAGAAAAAATCTGTTTAAAATCTTCCATGTCTCACACAGTAGATTATAACACCCCCTAGGAGCTTAACCAGCAAAAGTCGAAGATGTGGAAAAGTTCCGGAATGTATTTTACACAAGCAAAAGTGAGATAGGCAGACACTTCTCATGGGAAAATAGAAACAGAAAGCTGAAGGTTCAAATCAGCTGATTCAACGTGTAGGAAAATGCTAATATCTTCAAATTTAATACAAAAATAGTAACAGGAAGACAATTGTTTACTCTCAATCCTCCTTTATATTTGGAAGGAAAACGAAGTCCAAAACTTAAAAAAGAATTTTTTAAAAAAGTAATCCCAAAAATAACGATAAGCACCAAGAGAACCAGCTTATCCTCGCTGTAGAAAGCCTCTCTTAGGTTAGGTAA
Organism: Charina bottae; assembly: GCA_023362775.1. Lineage (NCBI taxonomy): Eukaryota > Metazoa > Chordata > Lepidosauria > Squamata > Charinaidae > Charina > Charina bottae. Next base: position 104,629,408 of record JALMGJ010000004.1, read on the forward strand.
AGGTAAAGGTTCCCCCCACACATTTGTGCAGTCGTGTCCGACTCTAGGGGCCGGAGCTCATCTCCGTTTGTTAGCCGAAGAGCCAGCGTTGTCCGAAGACGCTTCCACGGTCATGTGGCCGCATGACACGCGCGGAACGCTGTTACCTACCCACCAAAGTGGTACCTATTAATCTACTTGCATTTGCATGCTTTCGAATTGCTAGGTTGGCAAGAGCTGGGGCTAGTGCGGGAGCTCACTCCGTCACACGGGGCTAGGGATTCGAACCTCCGAACTTGCAATCTTCCGATCGACAAGCCTGGCGTCTTACCCATTGAGCCACCAGTGATTTAATTTTTTCCTATTCATTTTTAATGGACTCTTATATATTAAGAAAAAATATTTTACCTTGGTAGTAGTAGTTGCACTTATGCCCTGAAGAGTCTCTTGTGTTTTACTGCAGATTAGTGAAGATTTGTTTATTTTCTCTCTTTGCCTTTGTCGACATTCCAAACAGTTTCTCACAGCAACACAACAAACTAAATAATAGAAATATAGATATAGATATAGATATAGATATATTAATTGCAACTAATATTCATTAATAAAGTCATTAAAATGGCAATGAAACAAATATATCAAAATGAATTATTATAGTAAGTCTGAATTTTATTTTAGGATGCATTTATGAAAAGATAAATTAAGGTTATTAGATGTGTCTCTTAATCTTATGTATTTATTCAAAAAGTTTGCTATTGCTGAACATTTATTTAGCAGCAACAGGAAGAATTGCATAATTGAAGACATTTAGGTATTTTTAATTTAAAATAGGAAGGAAGGGAGAAGAAATTTAGGAACAATATGCAATTATCTTGGTGAGGTCCAGGAATTTCATACAAAAGAGGAATAAGCAGGCAAAGTATAACTAAGGTGGTTCAAAAATAACGGAAGAACAAAAAGCAGAAAAAATGTCATTTGGCACATAAGAAAATGCATGACACAAAGCATGTAAATGACAAATTAGTGACTACAGAGGGAATATAACAATGACAGAGCATATCCTTAACATACAAAAGGTGTAAGCCTTAATTTTTGGCAAATTAATAGAAACCGTTGTAATAATTACACTTCTGTTTAGCTTTTGAGACCAACTGATGTATACAATGCTGAACTCAGAAGTGGACAAGCTTTTTGCAGCTGAAAGCTAAATATTTTATAACTATTTTGTCACCTGATAGCCAAAATGAATGATGCTATGATGGTATCTGAAAGTGGGAGGGGATGGGGAGAGAAGGTTTAAGTTCTTTTTTGTTTTGGAAGAGAGAAGATGTTCTGTTTTATGGGTTAACCTTATACATATATAAGATTTTTTTTTAATCTGTTCAATCTTGGCAAGCTTTTTCGGAAGTGGTTTGCCATTGCCTTCTTCCTAGGGCTGAGAGAAAGTGGCTGGCCCAAGGTCACCCAGCTGGCTTCATGCCCGAGGTAGGACCAGAACTCACGGTTTCCCGGTTTCTAGCCCAGAGCCTTAACCACTACACCAAACTGGCTCTCATACAAGATATACTAGATGCCTAATGCATCTATTTATTTTATTTCTACTGAGAAATGGAAGAAAAATATCCTGCTGTTATTTAGCATTTTGCTACCAAATTAGGTGGCACAATCTTGAAAGACTGCAAGAAGTACAAAGAGGAACTAGAGCTAGAACTATCCATAGGGGTCAAAAAAGCCAAACTGGAAGCCACACCCACTTGACTGAAGCCTCCTTATACAAAAAAAAAAATGGGGGAGGGCACTGGCTACAGCACTGCCTATCTTTCATCTAACTATCAGGCAATCTCATATATGACTGAAATAAGAACTGAAAATGCATGACACAAAGCATGTAAATGACAAATTAGGGACTGCAGAGGGAATATAACAATGACAGACCATATCCTTAACATACAAAAGGTGTAAGCCCTGATTTTTGGCAAATAAGAACTCTTAGAGAAAATGAATTCCAAAATCCTTAAAGGCAATATGTTTATTAGAACACCAAATAAAGTTTCAAGCTTTTGAATTTTCAAGAACAAACTTGCTTTATTCTCATATCCAACAAATGTTGGCAGAGCTCCTAGTGCAACTTTACACTTAAACTTTACACTTTATACCTGGTATGATCCAATTTGCTTCTCTGAAGACTCTCCATCATTTAAGAATGTAAACTAGTACAAATACAGGCTGAAGATCAGCCATTTTTCTTTTTCTTTTTTTATTAAGCAAGTTTTAAAAGGAGAAGGAAAAGAGAAGGAAAACAAGAGGCCAAAACCGAAAGATAAAGCGCAAAGCGGATAAACCATCATTGAATTAATTTAAATTTTTCAATATTTCATTTATAAGTTTTAAATAACTGAATACACTATATTGTTTTAAAAACTACAAATTACTATTAAAATCCAAGAAATATAAAAATATCAACAGCAATCATCAGCACAATATAAATCATAAAATGAATTTAAGAATTAAAATAATTTTGTATCTGAAAAATTGAAGACTTTATGTTAAAAGAAACTCAAATTTCAGAAGTGGTACAAGTTCATAGAATTATTATCCAAAAATGGTTTTCATGTAGAAATAAATTGTGTCAGATTTTGAAATAAGAAGTTATTTTGAACATTGAGGCATACTCCCAGTGTTTAATTAGCAATTCTTCCCCGAAGGAATTATGCTTTGTTTAGTCTACACATTATTTGGTGCTTTTATGCTTACTTCTTTTTATAAACTTCATGAGATATTTAGAACCACAAGAGGGAGCTCTGACATAAGGAATGTCTACTTGAGGTTTTAATTTTGAAACAAAACTTAAAACTAAGACATTTGGACTAGGGAAATGCTTGCACTTTTAGCATAAAGAATGACAGTATTGAAAGTTTATTTTTAGATTTTAATATATATAAATAAGGTATAGACTTAAGATCTGTATTTCTTTATGCTTTTTTGTCTCATATTGGATTATCTAGTCATTTATATATTATGATACCTAGGTACCATTGAATTTTTTCATATTTAGTATCTTAATTTAACTATCAAATTTGTTCAGTCTTGTTTAATGAAAAGAAATTCTGTAACATAAATTTTAATCTATCAAAAATGTGAAGATGACACAGTAAAGAGGAAATGACATAAATGGAAGAGGGCCCACATTTCTCATAGTCAATGGATGCATCAGTTATTTTATCACAAAGTAAAGACCTTCTTACAGGTGAATTACATATAATTGAAGATTATGATTATGATAATGATTATGATTATGATTATGATTATGATTATGATTATGCACCATCAAATTGGTATCAATTCTTAGCAACCACATAATTTTTTTCCCAATTTGATCTGTCCCCAACCTGGTCCTTAGGTCTTCCAACAGTGCAGCCATCACCACTGTAATTGAGTACATCCACTTTGCTGCTGATCACCTTCTTTTTCTCTTTCCTTCCACCTTCCCAGCATTAGAGCCTTTTTCGTAGAGGTGGGTCCTCATATAATGTGTCCAAAGCAGGATAATTTGAGCCTGGACATCTGTGCCTCTAGTAAGAATTCTGGGTTTTGTTCAATGATCCATTTGTTTTCTTGGCTGTCTACAATATTCTTGGGAGTCTTCTCCAACACCAAAGTTCAAAAGCATCAATGCTCTTTCTATACTGCTTCTTCAAAGTCTAACCTTCACTTCCATAATACCACCAAATTAATTTAGCACAATCAACAGAAGTTGGAAGATCAGCCATTTTTCCTATCTTTTTCCTCTGATTTTGAACCAACTTGCCTGAGGATGAATTCTTAGAAACCTGACAGTTTGCAACCATTTTGTAGAACTTCAGCTAATAAAGATATTACCTCTCCAGATTTTACATGTTTTTCTTTATGGCCAACACAACTACAATAACTTGTGTACTGCAACGCTAAGGAAAATGGTAATGTAGTTATAATACTTTAGAGCAGCACAACATGTTGTCAGTTGCTTGCTTAAAAATATATTTAAAATGTGTTTCTCCTACAGCTGTGTTATAATTATCAGAAGAAAAATAAATGCTGGTATAAAACAGGATGCACAGAACTGTTACTGATTTCTAGATTTGGGGGATCTCTAATTGGTAGAAAAAAATATCTCCCCTAAAGGTGAGGAAAAGCAGAAATATCCTCAAAAGAAGCAAAACCATTAACACGATGACACATTCAATGATTGAATGGTAAATTTTATGTTTCATTAGAAAATTATCTCTGTTAGAATTCCAATATTAAATGAAAAGTCTCTCTATATCCAAAGGTAAAAAAGGGCAATCTTAATGTCCCATTAATGTTCCATAAAATATTCCTTCTGAGTCAAAATCAGGTGAGCTTTCACATATAGGGGTTTTTTTTTCTTTCCCCACACTAAAACCTAATTTAATAGGTCTCTACATAATTACTTAATGCACTGAACTCCTCTGTGGAAACTTACCAAGCCTTAGGCACTGCCGCATTAAGCCTCCAGAAGACATGTTTTTTTCGGCTTCAATTTCACTAAAATTTAGTGAACTGGCAAATACTAGTACATCAACCATAGCCATCAGCCGGCTGAGGAAAGTTACTGCTGTCTCCGCTGACATACCCTGAGTTACTTCTATATTCTCCAATTCCGTCTTAAAAAGAAAGTCATAACATTAGACTTTTAATGTAGCACACATGTGAAAGCATTAAATGTACAAACATTAATTTCATTTCTTCTTTGCATGTTGACTATGGTGAAATGGAGAATAAAAAGGATAGCAACAAATATGAAAATTTTACCTTTGCATGCATATTATATAATATGAAACCCCTAAGCAAAAATGATTTATATGAACTGACTTCAATAAAGTGGGCATATAGGTTAAGGCAGAATGGATTATTTTCTCTGTTAAAGGAATACAAGAGAATAAGAAATTGCATAAATCGGCTATACTTTTCTCCTCACTGGGAAATTAAGAGTAAAATACCATGAACATGACATGATATTTTGACCAGAATGTAAAAGGCATTCTTGGCAATATATAGATAAAAAGTACAATTTATTTTTACCTAGAATATCAGGAAAAACAACAAAGAGCCATTTCTTTCATGACAGTGTTCCTAGTAAGCCACAATTACATAATCTATAATTTCAACTGAGATAATTCTTTACATATTTAACTGCATGAAATCTATGCCTATATATATACATATACATATATACATATACACGCACGCACACATACTTCATGCAATTGTTTTCAAAGGTAATTTTATGGAAGGTAGTTAGAAGGTAAAGTTGCAATGGAATTATTTAGCATTAATTATGAATAATTTTCCAAAAACAGTTCTGTGAATATTATTCACATAACTTCTACTTGAAAATTCATTTTTTTCTTTAAAGGTCTAAGTCATTTAAACATTAGAGTGTTAATAATTTCATCAATACTGTATAAATACCATTTATTCAAATAATATAATGTACGACTTATGTCTTGTAATAATATAATAAAACAACTTTTTTAAAAAAGACAATCCATTATTTTCCATGTTTCAGAAACTGCAGTATCACTTTTAAAAGTGATATGCTGTGAAAAACAATGTTGCAATCACTCCTGAAAAAAATATTCTATTATTAATTTTGGTATAAAACCACTATATACAGACATACTATGCATTGTATATGTTTGTATGTGTGTGACTTGTGCATATTATGTATATGAAATCTCAGAATCACACCTAATTTATTCAAATCCATTAGGTTTTATATTTATATTTTAGTCTTCACTAATTAAAACCAAAATACAAAAATCTATTTTCATAGGGAAACACTGTGCAAACACTGAAATTGGACTCTAAGTAAAGGTAAAAGTTCCCCCCACACATTTGTGTAGTCGTGTCCGACTCTAGGGGCCGTTGCTCATCTCCGTTTGTTAGCCAAAGAGCCAGTGTTGTCCAAAGACGCTTCCACGGTCATGTGGCCGCATGACGCACGCGGAACGCTGTTACCTACCCACCGAAGTGGTACCTATTCATCTACTTGCATTTGCATGCTTTTGAATTGCTAGGTTGGCAAGAGCTGGAGCTAGTGCGGGAGCTCACTCCGCATGCAGAGCTAAGGATTCGAACCTCTGAACTTGCGATCTTCCGATCGACAAGCCTGGCATCTTACCCGCTGAGCCACCACGCCCCTTATTGGAAATTGGACTCTACTCTCATTAAAATATAGGAAAAAATGGTGAATGGTTCTGTAGAAAGCTCTCATTACTCTCTCATTACTACTGGAATGATTGGTGAACAATTCATTCACCAATCAGACAGGTTTTGCATGTTGAGCAAAGAAACTGCACTATTTTAGCAACAAGGCCATAGTACATCTTGTTGTAATGTTCGGTATAAAAATACAGTTTTATACAGAGTATCTTCAATGCACTCCAGATAATAGAAGAATCAACAAAATGCCTTACAGGTAACTTATGAACGTATTAAAGACTAAGAGATTTATTATGTTAAAAGCTTTTGTTGGCTACAAAAACTTCATTAAGTGAAATCCATGAAAGCTAATGCCATAATAAACCTCTTTGTTTTAAAGTATCATAAAATTATTTGCTCTTTTGCTGCTAACGTTCTGAAGTTAAAGATGCAGATATTGTTTATTCATATTAGAAAATGTTATTCAGGATGCATATTTGAACGTACCAAATGTGATCTGCAACACAGTGTTGCAATTCTGTTTCCTATTTACAGCCATTCCATTCATTTCCCCCTTTCCAATCCACCAGTAACAGTGTTCCTTTATGCTCAGTGTCCATAGGATAGTTATTTTTTTTTGGGGGGGGGGGGGGGAGAATGACCCAAAGTTGTTTGTGCTTCTATAAGCTTTTGGAGTTCTCTAAATTTTGGCTTCATAAAAATGAGTATTTTATAAATTATAACAGCATTTGTTCATCTACAGTAGGAGTTACTGCAATGGAAACATGTTATTTCCATTCAAGATATATTTTGGGGCCTCAAATGATGTGTTCTTTTCAAAGAAAAAAAAATATTTAGCCTTTTCTAATGTTAGAATTGAACATATTTATAAACACTAGAAAGACTAAGAAACAAAATCAGTGTTTTCTTCAGTTTTCTTCTTAATACTGCTCCAATTACATTATTCCTTTAAAGTGACATGTTTATTGAGCCGAGACCCCTAGTTCAGAAATTGCTGTCCATGAGGTCCAGCAGAGAGAACAGTTGTATGACAGTGTTCAAATGTCCTATGGGACCCCACAGGACCCAAAGAAGATGCAAGAAGCAGCAAAAAGGAAATGCAAAATCAAAGTCTGCTCTCTCATGTCATGGTGTACTTAAATAAAAATAGTGGAGTGATGCCCTTTGAATGTGGCCTTCACTCTCATATAGTTAGATTATACAATCAAAACCAGTTCATGATGTATTTACTTTTTTATTGGAAAGAGGCTGAATAATTTAAAAATGCACACAGAAAAAAAATAAACCTAATTCTAAAAGCTAAAAACTGAAACTTGTAACAGTAATACTAACCTTAGAACCCTGGACATGCAATAGACAAAGCAGAAAACAGATCACAACAAAAAGAAAAAGAAATGTTACAGTCAAATGAAAATACAATGCAAAACAGAAAGTAATATTTTAAAATCATGTATTAATTCACAATTTGAATAATTTACTTTTAAAAAGTGAACTTTTGAAAACTTGTTTTCTACATTTTAACTTCAATTGTATGGCATCGCTGTAATTCGTACAATTAATCCAAATAGATAAGTAATTAGAATAGCCTTAATTAATAAAGTATTCATTAGATATATAAAAGATTATAAGGCTATTAATGACAAAAACAGTTTATTTCTTAACATCTGACAAAACATATGTATAAATTACTGAAACGCAATGATCACTTCTAACTTGTACACTGTACACTACAGCCAAACATTGTGTAATCCAGAAATTTGCCAGTTCACAAAGACCTTGTGGTCTGCTAATGGTTTTTTTTTTAGCTTTTATACATACAATTACCACCCAGAGATGCAAAACAGTTCTGACTAGCAGCTGATTTGTACTATATGTGAAGAATATTAAGAAATATCATTTCTTAAATGACGTTTTATTTTGCTCGAGGAAACTCTAGCACTGCAGAACATTCCACATCAGTTGTGATACTATGAAATGTGCTCAGCAGGTTGGTAGACAAAACAACAACCATCTATCAACTTTACAAATCAGCAGCTCTGTATTTACTCTGAATTGTGTTTATATTTTAAAACAAATTCTAAATCCAAGGTATTGTATAACTGGTTCTGCATCCTCAACAGGGTCTCTTTAGCAAGGGGTATTGGCAATTCCAAAAGGAAAAAAAGTAAATTTTGCTGGGGTTACCTAAAGTAAACAATTACGTTTTTTAAATGATATCAATAACATACTTTCAGTGATGATTTACTCTCCTTTCAAAATTTAAAGAGAAGATACTGCAATTGTATCTTATTTCATGTTAAACAAACTCTTCTTTATGACTGTCTTTTAAATATGCAATAGCTCTTATGTCAAGCCTGCATTTAAAACTGTGCTAGATGAGAATAGGAACGTGTAAACAATTATGCTACAGAAATGGAGCAATATAATTTGGGAGGCTGTTTGGCCACTGATTTTCTCAGTGTTCCCTAGCTGAAACACCCTTATATCTATGACTAATAAATTATTATTCTGAAATAATTTTTGTATCCAAATTTGCTAAATGGCATGAAACTTATATCCTGTAAATTAAAAAACTGGAAAATGTGAATATTTTCTTCTTGTACAGAAAACCATGCCCAAAACAAAGTGTTACTACTAATACATTGAAATGCAATTCACAGCATATCCCTTAGATGGAAATATGGTACTTACACTTGGGGATGTTGCTGCAGACAACAGTGGCAGAATTCCTCCACAAGCAATAATAATATTGTCTACCATTTGAGAAATGAGGTGGATAGTATTATGTACAAAAATAATATTTTCATTGCTATTGACAAAATCCATAACTGACTTTGTGGAATGACTATAAAAAGAAAAGAAAAAAGACTAAGTAAAACTATAAAGTCAATTGCTATTGCAAAGATCAAAACCAACTGAAAGTTAGTTAACAGTGATAGATCAAATTGGAAACTGTTGAAAAACAATAAGCAACACATACACACATACCCATTTATAAAATTTATCTCCCTTGTGATATCAACTTGCAAGCATATATTGACCTAACAAGTCTCACAAGTTGATCAAAACCATTTTATAGAGGGAACTGAGATATGAACTGCCCTAGTTAGGTAACGAAACATCTGCAAGAGAGCAACCAAGCTCAGAGAACACCAAGGACTCCACAGTTCAATCCTGAGCTACATATATTCTCTTCTATTGGTATATTAACTGCTGTTATCCAATCTTGATAATGGACTACTACTATGACATGGATCGCACCTCACATGATTGGTAAAAATATGTTTGGCCAAAGCATGCCAAACTTGATCAACTTAATGCTGTGGGGGTTGGAGACAAAACTCCTGAAGTTATGACCTTAGATAGAATCCTGCACACTATATATGAATGTGGGAATGTTGCTGCAAAGGAGCCTGTGAAAAAGATTCTATGAGAAATCAGAAAGAAAACCAGGCTTGTAAAGTTAAAAGCTGTCAGCCCTTCAAGGTAGGCTATATCAAGAAATAGATCCTGCAAGAAGTACTGGAACTCTATTGTTGTTGGGTATAACAAAATCTTAAAAGCCTGCAGTTCCCATCTGCCTCCACTTGCACCTTGCAGAATCAACATAGCTTTATTCTGAGTCTCTTTCTCACACCCCCTCCTTTCCCAGGGATGAACTGTCTTAATAAAAGACATCCTTTAACAGTACTGCTAACATTTCTTGCATTCCTTTGCCAACATTATCTCTATAATCCTCTACAAAAGCTAGTGGCTATACAGTATATCAGAGTATGCGAAATAAACAAAATGGGCTTGAACTCCTACTAGAAAAAGTCAAATATGATTTAATAGGTATAGTAGATATCTGGTACAACTCCCCCCTCCCCCCATGTTGGGAATATAACAACTAAAGGGTTGTTGTTGTTTATTCGTTCAGTCACTTCCGACTCTTCGTGACTTCATGGACCAGTCCACGCCAGAGCCCTCTGTCGGCCGTCACCATCCTCAGCTCCCCAATGGTTGAGTCCGTCACCTCCAGAATACCATCCATCCATCTTGCCCTTGGTCGGCCCCTCTTCCTTTTGCCTTCCACTTTCCCTAGCATCAGCTTCTTCTCCAGGGTATCCTGTCTTCTCATTATGTGGCCAAAGTACTTCAGTTTTGCTTTTAATATCATTCCCTCAAGTGAGCAGTCTGGCTTGATTTCCTGGAGTATGGACTGGTTTGATCTTCTTGCAGTCCAAGGCACTCTCCGAATTTTCCTCCAACACCACAGTTCAAAAGCATCTATCTTCCTTCGCTCAGCCTTCCTTTATGGTCCAGCTCTCACGGCCATAGCTTACTACAGGGAATACCATTGCTTTAACTATGCAGACCTTTGTTGTCAGTGTGATGTCTCTGCTCTTAACAATTTTATCAAGATTTGCCATTGTAAATGCACATTATATGCACAAAACTGGAAAAATCAAAGTGTTCCAACAATACAGGATTGGATGTTGAAACTATTAGAGATGGCAGAAAATGATAAATTGACTTGCTTATTAAAAGACAATTCAAATTGTTACTTTCTTAAAGAGTGGAAACCATTGATGGACTATTTGCAAAAAGCAGGAGGAGTAAAGCTAATATGGGGATTTGATGATTAGATTATATATAAATAGTATATAATAGACAAGAAAAGTATATGAATGTCATATGAATAACCAGCATGTAAAAACAAACTATCTATTTTATTCTTATGACCATAGTTGGATCGGAGGTTATCCAATTTCTTTGTTTGTGTTTTTCTTTCTTTTTCTTTCCTTTACTGCACCTTTCTTTTCTTTTTCTTTTAATTTGTATTTCTATTTCCGTTTCATACTTAACTTTTAGCTTTGTATATTTAAAATCCAATAAAAAAATTTTTAAAAAAAGATTTGCCATTGCTCTCCTCCCAAGAAGTAGACGTCTTCTGATTTCCTGGCTGCAGTCAGCGTCTGCAGTAATCTTTACACCTAGAAATACAAGGTCTGTCACTGCGTCCACTTTTTCTCCATCCATTTGCCAGTTATCAATCAAGCTGGTTGCCATAATCTTGGTTTTTTTGAGGTTTAACTGCAACCCAGCTTTTGCACTTTCTTCTTTCACCTTCGTCATAAGGCTCCTCAGCTCCTCCTCGCTTTCAGACATCAAAGTGGTATCATCTGCATATCTGAGATTGTTAATGTATCTTCCAGCAATTTTAACTGCAGCCTTGGATTCATCAAACCCAGCATGTCGCATGATGTGTTCTGCATACAGGTTGAATAGGTAGGGTGAGAGTATACAACCCTCCCGTACTCCTTTCCCAATCTTAAACCAGTCCGTTGTTCCGTGCTCTGTTCTTACCGTTGCTACTTGGTCGTTATACAGATTCCTCAGGAGGCACACAAGATGACTTGGTATCCCCATACCACCAAGAACTTGCCACAATTTGTTATGATCCACACAGTCAAAGGCTTTAGAATAGTCAATAAAACAGAAATAGGTGTTTTTCTGAAACTCCTTGGCTTTCTCCATTATCCAGTGGATATTGGCAATTTGGTCTCTAGTTCCTCTGCCTTTTCTAAACCCAGCTTGTACATCTGGCAATTCTCGCTCCATGAATTGCTGGAGTCTACCTTGCAAGATCTTGAGCATTACCTTACTGGCATGTGAAATAAGTGCCACTGTTCGATAGTTTGAACATTCTTTAGTGCTTCCCTTTTTTGGTATGGGGATATAAGTTGATTTTTTCCAATCTGATGGCCATTCTTGTGTTTTCCAAATTTGCTGGCATATGGCATGCATCACCTTGACAGCATCATCTTGCAAGATTTTAAACAGTTCAGCTGGGATACCGTCGTCTCCTGCTGCCCTGTTATTAGCAATGCTTCTTAAGGCCCATTCAACCTCACTCTTCAGGATGTCTGGCTCCAGCTCACTGACCACACCATCAAAGCTATCCCTGATATTATTATCCTTCCTATACAGATCTTCCGTATATTCTTGCCACCTTTTCTTGATCGCTTCTGCTTCTGTTAGGTCCTTACCATCTTTGTTTTTCATCATACCCATTTTTGCCTGGAATTTACCTCCGATGTTTCTAATTTTCTGGAAGAGGTCTCTTGTCCTTCCTATTCTGTTGTCTTCTTCCACTTCTGCGCATTGCTTGTTTAAAAATAGTTCCTTATCTCTTCTGGCTAACCTCTGGGATTTTGCATTTAATTGGGCATATCTCCCCCTATCACTGTTGCCTTTTGCTTTCCTTCTTTCTTGGGCTACTTCCAGTGTCTCAGCAGACAGCCATCTTGCCTTCTTGGTTTTCTTTTTCTTTGGGACCCTATCTACTAAATCTAGTCCCTTCAATCTATTCTTCACCTCCACTGCATATTCCTTAGGAATATTAGTGAGCTCATATCTAACTGATCTGTGGGTCTTCCCTATTCTCTTTAGTCTGATTCTAAATTTTGCAATAAGAAGTTCGTGATCTGAACTACAGTCAGCTCCAGGTCTTGTTTTTACCGACTGTATAGATGTCCACCACCTTTGGCTGCAAAGGATGTAGTCAATCTGATTTCGGTGTCGACCATCTGGTGAAGTCCATGTATAAAGTCGTCTTTTAGGTTGCTGGAAGAGAGTGTTTGTTATGCACAGTGAATTGTCTTGGCAAAATTCTATCAGCCTATGTCTCACTTCATTTTGTTCTCCCAGATGATGCTTGCCTGTAATTCCAGGTGTCGTTTCACTACCCACCTTAGCATTCCAGTCTCCTGTAATGAAAATAACATCTCTTTTTGGCGTATTATCCAGTAGGTGCTGCAGATCCTCCTAGAACTGATCTACTTCTGCTTCTTCAGCATCTGTGGTTGGGGCGTATATTTGGATCACTGTGATGTTAAATGGTTTACCCTGAATTTGAATTGAGATCATTCTATTGTTTTTTGGATTGTATCCAAGCACTGCTTTAGCCACTTTATTATTAATTATGAAGGCTACTCCATTTCTTCTGTGGTCCTCTTGTCCACAGTAGTAGATCTGGTGGTCATCTGATGTGAAGTGGCCCATTTCAGTCCATTTCAGTTCACTGACACCCAAAATGTCTATATTTAATCTTGCCATCTCACGAATAACCGCATCCAATCCAGCACTAGCGAAAGAATCCATGGCAGAAGTTCTACGCAACACAACCGACCTAGTCAAAGGAACCAAGATAGAAATACCCAGAATCATGGACCTCATCGACCTCTGCCTCACCACCTTCTTTCAGTTTGATTGACAAATATAGCAAAAAATCAAAGGAACCCCCATGGGATCACAAATCTCGGGACTATCAGATTGTAATGCAGCGTCTAGAAATGATAGCACTCCCACGTATACAACCCAAAGTATGGGTCTGGTATGTAGATGACACCTTCGTCATAATAAAATAAGGAACAACTAGAGGAAGCACATGAAACCATCAACATCTTCAATGGAATAAAATTCACAAGAGAAGAAGAAAACAACACACTACCCTTCTTCGACATCATCATCAGTAGAGGAAATGATGGCAAGCTAGAAACACAAGTCTACCAGAAATCCACCCACACTAACCAAGTGTTCCATTACCAAAGCAACAACCCAACCTCTCACAAGAGGAGCTGTGTAAGAACATTATTCAGACGAGCAATAACGCACTGCAGCAACCCAGAACACCAGAAAAAGGAAACAGATCATCTATACAGCATCTTCCAGCAAAATGGATACCCACTCAACTTTATAAAAAAGTGCCTGACTACTCAACCCACAACACAACCGACAGAAACTATAAAAAGGATAACACTACCATACATCAGAAACATATCAGAAACTACCAACAGACTGTTAAAACCACATGGCATCACCGTAGCACATAAACCAACCAAAACCCTTCAAAACATCTTAAGTAACCCAGAAGACCCAGTAGCCCAAGAAGAAAAAAACAGGAGTTATCTACAACATACAGTGTAAGGCAGAGCTTTCCAAACTGTGTGTCGCGACACAAAAGTGTGTCGCCACACACAGCGTGGTGTGTCGCCACACCACCCGGAAGTGGTGGCGCGTGCGTGCACGGTGGCAGCGGCAGCCGCTGCCGCCGCCATGCACACGCACGCCGCCGCATGCCCCCCACGCTGCCGCCGCACGCGCGTGTGCCGCCGCACGTCCCCCGCGCCGCCGCATGCCCCCCTGCACCGCCGCCATGCGCACGCACGCCGCTGCACACTGTTCTGTGTCGCCGCCGCCCGCGCACCACCGCACACCCTGTTGTGTCGCCGCCGCGCGCGCGCCACCATGCCACCACCATGCCGCTGCCGCACCGCCACTGCCGTGTCGCCAGCGGCGGCACTTTGGAAGCCCTGGTGTAAGGACTGTAACGGCCACTATGTAGGAGAGACAGGCAGAAGACTAGCAGAGCGCATCCACAAACACCAACTAGCAGTCAGAAGACATGATGAAAACTCCTTAATGTCACAACACATGGACAGACTCAACCATACTTTCAACTGGGAAACTGTGAGCATCCTAAACCAAGCCAAATCCAAAAACACTAGAGAATTCCTGGAAGCTTGGCACTCAGACAAATCAGCCATCAACAGACACATAGAGGTAAACAACATTTACATACCATTCAAAAGAGACAACAGAAAAGCCAAAAGACCAGAACACTTCCTTGCCAGAAATCAACACCCTGATATGCAAAGATTAAAACCAAGATTAACACCAGATGAACAATCGAACAGTACATTATACCTTAATCAAGGAAAAATTAACCTAGTCAGTCAACCAAACAGCAAACAACAGCCCAATCAAGGAACTCCCAAGGAGTGAACAACACCTCCACCAACACAAGCAGGACAAGCCACAATATATAAACAGAAAGCAAGTCCCATTCCCTATTTGCACTGAAGATGTTGCCTAGTCTGGCAATGAAACGTCTGCAAGAAAACAACAAGGCTCAGGGAGCACCAAGGACTCCACAATACAACATTGTTTCCATCTCATGATGGGGACTGAATCTAGATAATCCACTTCTTTTAAGAACCTGTGTAGCTTATTTCTCACAACCGTCCCTCCAAAAGGAAGGTTGGAGTCTGGCCAGAAATCTCAAATACAGCAGAATGGAGAAATGGCCTCTTCAAGAAAGTGTGCAGCACTGACTCTATCAAGGCAGTTGGCATTAACCATACAGCAGATTCCAGCTGTACTCATCATCCAAAGGAGCCAGGTTGTATATGAATCTAGCCTACACGAGTCAAAGCTTATATCACAGAATAGCCTATCCATTTTGTCAGGTTCCACAATCTCAAAAAAATCCCAGTTCACTATGCAAGACCTTGCCTCACTTTTCTCATGTGGTTCTGCCCAAGCAGTATCTAGACCTCAGCAAATATGAGCGTTTTATAATACTAAAAAGAAACCCGTACAGATATTAAAGAAGCTTGTACATGTTTTATCAAACCCATCCTATACTAGAAAAATAAATGGTACCTTACCTTCTCCAAACATGAACATCAGTTTCTAAAGCAAACAGTAGATCAGTCAGTAATCTCTGGTGCATGGGGGACCATTTAAACTCTGGAATACGGAACATTGTTGTTCGTGGACCTGGGCTGAATTGTCGCCTCTGTTCTTCTGTCATTGGCATTCCTCGAAATCCCAAGTCAACACGCAAGTCTCTATCCTGTTGTGTAATAGAACGACCTTGCACAGCCTACATAAGCAGTAAATATTTGTTTTCATTTAAAATATGCAATGCAAAATCTGGCACAAAGTGCAATTCAAGTGTTATGGAGGCATACATATTCAATTAAGCACATACAGGAAAATTAGCAAGTCTTATTCAGGAAACTTTGTCCTACTTCCACATGTCTTGTTAGGTAAATTTGTTTAAATTTGCATATTTTAATACAATTCTATATGAAACAGAGTACAAAAGAGTTATGAATTCCTGTCAGGGACTGGCACAAGCGGGGGGGGGGGAAGTAAAACTCAATCTTTTGGCGGGAAATGTTATTCAGGTCTTGAGAATGCTTTGATTTACATGTAACCTAAATAAAGCTTATTCTGCAATTCAAATGAACTGCATGGAGAAGCATTTATTGGGGCATTGAAGTCAGGGTCATCACAATTACACAGGTTGTATAACTGAAAATGCCTATTTTGTTTCACCAGCATGTGAAGAAAGTTTTGAAGTAAAATACTAATTTCAACATTACATGAGTACAGTAACGGACACTGTTTATGTTTGAAGGTACTAGTATAAGTAGAAGAGGGAGGGCTTGGAGCCTTTGTAGGAATGTAGAATTTAGAGGCACTGGGTCAGACCAGAGCAAGGGGATCCCATAGTATTATAAAATGTTACATTTCAGCTGTAAAGGTATGGTTTACATTGCTTTATTTATCATGCCTATGTAATATTTCAGGGGGTATGTAACCCCTAACCTTGCTTACTCTGGGGCTCTTTTGCATTCTTGTGGCCAAAAGCCCAGTGATCACTGAAGTTGCCAACAAAAGATACTTTGCTGCATTTCTCTCCAAACACTTTGGTTCCTTGTTTAAAGTGGGCATTTTTCCCACAACGAAACAAACAAATAAATAAATATCATTAATCATGCTGTGCCCCTTCTTCC
Organism: Charina bottae; assembly: GCA_023362775.1. NCBI lineage: Eukaryota > Metazoa > Chordata > Lepidosauria > Squamata > Charinaidae > Charina > Charina bottae. The sequence continues at coordinate 104,646,243 of JALMGJ010000004.1, forward strand.
CCAGAAATTGAGTGCACCCACTGAATTGCCAGACTTTGAGCTGTTTCTTTAAAATCAAAAGGTCAAATTAAAGTCCAGTTTAGCCAACCTCCATTCTTCAGTATTAATCTCTTTGTCCTTAAAACTAACTGGGGGCGCGATGGCTCAGTGATTAAGACGCCAGGCCTGTCGATCGGAAGGTCGCAAGTTCAGAGGTTCGAAACCCTAGCCCCGCGTGAGGAGTGAGCTCCTGCACTCACCCCAGCTCTTGCCAACCTAGCAATTCGAAAGCATGCAAATGCAAGTAGATAAATAGGTACCACTTCAGTAGGAAGGTAACAGCGTTCGGCACACATCATGCTGGCCACATGACCATGGAAGCGTCTTCGGACAACGCTGGCTCTTCGGCTAATAAACAGAGATGAGCACTGGCCCCTAGAGTCAGACATGACTGTGTGGGGAAACCTTTACCATTTTTTACCTTAAAATGACAGGGTCTACCATATTGAAATGCCAGAAAAAGGAATTATCTATGGGGCTTAGCAAGGTAGTGAAATCTGTCCTGCTAATGTCCTCCTCATATTGTTTTATTGGTTATTATTATATTGTTGCTTTTCTTTTGGTCTTTGACTGTAAATACATGAATAAAATTTGCATGCAATAGATCTTTAGCTTCCAGTGTTTACTGAGCTCAAACAAACCAGCCCACTTAATGTAGAGTGGAACCAATAATAAAATTGGTATTGATACAGCCTTTTAAATTGTCAAACATAATGCAGCACTTACAGTATCATATACAGTACTTTATCTTCTTGTAATATTTTAGCTACCTGGTAAAAGCACATATTATGATCAATATACTGCAGATGTGGGGCTGAGGCTGAGAAAGCATACCTTGCTTAGTATCAACTGGTTAGCTCATGTCACATATTTGGAAAATTCGAATCAAAGTTCATTTTTTTAGTCACCACATTAGTACATAATAGATGCACTGTTGGAAGATCTGAAGTACCAGATTAAGGACAGACTGTCTTGGGGGAAATTTATTTATGTGGTCACTAAGAGTAGACACCAACTTGATGGCAGATGATCAATCAGTTTAAAATGTGGGACAGAGAACAACAACAAGATCTCTATTGCATCAGCAAAATTCTGAGACTTCAAAATTCAAGGTAAGATTTTGACTCATTGGATGGAAACTGGAAACAAAATGATACTGTGTTGCCTTTTTATCTGCAGGACCTATTCTGGACAGTAGTGCTTGGACAACCATCACTGATCCCATGCATCTGCTACTGAAAAACACTGGTGGCCCATTGGCTGTAGATTCCTACCCCATTACTTAGATTCCCCTCCTGTCAATTACATTTTACATTTACTCCCCAAAGCTTCCAGATGTGTTAGAAGAGAGATAGTGTTGTGTAGTGGATAAAAAACTAGATTAGGATTGGCAAATTCCAGATTCAAATCCATCCTCAGCCATAACATTTTCATTGAGTTACTTTATGCCCACTCTACTTCATAGGGTTTTTGTTCTGGGAGAAAGGTAGAGGATGAAACACTATGCATGCCCTTGAACACCAAGAAGAAAGAGATGAAATGAATCAATAAACTGTATATGGGAACATTCCAGCCAAGTGGAACAGCTTCACTAAATTCTCTGCACTTGAGGTAATGTTAAGATCCAAAAGAAACCTGACTGTAAGATGAAAATATTCTCGAATTCAAACAGAAGAGTGAGCAGGAAAAACTTTTTTGTGAAAGGGCCCTAATGAAAGGCCCATGAGAAATCACAGATGCATTATCCATTACATTTGAAAACCAAGGATCTACCTCAGTTCAGGAAAAACTATTTTAAATATTGTACTAAGCAGCTTTTACACAGGTTTTTTTTTGTCATGTTGGTTTCTCTGTTGGAATAGCAGCCAAGCAATTTATGCAGAACACAACATCACAGCAAATAATTTGAAAAAAGATGCCTAGATAAAAGTATTAAAATATACATTCTAGTTTAGGTACTATACAATATAAATGTTTAATAGAAACTGACAGACTCCCAAAATTGTGTCTGTTAGAACAGACAAAAACTTAATTAGAGACCTCTTGGATTGTACAACTGACAAATTATATCAGGAGCTGAAGTCTCCCTGTTTCTTCTCCAACTGTCTCTGGAAAACAAGTTAAAAAGATTGCTACACAAAGAATTTTGTATACTGAAGCTCAGAGAGATATAGCCACCCTCAGTAAGGCTGGCACATTGAAATGGATAAACACACCTTCCAAATTGCCAAGTATTTAAACACAGAAATGCCCAACCATCTTAGCGGGGTATTTACTCAAGCAAGATTTGAGCAACTGGACACAATGGTTAAATATGGAAGATTTAACCAGGACCTTATGATGAACATACTTGAATTTGCAGATCCCCAGAGATAGAGGACGTAACACATATATTATTTGAGTGTCAACTGTATAAGAAAGAAAGAGATCAATATCTTGGACCGCACATTAAACAAATGGCCTATTGGGTTCCTTATATTAGGCTGTTTTAATGTATATGTTATTTCATGTGTGGTCAGAATCCAAAAATTACATATAATACGGCCATTTATTTGAACAAAACAATACAATTGAGAATTGCATGTGTGGATCTGATTGGGGTAAATTGTAGCGGTGACACAGAAATATGATTTGCATTTTCTTTTACTTATGTCTTTTACTCTATTTTTTAACATATGGTCTTATTATTATTCTGTATTTTATATTTTGTATTCTGACATGGCCGAATGGCTAATCAATAAAGTATTACTATATATGTTTAATAATATAATAACTTCTATACAATTATGTGTTAAAAAAACTTACCTGAGTTGTAGTAGTTGTCTGTATTTTTCTTATTTCCTTCCCTACTTCTTTTCCATCATCAGATCTTTCTGTATCTGATACGATACTCCCTCCATCTACATTTGGTACAGTTTTCCCAGAAGACTCAGTTTCAAGGGTTGTAGCTGCCATTTCAGTATATTCTAACCCTTTAGATGATGAAGCCAGCTCTCTTTCAGATAGTGAGTCCATTGTATCAACAGAAGTATGAATTTTAAATTCCTTATCTTCTATTATGCTTGAACCACATGCTATGTCAGTGCTGCTAGACATATGAGAAAGAAGCCCAAGGTCATTATTCACACCAAGATGTAGTTGGGCCTCTTGAATATTGGCAATAGTGATGTGATTGCTAGACAATTCAGGAAGCAGCTTGTCTTCTTGGCTGGTTATTTTATCAAAGAGAAATGAGGTGCTGTTAGGAGGTTCATCTTTATCATCAGCAAGTGTAATCAAGGGACCATTGTCCTTCTCTTCACTTTTCTTAATTATGCCAACACTCCCATGAACATTGTTCTGAAGTTTTTCAACTGCAGCACTATATACATTGTCTAATAAAGATTCTACTTCCACAAGGGTACCATTTTCTCTGGTTACCAAAGTCTCTGGTGATAGATCCATATCATCCAGCTTTACTTCTGTGGCTTCTACCTTTTCTGCTTTTATATCAACTAACAGATCATGAACCTCTACATGTACACCACTCCCTGGTCTATCTGAACTTCCAAGCACATCATCACATACTTTAGTTGCAATGAGTAAATCCCTGGTATCTGTGCTGACAGGGTAGTCTGTTTCACTTTCTGGACTTTGGCTTTGTGAAAGATCTTCAATTTCACGAATCTCCATTGCACCTTTTGCTCCAGTTGTCTGAGATGAAAGGCCCGAGATAGTGCTCACGTTCCCCTTTTTCCCCTTCTTGATATTCTCCTCCTCCTGTCTTTGGTACTCCTCATACATTTTTGCTAGGTACTCCTTGTGAGCTTCATAGGTAACCTTAACACAAGCAAATTACAATGTCAGAAAATAATAACAGTAATTTAACCAGATTAGAAATGTAGCTGAAAAAAGACATGTACTAAAGTAATTAACATGCCATTTTGCATGCTGACCACAAGATGGCACTAAAATTATCTATGACATGATATTAACTAAACTTCATATTCTTACCTTGGAATGGGCTATGGAAAGTGTATCAACCCAGACCCTCCATCCTCCCCATTCATATTTTATTGCATGATACAAAAGAATACGAAAGATGTTATACACCATCTCAGTAATTTTCTGTTCTTCAGAGTTCTTAGGATTAATATATCCCAAAGAAAACATCCAATCTTGCCATACTGAACACTGAAGTAAACACCTAAAATAAAATAGTTACAGTAAGATTCCATGGCACTTGAACTTTTTAATTGTACATATAAATAAGAAAAACAGAGGTCTCCATTCTAAATGTTAATAAAAAACTGTTTTTAAATTTATTTGCAATCATAAGTAAACAATATACTGTATATTCATTACACATTCAGAAATAGAAGAAAACAGTGTTAAAACTGTAAGTGTTAAAATTATAACCTCTAGTAATGGGATCAGGATTCAGAATACTAGATAAAAAGAGACATCACCAAACTTAACAGCAATTATGGTAGGCTTTTTTAAACTACTTAATTTAACTTGATTTTTCATCTAAAGAAAACAGGAAATGATATATTAATAAAAGTTATTCAGAAACAAAAAAAGGGTGTAAGGAAAAACTCTTCAGTGAATATCTATGCCCAAACAGGACAATACAGACATACAGTTATAATATCCTTAGAAGCCATATCCCTGAAGTGGTAGATTAAGGATATGCTGTTATGGGTACTGGAAATCAAACACATCTGGAGGACACAAAGTTTGGGAAGGATGTTGTAGACACTGGCACCAAAAGCACCTGTCATATACATCATGTATGCTGGGCATCAACATAAATGAAACCCAAGCTATCTTTGTGTAGGGCAATTCTGACTACTTTATCTTGTGATGCAAAACAGAAACAAAAAGAAAAACTAGTTCCCTCCTAACATGTATATGAGTAGGTGAGGATAATCACACAAAACGTTCCCTTATTTTGTAGTATTTGCATAAGAACAGCTGCATTACTGAATGTGACGATTCTTTACATACCTCCTATTTTCACGGCTATTACTGAAAAGTTTGATCATATCTGATAAAAACAAACGCCGAACCTCCATGAGTTCTGCACTTGGTGCAGAATTCTTTAATAATGTTGCCACCACTTTCAGGATCACTTTAAAAGAGCAAATATATAACATATGTTTATAAACAATTGTTTTAATCATTATAAAACTGCAAACATGGCTTTGCACAATGTCTAATCCTAAGATAGATAGGTAGGTAGGTAGGTAGGTAGGTAGGTAGGTAGATATTCAATACTAGAAATGGAGCATTACAGTACAATAAAATTAATTGGGTAACAGACAACTCAGTAACATTTCCCTACTATCAGTTCCAAACTATTTCTAATAATTGTATTAACAGTGATTTTTGCAATAATAAACAAAACCTTCTTGAAAGGGGCAGAGTAGGGAAAAGCTAAAGTATATCAAGGTTGAATACCCTTCTTTACCCTGATTTATTTCAGTCACATCTCAGAGCCCATAGAAATCTCTTCATCATGTGTTAGTTTATCCTTTCTCTCCATCTTTTGTCCATCTCTGAATAAAAGGCAGGGATATATCAGAATACATAAATAAAAGGAAGAACGTTCCTCTTGTCTGTGCAACCCTGCTCTTTCTCTCTGCTTCCCCAGACCTCTTGAGAAAGTTTACATGAGATGAAGAGAAACAGAAAACAAGAGAGAACAAAGGAGGAATCCTCATCTAATAATGCACAAATACAGGAGCTTCCTGCTTTTGCCAGAATAAGAAAAGCAGTGTTGTGGCGCTGCAAGCTCCTTTTCTTTCATATGTAGGTGGTGGTGTCACAATACTAGGTTGACCATACGTCCCATTTTAAACAGGACAGTCCCGTTATTTTCCAACCGTCCCGTCATTCTGGACAAAATCTCCATTTTGTCCCGTTTTCAAAGTTAGAGTGCGTAGGGGCGCGCGCTGGCGCACCTGCCTGCGCGCCTGCCTGTGTGTGCCTGCCTGCACGTGCGCATGCCTGCCTACACACCTGCCTGCACGCACGCACCTGTTTGTACACCTGCCTGCGCGTGCCTCCCTGCGTGCCTCGCTACGGTCCTGCCTACGCGCCTGCCTGCATGCCTGCCTGCATGCGTGCACACGTGCCTGTGTGCCAGTGTGCCGGCGCGCGCACGAGCGTTAGGGTCCCATTTTCATCTCAAGAAATATGGTCAGCCTACACAATACCCATACCAAAGGGGTAGGGCCATCATTGTGACACTGCTATGCTGCTTTCTTTCTGGTCCCCCTTGCCCTCTCTCCACCCATGAATGCCACTGCACTCTGGGGTCCATCTTACATTTCATGAGGAAAGCAGCAACTCTGGAACCCAAAAGCATTTTGTAGTATCATAGAACTTGTGGACTGCCAGTACTAGCTGGTAGTCGGTTGAGTTAGTAAAAAGGTTGAAATTTATCACAACCATCTCTCAAAATCAAAAAGATAAATTCTTACTTGGGTTTTGAATTTTCACAGTAGAATCTGGTTCTGGATGTGGTTTATGAACAACCTGTGTACAGACTTGTTCAGTCAATATCTGTAATAGAACAATACTCCGTTCACTCCACTCTATTTCAAATCATTTGCGAAAAAAATGGATTGCACTAAAATGATATTGGGACTAAAATGAAGAGACCTCCATTTCAATTCCTCTTTAAGGACTAAATGCAGTGAACTTGGATGATTTATTGTTAGCTTAATTTACTTCATGCATTTTAAATGTATTGATGTTTTTAAAAGCACATAGTTAAAAGTCTTTAAAAATGTATAACATTTTATTTATCTATTTAATCAATTTATATGTATCCATACACTACAAGCAAACAATAATCAGATTATTAGAAGACAACAATGGAACCAAAAAAAAAATGGAAAATGGAAAAAATGGAAATAACCATATTATATTTAAATTTAAAAGTACGCAAATGGGATCTATTAGATGCTACCACTGAACCAGAATGTCAAAGTTATATTCAAATTTCTTGAATTGGTTCCAGAACTAAATGAGCAAATAAACTGTTTTGAACATAACCAATAATTCCAGTTATATCAAATTAGTTTTGGAGGAAAAAATATACTAAAATGTTTGCTTTTGCTAGGAATATTATCTCCAGATTTCTAGACTATTAATAGATAACATAATTTGTATCACTTAACAGGTGGTATTGTTTGATTTACATAGACAACAATTATGTTTGGCACGGAATGAAAATCATGATACTTGTGATCATGAAATCACATAATTGTGATATTTATACCTTGATGTATGATATAACTTTTATGAATTATGCACTGTTGAATTTCACTTTTTTTCTTAAAATACTTGTTCAAAAGAACTGTGATGAAACACAAGGACTATCAAGATGGCTCACTGGAATCCCACATACAGGACAGGACAATTGCATCCTTGTGTTTTTCAACAAGCATTCTTGAGATGGATACTATCTCCAGCACTGCATGTCATATACTGATAGTCTTATATGCTATGTCTAGGCTGAACATACGTCCCATTTTGAACAGGACAGTCCCGTTATTTACACAATTCCCGACTGTCGTTTTAAGAAAAATATCCATTTTGTCCCATTTTTGAAAGTTCCCATGGTGAAGCACGCGCACCTGCCCGCACACATGCATGCCTGCGCCCACCCACCCGCCCGCTCACGCGCCCGTCTGCACCCGCACGCCCACACGCCTGCTCATACATGCGCACAAGCGCGTGCCCACTTTGTCCGGCGAGCCGTGGGTAGGGTCCCGTTTTTCTCTCAAGGAAATAAGGTCAGCCTAGCTATGTCATATTTTAATTAAAATTAAAATGCTTTAATTATATTTCTAGTCCTTATTATTTTTATCCCGTTTCCCCAATAAATGATACATTTAATTGCATGCATAAATACATATTTTAATTTATTTTCCTCTCAGCTTACGCAATTCTTAACTTTCTATCATTATTTCAATTTATACCCCACCTTTTTTAGCCTTGCAAAAATGTTTTTTTCCCCTCAGGACATACATTTGAAAATGGATTCTAACACATAACTACATTTTAATTCCTTACACCCATTTAGCAGGTACAAACTGAATTGTTCAAGCATCAGCTGTTATTATGAGTTTAAGAAAGACAGAAGTCGGAACGTGCAAACCTTCTGTTTTGGCCTTGGAAAGAACCATTCTGAGTGTCCTAGAAATGGTCGGAAATGGGCCAGTCTAATCTCAGAACAAGCTGTTCCAAATGGTCCAGAATTGGTCCAACCTAGCCAATCCTAAGGTTGGCCCACTTCCACAACACTCAGAATGGCCTGTTCCAAAATCTGAGCTACCTTCGCTGAGGATGAAGCTGCTCATTTCAGGATCAGAACATTCAAATGACATGCTAGCCATTATATTTATAAAACAAAAACACAGAATAATGAGTAGATAAACTTAAAAAATATTCAACTATTTAAATAATGATATACATTAAAAATAAGTAAAGTTTAATCATAAGAAACAGGTTTTACTCATGCCACAATGTAATATTAATGTAAGTTAATGATTGAGATGAAACAAATATTTTTATTAGTGGTTATTAGTAGACTGAGTCTAATAATTACTGAAACAAGCCACCTTTTAAAATAATTAATATTTTCACAAAGGATATTTCAGTAAAGAGGTTAATATAATATACCTCATACAGAGTGTTGTAAGTTGTAATCGTCAAAGTATTTGTATGTAACATCAGCCTTTCTCCAAGAAGAGTGAACAGACTATGTGTATGCATGATTTCAACTTTTCGCCTGAAGGACAAAAGTATGGAATATACTAACATTTAAGCAGATTTTCACAACAACAAAAGATAACAATTAACATTATCTAGAGGAAATGTAATACTGAAGAATCTTTCAATCTTGTGAGATTCCATAGTTCCAATCACACATGATACAGTATGCATATATCTTTAACATATATATTTAAAAGAAATATCAGTTTTGTTTTTTCCATAACCACATAGACAAAATTATTTAAGAATCTGACAAATCCACCATACAATTTTAGTCCATACATTAAGCTTGCTAGATCAGAACTACTGATATATTTTGAACCAAAACAATTGTGAGCACATCTTTAGAAAAAAATGAAATATAAATAAAACTCATAAAATAATCAACTAATTACTAAGTAAAAAGAAATAAATATTCTAGTTTGAAGCAAAACTTAGTTATAATTGAATTTAGGCCTAACAATCCACTGATTTCAATGGATACCTCAAAGTATGACCAAATCTAATTCCAGCTTTCTGCAGTCTTTTTTTAATAGGCAAAAAAGGAAAAAATAAAAGGACAATTATGTAACTAAACAAGCAAAAGGGTTTGAAATAACACATTAGCAACTGAAAGTGTTTACTTACTTATGACCCAGATGTTTGAGAAAATATCCTAACACCTTCAGAGCCTGAACCCAAATACTCTCACTTTTTGAAGCCAATAATTTATAAATCACCCTGAAAGAAGGAAGTATAAGACAGTGTAAAATTTGGCACTTAGCAAAACTTTTTAAAAGGGTAAAAGAAAATCAAGCCATTCTGCTTGTTCTGCTCATATTCAAAGTGCCTCTTTCTCAGCATTTATGTCTTACATCCTGTAGAGTATCTGCATCTCTATCTGATCTATCTCAAACCATTTAATATTTACATGAAATTGCCAAGTGAAATAACTGGAGGCTATGGGGTACATTGTTATCAGTATGAAAACAATATCCAACTATTCCCCTTTTATCTGAATCAGATGACATAGTAGTAGATCAGTGCCTGGATGCAGTAATACTGGTACAGGCAATATGGAGCCTTTGGGCACCAATATGACCTAGATGTGCTTTTCTTTTTCAAGTTCACACAGGTGCCTGAAAATGGTTGGCTGCTTCCATGCATCACAGAGAGTGGCTGGGCTCATTCTAGGACAAGGTCTGAAGCAGTTCTTCTAAATTGTTTTCAAAGTATAAAAGTCACTGCTATGAACCCACATGGGCTCCACAGACATTTTAGAAAATAAAAATGATGGAGCTCCTGAGCAGCACTCTGGAGGAAATACAACTACCTGAAGAGAAAAAAGAGGTAAGTTTATGGCACAGAGATATCGTAAGAGGAAACTCAGATGATCTCACTTGCCAATTTCAAGTAGATAATAAATTGATAGTTTTGACTGACCATGACACGATATTCATTTTGTGGATAGGCAAGCTGCCTCCCCATGAAACAACCCAAAACATATCTCAAAATTCTAAATATGCCCATTATCTAAAACCTTGTTCTACTTCTATATAAACGAGTGATATGATGTTCAATCTTGTCAGGACAAAGGTATTAAGTATGTATCAATATTATATACTTAATTTTAAAAAATCATCATTCAACATATCTAACTATTTAAACACTGTTTTGTGCAAGTTTGTCATTTGTATACCATATTTTGTTCAGTACAGAATGAAAAAGGAAAAAGAAGTCCAGAGTCATTGGGAGTCAGGCAGCATATAAATTTAATAAATTGTTGCTGTTGTTGTTATGTTTTTGTTAAATATGAAACACATAAGCAGTTATATTAAATGTTCTGATCACTCGGTATTTTGCAAAAATATGACTATTTGCACCCATTGTCTAAAATAAAATAATAGAAAACAAGGCATTGTTTTTGTTTAAATACTGACATCTCTTTCAATTCTGAATTATATTTTCAATGCATTATAGCAACATTAAATGCCAACATCCCCCCTTTCATAAGGATACTGCCATTTTCCAACTTATTCATCTACCAGAAAAGTGAGAGCTATAGAATTATTATTTCTACTTAAACTTACCGTATTCCGTTTCTTTGATCAAAGGCAGGTATCATAGATGCTGGATGTTCGGACATTAACGCCACTAGCAACTGAAGCACATCATGAATATTTTCATCCTAGGTAACACATTATAATGTTAGAAAAATACTTATTTCATGAACTTTTTAAATTAATATTTTTTAATATGTGTAAGGATTTATACCCAAATCCTCAGCTTGAAAGATCCCAGAATGGCATATAGTAATAGATTTATAAATATAATAATATTATAATATTATAATATTATAATATTATAATATTATAATAATATAATATAATATAATATAATATAATATAATATAATATAATATATATAACTATTAACAACTTACCTCATGCATAGTTAGTAAGTAATTCAGTATACTTTGTAGTTCATCTTCTTTTACTCCTCGATCCTACAGAAATTGATTTAATGGATTTAATTTTAAAATTTAAAATTTACATTTTACATTTAAAATTTTCAATGTTTACATTACATTTTAATCATATAAATATCTTATAATAAATTAAACATTAAAATGAAAAGTTTATTTAAAATATGCCTTATACCACATTAGACTGTTGTCCATGTAGTCTATTATTGCTCAGTCAAAGTAGCAGAAGCAGCCCAAGGTTTTATGCTATTCAACTTCTGTTTAAAAGGAAATACCAAGGACTGACCCTGGGACCAGATGCAAAACTGTACTACAGAACCATTGCTGTTCTTCATGTTATTTTATATATTGTAAGGAATAAAAAAAACTGATTAAAATTAAAATTTAATTTAAAAAATTGTTTCATTTTGGACCTTACTAACTTGCAAACTAATTTGGATCTTTTTACTCTTTGACTTTACTACAAAAGACATCTTCATTATATATATATATATATATATATATATATATATATATATACACACACACACACACACACACACACACACACACACACACTGTGTATATGTATATGTATATGTATATGTATATGTATATGTATATGTATATGTATATGTATATGTACACACACATACATACATATATACAGTATATATGTATGTGCGCGCGCACACGCACGCATGTGTGCGTAACGTATAACAAAAGGAGAGGAAAATAAGATATAGTTATTCTTAACCTAATTATTAATTAAGGAAATTAATTGCTTATTAAATATTTGTGTAAGAAAGAAAATAACCCACATGAATTGTTGGGATTACCTTCATATTTTATACAAACACAGCACATGATTTCACATGTTAAGAATAAAATTCCAATCTATTAAACAGTAAAGGTGAGACCATCATACTGCAACTGAAATTAACATTTACCTTTTGGTTACACATCTTATAGGTAGTACACAAAAGTATATGTAACCTTTTTTTCAAAGTCCCATGTGTTATATTGTTTTCTATCACATTTTCCCAATTTTAAGTTTCAGATTTGAATTACAAACTATAATCTAGTGAATCACTATGTCCAGGAAGCTTAGATATTTAAAATGTTAATTTCAAAATATTTAGGAACGTTGTTTATATAATTTATAGAAGTGATTTTGACCTTCATATTTTATACAAACACAGCACATGATTTCACATGTTAAGAATAAAATTCCAATCTATTAAACAGTAAAGGTGAGACCATCATACTGCCACTGAAATTAACATTTACCTTTTGGTTACACATCTTATAGGTAGTACACAAAAGTATATGTAACCTTTTTTTCAAAGTCCCATGTGTTATATTGTTTTCTATCACATTTTCCCAATTTTAAGTTTCAGATTTGAATTACAAACTATAATCTAGTGAATCACTATGTCCAGGAAGCTTAGATATTTAAAATGTTAATTTCAAAATATTTAGGAACGTTGTTTATATAATTTATAGAAGTGATTTTGAGCAGGATTCCCAACATTCTTTTGGTCAGTGGGTAATTCTAGAATTACCTACTGCTACCCATGTAGCAGATGGAAACTGAGGTTTCTCTCGATCATTAATCCAGTTTCCCAGGACTATCTCTCAGCTTATATCTGTCTATTTTCTGAGCAAAGGGATACCCTTCAAGATAAACAATGGGTTTAAGTCCCATCATTTTTATTATTTAAGATTGCCTCTGTGGTAGATGCACGGTCCAGAAGTAATCTGAAAATAAAGATTATGCTTGAAGTTGGTTTTGCTTTTCAGAGAACAAGCTTCCTGGTTGTTGTTGTTTTTAAATTAAAAGAATTGAAATAAACAAATAATGTCAGCTGAGGCCTGGAGCCTAGAAATAATTTATAGAACAACCTGTATCTGATTGCCTTATTTCAGAACTGGCAATACCCACTAATCTTTATATCTTAAGTTACCTTCAAAATAAGCTGCTTCAAGAATAGAAGCATGAATGCTCGCAGAGATATGATTTCCTTCTGTGATGGCCGAGGACCTTCTGAAATAAATGAAAAAGAGTTGCAGAATTTCAGCTTATACTTTATACAAAATAACCAACCAGAGTCATTGGGAGTCAGGCAATAAGTAAGTAAGTAAGTAAGGTATTTTACTAATTATGTCTTGCAGAAAATTCTGCATGCAGATAACTTACTCTACTTTTAAATCAAGCTAACAATGTATTTATTTGCTTATTATAGTGTCAATTATTATTTTAAGACATGCCTCTTTCCTTACTTGTTTCATTTAATATTTTTCCAATTGCAGTGGACTCTAAATTAATTGTAGAGGACTATCTGTTAGAAAAAACATATGTGCATAGTGGAACAAGATCCAGGTCTATTAGAAGAAAATCCAATTGAGTTCAATGGAATTTACTACCAGATAAAAACATTTTGTTCAAGGTACTCCACAAATAATTTAAAGTCTATTTCAGCTTGAAATAGACTTGTTATGATAATGACACACATATTTTAAACTATGAACATGCATTTTATATAGGCTGACAATACGTCCCGTTTTGAACGGGACAGTCCCGTTTTTTAAGCATTTTTCAACCGTCCTGTTGTTTTCTTAAAAATCTCAACTTTGTCCCATTTTTCAAACCTGGCGGGAATGGCGCGGAAGGAGCACGGACCGGGGGTGGGGTTTGCAGGCAGGAGCCAATCGCGTGGACCAGTGGCGGGGTTTGCAGGCAGGATCTAATCGTGCGGACCGGTGGGCAGGCAGGATCTAATCGTGCGGACCGGTGGGCAGAGTTTGCAGGTGGGAGCCAATTGTGCGGAACAGGGCGGGGTTTGCAGGCGGGAGCCAATCGCATGGACCGGGGGGCGGGGACCCCTGTCTTTTTCATGAATACAGAATATTACATAAGACCCTGTCCCGTTTTGCCATCCTGAAATATGGTGAAAACAAAACATTTTTCTGTTATACTTACCCAAACCTTTAGGAGTAATGCCACTGCTATCTGCAGGATTAACCACCCAGTAGTAATATTTTAGTGTATGCATTAGCTGTAATACTGTTCCTACTCTACGTATCGTATTGTAGATAGTAGCAGTACCAATGAATTCAGCAGACAAGTAGGTATATAGTGATAGTTGCACCTAAAAAACATTATAAAAACACATATTAATTTATTCAAGTTTTAGTTATAATTTTGATGATAAACGTGTAAACAAAACAAATATCTACTCCTTTCAGGTTTTATTTCAAGATTATTAAAAGTTATTAATATTCATTACATAAAAATGGTAGCCCAGTATGAACAATAAAGCAAACTACAATAAAATGAAATTATTAAAAAATAAGAAATGAAGCAGGGAGCTACATGAACTTAGAACAAAATATATGAGCTGAACAATGTATTTGAAGAATGGCTTATCCTGGAAACACTGTTACCCAGCAGATGTTCCAATGAACAAGCATATTCACTGTCACATGAAGTTAGATAGAGTGAGGCCAACCTTACTTCATCCAGATAGATTCCATATGAAAGGCAAGAAAGCCCTATTTCTAGTAATAGAAGGAACCAAGGTTGTAGTGCCTCCTGGGGTTGGCTGGCCCCGTAGCTCCACGATCTATTCTGCGGGTCCAAATCCATCTTGGATTTTATTTTATTATGTTATGCTTGTGTTTTTAGATATTTTGTATAGTTTTTAAATTTTTTATTTATTGTAACCCGCCCAGAGTCCCTTGCATGGGAGATGGGCGGGGAATAAATTTGAAAAATAAATAAATAAATAAACCACAAGCTAAGATGCTCCAACTAATCTGAACACATGAGTTAGGTGATGCAGGGAAAATGGTTTAGTCTCACATTTTCAAGTCTATTTTCTGATTGTCAAAGCAGCTATAACTTCCAGACAATCTCAGGTTTGCCAGCATGAATAATAAGAAAGTCCCACATTCTTCATTTTTATTAATAATTCATTTATTAAATATATATCCTTCTACCACTACTTCTACTATGTCATGTTGTTCGAATGCCTGACCATCATCTTCCAAAGCAGCTACTTTACTCCCAACTTAAGAATGGAAAACGGAATATTGGTGGACAGCAAAAGAGATTCAAAGATACTCTCAAAGCTAGTTTAAAAAAATGTAATATCAGCATTGAGAACTGGGAAGCCCTAACTCATGAGCGTTTCAATTGGAGGTCATCCTTTATTAATGGCGCTATGGACTTTGAAGAAGCACGAGTACAGGGCGAAAAGGAGAAAAGAGCTAAAAGGAAGGCACGTCAGGCAGACCCTCATCATGACCGTCTCCCACCTGGAAACCTATGCCCTCATTGTGGGAGGTTGTGCGGATCCAGAATTGGCCTTTATAGCCACTTACGGATCCACCGTTAAAATTTTACCTTTGGAAGACAATCTTACTCGGCTACGAGTGATCGCCAATGAATGAATATAACTACAGTATTAATAAACACAGCTTACTGTAACAAAAGAAAAAAGAAAAAAAAGAAAAAATTACAAAATTTAAATAAAGCACTAAAACAAATGCATTAGTTTGTATTAGTTTAAAAATACAATTTCTGTTTTTACTAGTACTAATAATACAGTAAAAATATATGGTTCACTGACCTTTGCAGGAGTATGAATCCAAATAGCAGGATTAAAAAGGATATGGTCGCATAATTGCTTTAGTAAGGGTGCTCCATGTGAGAGCCCATCAAGATATTTTGCAAAAGATAGAAACTGTTCCAGCACAGCTCTTGTTATATGAACTCTGGATGACTGAAAAGAAAATGTAATATCACATATCATACCAGTAGATATTCAAATCTGAATATTATGTTGAAGAGAGAAAAATTGAGAAAGGATTGTTTTTATGTAACAGATGCTGTACAGTCAATAAAACAACTGCTGGGCAAGTATAAACATGTTTCTGAAATGTATTTATATTTATAACTGACTATTAAAGAAGTTAGGGGAAGCATTTAGAGAACAACTTCTGGAATTCTTACAACTTGTTAACAATAGCTCTGCTCTGAGTCATGTGACAAGGAAGGAGAAGGGAGTAGGGCTTAGAATGGAGCAGTCACCAACTATTTTGAGTAGGTGCCCAACTGACCCTCCCATAGGGATGTGCTGGGGAAACTTTTCTGGACTTTCCCGGCAGCCCCTGGCCTGATCCGGTGCATTTTTAAGCTTGATCTGTTTTTCTGTGGCTTCTCCCCACATGCATAAAATTTGGTCCTTGTTTGCTCAATTCTGGGGGAGTTATCCTGCAGATGAATAGAGACAAAGAGAGAGACAGATTCCCAATTCCCCTCTACATAATTTCTGTCCAACTACCTCTCAGGTTGGACAGAATAAAAATTGCCTAATTTTAAAGCTGGTTTGCTACCACATTTATTGTTAGTTTAGTTTATGAACTCTACATATTTCTGCAATGCTATTTAACTTGGCACGCTTGTTTAAACACACGGGGGGGGGGAATAAAACCCAACAGTCAAATGTTGGAGCATACCAATAGTACTGAACAACAACAAAATTTATCTAAATACCATTAAATGTCAAAACAATAAAAAAATGTAACTTCCTAAATCAGCTTTCCCTAATCTACTACCCTTTAACTCCAACATTCTCACCCAGTATGACCATTGGGAATAAAAAGAACTTGTAGCCTGGTGCATCTAGAAAATTTCAAATATTACGTAATATTACGTCAGGTAGGTAAGATTGGAGTAAAGTTACTGTTCTAAAATAGTATACATCTGAAATAATTTCAAACAGCACCTTTATAGGACAAAATTATTACAAATGTATATGCAGATTCTTATTAACATCAAATGACTTGGACTTTTGGAACCAAAAGCCAATCCCAAAGAAGTTAGAAGATGAAGTTAACAAAATATCTAAAGTTAGAAAAAGATTCAAAAAGTAACTCTTCCTTTAAAGGAGATGTAATATTAGTGTTTATGAGTCCCTACAATGGAGGATCTGCAGACACTTCCAGGGGAGGTATGGAGAACTGAAGACGGCTCTGCAAAAGCGGAGCCAACAACTGTGTCAAAGACCAAAGAACCAGTGAGTAGATAGTTTTTTTAATGAAAAATTGAAAAACAAGCTCATGCCCTGACTGGGACTGTGCACAGGGTAAATGAATATTAATTTTTCCCTGCGTCATTTTATTTCTAAATAGAATTTCCTGGGTTCCAGAGGTAAAACGCTTGTCTCCAATCATTTCTGCCCACCCAATACATTCTGGCAGAGTGGGGTTGCTCCATGTCCACTCTATTAAATGCTGTCATCTTGCAGGCCCAAAGAAACATGCCTTCTATGTTGCGGCCCCTACCCTCCGGAACAGAGATAAGGACAGTGCCCTGTCTCCTAGGGTTCCAGAAAGCTCTTAAAAACTGGCTTTGATCCCAGGCCTGGGCTTAATGTATTCTTGTATTTTTGGGCCCGTTTTTTTATTATTATTATTATTTGTGTTGCTTTTATGATCATTTTAGTCTGGGCTGTCTGGGCTTTTTTTAAATATTTCATCTGTTTTTATGGATAAATAAAAAGAACCTAACTAAGTAAGTAACTACAATGGTGGAGATGCTCCCGTCACCCCATTCTATGTCCAGAAGTCCAAAAATGAGATTAAGTATTGCTTACCTCAACTACCCACTCTAGATTCAGATAACATGTGAACCCATGTTTAGGTATGTATGCTAAAAACAAACTATGTTTTTAGATTGTGATTCAGATTATTAACTAGAACCTCAGGCAAAGTCCAGGAATAGACATCACTCTAAAGGTAACAACAACATACACATTTGTGTCCTATGCGTATGAGCTTTATCTCTTGAGGCAGCAAATTTCACAATTTAACAAGGCAATTGTATGAAGTACTTTCTTCTGTTTTTCTGGTTTTAGCATTATGAGAGTAGAGAAGACTATCAGTTTTCTCCATGCTACACACAATTTTGTATGTGCTTGAACATTTCCTTTATTTGCCTTTTATTTATTTCTAAATATTGAAACCTTTCCTAATAAAATTAATATTTCCAGCATCTTGATCTTGGTAGCCTTTTTTCTACATGATCAGATTTTACCCTGTTTTTGATAATACTCATATTAAGCAAGAATCAAACAAGACTGAATACAAAGAAATAAGACCATTGAATGAACCCATTTTGCTTTTCTTCATTGCTAATGGGAAAGTATTTTGGACCTCTTGGAGGAATTTATGTTCCAGGGTGGGGAGATATTATGCTAGCTATCATAATATTCAAACAGTACAACAGTGAATTAAGTCAAATTAATTGATTCAAAATATTCAGACATGGCTACAATATTAGCATCACTTACTTTTTCAAGAAGATAACCAATCACTAGGAATCCTTTTCCACCCAGCATTTGTTCTTGCATGGCTACTGAACTCTTAAGGAGCTCCACCAAGAAAGCCAAAAGTGTAGCACTGCACATAAAATACAGATGCTAATTAGATATAAAATATTGTAGATCTGATTTTATGGTATAAATTCTAAAAGGAACCACTTCAGAATAATTAAACAAGAACAAAAAATAGTGTAATTTGTATGTCAAGATTTAAGCTTATTAATTAACATTACAGATAATTAAAAGTAAGAGTTGATAAGTATAACATGTCTTAAATATAAAAGCAAAGAAGTTTATAAATTTAATTCCAAAGTCAGTTCAAGTTTATAAGCAGTGTCATTGATATATAAGAGCATATGTATGCAAGGCAAAATTATGTGGTTTTAACAGCAGTAATGAGTAATTTTTGGCTTAATTCTTCTTATAGTGAAGATTCAGCATAAGAATCAAGGTACAGTAAGTAAATTCTGTCAAATATACAATAAGAAAACAAAAAATAAGTGTGATCCTTAAAAGTGACAAGGAAGAAAGATTTATAGAACTCCCATATAGAATCACCATCCATGTTTTCTAAGATTTCTCATGAGTTTACCAAACTTATGGTTTGTGCTGCTTTTCCAATTCCAGACTGGGCTAAAAATACTTTGCCATCAATTCTACACTAGCCCCTACTCAGAGACCACAGATGAAAAATGGGTGTTGTTTTTGCAAACCATGTTTTTATGTGATTTAGAACTAGCAGCAAACTCTAGTAGAAGGAGAAGGAGAAGCAAGCAATTTCCATCAGGTCAAAAATGGCTCAGCTGTTAAATGTACTGTATCTTCATATATAGGTAAGTGACAAAACTAACTTGAAATCTTAAAAGTCCTTGATTTAATAGCTTTTTAAAAAAATGTAATGCAGTGCAAATTTCAGTTATATGAGTTATATGGGGAAAATAGTAATCTGAAAGCAATTTAATATTAGCTAAAACAAAAAGATGAAAGAAACAGAAAATGAAAGCAATGTAACTGTAAAATATATTTACATTGAAGAAAGTAAATACATATCTAAGTTGAAGAAATAAAGAAAATGTCAATATACTAACTAAATTATATTGATGAATCTGACCTTCTAAATCAGGTACCATGTCTATTCTTATGAGGAAGACCCAGCTTACCATGAATGTTGTTGCTCAAGCTTTTAGAGCCACAAGGCAGCATTATTTAATCAGCTGCCAGCTTGGTCTCAATCTAACCATACAAATGGCCACAAGGTGAGATCAGAAAAGCAATCCTATACATGACTACTCAGAAGTCCATTAATTTCTATGGGGCTTGCTCCCAGATTAGTGGATATAGGACTGTACTCTATAGTATTTTTTTCTTAAAATTTTATGAACATATCCTTATGATATTGTTTTTGAAATCATAAGCACATACACTAGTATATCAGAATACAGTAAAAAAATCTACTCACTTTGGGGGGGGGGTTTGCGGGGGGAATTATAGTGTACCTGTAATTCAAGTGATTTTACTCATTTATTTTCATAGCTTTAAGATATAAGTCACCTTATGTGTTGTTGGCCAAAGAAGATTAGATACAATAAGCTAAATATAATGAAGTAAAGGTTCTCTTGGAATGTTTTCAACAATGTGTAAGTTCAATCATTCTCTATTATATGATTCAAATCTTCAGGCAAGCTGTCTTTGATTACCTAAAAAGGACATTGTGCACTCTAACTCCATCTGCCCTGTATTTTAAATTTAAAACAACTCCCCTAGGCTATGCATAGCATATAACAATAATAAACAAGATTCACATATAATTTACATGCTCCAAAATGTATTGACAGAAATAATTCACTATTTATAGCCAAATCCAATCCTCAGAGGGCTCATGAACAAACAGTAAGTATATGCTTGCTTGTGTTAAACAAATACATGCATCGAAGTAATTCTGATTTTTATACCTTATGATATGAAGAATCATACCGAAGTAAATTGTTTCACTGATGCAGAGACTTAACTAGATAAACCAAAAAGGAAAAAACAATACAGTGCCAATTTTCACCTCTTCCCCCATCTTTTTTAAAAAAAAGGGTAAATGTAAAATCTCTTTTGCATAAAGCTTGACTCTTGGTGGTTTCAAGGATACCTCCATGTTGTTTTCCTGGCAACCATACTTTGCCTTATTCTGGAATGTGTTGTCTATAAATTTAACCAAAGTGTTCTACGATTAGATGATTTAGAGGTCCATTGCACAACTGGGAAGGTGATATTGCCACTAAAACGGATACATGTATTCCTCCCTCTACCAGCAAAGTGCTGCACAACATTTCAAGATCAGCTTTTTAGGCTAATGCTGCTGGTTGCACATATTTTGCTCCATGGGCATAACATTGCTTATATTTTTCTGGATCCACCCTTGTTTTTTTTATTTTTTGTTTGTTTCTTTAAAAATTAATTAAGTAAAACTAGCACACATTCAGTGTCATCAGCACAGTAAAAGCCTAGATATGTGCAGCTGTTTCCCAACCATCTCTACCAAAGTCTTTGGGCTATAGAAAACAGTATAATCAATCTACTTTATCTAATCAAGTCTACAAAATGAACAGATCAGGTGTCCCTAATTTTTCTACTAACAAACAGTATACTCTTTTCAAATCATAGGAACCATACAAATAGAAATGTATTTATTTACTATATTTCTCCCACAAGACTGAACCAAAATACGTTCTACAATGCCATAAACCATACAAAAACATAAAGGATTTAGACCTATTGAAGAACAGCTAATTTAATTTTCATGTAGTTAAATCATCTACTCTAAATATAACTATTTTGGTACAACTCAATAACTAAAATGATTTCAACAATAATTTATCAATCTGATTAATCAATTTAGCTTTATATTACTCTTGTACCTAATTAGCCTGGAAATACAACATAATCAATAGTGGTTGACAGATCTGTCACAGTGTTGGAGTCATTCTCATCCTCTTTTTAAAGGTCATAATTATGCTTTATGCGTAATAAAAATTACTGAAGAGAGTACTGAAACTTCCTTGATATTTCTTCCTGCAGTTATGTATTGTTCAACTCTTTCCCCCTCTGTCAGCATTAAATTCAAAATACAGTTCTGTACAAATCTGTCTTCTGAAATCCATCATAAGAAAACAAATTGCTGGATGTTTAAAAACATTTTTAAAAAACACTTAATGAAATAGAATCCATTCATATTCAACTTCTGTTTTAAATATTAATAGTCAGGACATATTACAGATTACTTACTTTATAACAATAATTTATGAAAACACCTTTTTCTCTGTACAGAAAAGCAAACACAGTAGACACCAAATGACTGTTACATAAAAATGAATTATAGGGCAATAAAATCACAATGCCCTTTATGGAAAAACATAATTAATAAAGAACAAGGATGGGGAAATCACTGCTAAAATAATTCATACCTCTATACTATCAAATGTAAATAACAAAGAATGCTGATAAGGATAACATGGACTGAAAGTGACCAATACAACTTTTACAACAATTGACTGTTTTCCTTGTAGTTTAAAACCAATAACTATGGCTCCTATGTTAGTCTGACTTGGAAAAAAAATATGGCTTCTCAAGTTTGGTGTGCATAGTGTTTGGTTATTTGTGCCAGCAGGAATGCTTTAGTAACCAGAAACTCCATCCATGGTTTGTTTAACATTATGAGAGTGAATCTCATTGTTTTATTTATTTTCCTAACCCAAAAAAAAAAAAAAATCTGAAGGTATAATCTATTGTTGGCATTGAATTCCTATCTTCTTTGAAGACAGGGTTTCTAAACAAAACAAACATTGGGTTGTTCATCCACTCCCACTGGCAGAATAACGGAGAGAACAAACCTCACTGTACAGCAGTATAGTTCCTCACTATTGCATGTTGCAAATGCAGCCAATGTATTCCTAAACAGCTAGCTTTTAACAACATGACATACACTTTAAATATTTTTTTCCTACAGCCTTCTCCATTTACTTTTCAACCGAAAAATTCAGAAATGGATAATGAGTAAGTGAATCATTTGTCATTTGAAGATATCTAAAGGTCCTTTTTTTAACATATGAAAAGCTACCATCCCAATAGAAATTATGAAATGCAATTCTGAATTATCTTTCTTAGGAACAGTAAGAAGCTTCTTCAATCCCATATTTTGTAGATACTCTTTACAATGCTAAAAATTATACATACTGTACATACATACATACATTCTAAATACAGAATTACATTTTTGTGAATAATAGAAAATAAAAATTAAATATACTAATAGAGTGTGATTCTTAATATCTTTCTAGTTTTTCACCTAATTTATATGTTCTTATACCACAGCATACAACCTACAGTATAAGAGTATAAATACCCTTATACTCATTGTTTCTTCTAGCTCAGTGTTGACTGCCAGTCACACTCTAGAATTTTGACTGAAAAATCCCAATGCTTCCAGGAGAGGTTAGAGATTTGATTTGGACCTTTGCATGGACAATATGTCATTAATATGTGGCTTTTCTTTCTTAGAATCCATTTTTACATGTACACTTATGAATGAAAGCGCTACTTTGGCAATATCTAGCCTGAATTCTAGGACCCATATATCAAAAGTGCCAATCCTACACAAAAATACATACATAAATAAATAAGCACTATTTATTTACATATATTTATATCCAACTGTTCAATTCTAAAAGAATTGTTAGTACAGCTTAATATTTGACATGGTGGCCAGTGTAAGCAAGTTAGTTTGCATTATTTAAATATCAAATTTATTCCAGGATGTACTCCATGAAAATCTTTATAAAAAGTAATTATTGAACAGAGGGGGAGTAACATTTATAAGAAAGTAATCTTTCAAGATGGACATTAAATTCTGTTTGAAAATAACTTACCAGGAACTAAACTGCATTGGACTGGTGCAGGATTCACATTAAACTTGCAAAATTCTGTGCATTGCCATAAAAATTTCTCTCCATTGTTGCCTATTTCCAACTCCCCTAGACATAAAGGCAAATATAAAGGATACTTCAGGCCATTCCTAGATCTCCACTATACCATGTCCCATCTAGTATACAATAGTATGTGTCCATAAAATAGTAATATAAACAATACAATGGCCAATACTACTCAAGTTCATCAGTAACAGCAATAGATGAACCAACCCAACTGCCCACCTATGATTGAGTTTCCCAAATTTTAGGAGAAGTCTCAGAAAAACCTGGATTCTCTCTGTCAATCCTCTATTAACCAAATTTATCCTTGAGAAGCAGAGACCAGTAGGAGGAAAGACGGCTACAACAGAAGAATCCTTGTAATTTCCATCTAAAATTGGAAACTCTTGAGCATATTCAGCATTATCAAAGGCCTAAAAATAAGCCTAGAAGTAAGCATCTGTCACCAGTTCTTTCCTGCCACCAGTTCTCATCCTCTCTAGCTTCAGAAGCAAAAGATTGGCAGGAAAAGCTGCCTGATATCTACAGTACCTAAATATCATTAGGTCTAAATACTGAAGTTAAGCTTAGCAACAATGGAGATAAGGACTAGAAAGTCTGTCATTTCCATACTAAATGAAACAAGTTTTATGATCAAACACCATGCCTTAATTAAATCATCTGTACATAGACAATCGCATTCTTAATAATGCTAGTCATAAGGAAATGAGGATAAAATGAAACTTGCCAAAGTTTTCAATGGAAGACACTTTAGAATTAACACATAAAAATACATTCCATTCTCACCATACTTTGTTACTCTCAATAAACTGCTTTCGTGATTTCTTTTTAAACCCAACAAGAACTTATGGCAGCCTTAAAATTATATACACCCAGGACTGAGCTACTCTGAGACAGATCTGTGGGATTTCATCCACTTGTTAGGTAACACATTCCATTTATAGTTATAAAGCATTACTTTGCTAATTAAGATGAAGTTTTGTAAATGCAGAATAAAAAAAGTGGCTTGGTCTTTGAGGATTCAGAACCCATCCCATCTTGTATTTCTTTTGCAGCCTTGGACTAGTTACTAGCCTGCATCAATTAAGCATTCTTTCAATAAAGGCCAGAGCCAGTTTGGTCTAGTGGTTAAGGCAACGGGCTAGAAACCAGGAGTCTGTGAGTTCTGGTCCCGCCTTAGGCATGAAAGCTGGCTGGGTGACCTTGGGCCAGTCACTCTCTCTCAGCCCTAGGAAGGAGCCAATGGCAAACCAGGATACCGAGAGTTCTAGTCCCGCCTTAGGCATGAAAGCTGGCTGTGTGACCTTGGACCAGTCACTCTCTCTCAGCCCAACTCACCTCACAGGGTTGTTGTTGTGGGAAAAAGAGGAGAAGGAAGGAGTATTAGGTATGTTTGCCACCTTGAGCTATTTATAAAAATAATAAAGGTGGGAAACAAAACAAAACAAAACAAAACAAAACAAAACAAAACAAAACAAAACAAAACAAAACAAAACAAAACAAAACAAAACAAATAATAAAATAAAATAAAATAAAATAAAATAAAATAAAATAAAATAAAATAAAATAAAATAAAAAAAATAAAATAAATAAATAAAATAATGAAATGAAATGAAATGAAATGAAATGAAATAATAAAATAAAATAAAATAAAATAAAATAAAATAAATAAAATAATAAAATAATAAAATAATAAAATAAATAAAATAAAATAAAATAAAATAAAATAAAATAAAATAAAATAAAATAAAATAAAATAAAATAAAATAAAATAAAAGATAGATAGATAGATAGATAGATAGATAGTCCGTCGTCCTCCTGGACATTCACAAACAGGGCATGTAGGCATTCATGCCTATCAACATTCTATTTATTAAAACTGCTCTAGGTAAAAATTGAATACATTTGAAGAGATTTGAATGGGTACTTCTGAGATAAGATGGGAATGACTAAAAATTATAGGAGATAGGAATATGGCAATGTACACAAGTTTGAGAGGAACATTTAACAACTGATTTAATCTAGAAATGAACTGGTGAATCCAGATTTCATTGGTGTTTTCCTAAATCACTACCAGTTTCCTAAGGAGAGGGAACCCAGAATCTTCATCTTCTTTAGACTTACTTATATCAGCCCCAGGTAGCATGTTCAATGGTCAGAGATTATGAGACTGTATTCCAAAACATCTGGATGGCACCAGCTTGTCTACCCATTATTATGGAATATGGAAGACATTATCCTAAAGCAAGTTCACTGTAAAAACAATGCTCCACATAGTTTGTACATAATGAAAAGGTAATTCTTAAAGAGCTTTATATGTTTTTTTAATTCTCTTGAGCTGTTATTTCTAATATATTATATTTAAATGGCTATTGCTTAATCTTTTCCAGCAAAAAATAGTTACTTGAAGAAATAAAAGTTTGGGAACAGCTAAAGATGAACAGCTGTCCCCCTTATCATATTATTAGAAAAGTAAGAAGTTGCCACTGCTAACTTCTGATTGGGGCTACTGCAAGTGGAATAGTTTTAAAAAGCACACTATTAATGAAGTATATCTGCTATTTTGTTCCATTTAGTGATATGGATTGGTGTGGTTCTGAAATTCATTGTATCTGTTCATTAAATCAAATATTTCAGGAAAAATATTTTTCAATGTATCACATTCTAAAATACACTGTAAGTTATGATAAACTGCAAATAAGAACAAATACAAAATCTAGTCCAAGAAATTATGAAATAGTGTTCTCTACAAATTCTTCTGAAAATAAATATTTTAAAGATCCTAAATACCTCTTCATACTGAGGGATTTCAGGGTATTGAACAATAATAAAACTACAAAATAATTAGAACAAAATCTAACAACATTCTTTATATATCCTTTGTTGTTGTTGTTGTTCAGTCGTTTAGTCGTGTCCGACTCTTCATGACCTCATGCACGCCAGGCCTTCCTGTCCTCCACTGTCTCTCGGAGTTTACTCAAATATATCCTTTGTAACTGGGATCAAACTCATAAATTGCAAACAAAAAGCAACAAATCCATTTTAAACAGCTGTGAAATAAAAATTCCTTCATCTCATGCCTAAAAATATTGTAATACCTATTCCAGTTTAAATGGACAGTATTCCAATTTGGGGCATCACTTCTGGATGTGTGTTTGTGTGTGCGCCCATGTACATATGTTTGTGTGTATGTGATGTGAATTTGAAAAAGACCTAATCTCATGACCTTAACAAGAATACGAATCTAAATGGCGTCCATGGTTGGTTTGTGCAGGTGGCTCGTGGCTGTGAAAGTATCTGTGGTTGTACATTTTGTTGGGGTGTGTTACCTGGGATCTAGGCCACTGAGTGCTTCTGCAGAATCAGGTCACCCCATGGTGAGGGTGTTAGGAAGATGGTGGAGCTAGAGTCCTTTGTTCTAGGGGAGGGCTACCTGGGGTTGGAGGGAAGGAGATCTGCTTTTGGGGGATGGGGGCAGGCACATATATTAGTGTAGCTATGGTCACAGAGGGTTAAGGCAGGAGACAGGAGCAGGCCACATTCAAGGAATGCAGTCTCGGTTTCTTATACTGATTCCATGTTCCAGGCCCCTGGTCTTTTCCCCCGTGTCTGATCATCAGACATTCAGAGGACTGGGCTTTTGGCTGCTGCTAATGAATCCCCACTGTAAGAAGATAGGACCTATTCTATCAGTCTGCCCCAGGTGGCTGATGGACCCAGCTGGGGTTTTAGCGGGAGGTTGGGTTTGTTCCTGAAGGTCAGGTGCACAATTTGACCAAATCCTTGGTTGCCACCTAGAATGAGTGAACAATTACAGACTTGGACAGGATTGCATCTATGGGGCTTCTCTCTGTTCATGGAGCCCAGGGCTGCCATTGGTTTATAGAAGAGCTCCAAGTGATCAAATATCAGAAGAAACGCCTAGAGTGCTGATGAAGGGTGGCAAAGAGTGACCTACCTATGCTGGACAATTTTGCTCCTGTCTCCAACCTTCCCTTCTTAGGGAAAGTGGTTGAGAAGGTGGCTGTACTGCAGCTTCAGAAGGCCCTAAAGGAAGCTGATTATCTGGAACCCTTACAGTCAGATTTTAGACTTGAGTATGGGACTGAAACAACATTGATCACAGTTGTGGATGACCTCTGGCAGGGGCAGGATGGGGATGTGATATCAATCCTTGCTCTTCTTGATCACTTGGCGGCTTTTAATACCATTGATCATAGTATCCTTTTGGACTAGCTCAGGGGGTTGGGAGTGAGGGGCACAGTGTTGTGGTTCTCTTCCTTCCTCCAGGGCCAGTTCCAGTCAATGATAGGAGGGAAGAGATCTGACCCAACCCCCCCTTTTTTGTGAGGTCCCTCAGGGTTCTGTTGTCTCCACACTCCTGTCTAATATCTACATGAAGCCATTAAGTAAGGTCATTTGACAGCACAGGGTTCAGTATCACCAGTATCCTGATGATTCCCAATTATACATCTCTTCCTTGGGCCAATCAAGTAATGCTGTTGAGGTTCTTTTCTGGAGATTATGGGGGTTTAAAAGACTAAATAAAGACTAAATAAATAAAGGGGCATGGTAGCTCAGCGGGTTAAACCGCTGATGCTGTAGGACTGCCGGTCAGTTGGTTGGCAGTTCGAATCTCTGCATGGCGAGGTGAGCTCTCGTCACTTGCCCCAGCTCCTGTCAACCCAACAGTTCGAAAGCTAATACAAGTAAGTAAATGGGTACCACCTTACGTGGGAAAATGTGCTGACGTCCTGTCGGGGGTCCCCCTCGGCATGAAGAAGATCCCGTGAATGGCAGCGGAGGACGACGAATCCCGAATAGCAACATCCAGGACGTCAGCAGCCGACTCGGAAGCAAGGTATCCTGGGACTTGTAGTCCAATACCCACTGAAGAAGAGTTGTTCCTTACCCCTTCCCTCAGCGCGCAGTAAACATTGTTTAATATTGAATGTATAAATATGAATTGCAATGTATGTAAGCCGCCTAGAGCCCTCCGTCTAGGGAGGGGATAGGCAGGGTATAAATACGTAAAATAAATAAATAAATAGCTTTGGGTTTCAAAGGCCCCTGGATCCAGAGATTTTCCATCTTTAGTTGTTAATTGAGTGGCACAGCACCAGACAGAACTGGTATACAATTTGGGGCTCTTTCTGGATTCGTAGTTCCTGTTCAAGAAATAGGTGGCAGACATTGCCAGGAGGACTTTTGCACAGATTCATCTTGTGCACCAATCTAGCCCTTTCCTGGATCAGGACACCTTTCTCACAGTCACTCATGCATTGGTCATGTCCCACATGAATATGCTCCACACAGGGCTGCCTTTGAAAAACACTTGGAAGCTGCAGCTAGTCCAGAATGTGGTGGCATGGGCAGTTATAGCTACATCTCATTACACCATGTTACACCACTGCTCTATGAGCTGCACTGGCTCCTGGTAGGTTTCCAGGTGCAATTCAAGGTGCTGGTTGCCACATAGCCCTTTAAGGGACTGGGTTATTTGCAGGACCACTTCCCTCCAGCTGTTTCTGTCCAGCCCACTAGATCCAGCAGTGAGGGGATGCTCCCAGTCCCATTTATTAAGCAGTGCCATCTGGCAGGACCCAAGAAGTGTGCCTTCTCTGTCAAGGGACCTGCCCTTTGGAACATCATATTCCCCCCCCTCCCAAGATTTGTTTGGCTCTGACCCTCCTGGTGTTTCATAAATCCTTCAAGACCTGGATATTCCCCTAGGCATGGGGACTGTAGGTTGGATGAACCCATTATTATAGTTTTTTCTGATGTGACTGGGATTATATGGTTTAAGTTTCATTGTCTTCAGGTACCATTGTGCTATTATTGTGTTACTGTTGTTTGCTTTGCTTGTATTCCTTTGTTTGTATTCCTTTGATTCTTAATCTTGTGTTTGCCATCCAGAGTCATGATTGCAAGATGAGCGGCTATATACAGTAAAAGGTGCTGGGCTAGAAACCAGGAGTCTGTGAGTTCTAGTCCCGCCTTAGGCATGAAAGCCGGCTGGGTGACCTTGGGCCAGTCACTCTCTCTCAGCCTAACTCACCTCACAGGGTTGCTGTTGTGGGGAAAATAGGAGGAGGAAGGAGTATTAGGTATGTTCGCCACCTTGAGATATTTAAAAAAATAATAAAGGTGGGATAAAAATTAAATAAATAAATAAAATTATGAAGAAAGAAGTATTTTCAGGTATTTCAATCCAAGCCATTTAAGGCTCTAAATGATGAGAACTAGGAGCTGGAATTAAACTCGGAAATGAAGAAGAAGCCAATGTAATTTGTTAAGAGCTGGGGTACTATGGTTCATTTAACTAAATCATTTGGAATTATAGCAGACAAGTTCTGAACTGAACACTCGGAGTCATCTTCAAGGACAGCTTCATATATAATGCATTACAGTAATCCAATCAGGAGGTTACCAGAGCATGGATCACTATAGCTAAGCTATATGTATCCAAGAATGCTTACAGTTGCTGAACTAACTTAAGCTGAAAAATATACCTTGTTCTGCCAAGGCTATCGGTACCTTCAATAACCATGCTGGATCAATCAATCAATCCTATATTCCAACCCTGCTGAAAACGGGATAAACACCAATCTCCTAAATGTAAGATTCAAAGCACTTTTATCAAGTCAGAATTTGGTTTCAAACTCTTAGTCAACATCTAGGATTTTATAATCCAGACAACAGTGCAAGAATTGCAAAGCTTCCCTTAATAGCAATGGCACAAGAAATGGAGCTCAATATTGTCAGGGCAGGAGTGACATATCTCTTAAATCCTCAAGTGATTCAGTCATATAAACCTCAAAGAGAACTAAATTAAGCCCAATAGCCTCACTTCAGTCATGATTCCATTAAATATGTGTTTTGATATAATACCCATTCTACCAATCGAAGAGAATATTTGTAGCTCAGGGTTGAACTGTGGAGTCCTTGGTGCTCTCTGAGCCTTGTTGTTTTCTTGCAGATGTTTCATTGCCAAGCTAGGCAACATCTTCAGTGTGAAAAGGGAGTGGGACTTGCTCTCTGCATATACCATGGCTTGTCCTGCTTGTGTTGGTGGAGGTGTTGTTCTCTCCTTGGAAGTTCCTTGATTGGGCTGTTGTTTGCTACGGTTGATTGACTGAGTTAACAGTTCCCTGATTAGGGTATATTGTGCTGTTTGATTGTTCCTCTGGTGCTAATCCTGCTGTTAATCTTTGCATATTGGTGTTGATTGCTGGCAAGATGTTCTGGTCTTCTGGCTTTTCTATTGTCTCTTATGAATGGTATGTAAATGTTGTTTACCTCTATGTGTCTGTTGATGACTGCTTTGTCTGAGTGCAAAGCTTCCAGGAATTCTCTAGCGTTTTTGGATTTGGCTTGGTTTAAGATGCTCACAGTTTCCCAGTTGAAAGTATGGTTAAATCTGTCCATGTGTTGTGAGTTTAAGGAGTTTTCATCGTGTCTTCTGACTGCTAGTTGGTGTTCGTGGATGCGCTCTGCTAGTCTTCTGCCCGTCTGTCCTACATAGTGGCTACTACAGTCTTTACACTGTATGTTGTAGATAACTCCTGTTTTTTCTTCTTGGGCTACTGGGTCTTTTGGGTTACTAGAGAATTCCTGGAAGTTTGGCAACCCAATCAAGGAACCCCTAAGGAGAGAACAACACCTCCACCAACACAAGCAGGACAAGCCACGGTATATAAACAGAGAGCAAGTCCCACTCCCTTTTCGCACTGAAGATGTTGCCTAGTCAGGCAATGAAACGTCTGCAAGAAAACAACAAGGCTCAGAGAGCACCAAGGACTCCACAATACCCATTCTATTGAAACAGAATGTGTGGATGGATGGGTGGACAGAAGGATGGATAGAGAGACAGCTAGACAAATAGATAAAGGAAATAATATTTGATTTTTATCTTGGAAAATTAAAAATGCAAATTTCAGATTCAAACATAAAATGTTTTTGTTTTGTTTTTTTGGCATTAGAAAGCAACTAGGAAAAATAATCCTTATTCACTTCTGTACATATTTTTCTGAATTCACAAAATATCAAGAGCCTAAATACTTCCATCATAAGCTATGATTTATAGCCTATAGTAAAAGAAAAAGAAATTATGAATGACATTCTTAATATGTACAAAATGTCTCTGAATGACAACATTTTTTTCTAAATAGAAATACTGAATTTAATCATTCTGTTGCCATTAAACAGATGTTATGGAAGTTTACAAAATATAGTTTTAATGTTAAATTTAAAAATATGGGTAATACTGATCACAAAGGGTTATTTCATGAACTCTTATATATTTAAAGAAATGTACTAATTAAAAAGGCTGCTAAAATCTAGGCATTTTCAATGGTAGCAAACACAAGAGCATGAAGCCTTCTAATATCTGAAATTATATTATTCCCATTCTTTCCCATATCTCCATTAAGTAGCCACACAATTACTAATTATTTCAATTTTATTTGAACCAAATTTTATTTTCTAATGTTAAATAAATGTACAATTTTAAAAAAATATTCTAGTGCAGGTTGATATGTGTGGGTACCAATGTGGATAAGGCACATATTTTGATATCTGATATACCCAGCTTTTTTATATATATATTCTTTAAATCTAAAAATCCAGGCTCTTTCCTAGTAAAACAAGCAGTAACATCTTCAAATTATAGTGGAATACTAGGAAAGATTAGACAAAATGGATCTTCTCTGACAAACTATTTCAGATTTGTGCAATAATAAATGACCTATCACACAGATCACTTGAGCTCTCCAGTTAATTTCAGTAAATGGAGAAACTCATGACTAAGGAAATAATTACATTCTTGTTCTAAGTTCTTTAAAGTATGAACATGTCCATAAATGAAAAGGAAATGAATACGAATATCTAAATCCAATCTATAGCCTGACAATGTCTGCTATCTATACTAGCTTAAGTTTCAATCATCCAATCAAATGCATTTACACTTACATCATATCACAGTAACCCATTCTTGATGTAACTATGACATGTATAATCATGGTCATGGATACAGTGGTGAGCACCCAATATAAACTGGACAAAATACTTTTGGTTACAGTTGCAATCTGGAAATCCCGGAGCAAAACTGATTCAAGGAGCATATCCAAGTTATAAGCCTTATTATTCAAAGGTAAGTTTACCACATCCAAAACGAGCTATAAACCATGACTGCATTAGGAGCTCTATTAGAATATATGGCTTTGGTCCTCAGTGGACATCCAGTCTATTATTTGTTTCAGGCACTATTTCATGACTTGCATAGCTTTCCTAGAATGAGATGGAAAGGAAAGATATAGCAGGCTATCATCTGATGACATAAACTGCAAATATACAGATGAACTATTCCAGTGATTCTGTGTAGCTATGAAAAACGATGGGAGATAGATTGAAAGACTAAAAGATTTCATAAACCAGAGACAATCAAGTTATGATGCAGTTTCACAGTACCGTCTTTGGGAATTTATTGAAGAAGGTGACCATAACAAATTCCTCAAGCTCCAGTTAGACATCCAAGGATAAGTTTGGTGATGGAAGGTTTAGCAAAATCAACATAAAGATATCCCTTTCGTACATTTCCCAGCATTATTGTCCATTAGGAAACCAAGACCATTGTAATCTCCAAATCAGTCAAGAAGCCTGACCAAATTGTCTCTAGATAGCCTGTAGCATCAACTGTCTTTAGCAACAGCTGACATATCTAATATCTTTCTTTAAAAAAAATAGAAAATTAATTCTATTAATTTTGTATGTGACTCTAAGCTAGGATACCCAGATAGAAAGAAAAGTGGGTAAAGGAGAAAAAGAATGTCACCACAGAATTAGAAAAGGCTCTATGAATAACACTGAAAGGAAAAAAAAAAAACAGTGGATGGAAGAAGGAAGGGAAGAAACCACAAATCCTTTTTTAAAAAGTGGCTTCAAAGCAGTCCTTGTGGTCTTTATCCATATTTAAAATATTCAGCATATTCAGCATGCAGTAATAGGGATGTTTGCAAACATCTAAGAATTGCTAACAAAATAGTAACAATCTATACCCCTCTCACCTCCCACAATATGTTAACTGCTTGCAGTAATAACACTTCCAAAGTATAGAGAAATTAAAATATCTCAGAACACTCGACCCAAGAATGCCAACTCTCTGATCATTCATAATAGAAAAATCTTATCCCACAATGACCATGTGGAGAAATTGCTGTTAGGTTTTTGAGGAATTAAGAGGAAATGCAGATCAAATATGAAGACTTACTAATATCTCTCTCCAAAATGCTTCTAAAATAAATAGTACATATGATGGGAAGAAAACTGTTATTTAATCCTCAAACATGTAAAAAGGAGAAAGGCTTTGTTGCCATTTTTATTCATACAGGGTGGCGGGTGGAAGAGAGGAAGAAGCATTCAGGACTTCTTTAAAACAATAAGCAGGCAATATAAGAGTGCAGAGAAGTAAATATATCCTTGTAGCTACTTTTTTTATTTCTGATTCCAACTGGCAGTAATCTGAGCAACTTCTAGATGGCATCATCTTTAAAACTGTTTCATAAGACTACTGATCTACTGCCAGAGAAACAGAAGATCAATATATCTATGTGAAATAACCCTCACACCCAAAATCTACCTGAGTGATCAGAAAAGTTGATTTGAAATGCAAAGTAGAGCAACCCAATCCAGAGACTTCTCAGTGCTATTGTGTCTCTGGAACTTTTTTTTCTCCCTCTTGAGACCAATTTCCCCCACAAATCATCTTTGGTCAAGCAAAGATCTCTTCGCTTTCCCATCATCCCCCATTCCACATTTGTAAGTGTGTGTGTGAATGTGCATGCACCTCATGTGCTTTCCCTACTGTACAATCTCCCTAGCACATATCTCCCCAAATAACACATAATGTACATATCCAATAGCAAGAGCCCAGCTGCAGCAGCAGTGATCATTCCCAGTAAAAGAATTGTGACTGGATAATCAACATTCCCACATTAAAAAAGCAAACAAAACTTACTAGCTAACAGTTCAATAGTCCAGTGTAAAGACTAAAAAAACAGATATCTGTTCTTTTCTTACAACCATGAGCATTAGTCATAGAAGCAAAATGGCTATGGAGATACACTGCCTGGCAAGCAAATAGTGAAGGAACCCTTTTAACTTTCCAAAAAGCACTTAAGACATAACTTTTCGCCCAAGGGCTGGGATAGGATAAGATCGACATGGGACAAGCTTGTTGTGGGCTGCATGGGAAAATTTAGCTGTGGTGCCAGGTTTTTTTGTTTAATGTTTTTATTTTATTGTAGAGATCTATTGTTTTTATTTTGGGGGTTTGAGCCACCCAGAGTTTGGTTCAAGATGAGTGGCTATATAAATGCTTTAAATAAATAAATAAACAAACATGTCCCTCAAAACTTGATACTAAGAGACATCTTCGTGCTGCCAAAAGTAGGACTTGAAGAAGAGTCCTTTTAGTACAAATGGAGAATGAATGTTCTGGTGATACTTGATCTACACTAGAAATTTTTCTGCTGTTTTATCAGAGCACAAATAACTACATACAGTACATTCACTTTTTCTCAGATGTGCACACTCCAAAAATAATTTGGAAGAGGTGTTTTGGACTTCACACAAAATTAATTCATTAAAGCAGGCCACCTTTTTTGGACCTCTGCACAGAAGCCTGAAAAAAGATGGGGTGCTTGAATTAATAGCACCCTTTATTTAATGAATAGTGTGGTGTTTGCACAATATCCAAACTATATCTTCCCAAACATTTTTGCAACTGAAAAGCAATTTCAGTAGCAGTCAGGTGTTATTTACTAAACTTAGAGTGTCTCACTCCAATATAAAATATTTATTTAGTTCCAGTAATATAATTAGAAGCAATTAATTGCAGTGTTTTCACTCTACTAATACTAGTTTTCATTTGCTAGCTTTTGTGAATTTTTATATATTAGTTGTCATTTAATGCTATGAAGTAGCAAATTCCTCAAATATTACTTCAGCATATCATTAATGTTTACTCAACAATTCACATAATAGTATTTAATTCTGGTTTACTAAGAAAATCAAAATGAAAAATGTCCAATGTAAGTGCTCTAAAACAATTTGGGGCATTTATTTATAAATGTTAAATAACATAGCAAGCTCTCTTAATATAAGCGATTCATGTTTCACCTTTGGGACCATTTAGTGGCAAAAATGTAAAATCTGGTTTGACTCAAGCTTAATTCCTGGTGACTTCACAATTTTCCTGGCAATGATATTGAAGTGGTTTGCCATTCCATCCTTCAATCCACAGTCTAGCCTAAGAGGTCTAGTATTCCATAAATGGTCTCCCATTCAAGGACTAATGAGGCTCAATCTTGCTAAGCTTCTGAGCCCTTAATAGGTTAGCCAGGAGTTGTCACCTGCTGGGGAATTTATTTTTAACAGACATTAGCATTTACAGGATAGGCTTAAAAATGTATAATATTAATTCCTTCACTTATAATTCCTTCAGAAAGGAATCATTTTTCAATTTTGGTAGCAAGGAATGAAAACAGTTTTATTGAAAGATACGGACTGGGTTCCCACATTGTGTAAGGTCTAATGTGATTTTGATTTTGGCTTAGTGTGTACTCAACATTATAGTATACTGATCATACTTCAATGCTTAACTTTATTATGAACCCAGACACTGTGTGGGTGAACAAACCATGGTCAGTCAAACCATTGCTAAATGTGGTTATGAACCAGAAATTTTGTAAGGCAAATATGAAACAGTTGATGTAAAAAAAATCAGCTCTTTTAATTATCCTATCCCACTTATACCACCACAGACTATGCCAGGGTGTTTACGGGGGCTGGGAAGCAAGATGGTAGATTGGACATTGCAATGCAAGCCCTCCCCTCTTTGAATGTGGAGCTGAGCATGCTTTATACATTCCATCCACCATCGTGCCAATGTTGACTCCCCCTGCAGATGTTTGTGGGTTATTTTATTTCTTGACCTTAGATTCAAGGTTGAATAATTTTTCCTCCTCTTAGATCACAGTATAACTAAGTTAACACATTTGTGCTAAGTCATAATGTGATGTTTCTGATCTGCCTTAGGTATAGGATAAACCCAGTCAACATTGTTCATAAACTATGGTTTACAATTCAGCATATTGTGCAAGCCGAGACAATTGTAAACTGTGTTTAATCAAACCATGGGTTAATGTGATATATAAAGCAGTTTATAAATACCATGAAAAAAGGAGTGAAAAGAAAAATGACAGAACATGGTAGAGAAAAAAAGATACTTCAACACATTTATCAAATATTATCCAAAATTACCAGAATTTCCAACAATAGGGTTTCCTGACAAAAACTTACCAGACAGTTGTTTCCACTTGACTGTCATGAAGTTGCCGATTGTCTAATTGAGCAAAGAGAGGGAAAAGAACTTGGATTCCTCCTATTGAATGAATTGCACTGTGGATAGAATGTGTCACAATTGCTTTCACATCCTGCATTAAACAAAAGAAGAAAAGGAAGCAGTTCTCTTTGTATTGGGCCATCAGCCAAAGTCAAATATGTGCTACTCAGCGGGAGTATAAGTTCATCTGTTTTAGGTTCATTTCTTTATTTAAGATATTTAAGACTAGGTTATTTCTGTTCCAAAAGCAACATAATTTGAAACTTTTTATCTCACTTCAAATAAATAAAATAAACAAAAAAGCACACACACATAAACACACACACACAAACACAAAAATATTTCATTTAAAATAAATAATTAAGGCTACCATTTCATCAATAATCCAGGGATTACCATTACCAAAACCAAGATCATGAATTCAAGGTTATAAAAAATAAATTACAGAATAAAGATAATGATAATGATAATGATAATGATAATGATAATGATAATGATAATGATAATGATAATAATAATAGTAATAATAATAATAATAACAACACCACAAATTAATCAACACCGAGAAAAGAAAATAATTTGTATAGGTTGCACAAATTAATAGTTTATAAAAATGATTTTTCAAGATTTATTTAAAATTTGTTAGCTTTCAAACTTGGCTTTATAGGCCATTAAGAAAAAAATGAAACACTGAAAACAATAAATCTATTGTTACACAAACCTGAAGCATAAGAGCATGTGGAGAATGTACAAAAATTGAAGGATTTTCCTTTGGTGAGGATTCAAGGCATAGTTGAGCATCTGTAGCCTTAGCATTGTAGGTGAAAGCAATACTACTTGCAAGTTTCCCATCATACAGAACTTGCTTATGGTGTTCAGCAAGATGAATATCACTTTCAGATTTAAATTTAAAAGTACTCTGCAGAAGAAAGGAAGAATGTTAAAGCGGACAATCATTGTGATATTTACAACAGTACAGCTCTTACAGTATATAACATGGAAGGACATGCAGAAATGTCATAATGAATAATTAAGATATGGCCAATTCATTACATATTAATAAAATCAGGCATGTTATTTCCCCTTTGTATAGACCTAAAATATTCTTACTGAAGAATAACAAAAATAAAAAAGTATTTTATTTATTGAGGTAACTGTTTCAAAAAGCTAGCTAATTTATAACATACACCATAAGGGAATACAGCTATACATGTTTCCTTATTCCAACAGGAATTATCTAGGTGCAAAATCTAGGGCACTACAGTTTCCCACTCTTTTAATAAAAAATATTACAAGAATCTCCAAGGTATTGCAAACCATTACATGAATTTAATGCATTTTTGTAAGCAGAGAAGGGCCAAGAGGAACACAGAGCTACTCCTCACAGATGCAAATGCAAAGATAAGGGATTCCAGCCAATGCTACACCAAATAAAGCACTTGTAAATACTTCTGCCATGGAGAATCATATAACAGATCATATTAGAGTTAGCAGATGTGAGTTTATTACAATGTGTAAGAGATAATCGGCTGACTTGTTACATTGTTTGACAATGGAAGACAAATTTCTATTGTAAGTATTCACAATGTTTGTGGAATTGAATGTATTATAGAGCCTAATACAATGCAATCTTTTAAAAAATCAATATTCTATTCATTTTCTTTATTATGGATATCTGTTAGATTTGCTATGGTATAATGGTTAGATATGTGTGGATATACTGTATATTTGAAAGCATATTCTATAAAATAACAATTACAACTTAAAGGCTATTTAAAAGGGGCCCAAATAACATCAGGGCAGTTCATGATAATTTAATGCAATAGTATTTTTTTTTTCTGAACTGGAATTATAATAAAACATTACCTTATATCCAGGTCCTAACTGATGTACCGCAAATATCTGCGCTGGGTTAAGAGCTTCAGTGAATACATAGACTGCCCCCAGTTGACCACAGAAGACCCTATTTGCATCAGCAGTTTCAGATGATCCCAAAAAACATTTGTCATAACTCTATATAAAAAGAGGGACCAACGGAGAAAGATTTAGGTCATTAGACAATAAAATACGCATGGGGAAAAATCCAAGCGATTTCAATTACTCAATAAGTTTTTTTTAAATCTGCGGATAACTACTGAATGAATATGTAACAATAAGGAAAAATACAAATATCTGCATTCATAGTTTATATTCATAAAGAAAGTTACACAGATAAAGGCAATCTATTAGGAAATTCTTTGTTAATATAACTAAAATGATCAATCTGTTGGTATATATATTTATATTTATTTATTTATATTTCAAATTTAGTCACCGCCCATCTCACTCAGACAGTGACTCTGGGCGGTGACAAGATGAAAGTTTTCATAGTATACTACTTGCATATAATCTAATCTGAAACTGTTATAAAGCTATGATCTCTTATTGTTTGACATTATTAAGAAACAAAGACGACTGAGGAATAAACACTGTAGGGGACTAGCAAAAGGCGAGATGTACATTTCAATTTGAATCTGATTCACTATTGTCAAAATATATATTATTTGGGAGATTTATGGCTCAATCTTTCCAGTTCTTTATTTTCCTTGGGCAGTCAGCCCTTTCCTCCAGATTATATGGGAGCAATTTGTTCTACTATGAGAAAAGTAAAATTGTGTTTTTAAACAACAGCATAGATTGGGAAAATGGTGCCCAAGAAAGTGTTTCCCTCCTGAGTGCTGTTGCTCTTACAAAAATAGGAATCCTCCATGACAGTTCAAAAAATAAAATAAAATAAAATATCACAGGACCCCAATTACTTGTAATTTAGCTTAGAAAAGAGATGGATCTGTTCCCAGTTGTAGTATGTTTTTAAACGAAGAGAGTTCCCTGGACTCGGGGACAATAATTGTCTCAGCAGTTTCTAGAAAGACATATATTTATGAATCTTTAAAACCTGGCTCTTGGCTAGGTTGGTAGTATATCTATTTGATGAATATGGGCTTGTTTGGGCCATGGTATATCTTTTCCCTGATACGTAATATCCTTTTTAATTTTGTTTGCTTTTTTAGGTACTATAGTATTTTTAATGCATATCACCCAGAGTCAGTTTTCAATTGGGATGGCCTTATAAATCAAAAGTAAACAATAAATAAATACTATCATTTTCTGCATATATTCAGAAATATAAGAATTTTTTTAAAAAAACATACATCATTTGTGTTCACATGCCAAGCCATGTCACCATAGGATACTAGCTGACCATTAACATAACACCGAATTTCACTATTTCTCCAGCGATTGTAGATGTGTACAATGCTGATCATGTACCACTAAAAAGAAAGGCAAAATATATAATAATGTATATGAAGCATTACATTTTAACCACCAGTATTTTTTAACAATTATGATATTTTAAAATATAACACAGTAGAATAGTGTTTTCCTGAAAATACAAAATTAATAACTCAACTTTTATGAGAATTTTATTGAAAATATATTTTAAAAATAAAGCAATCCATAATTCAGATTAAATTGAAAATTCAAAGCATCAGTTTCCAAGTTATAAGTCTATCAAACAACCCTCGTGAGAAACAGTAATCAGATTTTCAACAGTTTCAATAAGCAGTTTGTCTACAGCCTGCATCTTCTAATTTAATGAAAAATAGACTGGTTGTAAGTGTACTTAAGTATCTCTTTCAGCTATAGCATTGTAACAGTAACTGTCCTATACCTATACCAGAAAAATGTACCGTACCAAATCCAACATTCCCTTATTTGAACCTAATACAGTATATAATATTATCTCCAGCAAAGGAGATTGTCACCTTGTCGTGGTGCTGGAGCTTGAGCACCACAATGATGCCATGAGCTAAACCGTGAAGGGACACCCAAGACGGGAAGGTCATGGAAGAAAGGTCAGACTAAATACGATCCATGGGGAAGATAACAGCAACCCACCCCAGTATTCTTGCCATGAAAACTAAATGGATCAGTACAACCAGAGATATGTCGGTATACCATCGGAAGATGGGACTCCCAGGTCGGAAGATGGTCAAAATGCTACTGGGGAGGAACAGAGGATAAGTTCAACTAGCCCCA
The DNA here is from genome assembly GCA_023362775.1 of Charina bottae. NCBI lineage: Eukaryota > Metazoa > Chordata > Lepidosauria > Squamata > Charinaidae > Charina > Charina bottae. Next base: position 104,687,337 of record JALMGJ010000004.1, read on the forward strand.
GGTATGATGACGTAGCTAGCTCAAAGCCGAAAGGATGGCTAGCAGCCGACAGTGCTGGTGGTGAATGATGAATCCAATGTTCTAAAGATCAACACACCATAGGAACCCGGAATGTAAGATCTATGAGCCAGGGCAAATTGGATCTGGTTATTGGTGAGATGGCAAGATTAAATATAGACATTTTGGGTGTCAGTGAACTAAAATGGACTGGAATGGGCCACTTCACATCAGATGACCACCAGATCTACTACTGTGGACAAGAGGAACAGAAGAAATGGAGTAGCCTTCATAATTAATAATAAAGTGGCTAAAGCAGTGCTTGGATACAATCCAAAAAATGATAGAATGATCTCAATTCGAATTCAGGATAAGCCATTTAACATCACAGTGATCCAAATATACGCCCCAACCACAGATGCTGAAGAAGCAGAAGTAGATCAGTTCTATGAGGATCTGCAGCACCTACTGGATAATATGCCAAAAAGAGATGTTATTTTCATTACAGGAGACTGGAATGCTAAGGTGGGTAGTCAAACGACACCTGGAATTACAGGCAAGCATGGTCTGGGAGAACAAAATGAAGCGGGACATAGGATGATAGAATTTTGCCAAGACCACTCACTGTGCATAACAAACACTCTCTTCCAGCAACCAAAAAGACAACTTTATACATGGACTTCACCAGATGGTCGACACCAAAATCAGATTGACTACATCCTTTGCAGCCAAAGGTGGCGGACATCTATACAGTCGGTAAAAACAAGACCTGGAGCTGACTGTAGTTCAGATCACGAACTTCTTATTGCACAATTTAGAATCAGACTAAAGAGAATAGGGAAGACCCACAGATCAATTAGATATGAGCTCACTAATATTTCTAAGGAATATGCAGTGGAGGTGAAGAATAGATTTAAGGGACTAGATTTAGTAGATAGGGTCCCAAAGAAAAAGAAAACCAAGAAGGCAAGATGGCTGTCTGCTGAGACACTGGAAGTAGCCCAAGAAAGAAGGAAAGCAAAAGGCAACAGTGATAGGGGGAGATATGCCCAATTAAATGCAAAACTCCAGAGGTTAGCCAGAAGAGTTAAGGAATTATTTTTAAACAAGCAATGCGCGGAAGTGGAAGAAGACAACAGAATTGGAAGGACAAGAGACCTTTTCCAGAAAATTAGAAACATCGGAGGTAAATTCCAGGCAAAAATGGGTATGATCAAAAACAAAGATGGTAAGGACCTAACAGAAGCAGAAGAGATCAAGAAAAGGTGGCAAGAATATACGGAAGATCTGTACAGGAAGGATAATAATATCGGGGATAGCTTTGACGGTGTGGTCAGTGAGTTAGAGCCAGACATCCTGAAGAGTAAGGTTGAATGGGCCTTAAGAAGCATTGCTAATAACAAGGCAGCAGGAGACGACGGTATCCCAGCTGAACTGTTTAAAATCTTGCAAGACGATGCTGTCAAGGTGATGCATGCCATATGCCAGCAAATTTGGAAAACACAAGAATGGCCATCAGATTGGAAAAAATCAACTTATATCCCCATACCAAAAAAGGGAAGCACTAAAGAATGTTCAAACTATCGAACAGTGGCACTTATTTCACATGCCAGTAAGGTAATGCTCAAGATCTTGCAAGGTAGACTCCAGCAATTCATGGAGCGAGAATTGCCAGATGTACAAGCTGGGTTTAGAAAAGGCAGAGGAACTAGAGACCAAATTGCCAATATCTGCTGGATACTGGAGAAAGCCAGGGAGTTTCAGAAAAACATCATCACCAAACAGAAAAACATCACCAAGTCATCTTGTCTGCCTCCTGAGGAATCTGTATAACGACCAAGTAGCAACAGTAAGAACAGACCATGGAACAACAGACTGGTTTAAGATTGGGAAAGGAGTATGGCAGGGTTGTATACTCTCACCCTACCTATTCAACCTGTATGCAGAACACATCATGCAATGTGCTGGGCTTGATGAATCCAAGGCTGCAGTTAAAATCGCTGGAAGAAACATTAACAATCTCAGATATGCAGATGATACCACTTTCATGGCTGAAAGCGAGGAGAAGCTGAGGAGCCTTATGACAAAGGTGAAAGAAGAAAGTGCAAAAGCTGGGTTGCAGTTAAACCTCAAAAAAATTATGGCAACCAGCTTGATTAATAACTGGCAAATAGAGGGAGAAAAAGTGGAGGCAGTGACAGACTTTGTATTTCTAGGCGCAAAGATCACTGCAGACGCTGACTGCAGCCAGGAAATCACAAGACATGTACTTCTTGGGAGGAGAGAAATGACAAATCTTGATAAAATAATTAAGAACACTGACAACAAAGGTCCGCATAGTTAAAGCAATAATATTCCCCATAGTAACCTATGGCTGCGAGAGCTGGACCTTAAGGAAGACTGAGTGAAGGAAGATTGATGCTTTTGAACTGTGGTGTTGGAGGAAAATTCTGAGAGTGCCTTGGACTGCAAGAAGATCAAACCAGTACATACTCCAGGAAATCAAGCCAGACTGCTCACTTGAGGGAATGATATTAAAGGCAAAACTGAAGTACTTTGGCCACATAATGAGAAGACAGGATACCCTGGAGAAGATACTGATGCTAGGGAAAGTGGAAGGCAAAAGTAAGAGGGGCCAACCAAGGGCAAGATGGATGAATGATATTCTGGAGGTGACGGACTCAACCGTGGGAGAGCTGGGGGTGGCGACGGCTGACAGGAAGCTCTGGCGTGGGCTGGTCCATGAAATCACGAAGAGTCGGAAGTGACTGAATAAATAACAACAATATATAATATTATAATATGCTATGCTGAAGACACTACCCTGAAAGCTGAAAATGCAAACGATTTGCAAGCTCTAATAATAAACGTTAAGGAGCAAAGTGAAAAAATGGGACTAAAATTAAATATGAAGAATACCAAATTAATGACAACAGGTAGAACAGCCAGCCTAAGAATTAGCAATGAAGACATCAAAGAGGCAGATAGCTTCTGCCTTTTAGAATCAACCGTCAATGGTAAACGAATAAGCAGTCAAGAAATACACTGCAGACTAGCTCTTGGTACAGCAGCCATGAAGGCCTTGAAAAAGATATTCAAATACTGTGAAGTCTCTATACCAGGGCTTTCCAAAGTTTTCCCGCGGCGACACACCAACCGCCATTGGTGTGTCGCCGCGGGAAAACCCGGAAGTGCCGCCATTGCAGCAGCATGCAAAAACCCGGAAGCGCTGCTGCCGCTTTCAGGCTTTTGCGAGCCGCCGTTGGTGTGTCGCCACGGGAAAACCCGGAAGCGCTGATGATGATCAGCGCTTCCGGGTTGTGTGGTGACACACCAGACTGTGTGTGGCGACACACTTTTGTGTCGCCACACACAGTTTGGAAAGCTCTGCTCTATACCTACAAAGATGAGAATCGTGCAAGCCATGGTATTCCCTGTGACACTCTATGGAAGCAAAGTTGGACTTTGAAGAAACAGGATAGGAACAGTATTGATGCCTTTGAACTTTGGTATGGGAGAAGACTCCTGAGAATACCGTGGGTACAAATGACCAGGCTCAAAATATCTTACTTCAGACACATTACATGAATACCTAGCTCTATGGAAAAGGGTCTAATGCTGGGAAAGATGGAAGGAAAGAGAAGTGGACGACCAGCAAGAAGGTAGATGGACTCAGTTACAGTGGTGATGAGTGCACTGTTAGACGACCTGGAAAACCAGGTTAGGGATAGATCGTCATGGAGAAAATCTATCTATGTGGTTGCTAAGAGTTTAAATGACTTGATGGCACATAATCAATCAATCAATATAAAATACTGCCACTTTAAACCTCGGGGAAAATTTCAATATCCAAAAGCATAAGAACAGAATTTGAAAACTGTTTTCATTTTTTTATTTTGCAAAATACACAAATGAGTAACAGTTTACACGGAGGAGTTACACTGTCTGAATAAACATAGTGAGACCAGCTATAGTGTTAATAGTGGATGTACATTTATTATTTTGTATAAAAAATGTTATTTGTTTGGTGAGAAAGTCTATAAAAACTGTATACTGCAAGCAATTTAGAGATACTCTATTGCTAAAAAAACCCCTCCCAGTTCCATATAAAAGTGCAGAAATTTAGGAACTAAGATTTCTTAAATTCTTAAAGGAATTTCCTTAAAGTCCGTTCTTGTGCAAAAAGTAAAATTAAACGTAAATCTCAAACCAAAAAGATTCTGGAATGTACATAAAAGACAAGCATGTTTTCTGACTTTTCCCCATTTATATGAACTACTTATCCCTTCACAGCAAGTAAAGCACTTAATTAGTAGGAGGCCTCATAGAAAGGCACTGAGGCATTAATAAGAATGAAAAGAAAAAAAGAAACATAGGAAAAAATGGAAGTGCCACTGAATAGAAAAGGCAAATACATACAGAGACACTAAATACTTTTATGAATTTTAGTAGGGCAGATCATTTGGCTTCAAAAGAGCAGTAATACCTATATTTTGTTAAAGTAGAAAAGCTAGGAATATTTTTAAATGGTTCCCAGTAATGCTGTCAGTTAAGAAAAGAGGACACTGCTGAATCTGAAACTAGTATTTTGAAGGTGTCCAGAAATTAAATTTTGTAAGCAATTCTTTAAAGATACTATTACAAAATTCTGTAAAAGCATTCAGTGTAAACTGGGCAATCTGATCTCTTTCCCATATATGTGATTGTAAAAGCTTTCTCCTAAGAACGTAGAGTCAACTATCACAGAATTTATAAAAGCTATTTCTATTTAAATGAGAAAAAATGGACACTTTGTTTTGCCTGTTGTACAAGTTAAAGCATCTTCTAAATTTTTTTCCTTTGAAAGCTTATAATACTATCAACACATAGGAACTTTGTTCTGCCACATATATTTGTTCTGACAATTCGCCTTTTGCCTGCATTTTATGATTTCAGAATTGTCCAAAATGTTAAGATTGAAACTAATAATTTGACCATACTGACCTCTATAACTTTAATTATGATTATATGATAGGCTAACGGCATCAGTATCTGATAATTCTTTACAATTACTTATATAAGCATTTTGTGCTTACCTTACGAGGCTGAAAATCATACTTCACACAGTGTTGAAAACCTTTGCCTTTTGACTTCAATGATGTGACTATTAAACAGTTACCAACAAAATGTGCAGAATAGCCAACACCTTTGCTGGTGCGAAAACTGAAAATTTAAGAAATATATTTTTAAAAAGCTTTCCAAGAAAATAAACTTTTTAGCAAAATAATGTTATGCATTTATTTTAAATTCATATTGATCAATAGAGTTCCTCCACAGAATTAGAAGAAAATCTTTCAAATAGTTGACAATACAAAGGTTTTTTAGTTATTTTCATATTAATGTCTAAATACTGAATTCTATAATAATGAAAAATAGTGTGTAACATTTTTCCATTCCGTAAAGTCACTTTTTTCCCCAAATGTTTACGTAGCTCCTAAATTTTGATGAACATTCAGAAACACTTTATTATGATTATCTGTTCTGACCTATATCAATACTTTCTCTTTTTACAGATCACAAACCGAAACTAAGTTTTAACAATTTGACTATTGCTATATGCACTACAGTACATACAGTAGATGAGGAACGATCTGAACTTATATCAAACCTCTTGGAACATTCTTCCAGTTTGTTTGTTTTTTTAAACAATACTCAGATTCTTCCCAAGAGAGAGATAATTTGTTATTGCATCCTTTCTTAAATCACCACGTTTTGCAGTATTTCAAATGCTACAAATAAATACGTTATCTTCATTATGACTTTTTAACATGGTTTTTGTTAGTATACAAAAATAAAGGAAGAAAGATAAAAGAAGAAAAATAAATAGAAAACAAAACAAAGCACATTATAATACATATTTCAAAGGCTCAGTTTTTAAATATGCCATTTGAACTTCACCATACAGAATAATATTAATCCATTACATTAATGAAAAGCAAATACATATACAGTTAGTCTCACTTAACGACTGCCTTGTTTAGTGACTGTTTCAAGTTACAAAAAAGTAACTTTATAACCAGTCCTCATATTTACAACCGTTGCAGCATCCCCACGGTCACGTGATCAAGATTCAGGTGCTTCACAACCAGCAGGCATTTACGACTATCAGTGTCCCACAGTCATGTGATTGCCATTTGCGTGCTTCACAGCTGGCTTCTGACAAGCAGAGTCAATGGAAAAGCCAGCAGTAAAATTGCAAGTTGCAGTCATGTGATGTCTCGCTTAATGACCGCTGGTGACTCGCTTAACAACTGTGGCAGAAGTGAGGTCGTAAGTCTGTTGCAGTCACGCGATGTCTCACTTAACGACTGCATCGCTTCGTGACAGAGTTGTAAATTGAGGGTGTCAGTATTGTAGGCTCAAGGATAGTAACAAATACAGAAAATACATTTTTTTTAACAAAATGCTTTTATTCTTACAAAAATAGAGTGAGCAGAACAAGTTGATTCATTATAATGTTTACAAAATCTATCCATAATGGGCAACTAAAGATAATACCGATAATCAGTGTGCCAGGGATGCTGTCAAAACGTAGACATTAAGATGTAATGAGGAAATTGGAAAAAAGCTTGCACAACTAGAATCTGTATCAGCATTCAAAATCACAATTATAAATATCTCATTAAAGCCAGATGGCAATTTTTTATTCACAGGAGTATTATTATAAATGTATTTTAGATTATGAAAGATTAAAAATCAATATATGTCTCATACCACTGAATGAGGACTTGGAGCTTTTCCTGTTTTCATAGATTCAATAGAATTATATTTAACATATATCATTTAAAAATAGTTAATCCCATCCTCAGTATCATAAGGTATAATTCCTTTCAGAAATATAGATTAGATCAGTTATGTCATGGGGGGCTCGGAGGCCGAGTCGGAGGATGAGGAAGGGCATCCGGGCCCTGGGACAGCTTCGGAGGGCATGCAGGCAGCGACGGGGGCAACGGACGAAGGTCCGTCTGGGCAGGCAGAGGAGGCAGGACTGGCCAATGAGTAGCAGGGTCAGGTAGACTCCAGCAATTCATGGAGCGAGAATTGCCAGGTGTACAAGCTGGGTTTTGAAAAGGCAGAGGAACTAGAGACCAAATTGCCAATATCCGCTGGATAATGGAGAAAGCCAGGGAGTTTCAGAAAACCATCTATTTCTGTTTTATTGACTATTCTAAAGCCTTTGACCGTGTGGATCATAACAAATTGTGGCAAGTTCTTGGTGGTATGGGGATACCAAGTCATCTTGTCTGCTTCCTGAGGAATCTGTATAACGACCAAGTAGCAAAACCTTTTTCACGTTAGCCTTTCCTCCATAAACACACATCATTCTCTCCTCCAATTCTTCCTATAACAACCCTTTGAGGTAGGTTGGACTGGGAGATGGTGAGAAGACATGCAGAAGACTATAGTTAAAGATTTTCTCTTTTCTTAGGATATTTCCATCTGGTTACAACAATACTGTATCTGAAAAGTCCTATGTCTTGTAGATAATTTTCTCTACTAAAAGAAGTAAGCAAGCAATTATTTAATTGAAACATAGAACAAGGCTAAAAATATTACAATCATACTTACCAATAAAGATATGGTTTATCCTTATCTACATTAATATTATTCAATGGATCCATGCGAAACCAAGTGTTAAGCGTAAACCCATTTTGATAAGGCCACTTGGCAATAGGAGGCAATGCAATTGCCTATGGAAAAAATAAAAACAAAGTTAGTTATTGGCTTATAATACTAAAGAAGTTTTGCAAAAAAAAAAAAGTAATTTGCAATCTCAGAACAGATTTACACACTATTCCATGTCATCCCATCATAATTCACACAAGGAGACTAGAATTTGGAAGACAGATGGGAATACAAAATCACTCTGGGCTTGTTTTTTTCTGCCCACTTTCCATTTCTTTCTTTAGTGTAGATATGTAATGCACATGACCCAGTGTTTCTAAGGCAGAGCTTTCCAAACTGTGTGTCGGGACACGTTGGTGTGTCGGCTGCAGTGTCTGGGTGTGTTGCGGCTGCTGCTGCCTCCGAGCCCTGCCAGGATTCCACGCAGGTCTTAGTGCCTGCCTTGTGCCTTGCCGCCTCCAAACCTGCCCTGCCAGGATTCCGCGCAGGTCCTAGTGCCTGCCTTGTGCCCTGCTGTAAGAGTGTGTCGCAAAATGATGCATGTCTAAAAAGTGTGTCACCAATATGAAAAGTTTGGAAAGCTCTGTTCTAAGGGATAAAATATGCAGCAGAATCTACCTAGTAACTATTTTACCAAGAAATATCATCTTAAATCAATTCCTTTCTCAGACATTAAGGCTTCTGAATGTATACAAACTAATTCTATGTAAGTAAAAGAATTAAACACAGTATTTCCACTTGGCTTCTGGAATCTTAGTTATACAGTAGAAGAGAATTTAATTTTTACTATGAACAATAAATTATTGCTTAAAACTTACTGCAGCACTGCAGCCTGGAAAGTTGAAAAAGGTGTCAGGACCATGCCTCTGTGGCATCTGATTAAGGACTGACAATAGCTTGACTGCATGTCTAGGCTATCAAAAACAAAATTGTACAATTATTTTATTTTATTAATTTGTTAGGTTTATATCCCACCTCTCCTTCAAGAATTCAAGACAGCATACATAGAACTTCCTCCTCCAATTTCCCCCAGAAGAACCACTCCATGAACTAAATTGGGCTGAAAGTTACAGGCTTAAATAAGTTAGCAGTGAATTTCCCTGATATGTTTGAACCTGGGTCTCCCCAATCTTAGCCCAGAGCTATAACCACTATGCCACCAGTATCTATAATTATAATTAGATGTTAATTTTAATCACTTTACAACAAAGTATATTAGCTGGTATCTAGTTTTCCAAATAGACTAAAAATTCATTTTAAAGAAGTTATCAGAAGCTGACTTAAAATTTTTAAAAAAACCTATTTGCTAAATGTTTAATTTCATGCAATGTAGTACCTTAATTAAGCAATTCATAACTATATTTGCATTAGCTACAGCTTACCCAGATTCCATTTTCACCACGAAGCATGCTGAACAAAAGCTTCAATTCCTTAACGGTAATGCTGTAGCTGGCAAGAACCCCCAACATGTCAACGAGAAGGTCTTCAAAGAAAAATAAAATTACTCTAATGCTTCCTTAAATCTTTATATAAGTAATATTTCACAAGTAGAAACTGGATTGACTGTTAAAACTAACAGTTCTGAATGCTAGGTTTCCCAGCAATTAATACCGTGTCTTGCAAAACTCAGAGGAATCATAAGCCCCAACAATTTATTGTGACGTTTCTTAGATCTGCCATGACAGAAAACCCAAACCACTTGTGCAATTGAATGGGCAGATGAAAAGTTTGTATTATTAGCTTTTCCCTTCTTTTCACTAAAAAAGTTCAACAACATAGAAAGATTTTCAATAAAGTAATACTGATCAAGAGAAGAATCTTCACTACTTCACCAGCTTTCTGAAATGATCATAGATCATTTTGTAACTATCTGGAAGGTGAAAACTATCACCTTTAACCATAATTTGAAGTAGGAATATTATTTTTTTACTCTTAAGATTTCTATTATACTTACAGGTAGTCCTCACTTAATGTAATAGAATGTGAGAATGACCTTGGAAGACGGGGGAAGAGATGCTACCTAGGGAACGATCAGATAAAAGTGGGAGGAGCCTGCAACTGAGTAAGGGACAGAGAAAGAAACTTGGAACGGATCTGCCCTAACTTGGCAGGCTGTAAAAAGAGATGGCAGGAGATTTATACTTTCAGACTTGCAAGATTGATGTCAGCCTCCCAGGTAAACCAGACAGGAAACACGACCAGACGAGCTACTTCTACTTTATTGTTACGCTACATTAACAGAATCTTGTAAGTCTGAAAGTTTACCACCCTAAATTCAAATTGACAAACTTTTCTCTGACTAAAAATAAACTGAATACAAACTTCCAAAATTATATTTTTGAGAAGATAAAAAATCATTTTAAAAAGGGAGTCTGAGAAAATGATCTCAGCAATAGTCATAATCTACAGACATATTTCTTTAAAATACATAATTTCATTAATTGCAAAGTATTCTGAATCTGTGTTTTTTTAATCCTCAACCTGTATCTCCTCCACATCTTCAGATAATGTCCTTTAATAATTAATCAGTTCATACACAATGTTCAAAAATATCTGGATTATGATAATCTTATTATAAGATTTATACCTGCAATCATATCATCCACAGTACTCATCTTCAATAGCACTTGTTCAATTAAACCAACTTCTGTGCTGGTCTGTAAATTCCGGACACTTTTACGAAGGATGGCAGTGAACATACTCCAAATTTCTGCTTGACATGTTACATCACAGTGCTCTAAAAGTTCTGACATGCATATGATACTTTCTGCATCTTGAATTATAAAGTTCATCTCTAGATCAAATTCTCCACCAACCAACTGAAAATTTAAAAAGAAAAAAGAAATTGTTAATTTACTAGATCTTTATAAGATTCAGGCAAACTAACTCGTTCTTGATGTTTATAGAAGAGTATTACAAAGTATTCTATAACCTATGAAAATGAATGTACTCTTAAGGGATTTTCAACATTTTCTTTATTCACTGTCATTCTAGAGTTGCAACCTAGATGCTTATTTGTAAATAGTCTGATATTAATTAAAATATATGACGATAAGTTAAGAGCATAATGACAAATTATACTTTAAAATCGTAATATGTGTATCTATGATCATATATACTCTAGAGTGTGTGACAAAGGCTAAATTAATTTTTAAACAAAATTCCATTTCTCACCCTATGCCAGCATTTTCAAACTAAAACAAAAGAAAGGTATTAAATATGCCTAGAATATTCTTAAGGAAGCTGAGTTAATGCAATGGCAAATTTTAGATGCCAATAAACTCTGTCAGCTATCATTCATACTAAATACATTTTCCTCTTTTAATTAAATGAGCTTTTGTTACCAGAGAAAAAACTTCCATATATTGACTTATTGAGGTGCCCATTTTATTTGTTTGTTAGTTTTTATTTCCAACCTTGTATCTTACCAGGTTCAAAGCAATTTTAATTTAATAAAATAATAATTGTCATAAAAATCATTAAAAGCATTCCATTTGGAATGTCATTCCAAAACAATAACATTCATTTTAAAAAACATTAAAATAAAACCATAAGCCTAACCTGAGCCTTCATAAATCCAATGGTAAAAAGAAATGAGCAAGACTTAATTTCCAAATGCTGAATCAGATTTAAAAACCCCACAGTCTCAACACCGAGACCCAGCACAATATCCTTTACCTGTTATCCTCCTTTCCTTAGAGTTATATTTAGAGGCTGATGACCATAATCTTTTTCCATTGAAGAGAAATAAATAATAGGCTCCTCCAGCCCAGAATCACTCACAATAAGGAAAGCATCAGAATCAGGATGGGTGTAACACTTTAAAGCAGCAAATCTTAAAATACACCATGATTATGGATGAAACACAGGCCCTGCCTTTTCTGGAGCAGTGAAACACTCTGGATCTCATTTAACCTGGAAGCTATTCTGGGATCAGGTTTATAAGACAGAGAAGCCTTTACTGACCAATTTTTTTCCAACCAGTGGATATTCTCCAAGAGACTTTGGGTGCTCTTAGCTGTTAATTTCCAGATGTCAACTAGAACATGCATCAAAAATCTTATGGTCATTAAAATAAATGGGAAAATCAAAGAAAATTGGAAAGTCATAGGAAAAAAGATCACACAAAAAAAGAAAAATATCATTAAAAAGGGTCATAGGGAAAAAAAAACCTCTCTCTTGCTTCACTATTAAATACTTAGTTTTTGAAGAAGAAAGCACAAAGAAAATTGCTTAATGGAAAAATAAAAATTTGTTCAGATTGCAAAATTTGATTATTAACAAGACGAATATAATATCTTTTGAGACTTACAATGTCTTAGTCCACCTAACTGGTAACAATATCTTCAAACAAGTAGTATATTAAAAGAACTGCAGAAACTAAGGGGAACACTTAGAGACTTGATTGAATTTGAAAATCTTATAATATGTAATTCTGAACATCTGCTGGTCATATTTATAAATTGCTGGTGAAGTATGACTCCAAAACAAAGATTGTATGATTAAATGGATGAAGAATGGAAGAAGAACATTACAATTACACCCAATATGCTTAGAGAAAATTAGAGTTTAGATCTTCAATGTAACTTGGCCATTCCAAAATAAGTGAACCGCTTGTCATCATTAATTGTCTTGTAGACTTTGTTGAATGTTTGGGAGCATTGTCTTGCTTTCACTTTCACTTTCACTTCTGCTTCAGCTGATAGATGGTCTGACAGTCTCCTACAGAATCATTTGATATAAAGCCTAATTCATGCTTTCTTCGGTGATGGCAGGTCCTGAGGCAGCAAAGCATTTCCAAATGATGATACTACCATGTTCATACTTGAAAGCTGGTATGAGATTCTTATTGTGGAATGCAGTGTTTTATTTCTGCCAGATATACAATGTACATATAGCCTAGTAGAAAAGTAGCCTTATAGTAGAAAAGTTCTACTGTTGACATATCAGTCCACAGAACTTTCCTCCAGAAGTCAGAAAATGCTTTTTGCAAAAAAGTTCTCACATGAATCCCATTTTCAACCATCACTTTGCTAACAATGGAGTCATTGAACACTGACCTTAGCCAAGGTGAGAGAAGTCTGAAGATCCCTGCATGTTGTTTTGAGGTTCATCGTGATCCTAGAGGAATTTACACTGTGCCCTTGCAGTGATTTTAATAGGACAGTCACTTTTGGAAAGATTTACTTGTCTGAAATTCTCTCTGTTTCAAGATTTCATCTCTGACTATGGGTTGCTGAAGCTCCAGGGCTTTAGAAATGGTTTTGTAATTTTTTCTATGACTTTTTTTTTACAAAAGTCTTTAGAAATTTATTTTAAGCAGGGAAAGATGTGCCTATACAGCCTGTGTGGTGAGAAATTCATTGTGATGGCAGAAGCCAAATTTGGTAAGATTTGTACAGGGATAAATTATTTATATATTTTCTATCCCGCCTTTATTATTTTTACAAATAACTCAAGGCAGCGAACATACCTAATACTCCTTTCCCCTATTTTCCCCACAACAGCAACCCTGTGAGGTGAGTTGGGCTGAGAGAGAGTGACTGGCCCAAGGTCACCCAGCCGGCTTTCATGCCTAAGGCGAGACTAGAACTCACAGACTCCTGGGTTCTAGTCCGTTGCCTTAACCACTACACCAAACTGGATAGAAAATAAATAAATAATAAATAGAGATAAATCAGGCCCAAATCAGAACTGTTTATGTAATAAACACCCACCACACTTTGGCATTATTTGTTCACTCAAAGTCTCTTTATATATCACTAGAACCTTAATTAAGAGAACTGTACTGTATATAGTGCAATCAAAAGCTAGTAACAACACAGCTTTTCTAGAAACCATATGGGGCAGGATAGGTTCATGCCATCTGTATTACCTAATGTATTATTACCACATTGTTGTCTTGGTTTTAATATTGTTTTATTGTTGTAGTCTATCAGGAGCCCATGCAGATTATGATGATACATAAATGACAGAAATAAAGTATTTTTTCATCTCCAAATCCTATCTAACCCTATATTTAGACTAAAGCTCAGTAGACCACTCTCCTATTTATACAAAAGGTGTTGAGCATACATTTTTCAAGAGCTTACCTCAATTATTTAAAAAAATAGTAACATCCAGAAGCAGTTTTATTGGTTAACTATCTACACTGGTTTATCTACAAATAAAACAGTCACCACACAGAATCCATCTATAGGTATTAATACTGTCAGAGAAATAATGGTACCATGAGCATTTCACAACAGTCTCCAGTGGCACATATATTAATAAACATCTTACAGCAACTGTCAAAACAATTACTTTTTAAAATTTTATAATAGCAGGGGCTAAACAAGATAGTGTTATAATAATTTTCAAGCATCTTTCACATAGCATCTTTTTTTTAATCATCTCAAAAGAATAAAACTCCAGCAACAATAAAACCTGAAAACAAGAAACTAAGTTGTTCATTATTATCTCTCTTTATCACTCTCTTTAAAGACTGATTTTAACACTTCAATGCTTTGCATGAAATAGGCTTGATTAACTTTCATTTCCTAAGATTTTAACTGTGATCTTCATTTGCAAATCTATATATAGCTGTGCTTGTAGTAAGTAAAGAACCACAACGGGGTACTTGATGTCGTTCTGTGTTTGACATTTGACCTTCAACATCAGTCTTCATCAAGAGGGTTAACTCCCCTCATTAATTCAAAGCCCTTTCCTCTTCATGAAAAACTGTGTCCCCATCTACAAGCAAATCCACACAATTAATATGAGTTCCTAAACACAGCACAAGCCAGTATCTTTGGGGAAGCTGGAGAGAAAAAAGTAGCTCTACATTCTTTACTATTTATATGTCCTGAGCCTTTTCCTCTTCCTTCAACTGAAGTTCCTCACTTTACAAGACATTTAGAAGCACATTTAGTAGTATTTGCAAATGGACTTGGCCATAAGTATTCATTGCGTATTTGTCTTTTGCAGCAAAAACAACAAAGAACAAGCAAAACTTTGGCAGGTGACAGCTCTCTTTATCAGATGCAAAATGTATAATTGTGAAAGAAAGAGAATACCTTGGGAAAGAAGGTGAAAGGAGACATGAGAGACAGAATAGTTTAACAAAATAACCAAGCATAACACTGCTTTCTCAGTAATATAGTCTAATAAGAAAACTTGGTCTCTGGTTCCTAAGAAATAGTGTTAAATATGAATTCTAGTTCAACTCTTTCACAGTGAAATCAGTATCTCTTATTATCTTTTATTCAAGAATGCCACTTTAAGAGTGTCCTAGATGGCTGAAATGTTTCCTGCTGGTTTTGGATATTATTTCTGATGTCAACTTTTTATTAATTTATCCTTCTACACAGACACTGCCCAGTTTATGTAAAGTAAAGTGTCATGGGCATTGCCAACAGATGATGGCATACACAACACTGGAGGAGAAGCAAATATACATTCCCCTGAAGTTATGATTGATGTTACAGATCCTGTAGCAGTGTTATCACTATATATATATATAAAAGCACAGTTGTCATCTGGATTTGCCACAGGATTTGGTTCCTATATCTGTTTCCCTGTGGCATGATATAACAACATGGCACGCTATTACTACAGGTCAAAGCACATTCAAATGTATTATCAGTAATTTATAGCCCACCATGTACAATGTTTTTCTTTCTCACATTTTGCATGGAAGTCCCATGCTGCATACAACTTCATACAACTGTTAACCAGTAATAATAGAGCACCAGTTACAAAACCAGCTCAATTTAATCATTTCCTCATGAAACATTCAAAATTACTGATCTAAAGATCAACAAGTTTTTAAAATTATATTATTACTATTTTTGATGTTATTGTTCCTGCTCCGGCTCTACGGTAAGTTTTGTCCTTATGAAAAATAGGGACATCAATGCTGCAGGAAGTAAGCATTTTATATCTCTGAATTGGTAGGTATAATCTGATAGTGATGACACAAATCACTAGAAAATGCATTCAATCGATTTGGAACTGAATTTGTATTGCACACTGCAGGAATCCCTAACCCTAACCCTAACCCTGCATAATGAGGGCCACCTGTTTGGACATCAGCATTCAGAAGTCAGTAAGAGATTTAACAGTAAGATATTTAGCCCAAATGAGACAGCAAAACAGGCAACTAAAAAAAAATTAAACTACTCTTAGTAACAGCCCTCTCTCCTGAAACAAGGAAGGACAATATATACAAATAACAATAACTAAATTGACACAACACAATAACAAAGACCAAATATCCCACAATACAGTTTAAGAGAGCCAGTTTGGTCTAGTGGTTAAGGCAACAGGCTAGAAACCGGGAGACTGTAGTTCTAGTCCCACCTTAGGCATGAAAGCCGGCTGGGTGACCTTGGGCCAATCCCTGTCTCTCAGCCCTAGGAAGGAGCCAATGGCAAACCAGGAGACTGAGAGTTCTAGTCCCGCCTTAGGCATGAAAGCCGGCTGGGTGACCTTGGGCCAGTCACTCTCTCAGCCCAACTCACCTCACAGGGTTGTTGTTGTGGGGAAAATAAGAGGAGGAAAGAATATTAGATATGTTCACCGCCTTGAGTTATTTATAAAAAATAAAAAATAAAGGCTGGATAAAAAAATCTTTAAAAAAACCATATTTATTTATTTATTTATTTATTTATCACATTTATATCCCGCCCATCTCCCTCACAAGGAGGGACCTTAGCCAATGTCTGAGCCGCACACACTGTATTAAGCCATACTGTGTTTATTCGGTCCTGACTCAATGTAAGGTGAACTCTGCCAAACAGTCCTACAATAATCTTATCCAAATGTTAAGAAAGAGCCCTTCTTATTTTATACTGTAGAGATTTTTATCCCGATTTTGTTTAAGTAATGAAGATGTAGGAGACCTCTTAATGACTAAAGATTATACTTAAAATATTGAGGGCCACAAAGTGAATGGACTACCTTCTATATGTGAATAGTCCTAAGTTTCTGCAAGGAGTTGGGAGAGGTCTTTTTTATGTCTATTTATGCCTCTTTTAGGGCATACACTACAGTTTCAGGTGTTTTCAAAATGGCAGGTAACTGTGGTATTAGTATCAAAGGTGACTCCAAGGGCCACAAAAAGAGGAACTGCAGGTGGTCTACTCTGAAGTATTGCATAGCAGCACATACAGTTTCCTCTATCCTTGTAAACATTCTATGAGGTAAATTGCCCAATTTAATTTATAAGTTCAAATGGTAATTTCAACTTCAGTCTCTCCAATTCTAGTCCAATATTCTAAATCAGAGCTTTCCAAACTGTGTGTCGCGACACAAAAGTGTGTCGCCACACACAGTCTGGTGTGTCGCCACACAACCCGGAAGCGCTGATCATCATCAGCGCTTCCGGGCTTTCCCGGGTTTTCCCGGGGCGACACACCAACTGCAGCACGCAAAACCCGAAAGCAGCAGCAGTGCTTCTGGGTTTTTGCGCGCTGCCGCACTTCCGGGTTTTCCCGTGCGACACACCAACGCCAGTTGGTGTGTCGCCGCGGGAAAAACTTTGGAAAGCCCTGTTCTAAATATTACACTGCACTATATGAAATACATTTATGTACACCATTATTATTATTATGATAATATTTATATCCCAGTAGCTCAAGGTGACTTCATACAGTGGTACTTAAAAGTTTGTGAACCCTTTTGAATTTTCAATATTTCTGCATAAATATGACCTAAAATGTGATCTGTTCTCCACACAAGTCTTAAAACTAGATAAAGAGAACCCAATTAAACAAATGAGTCAAAAACATTATACTTGTTCATTCATCTATTAAGGAAAATGATCCAAAGCTCCTCTACAAGGAGTAAAGAGAAGAAACAGAGAAGTTATACCTTTAAGTATGCTTGCTTGCTTGCATTTTATGTATGTATGTATGTATGTATGTATGTCTTTTTCTTGCTAAATCTCTTCCCATATGTCCTATAAACCATGGCTCTTTCCTTGAACGTAAGCCAATAGCTTATTCAATTATCAGTTCTGATTGGGACACTCACAGGGAGAGAACTATTGCTTGAGTGAGCGCTGACCACTATGACCTACTATTGGAGGGGAAAAAAGGAAAGGTGAAGAGGAGGGTTCCCAGAACCCCAGGATGGTGAAGTAGCCAATAGGTACTGGGCTCTCCCCACAGAGTCACCCAACTGCATTGCTAAGAGAATAGTTGGCAAAGAGAATCATATATTATTCAACTAGGCACTGCAGGTTGCTGATGGATTGAGGAGAAAAACACTACCTTAAAACCAGAATGGCAAAGATGACTTATGCCTGTCTCATTCTTAAACCTGCCAAGATCATCTAAAGAAAGCCTCAAAACAGCTTTATCAAGCCTTGGAACTCATGACTTCAAAGAGCTGATCAAGAATGATTTGAATGGCCAAACTAGATATATGTTTTCTGATACGTGAAAGGAAACACATGCTTATCATTATTTATTTATTTACAATCTTGAATAATTCTAATTAAGCAAGACAAAAACAGGATTACAAGATCAACATAAATAGTAAAAACTCTCAAATCAATTACCCATGATAGATGACATTATTCCGATCAACTGGGGCCAATGGAACTTTGACGTAAAACAGCTTTTACTTGTTTCCTAAATACTAATAATATAGGGCTGCACGTACCTTAAGGGGAAGGGTTTTCCAAAGTGTGGGGGCTATTCCACTATATACTGTATATATGCACATAGCTCAGTAAGGTGTTTGCATTTTTTAATTCTCAGAGAAAGATAATTAAGCATTTCAGCATTATATAGGTGGACTGCTGGGGTATTAACCAATGTTATGATTAAAGCAAAGAACAGTTCTACTATCTTAGATTAATGGCCCATTAACCAAGCATTATATCTGGCACAGCAAGATTTTAAAAATGTCCAATTTCTTAATTGTTCAGCAGGTACAAACTCTTTCAGAGTAGCCTTTAAATGGAATAAATGAGCTGTGGAGTCTACCTCAGATAAGTTACAATAGTTATATGTGAGGTTAATTATGACTCCATCACAGCAGGTTCTTAATTCCTGGTGAAAGTGTGCTATTTCAAAATAAAGATACCATGCCATATAATTGACTTTAAAAAAAATAACATTTTATGTGAATGACATCATATGCCATTCAGATTTTTTCCTCTAACTATTGCACACTCTATTCTGAAACAGAATAAACTCCCTCATCTAGTTTTTTATGTTCAGTGCTATCCAAACATCTGGTATAAAACTTGTTGATAATGCCCAACCGAGGAAAAGATGATGCCTTCCAAAACTAAACTTCAGGTCTTTTGAAGAGGCATGAAAATGTAGTGCATGGAAAGTTCATTTATGCTAACATTTGTTGAGAGACAGCATGGTCCTTTCAGGAAATTTCTGAATTTTCATTCTGGCAATTTTCCTTTTCGGATAGTGGAGAAAGGAACAAAGGGATCAGATATCTGTAACCTGATTACTAATTAACATGGAAGATTTACTTGAAGAAGTGGAAGTAGCAGGAACATTGGAGGAAATGCTGGAGTTCTTTTTTTTTTTTTTTGCTTTTGTTTCTCCTTTTATTCTTACTCATTCTCTTTTTTTTTTTCCAGATATAATTTTTTATTATTACATTCAACATAAAACATAAACAAAACATATAACACATAACAATGATCATATATAACACATAACAATGGTTACATTTATGTATATATATTTACATTTGATTTTATATAATTATTTTTATTATATTTAATACAATGTATCCTTCCTTACATTATATTATTTATTTAGTTCCTAAACAAAGAGATAACCAGAAGCACAATTCCAAGAAATCAAATGAGGAAAAAAATGGAGGAATGCAGAAGAAGCCAGTGTGGCTACATTCAAAAGCTTAATGGAGTTCTGAAAATAAAAAAGCCATATATAAGAAATGAAAAGGTTACAAAGGAAGAGTATAGATACATTAGGTAGCCTGGAACTGGAGACCTGTTGTTAGGAAAGTAAAAGTTCAGAATTAGCTGAGGTAAGTGAAGGCCACTAACAAACTGAGCTTCTTCAGTAATGTTCAGAATAAAAGGAGAAAAATAAAAGTATTGATTGACTGATTGATTGATCAAATTTATATGCCACCCATCTCACTGTACCAATGACTCTGAATGGCTTACAAGTAAAAAGACCATTAAAAAATCCATTGAAAAAATATACAAAGTTAAAAATTAAAAATATGGAGAGACCGTCCTCAAGCCACCAATCTGAGTACAGGACCCAGAATAATGGATTTAAGTGACAGAAAGGCAGATTCCAATTGAATATTTTTTTAATTTACTTTATTAAATATATTATGGCCGCCCACTCAGAACATTCTGGATGGCTTGTGTCATGGTGAGCTCCAATTCAGAGGCGGAGACCAATAATGTGCAGTCAGCTTCAGCTTCAGAGGGAGAGACTGACAACGTGCAACCGGAGTTACCGGCAGCACTGCCACCCGAGCAGTGTCCGCACAGCTGCCGCCGGTCTCTGAAGATGAAGAGGCTGAGTTGCCACCCCCTCCCAGTGCGAGGACTCGCCATGCACAGCAGACAGCAGAGCAAAAGCACTCTGTGAGGTTACTCGCAAGGAAGGAGCCTCACCCTCCTAGATGAGCCACACCGGGGTTGCTCTCATTTAAGAAGAGCAATGAGCTCAAGCCTCTCCACTGGTGACAACCATTTACAAACCCAGACTCTGCGTGCCTTGCCTTTGGACTCAAACCATGTGACCCTAACCCTGACCTGGACCAGCTGATGACCTTGCTACGTTTTTGGACCCTTGGATTTCGCCTGACTGCTCTTGTGCCTGCTGCTTGGATTTTGGACCATCTCTCTAGGCAAGTGTGCTGGACTTGTGGGGACTTGATTTCTTTTGTGCGCATGTGTGCGTTCGCACATACCTTTCCTTCTGCTGCTTGCTATTTGCTTAAAACCGATCTAGTAAAAGTTTGCAACTACCTCCCCATGTGCTTGTGTGTGCTTGGCCTGGGACAGGGTTAGGGTTACAATAGCCAAATATACAATTAAAACAGAAAAAACATGAAACTAAACATGGCAGCCCAGATTAAAAATAACCATAACAATAAAAACATGACAGCGGCTCTACAGGCACACTACCCCCACACCTGGGAACAGAGCCAGGTCTTAAGACCTTTCAGAACCACAGGAGAGTGGGCACATATGTATCATATGCATCTCTGGGAGGATGCTGTTCCAGAGTGTAGGGGCACTGATAGAGAAAGCATGCTTCCTCAGCCCCACAAGATGACGAGGTTTAATTGAGGGGACCTGGAGAACACCCACTCTGCCCAAATGTATTGGGTGGGCAGAAACAATTGGAGATAAGTGGTCTCTCCGATAACCAGACCCTATGCCATGAAGGGCTTTATAGGTAACAACCCTCACCTTATTAGAATATTAGAAAACCTACTTATCAGTGAGAGCAGTTTAACAATAGAACAAACATTGCCTAGAGAGATAATAGGCTTCCCTTTGCTGGATGTGTTCAGAGGCCAAACAACTGTCTTGGATGTTTTATTTTAGTTTCCTGCACTGAGCAGGGGGTTGGATTTGACGGTGTCCTAAGAGATCTCTTGTTGTACTCCTGTGTGTGGATGATATTGCAATACTTTTTCTGTCCCAGCACATTTGAAATAAATTCATACTTATTTAATATCTACCGCAAAGCAGAACTTTTTACTATTAATTATTAGAAAATGAAAGTTACAGTCTTTGCAAAGAGACTTAACATTTGAATGACTCTTCTGAATACTATCTTGCTTCCCTCTTTGTTTATGTAACGGTTCTTGAGTATTTCTGCCAAGGTCAACTCCTTTATTCTGTACAATGCCTTTATCTGGTGTCCTCCCCCTTTCACCTGCTGTGTGGCACTATATAGAGCGCCACGGAGATGACCTCTGACAAACTATTCAGAGGTTACAACGTGCAAAAACATGCTTTAAGCCCAAGAAACAGGGAAAGTGTTAGTAAGAGACTCAGTCTGGCTGTGCCCTGACGCTCTGGGGTATTAGAGGGAGAGAAGGGGAAACACAGTCAGGCGTGCAAGATTCTGTTCTAATCAACTTTTGGATTCTGTTTCCTGAACTGGTCAACCTCAAAGGACCGAAAGATAGGAATTTCACATCCTATGTCCTTATTTGCCAGCAGAATGGGAATAACAACAACAACAATAGAAAATAAGCTCTATAGCACTAGTTCCTATCTTTGCAGTTTTTAGAGCATGTGAATAGGAAACTGACAGCCACTGCTCTTTGGATATATAATTCAAAATCAACTATCTCAAAAATAAGAAAAGGGGAAACATAAAATATGTAAATTCCACATTCAAAACAATTAATGATAAAAGAGATAAAAATCAGAGCTCCTATAATTACAAAGGATAGAGATTAACAATGTAAGGTTCTGGAAATAGGAGCACTGCTCTCTAAGAAACTTAGGAAACTGTTCTGCATATAGATCCGAAATTGATAAAATTGTCTGAACTTACATACAGTCACTGGATATCAGTCAATGAAGAAAATTTAAATATACAGAAACTAAAAAAAAAAAAAACCTTAAAATGATAATTAGATATTTACTTATGTATCCCAAGTAACAATTCCTTGAACCAGAATTTATTTATTTATTTTATTTATTTATTTATACTTTAATTTCTATTACCGCACCATCTCCCCCAACGGGGACTCTGGGCTGTTTACACACATAAAAATTTAAAAATTATCTTATAAATAATTATAAAAATACAATATATAATCATTATTAATAATAATAAATTAAATATGTAAAATCCAAGAGGCGATACCATGATCTTCTAAAAGGGCTCTATGGCACCAGCCATCCCCATGAAGAACTATTCCTATTCCCATCCCAAGCGAGGCGGCAAAACCAGGTCAAGTTCTTCCGGAAGGACAGGAGCGACGGAGCCTGCCTCACCTCTGGGGGCAGAGTGTTCCAAAGGGCAGGTGCCACAGCCGAGAAGGCTCGCCTTCTGGACCCCGTCAAACGAAACTCCCTTAACAACGGGGTCCGAAGCATGCTACACAATCGAGTGGGACGGTTTGAAATTATGGGGATGAGACGGTCCCTCAGATACCCTGGTCCCATGCCATGTAGGGCTTTAAAGGTCATAACCAACACCTTGAATTGTACCCGGAAGCATACCGGCACCCAATGCAGCTGGCATAGCAGAGGTGTCACATGGGCCGATCTAGGGGCACCAATAACTGCACACGCAGCCACATTTTGGACCAGTTGAAGCTTCCAGATACTCCTCAAGGGTAGCCCCATGTAAAGCGCATTGCAGTAGTCTATATGGGAGATGGCCAGGGCATGAGTGACTTTACGGAGGGATTCCCGGTCCAGGAAAGGGTGTAACTGGCACACAACACTAAGTTGTGCAAAGCCCCTCCTGGCCACGACTGCCACCTGCTCTTCGAGCAGGAGTCGTGAGTCCAGAAGGACCCGCAGATTCCGCACTGAATCCGAATTTCCTTTCTGATTCAATTTCATCTGCTTTTTGGTTTCTGGAAATTCACCACCTTAATCTGAAACTGAACAGATAGAACAGTTTTTGCTTTTTCCTTCTCTCAATCACAGCACACACACACTTGCTGCTTATTTTACTTCTGGAACTCTCCCAGGTAAAGGTTTTTTTCAATCTCAGCAAGGAAGGATTGAGGGGGTTCTCATTCTTGTCTGCATGAGCAAGAGCACATTTGAAATGGAATGTTGATTCTTTTCCCTGTCTGAGAAGTCTGGCAGAGATGGGCTAGGAGGGGGCCACCCTCACAACAATATTAACTCAGTTCCTTGGAAGAGTACCTATCTACTAAGGAACAGTTTCACTTCGAACAATGGAAGTTTGGCTGCAGCTAGTAAAGGTAGGATTAAGATAAAGTTTGGCAGATTTTATTATATATTTTATTGTAGGACTAAAACAAAATGTAGGACTTACACTTTCATGTGCCTGCAATGTGCTTTATGTTTATAATGTATTATTCCACTGCTTTCTGGTCAAATTATCATAATAAAAATGACCACGATGAATGAAATTAATCGGAAAAAACTGTTAATGGTAGCACCTTACAGCAGTTTCCAGGATATGATGTTTTCACACTAGTCACACCCCCTTATCCATCCATGACTACTCACAAATGCCTGTATCTCATCCTGTATCCCTTGTTGTTACCAAAAAAAGGCTTTAGGATGAGTGTAAACATTTACAAGGTAAGTATTTAATCATAAACAGGGTTCTCTCATTTTCTTTCCAGGTCTGTTCTTCAACAACTACTGTATACCTGAGTATCAAACTGCATTTTCACTCTATTGGTTTGGTTCTGTTGTTTATTCGTTCAGTCGTCTCCGACTCCTCGTGACCTCATGGACCATCCCACGCCAGAGCTTCCTGGCGGCCGTCACCATCCCCAGCTCCCCCATGGTCGAGTCCGTCACCTCCAGAATATCATCCATCCATCTTGCCCTTGGTCGGCCCCTCTTCCTTTTGCCTTCCACTTTCCCTAGCATCAGCATCTTCTCCAGGGTATCCTGTCTTCTCATTATGTGGCCAAAGTACTTCAGTTTTGCCTTTAATATCATTCCCTCAAGTGAGCAGTCTGGCTTGATTTCCTGGAGTATGGACTGGTTTGATCTTCTTGCAGTCCAAGGCACTCTCAGAATTTTCCTCCAACACCACAGTTCAAAAGCATCTATCTTCCTTCGCTCAGCCTTCCTTATGGTCCAGCTCTCACAGCCATAGCTTACTACAGGGAATACCATTGCTTTAACTATGCGGACCTTTGTTGTCAGTGTGATGTCTCTGCTCTTAACTATTTTATCAAGATTTGCCATTGCTCTCCTCCCAAGAAGTACACGTCTTCTGATTTCCTGGCTGCAGTCAGCGTCTGCAGTAATCTTTGCGCCTAGAAATACAAAGTCTGTCACTGCCTCCACTTTTTCTCCCTCTATTTGCCAGTCATCAATCAAGCTGGTTGCCATAATCTTGGTTTTTTTGAAGTTTAACTGCAACCCAGCTTTTGCACTTTCTTCTTTCACCTTCGTCATAAGGCTCCTCAACTCCTCCTCGCTTTCAGCCATCAAAGTGGTATCATCTGCATATCTGAGATTGTTAATGTTTCTTCCAGCGATTTTAACTCCAGCCTTGGATTCATCAAGCCCAGCACGTTGCATGATGTGTTCTGCGTACAGGTTGAATAGGTAGGGTGAGAGTATACAACCCTGCTGTACTCGTTTCCCAATCTTAAACCAGTCCGTTGTTCCGTGCTCTGTTCTTACCGTTGCTACTTGGTCGTTATAGAGATTCCTCAGGAGGCACACAAGATGACTTGGTATCCCCATACCACCAAGAACTTGCCACAATTTGTTATGATCCACACAGTCAAAGGCTTTAGAATAGTCAATAAAACAGAAATATATGTTTTTCTGAAATTCCCTGGCTTTCTCCATTATCCAGCGGATATTGGCAATTTGGTCTCTAGTTCCTCTGCCTTTTCTAAACCCAGCTTGTACCTCGCTCCATGAATTGCTGGAGTCTACCTTGCAAGATCTTGAGCATTACCTTACTGGCATGTGAAATAAGTGCCACTGTTCGATAGTTTGAACATTCTTTAGTGCTTCCCTTTTTTGGTATGGGGATATAAGTTGATTTTTTCCAATCTGATGGCCATTCTTGTGTTTTCCAAATTTGCTGGCATATGGCATGCATCACCTTGACAGCATCGTCTTGCAAGATTTTAAACAGTTCAGCTGGGATACCGTTGTCTCCTGCTGCCTTCTTATTAGCAATGCTTCTTAAGGCCCATTCAACCTCACTCTTCAGGATGTCTGGCTCTAACTCACTGACCACACCGTCAAAGCTATCTCCAATATTATTATCCTTCCTATACAGATCTTCCGTATATTCTTTCCACCTTTTCTTGATCTCTTCTGCTTCTGTTAGGTCCTTACCATCTTTGTTTTTGATCATACCCATTTTTGCCTGGAATTTACCTCCGATGTTTCTAATTTTCTGGGATGGGTCTCTTGTCCTTCCTATTCTATTGTCTTCTTCCACTTCCGCACATTGCTTGTTTAAAAATAATTCCTTCTCTCTTCTGGCTAACCTCTGGAATTTTGCATTTAATTGGGCATATCTCCCCCTATCACTGTTGCCTTTTGCTTTCCTTCTTTCTTGGGCTACTTCCAGTGTCTCAGCACTGACAGCCATCTTGCCTTCTTGGTTTTCTTTTTCTTTGGGACGTTTTTTGTTGCCGCCTCCTGAACAATGTTGCGAACTTCTGTCCATAGTTCTTCTGGGACCCTATCTACTAAATCTAGTCCCTTAAATATATTCTTCACCTCCACTGCATATTCCTTAGGAATATTAGTGAGCTCATATCTAACTGATCTGTGGGTCTTCCCTATTCTCTTTAGTCTGATTCTAAATTTTGCAATAAGAAGTTCGTGATCTGAACTACAGTCAGCTCCAGGTCTTGTTTTTACCGACTGTATAGATGTCCGCCACCTTTGGCTGCAAAGGATGTAGTCAATCTGATTTCGGTGTCGACCATCTGGTGAAGTCCATGTATAAAGTCGTCTTTTAGGTTGTTGGAAGAGAGTGTTTGTTATGCACAGTGAGTTGTCTTGGCAAAATTCAGCCTATGTCCTGCTTCATTTTGTTCTCCCAGACCATGCTTGCCTGTAATTCCAGGTGTCGTCTGACTACCCACCTTAGCATTCCAGTCTCCTGTAATGAAAATAACATCTCTTTTTGGTATATTATCCAGTAGGTGCTGCAGATCCTCATAGAACTGATCTACTTCTGCTTCTTCAGTATCTGTGGTTGGGGCATATATTTGGATCACTGTGATGTTAAATGGCTTACCCTGAATTCGAATTGAGATCATTCTATCGTTTTTTGGATTGTATCCAAGCACTGCTTTAGCCACTTTATTATTATGAAGGCTACTCCATTTCTTGTCCACAGTAGTAGATCTGGTGGTCATCTGATGTGAAGTGGCCCATTCCAGTCCATTTCAGTTCACTGACACCTAAAATGTCTATATTTAATCTTGACATCTCATCAATAACCACATCCAATTTGCCCTGGCTCATAGATCTTACATTCCAGGTTCCTATGGTGTGTTGATCTTTAGAACATCGGATTCGTCGTTCACCACCAGCACTGTCGGCCGCTAGTCATCATTTCAGCTTTGAGCTAGCTGCGTCATCACATCTGGGGCTAGTTGAACTTATCCTCTGTTCCTCCCCAGTAGCATTTTGACCATCTTCCGACCTGGGAGTCCTATCTTCCGATGGTATACCGACATTATCTCTGGTTGTACTGATCCATTTAGTTTTCATGGCAAGAATACTGGGGTGGGTTGCCATTACCTTCCCCAGGGATCGTATTTAGTCTGACCTCTCGGCCACGACCTTCCCGTCTTGGGTGTCCCTTGGTTTGGTACTATAATCTAATCCAAGAAATGCCTGATATAAATTTTGAAATTTTCAGCTTCCATTCAAAATAAAAGCCAAACCTATATCATAGAGTGTAACTATAAACAATCATTAGCATGTTTAGTATATTTTATATAAAACTAAAATTTGGTAGCGATAGTATGTCGATGAAGATTCTCAGTCATCCAGGTGGAATTGTCTGTAGGTTGAGTCACGACAACTGGATTTCTTTCTTTTGGTTGAAACGTTTCACTGCTTATCCAAGTAGCTTCTTCAGTCTGGGCAAAAGTTGGTGAGGGGACCCCATATATGTTTTCCAGGGTGGCTGTATTGACCTTACACCTGATTGGCTTGTTAATTGGGCAATTGAGGTGTAGATAGTATTTAGCAATAGTAATTATGAAACTCTATGCAACTCTAAAAAAAAGTTGGCTCTCTTAATTTTATCAGTTTGACAAATTGGCAAAAACAAAGACGAGACAGAAAAAAACCTATCAATATGTTAATAATGAAACAATTATATATTCTAGCCTTAAACTCTTCTACATGTTCACATTTTAGAAAAAGAGCTGAGGAAAACAGAAAACAAGAGATGATTTATTGAATAAAGGTTTTGCATTTACACATTATCAATTCAGTATCATTTTCTGACCTATCACTAATATCAGCATTCTGCTTATTCTAAGGCTTATACTTAATCAACTTCTATTTCTGAAAACTGAAAGTCTGCTCAGACTGAGACAAACTTCTCTACTCTTTCATATATAACTGTTCTATGTAGAGGTACTGTAATGTTCTGATGCAATCTGCTTATTAAAAGCTATTAGAAAATAGTTCAGCTGAATATAAGAGAGAAACATATGAGCATCCTGTCCTACTTAGTATTCTAAAAGAACACAGTTCCTTGGGCTTTTTTAAACTCTTTCCAAAAATTTTCAGTGTTTCCACAAACGGGACGGTCAAGGTGTTGTTGTTCTTGTTTTCTGAATCTTCACATTTCTAACTCTTCATCAGATGATAATTACAAGTTAAATACATTGCTTTTGTCCTGGAAACATTGAGCATACTGATGTCAAAACTCAAAAATACCGATCACTGTGAATGTGGGACTCGTATTTATACTATTATAGGCTGCCTCTACCCTGGGGAATTTCTGCTTTTGTAATGTTGGTATCAATTATCAGAATTACTACAGAATAGTGGATAAACACTACACAATTTGTACTAAGGCTATTTTTGCAACAGCATGTTGTATAAGAAAACTTTTTGTTATCTTGCAGAATATGTCAAGCAAGTGTTTAATGTAAACAATATTCTACTATATTAATAGAAGCATGAAAATAAGAAAATGAAAGAACTGTTAAAAGCTGTTTGGGTTCATGCTTTTGTTTAAGCAAATAATGGTTGAAATCCCACAGCATGATGATGCAACTCTCCTGAGATGTCTGAGATCAGATGATATTAAGGAACTAACAGGAACTATTACATGTAATAGTATGATTTTATATAACAATTAAGGAGCTTCTGGGGTATACAATAGATTCTAAGTAGCAATTTGGGAAGACTAAAAACTAATTCAGTCAAAAAGTAAATAAAAAGACATGACAAGCAGTGTTTTGTCTCTTTTCCCCCCCATATAGCAGTGCAATGTCCAAAAGTCCCAGTACCCCTTAATCCTGCAATGCCTCAATTACCTAACAGTGAAAAAATACAGGAGACATAAAAATGGAGCTGAAACTAGAAATGTTAAAGAATATTAAAGTTCATTATCATTAATATAAAATGGGGATATTTTTAACATCCCATGTATTTTTAACTAGAAGAGCAAACTATTACATCTCTAATTCATTAATCCAAGAAACACTATGTTGCTATCAAGTTGATATGGCAAGATTTCATTTATGTGAATGTTCAACATATTTGTGTTATTTTTAAAGTAATATATAGTATTTTCAAACGTTATGTAGTTATACAACTGTCTATGACAAAAGTATCAATAAACAGAATATCATTAGTATTATAAAAGTTATATTTTTTTCATCTGAATTCTGCACCTTGATCTTATTTGCTGATTTTATACTGACAGACTTTGAATCCAAGTGCTGGCCTCACCATTCATCCAAAGTAATTATTACAGTGAATAAATATCTTCAGCCTGTTCAAAAAGTTCACAAATGTTTTAGGCATCTGCAAGCTTTCTATTTCACAATTTTCATTGCTAAAAGTAGAAGGTGTTATAGTCATATTTAGGAAGTGTTATTAAACCTCCATTAGTTATGCACTTATTTTGTCCAAATATCATATTTTATTGATTTACTGTATATTATATATTTATTTTATTTTTTACCTGCTGACAGGTGGATTGAATAAAGACAGTAGTAGTGAGGAACTCCCTGCCCTCTGGCTTACTGTCTAAAAGAGGTGAGACTCAAGAAAACAGTACTGGGAGGGAGAAAGGAGGAAAACAGTTTTTAAATTACAAGTCTCACAAGACTTGTCTCTTCTTGTGAGACTCACAAGAAGAGTCAGATGGGGGGATGACACAGTCCAAGCTATGGTACTTTCATATGTGCATCAGTGTTACATATGCTTATAAAAGAGCTGGGACTTGGGTTGCAATGCTGCACCAGCCATCTTGCAGATTTTGGCACAAACCCCACAGATACTCACAATTATCACAACCAACTGGGATGAAAAACAGTTCAGGAAATATAACAGAATGGGCTGCCAGCTAGTTGCTAGCTGAAGAGAGATAAAAACAGCTAATCACCCAGCAGAGGCAATGGAATTTCTTCTGTACTTTCACTGTACTGACCCTTGGAATTGATAACACAAAGTGATGGCTGGAAGACCAAATGCAGATGGTCATTTGGTCAAATTCTCTTTTCTTCCTTGGTTCTGGCCCTAATGGAATAGTTGCTGGCTAGGTGATCTTCAACTATTCTTTCAACTTCAGGACATAATATATGTACTGTTGAAGTTACTGTATGTAGTAAAGTTTGGCAGAAATGCTTAAGGGGAAAAAACGGTATTATATCCCTACCCTCACATATGCACACATTCTTCTCTTCTAAAAGCCAAATAAGCCCAGCTCCTTCAATCTGACTTCTTATGTCTTAGTTTCTAACCTCCTAATCATCTTCATTGCAATCTGAATCGGTTGCAGTTTGTCTGAATTCTTAAAGTGTGATGCCCAGAACTGTACACTGTATGCAATGCTTGAAGAGGGTTTGACTAGTGCAGAATGAAGTGGTTTATCAACTCTTAGGATATGGTAAATTATAGTTCTATTTATAGAGTCTATAAGTGCATTTGCCTTTTTTGCAGCCACTCCAACTGTTCGTGTTCTAATAATTCTAATAATCCAGTAACTTTTTCACATGTCAATTGTCAGATTTCACGTAAGACAAGGCAATAAACTGCAGCTCTCCAGAAAGTCCACCCAGCATTCGGTAACTACAGTTCTGTGAAAAAGTATTGTCCCTTTTCAGATTCTCTTGATGTTCTGTGTACCTTTTCCCTTCCCCTTCTCCTCAAAGCTTCATGAGAGTCCTAGTGATATATAAACAGAATGGGAGTCAACAGATAACACCACAGTTGGTGGTTATTTCATTTGTTTCATAAACAAAGTCTTCTAACGTTTAACTTAACAAAATTAATATTAGTGATTTTTATATTTTACTATCTATGTAAACTTCTGAAGTATGGCAGTATATAAAAATTGTAAATAAATAGTCTAAGCCTTCATAATAATTTGGTCTGGTTCCAGAATCACTGCTTCTCATCTCATCAACTTCAGCCCTTGCACCCTTTTCTCTAACCTAGCAAGGGAAATATACGATGAGAAACTTTCTGACACCCAAATATGATTAGGTGCAAAGTTCAAATAACAGGATTTATTTTTTTAATTAACTACTTTGGATATATCCGTAAACAAATTTTACATTATTTATTTTGAGAACTGGATATATAGAAGAACTCAATAACTCTTATTATGGAGCCTGTAAAAACTTATGAACAGTACAGATAATTACAATTGTGTAAAATGCAATATCTAAACCCTAGTATTTGTAGTTACTTGTCACTGAATCCACTAAGAAACCCACATACAGTAGAACATAATTTAAATTACATTCACTGCATATAAGAATACTTAACAACTTGGGAACAAGTAACCTAAATAAACATCTCCTCCCACATTTTTCTAGTTGGACATTAAGATCTTCATCAGAGACCCTACTAGAGTATACATAATGAAGTAGTATGGGTGGATACAAGAAAAAAGGCACATTTCCATACTGGTGTCCTGCTGGTAGAACACCCTCCCCAGAAAAGTTAATATGCTACCTGTGTTAATTACCTGCATTAAAGGTCCTTTCAGTGACAGGGAAATGTGTTTTTACTGCCAAAAAAGTTATTCAATTGCTGGTTTTACTGAGATCTTATTTGCTATTCTAACGGGATTATTATTAATGCAGTTGTTATTGTTTTATGTAATGTTGCTGGTTTATTGTTTATGCTGTGTTATTATATATTTTAATACTGCATTTTTAGATATTACGTTACATTTTATTGTTTTTAAAAATATGTACACCACCCAGAGAGCTCCTGCTGATGGCTGATTTAAAAATGTAATAAACAAATAAATAAAAACCCTGAAAAAGTCTCTTATCATAAAACTGAATCATAACCAACAGCAGATTTTTATTTCTTTTAATAGTTTATTTTAATAATATAAAAAGAATAAAACCTGATTTTTTTAACTATGAAAAGTCTAATGCACATTTTGTAAAATCGGAGAATTTTCTATTGCTCTCAGTCTTACAGATCTATTTATCCTGGAATTTGGATGAAAATGAAGATGGAAGCACATAAAATAAAATGCATAAAATGCCAAGAGAAATATTATATTATTAATTTTTGAATAATCCAGGAAATAAATCTTAACATTAGCGTGTTGCACTTTAACACTTCTACTATTCTAGTACTTCAGAAAAGGCTATGTAAGAGAGATTGACAAATAGTAAATATTAGACAAATTAATGGTATTATACTTACAATTGAATCAATCTTTAACAATGGAACATTTTCATTATAAAATATGGTAAACTTAGCAGTCTCACATGGTTTTCTACTGATTTAACAATTACAGTATTACATTACATAACATTTAGGAACTTATGTGTCAACACAGACATATGTAACCATTTGAACTTGATTAACAGAGGCTTTTTTCATGGATAGAATGTAAGAATTGGAAGGAACCATTGAGAACATCTGGTCTAAACCACATGCCCAGTGCAGGAATCTAGTACTACAGCATCCGCAACATATGGCCATCTAGTCTCTGTTTAAACACACCTCCAACAAAGGAGAGACCTCCAACAGGCACTCTGTTACAGCTTTTACATTAGGATTTTTTTTCTGATGTTCAATCAAAATCTACTTCCTTGGAACCCATTGTTTCTTATCTGTCTTCTGAAACAACTTTGGAAAATTCCTGTCCATCTTCTACATAACAGATATTTAAAGACCACAATCTTGTCTCCCCAGTCTTCTTTTGTCCAGGCAAAACATACCCAATATCTCAAACCTTCCTGTTCCTTCCTGTCCCCTTATCATTTTGGCTGCCTTCCTCAGTAACACATCAACATCCTTCCTAAAAAGCAGTTTCTATAATTGGACACAATATTCTAGTTGCAATCTAACCAAAGCGGAATAGAGATAAATTATTACTTCTTTGGTGAATTATGCTTTTGTTGATGCACTACAGAATTGCATTTGTTTTTTTTATAGCTGCATCACATTGCTCAGTTTGTGATACATCAAGACACCCATCCATTTTCCATATACTGTGGTCCCCCCTATCCTACAATCATACTTCTAATTTTTCCTACCCAAATAAAGGATTTTGCATTCATCTATGTTGAAATTCCTCTTGCTGAAATTTTTGCCCAGATGTTCCAATTTCTCTTGAAATCTAATAATAATCAAATCAAATCAGTTTATTACAGCCATAAGGCCAGATACAGTAAAATATCTAATAGTAAAACTGTTACATATCTCTATACATAACAGAAAAACAATGAATAAAATAGGATTTAAAAATAAATAAGAACACATATAATAAAATAAAATAAAAATAGTATAATAAAAAGTGATGAGTATCCAAACTTAATTAATGGAGCGACATATTGTACACATGGTAGCACAAAACTGGGCAACTTTAGAGGATATTTTAAGTCCTTGTCCAAAAGAAGTAACAGTAAGTAGAAATCATACGCTCTACCCAGAATTTTTTTCAAGATTGTATAAATGAAGGTCTGTCCAGAGTCCTTTAATAGAAAGCAACATAATAGCTTATGGCTTAGAGTTTCTACTGCGCCATCACCACATGAACGTAACCATACAGACATGGTAGTACCCTTAAAATGTCCATTAAGGACAGCTGAGGTCATCCGGTCTAGCTAAAGTGAAGGCCTTACAAAATTTTAGAATCACGATGGATGATACATAAGAGGCTGGAGCAAACCCTTTCAGAAGAATCTGATAAATAATGGGGTGCGACACCTTGCTTAAATTTGTTTGGAGATTTATATCCCACATTCGTGGTTTGAACACAGTTCTAGCATTGTCAAAAACTAAGGAGCATAGACTTTTCAGAGACAAGCCCAGTAAATGAATTTTAGCTAGGGCTTTTTTAAGCCATGATGATTTAAAACAATTTCTAAGTACTAATGGGGCACGATGGCTCAGTGGTTAAGACGCCAGGCTTGTCGATCGGAAGGTCAGCAGTTCAAGACCCGAGCGCCGCGTGACAGAATGAGCTCCCACACTCGCCCCAGCTCTTGCCAACCTAGCAATTCAAAACCATGCAAATGCAAGTAACGAGGTATCACTTTGGTGGGATGGTAACAGCGTTCCACGCGCATCATGATGGCCACATGACCACGGAAGCATCTTCGGACAGCGCTGGCTCTTCAGCTAAGAAACGGAGGTGAGCACTGCCCCCTAGAGTCAGACATGACTGTGCAGGGGAAAAACCTTTACCTTTACTAATGGGGCCAAACCTATAGGAAGTAGGATTAACTTTAGCCAAAAGCTTATAAAAAGAAACCATGCTCTAGCATCCAACAAGACTATACCTCTCTCTACACATAAGATAGCATTTTTAATACTTTTTGGAACCATCAGTATGACTCTAATAAACTTATTTTGAATAGTTTCAACAATATTAAACTTTGCAGAAAAGCAAATTTGGGAGCCAAAGAAGCTAAGGGACTGCCTTACCTTGGAAAATGTTGCAAGCTGCAGGGATATAATACCTTCTAACCTCTTGTTCATGTAATTTATAAAAACAGCACAGGACCTACAACAGAGCCCTGTGGTACATCACTCAACACTTCCCTCAAGTTTGATGTGCAGCCACTGACACACATTTGTTGGATGTGTGTGTTCATCCTGTCTTAAAATTCTTATAGCAGCAATCCGGCATTCATTAAGCTCAACAGGGAATGTATTAGAACAAATATTTGTGTGATTCTAATCTAAATGATTAGAAAACACACTAATCGTATTTTGTTATATTATTAAAAACTAAATGTGTGTTTCCAGTCTCCAAGATGTAATTAAAAATATGTGCAGCTTTGATGAAATATTACAAATAAATATTGCTAACTATATATGCATAAATCACAAATCCAGGCTCAGAATTTAAATGTTAATAATGTCTTATCATTCCCAAGGTTTTAAACATTTTATCTTGAAAATCTCTAAACCTTTTTATGATGTTAAACCAATTAAGTGTCTACCACAAGTATAATAGAAATTCAACTACTACTTTAAACAATATGCAAAACTCCATACTTCCTTAAGAAAATGAAGGAAGATTCCTATATCAACCAAAAACTACAGGGGGAGTTTACATAGACAATATAATTATCCAAATGGGAATTTGTCAAGGAGAGCCACATAACCATCAATGATGTTTTAAAGTATCCTGAGATTTAATTAGCACAAGTGTTAAAAAAAAAAGGGAAGGAAGAGAAAGAGAACATGTCCTTCCCTATGTTATGAAAAAGCTAATAACAGAAATATGGCAGGCTGAGAGTTAAATTAGTCTTCCTGTAACATACATTAAAATAGGTTTTATCAAGGTTCTGTATTATTTCTTTTTATTTAGCTGCAGATATGCAAATTACATTTCCGTATAAAAACAACTTAATAAAAATATTCTGTTACGGACCTCATTGTTTTGCATATTCCATAATATTGGTTCTTTTAAAAAAATATCTTAACATATAAACAATACAAAACTGCCATCTTTAAAGATGAGTATTTTTTCTTAAGTATACAATAACTAATCATTCACCTCATTAAGAGAATACATTAGTTTTGATTGTTCCTTATTCCAACAACTAAGCTGGAAAATTATTTTACTTTTCCAAGTTTGGTTTATTAATTTAGCTAGTTTTGTTGTTAATAAAATTAAGTATAAATTTTTGAATAACTGCTATATATAAGGTGAAATTTTAATGATCTATTGGTTCCTGATAGTTAAAATTACCAGTAGGAAAGCGGATTTATTAATTTAAGTATTACATTTATTTCTACCCTGCTTTTCAGTGTATAGATCCTATCAACACACCGCACTCTAAGTGGAAACCTACATAGTAATTAAACCCTAATTTCTGGATCCTTCTCACTGGCTGGGTAGTACTAATAGAGAGGACTGCAGAAAATCCAACTGGAGAAGGAGTTGGGGATAGTTCCCACCCGCCTTCCTCCTTTTCTCTTCAAGGACTCTTCCCTCAGGACAGTTTGTGACAATGAACCTATTTTGGGAGAGGGGAAAGCCTAGCTGGAGCACCAAACTGGCTCTCTACATGGGGATCTTAGTTTTCACCTTTGTCAAATAAAAAGTTGGTTTTTTTGTTGTATGCTCATTTGTTTTTCAATCCATTATATATTTCATCCAACAAATTAGTCTATCTTGGTAACAACTTAAAAAACAATTGAAAGATTTCTATTAAAATCTAGTTATCTCAAAACATGTCAAACCATTAAACTTTCCCTAGCTATCGGCCTAGTAGCAATAAACCACTGTAGCCTTCCAAATAAAAAATACTTTATTTCTTATAAAATATTAATATCCTGCTTTTTCATTTCGCAAAATATCCAAATTGTAAACAATAGTGGTTAAAAATAAATAGAAAAATTTAATCAAACATTATTTTAAAAAACAAAATAACAAGCAATCTTAAAGACATTTTTAAAGATAGGCTGAGTCATTATCTCATAAATGCCTGGAAAAATAGGATTGTTCAATTGTTTCTGAAAGAAAATGGCACAGGAACCAGCTGATTATCCCTAATAGGAGTAACACAAGCAGGACCTTCCTATTTCATCCTAATTCATGAATTGGAAGATCCTGCTTATGGTTCCACTGCAGGACCTCTCAATTCATGCATTAGGATAAAATAGGAAGGTCCCATTTATGGTTTCATTGCAGTAGAGGAAGTAATATTCTAAATACATAATACCTTAAATTGAAACCCCACAGAGAACTGATGCAGTACATCCAAAACTGGTATTATATTGTCCCATTTAAGAACTCCTCTAAACAACTGGACAGTTGTGAACTGACAGCTGCAGCTTCTAGATCATCTTCAACGTGAGCCCCATATAAAGTGTACTGAAATTATTGAGAAGTCATGAGGGCAGGGTTTACTGAGGTTAGGTTATCTCAGTTCAAGTAGTAACCTACCTAGTAGAATAGCCAAAACTTGATTTCTGCAGGAAATCCAAATTTAATTATAATACTAAGCACATAGTGTCTATAATTTTTGTCAAATGCCTTTTCATCATCCACTGATATAAAAGGTAAAGGTTCCCCCACACAGTCGTGTCCGACTCTAGGGGCCGATGCTCATCTCCATTTGTTAGCTGAAGAGCCAGCGCTGTCCGAAGACGCTTCCGTGGTCATGTGGCCGGCATGACACGTGCGGAACTCTGTTACCATCCCACCGAAGCGGTACCTATTCATCTACTTGCATTTGCATGCTTTCGAATTGCTAGGTTAGCAAGAGCTGGGGCGAGTGCGGGAGCTCACTCCGTCATGCAGGGCTTTATTTTATTATATTTAATAAAATTTATTAATTATATTTATTATAGCTTTATTTTCTTTCTTTATAACTTTGTGTACTGTTTAT
The DNA here is from genome assembly GCA_023362775.1 of Charina bottae. Classification (NCBI taxonomy): domain Eukaryota; kingdom Metazoa; phylum Chordata; class Lepidosauria; order Squamata; family Charinaidae; genus Charina; species Charina bottae. Next base: position 104,724,699 of record JALMGJ010000004.1, read on the forward strand.
TTTATTTTTATTTTGTATTCAATTTATAAAAGCAAAAATATTTTTCCAAAAAAAAGCTGTTTGCCATTTCAATCAAAATAAGTTTTTAAATGTCAGTTTAAGAATCTGCTTTCAATGTAATATTAAAAGATGGTGCTATGCAGCTCTTCAATTTCTCAAAATACTTCAGAGTACATGAGGTTGCAACAGCTTAAAAGTTGCTAGATCCTTCCCAGGATGGTGTGCCTGCTGTCACAAAATTACATTAAAGAATAAAGCTATTTCAAAGTACTGCAGAAGCACCTTCTCATAATCAAATCTGAAGCACTGCATACCCCACTAAAACATACTTTAGAATTATGTGAACCAACTTCAAGCTTATGCCAGCTCCTTCTGTCTTCTCTGTTTTAGTTATGAAGAGGCTAGGAGCATCTGCTTCCATTTTTAAATATTCAATTTTCCTTTCCATATGAATGGAGACAAGACATTCAAAGTCCAGCTCCTGACCAGGATTGCTCATAACCAACTTTTAAGCTATTCACAATTTTATTTCCGTTCAGATGGAATAACAAATTGAAAATGGAAGTACATGCTTCCAATTTCCTCCACATTCATGGCAGAAGGGAAGGGAAGTAGAAGCTATTTCACAAATACTGCTAATGTACTATTTATTAATACATTTAAAATCAGACCTATATTTGAAGATGAACAGCATCAGAAAAGAGAGAAACTCTTTCCTCTATTCCCCCCCCCCCAAAAAAATATCTTGCGATGGAGAGAGAAAAACAGTCATTTTGCCTAAAAGGAATTTAAATAAGGAACAATCTGCGAAACTCTTTTTTGTGGGGGAGAACTTTTATAGCAATTTTTCTCACTAATCCTGATGTGGATAAAATAAGAAACACTGGAAGTCTTTCTTGCTGTTATGTTTTTAAAATCTCAGCCCAACTGAAATAAATTTTGTTCTCCATAAATCCCTTCACACCTATTGAAAGTACTGCAGAAATATACAGATGTGCATGAAATTTAGAAGCAGGAAGAAACAGTAGAAGTTACCCAGTTTCTTGCTTTCATATATCAGATTCAGCTCAGCACTGGTTATCTATAGCATAAATAAGAATATGGGCAGAAGGCTGATCAAACAGCTATTTTTGTTTCAGTTGCAGATAATGCCCTCAGTCTGTATGTATTGGGAGATACAGTTCTCAAGATATACCATATACAGCCATCTGTCAGAATATCAGACAACAGTATAGCAATAGTGTATCAGAATTATACTCATTCTAGAAAAATACTAGAAACAGTACAATATATCTGATACATTGCCTATATTCCCTTACTGACCATATTAAGATATTTATTTTTTTCTTTGAACAGTAACCTTTACAATTTCACAAATATCTTTATATTATGTATTTTAAAGTTTTATACCCCAACTCTCAGACCTAGCAAAAGGTTATACTTAAAATTTCAAAATGGAACAATGCCATAAAATCTAAGACCATAAAAAGATTAAAATCATTGAAAGAGCACAGCACATCAGCCAACAATGTAGCAGGGCACAAAAATTAGCACAGACCAATCATTTGATAAAATGAATGGTCTTCATCATGACACATCATGTAATGAAATGACAGTTAGGAGCATAACCCCATATGCCAATGTTTCCAGTCCTTCAAGGCAAGTATTCCAAGGAATCAGGGAATAACGCAGGTCTTTCAGACTTGGATCAAAACATCACAGTTGCAGTATCAATACCCTGCTTTCTATCTTTTCAGCTTCCTTTTTTTAAGGCAAAATTGAGTTCCATTAACATCCTAATTCCTTGACTGAAAGATTGAAAGATCTCTACCACCCAGAAAACTATACAGAAATACAAATAAGATTTGCATATCCTTGACTTTTTGAAGCAAGTGGGATAACCCCACTTCCCACAACTCTGAGTGCACGCCAAAGTGTGATGTGCATCAACAGGTCAAGATCAAGCAAGTAATTGTTCCTCTCTATTCTGTGTCAGTCAGACCAAACCTAGAATATTGCATCTGGCTCAGGTACTACATTTCAGGAAGGACATTGACAGATTAGAGTGTGTTCAGAAGAAAGCAGCTAAAATGATAAGGAGTCTACAAGGAAAAATCTGTGAAGAATGGATAGAGGCTTTGGGACTGTTTAGCCTGAAGAAAAGACTGCAGGGAGGCACGGTGGCTGTCTTCAAAGGCTGTTGTGCAGAATTGTTCAGAGTTGTTTCAGAAGACAGGACAAGAAAGAATGGGTTTAAATTACAAAAAAGTAGATTTGATTGGACATCAGAAAAACTTCTTAATATTACAAGTGTTCAACAATGGAACAGATTGCCCCAGGATGTAGTGAACTCTCCTTCAATGGAGGTGTTTAAACAGAGAGGCTGGATGGCTATCTGTTAGGGCAGGAGTACCCAACCTTTTTGGCACCAGGGACCAGTCGTGGAAGACAACTTTTCCACAGACCGGGGGGGCGGGGTTTGCAGGCGGGAGCCAATCGCACGGACCGGGGGGCGGGTTTGCAGGCAGGAGCCAATCGCGCAGACGGGGGCGGGTTTCCAGGCGGGAGCCAATCGCGCGGACGGGGGCGGGGTTTGCAGGCAGGAGCCAATCACGCGGACCACCACCGCTCACCTGCTGTGCGGCCCACTTCCTAACAGGCTGGGCACTCCTGTGTTAGGGTGCTGTAATTGTGGATTCCTGCCCTCGGACTAGATGATCTCTTAGGTCTTTTCTCTTATGTCTTTTACATTATATGATTCTATGAAGTCACCAGGGATACACTCCGTAACAAAGGGGGAATCCCCAGTGTTTCAGATGTGATTTTCTAGATGCAAGTTTTGCTGGCTGTAAAACTGTTTAGTCAAAAGTCACATACATATCAGTGCAGAATTAAATGTTATCTGCACTGAGGCCATTGTTAGACTCTCAAGGCCTGCAATTTTACTAATTTATACAATTACGGTGCCTGGATTAAAATAAATTGTTATTAGGAATTACCAGTTGACTTCATTTGAACAGCTACTGGAATAACTGGAATTCTCTCCCTGGTGCTTTGGAAGGAAACATTCTTCATCTAGTAGAATTAGGCAAAGGGAGTTACTGCAGTGCCATAATCAATTCAGAGAGGGAAGTAGCAGCGCTGGCAAGCAAGGAAGTTGAACCTATCAAGTCTCTCTTACCAGCCTCTCTTGACAAGGGAACCAAGCCCTGGCATAGGGCCTAGGCTGGACTCTATTCCTTCCACCTCGATAGACTAACAAACATTCTGAGTCAATCCTAAGGTATCACCCTAACTAGGTGGAACAGCAGGAAAATAAACAGTATGGAAGGATCAGAACACAAGGTCATTCTTTTTTGATGTAGTTGTTTTTTGAAGAACTGCTGCCAGCTGAGCCTAGGATGGGGTAAGTACCTTGAGAATAAGAGTTTATGCAGCAAACTAGCCTGATTGCTAGAACACGTTTTTAAAGCAAGCTTTGCACCTTGTTTCCAGAAAGAACAATCCTGTTTGTTTCTCCAGATGCTCAACTTCACCTGCGACTTGATCAAGTTTCTCATCTGACTCTCTTGGATAGTGTATCATTTCTTTTGCCTCAAACACTGAGTTGGGTCACTCTTTTGCCTATCAATTTTGCATGAACAGACTGTGTGTGTTTCTCAACCTTAGCCAAGTCAAATGGTCTTTGTCATAAGCATTCTCTTGGAGGATAGAGCATGCAGTTTTCATGCTAAAAGTCAGACAGAAAAGTGGCAGCTGAACAGGAAACACATGAAGACCAGAAAATTCACACTATATACAGAATCCAATATAAAACGTATGGGTTTTGTTGTCTGCTAAAACAGCCTTTTTATTTTCGAAACAATTTCAGTTGCATCCTTATAAGTAAGCAAATATTACAGATACATTGCAAGTCTTTCATATTCATCCGAAGAAAATTGTCAGTACAATCCTATGCATATTTGGAAACAGTATCAACTTTGTTCAGTATGGTTTAAGACTTCAACCTAAGCCATTTCTCATACCCCTGAATTTCTCACAAGGTACACAGGCATGGAACATATAAAATTAGCATCAATCTGATTGTATAAATACATCAATGTCCAATATAGTAACCCTATTCTATCATCTTCTCTTTTCCCTATATTTACACCTATATTTAATATACACCTATCATATATGAAATTGGCAATTTGAAAGATTTTAGAAAGTTTTATTTATTAACTTGTATGTTAATAAATTAACTTTCAAGTTATGTAGTGTTACAGCTCACTGATTTAATCACAGAATTCAGAGATAACCATTAAAAGTTTAACCCAGGCTCATCTTCAAAATCTTGCTCTGAATTCCAACTAAGTGGTGAAAAAATGCTGTTCAGACACCGTCTTAAACTAACAAAACTGTACTTTATGTAACAAGTGAAGTATTGCAGAGAACTATTTGTATAAAAGCAAGCACACGTACAACTCTGTATTTTCCTTACTTTCAAGATATATTGCACAACACCTACAAATGACTTCATTGGAAATTATCCCAGGCACAAATAGAAAGAATATAAACTAATGGAAGGGTTGTGGGTTGTGGGGGGGGGGTTGTTTGTGTGTGTCTTCGAGTCAGTTTTCTGACTCCTGGCAACTGCCTAGACAAGTCCCTGCAGTTTTCTTGGCAAGGATTTTCAGAAGTGGTTTGCCACTGCCTCCCTTCTAGGGCTGATAGCAATCTATCATTTATAACAGGGGTACCCAACCTTCTTGGCACCAGGGACCGGTCGTGGAAGACAATTTTCCCATGGACCGGGGGGGCGGGGTTTGCAGGCGGGAGCCAATCGCGTGGACGGGGGGCAGGGTTTGCAGGCGGGAGCCAATCGCACGGACCACCACCGCTCACCTGCTGTGCGGCCCACTTCCTAACAGGCCGCGGCCCACTAGTGGGCCATGGCCCACAGGTTGGGGAGCCCTGATTTATAACAAAAGTAATATACACTCTTCCTAAAAGCAGTTCCTAAAAATAAAGGATAGTAGCAATGCTAAAGGTAACTCTTCTGTGATGTTCTTAATATGATTAGAAAACTACATGTTTGTATGCATAATGAATATGAAGAAAACAAGAGACAGTGCCCTACAACATATGCTGGAGGAGAAAAAAATAACACAGAACGTATTCTAACTTGGAACATTCTGTGTCTTGTTCTCTATCAACTTATTTTTCTAACTATGTATATAAGTTCAATATATGTTAGAAGGGAATTAATAACTTACACAATTCTAGTCCAGATAATTTCATTTAATTTTAACAAGACATAATTTGATTAACTGACATGTTTAGCATTTATAAAAACAGAACATTTATCTTCAACATTTTACTTTGACCTTTCTTAGAACCATTCGAGGCAATTTTCCTGAAAATCAAGAAAAGAATCAGCAATAATGTTAAAAAAATAATTACACCAAGAAGTTAGTAGTCAAATGTATGATAGGGGAAAATTATAAACAAATAGTTTAATCAAAGTTATTTACTATATACAAAATAATTTTGTTTCAGTGTTTTTGTACCCATTCACAAGTCAAGGTCAACAACTTCCCTAATTGTTAAGTCACAACTTTTATATATAAACAACTACACTTCCATTTCTTTGACCTAGATCTTGTTTTAATAAATAATGGACCAGGAGTAATAGGTGTTGTACTTCAACACATTCTGAAGGACACCCAGTTGCTAAGATTGATCAAGACAGAACGTCCTTGCTTCTTTTCATGTTTCCACTAAGGAAAAAAACTATTAACACTAAACTAAGAAAGTAATATCATAAACTAACAGCAAAAATGTTAAGTAAAAGATTTCTGTGATATTCCTGCTAAAACAATTTCCAGCCAGTATTGCCACTAGGATAGTGGGAGGGGACCAAAAGCTAGGGCCACTTAACAGAATGAAGAAGAGCATACCAAAGCCAGCAAGGAGGAATTACCACATTTAAAACATATGATAATCTAAAAGTTCAAAATCCATAGGACAATTAAGTCCAAAGACTAAAACTTCCAGATTTCAACAATGTTCCTGATTAAAGCTTTCAAGAGTTTGTTTAAGAATACTAAAATGTTATTAAGGCATGATCTATACTTATAGATAAACATGTAAGTTGAATTGGAAGAAAGTCAGGAAGTCTACGCATCTCTATGGTCATGCTGAAACGTAATGGGCATTTTGTTTGTGATTAATGTTTATAATGATATTTATTTATTTTATTTATTATTTGGATTTATCACCGCCCATCTCTACCATGGTAGACTCTGGGCGGATTACAATCATATTATAAAAAGTTAAAAACCTATACATCTAAAATCTACTATAAAATAAATAAAAAAAAATCCAAGAGATGGTGTGTTCTTAAAAGGAGGATATTACTAAGCTAACCACCCCCAGGAGGAACTATTATTTCCTTCGTTCCAAGCAAGGCGGCAGAACCAGGTCTTTAAAGACTTCCTGAAGGCCAGGAGGGAGGGCACCCGCCTCACCTCTGGGGGCAAGATATTCCACAGGGCGGGTGCTATCGCAGAGAAGGCACGCCTCCTGGAACCCGCTAGATGGAATTCTTTTGTTGATGGGGTCCGAAGCATGCCCTCCCTGCATGACTGGGTGGGGCGAGTAGATGTAATCGGGATGAGACGGTCCCTCAGGTACCCATAAATATATAAACGTACGTGTACAGATTAAAAGCGCTTAATAATCAAAATGTCCTCGGTTTGTGCCATTATTACATTTGACATCAGACATGACTTTGGACAAGAGTTCATGATAAGGAGCTTAAAAGGAATAACCTGCAGCCCATTTTTAACTTAGGGCATCTAAGTACTGTATATTCTCCATAGATGGTATGGCAGATTGTATTATAAAAAAAGTTATCTTTTTCTGTCATGTCCCAGTCTCCATTCTCTCCTATGTTGACCTTCAGTGACCTCAATATCTGTGGTACTCCTATAGGGGTATACAATCATTTTGGTGGCATTCCATCTATACTTTTTTAAAATTTGGCTAGGCCAATCAGTCAGGAAGCTCCTTCTCCTAGCAGTTGTATTGCTGGTTCCTTGTTTTATCATATTTACAGAGGTGTGCAACCTCCCTGCAGCTGCCACATGATCCTACAAAATTCTGCCCTGCTTTACGAGGTGCAGATAGGTATTGTATCTTATTCATATGCATTTTTAAGCTCTTCCTCAAAATCAAATCCAAAGCACTACACAATTCAATTAAATAGGCAGTCTAGTATTCAGTCTAGTACTCTGACACTTGATTTACTTCGTGATTAGTAGAATTGCCATTATATGACCTGGCCTTTTGAATTATCAACATTTTAAAATTTGTTTTATATTTATTGCATGCTGATCTATCAAAATGTGGCCTGTAAATGAGCTGAAGTAAATCAAAACACTGTTAATATACCAAAAACCTAGTAACGTGTGAGCAGGATTACTTGTAAAAATCCATGGACATGGATTTGATTAGCTTTTGATTAGCTCCTTATAAGATTGTCATTATCACTTATTTTATCTATATATTAAGAATCTCTAAGTTCCATATAAACAAAATTGTCTGAGCTAATTTATGTCTACAAAACATCTAGGCTTGAAGGCTGCAAACCATTACAGGTAGTCCTCATTTAGCGACCACAATTGGCACTAGAAACAGTCATTAAATGAAGCAGTCACTAAGTGAAACCACAACTGTGCTTATGATCTTACTTCAGCTTTCCTTTGTTTTACAGACCTGTGAAAATTGTAAATGCAAGGATTGGCCACAAAGTTACTTTTTCATCACTGTTGTAACTGTGAATGGTTGCTGTATGGGGCAGACGCCAAAGGAGGACTACCTGTATTTAAAGCTGGTGCCCATCCATAATTATATTTGTTCCATTAAAAGTAATCAAATTGCCTTTAGTTATTTCATTATTTTTTTTAAATTAAGTTTGGTCTAGTGGTTAAGGTGCTGGGCTAGAAACCAGGAGACTGTGAGTTCTAGTCCCACCTTAGGCATGAAAGCCGGCTGGATGACCCTGAGCCAATCACATTCTCTCAGCCCTAGGAAGGAGCCAATGGCACACCAGGAGACTGAGAGTTCTAGTCCCGCCTTAGGCATGAAAGCCGGCTGGGTGACCTTGGGCCTGTCACTCACTCTCAGTCCAACTCACCTCACAGGGTTGTTGTTGTGGTAAAAATAGGAGGAGGAAGGAGTATTAGGTATGTTCACCGCCTTGAGTTATTTATAAAAATAATAAGGGCGGGATAAAAATTAAATAAATAAATATTCCACCTAGAAGCATAAGCAGTATACATGATTCATTCAGGTTTTTTTTCCCCTCTACATATTATTTCAACTATAGTTTCTGCAGTTGCTGTAGCTGCTGGACATTTCAACCTGATTTTAAATAATCCTCATCTGACACTCTATTCATTACATTTGGACGGTGCTATTTGTACCTCTCTAGGTGTTGAATTACAACTCTTCTGACAATTGCCATTTTGGCTTGGATTAATAGGAGTCTGTCTAACAAAAGCCACAGATATCCATCTCTGAACTCTCTACTAAAAATTATTAAAAATAACTCTAGGAGTTTCTATATAAAAGAAATTTTCACACAAGTAGTAACATTATCAAAATATTTTGCAATCAAAAAAGAAAAACTTTCAGCAGCAAAGTTTACAATTTCTGTGTTCGTCCTTCACACTTGCCCTAGTTATTTCATTCCCATTTAAAGTAAATATATTCTGATTATAATTTCCCATAATATCTATTACAAAACCTAAATATGAAATTTCAAATACAATTTATTTATTTATTTATTTATTTATTTAATTAATATAACCGCCCATCTCCCCCAACGGGGAACTCGTATTTGCTCCCAACTTTGCATTTTTACCTGTAAATTAGCAATATCTGACAGCACAAATAAATATGTGAAATACTGTTTACCCACATATAATCTGTAATGAAATAATTATTCATTACAAGACAATAAGACATTCATTACAAAAACAAATAATTATTCATTACAAGACAACTACCCAACGAGCTTTACATTTTTAACAATATAACCGCCCAGAGTTCCCCGTTGGGGGAGATGGGCGGTTATATAAATTTAAATAAATAAATAAATAAATAAATAAATAAATAAATAAATAAATAACAATGCTTTTATCCCATAAGATTTCCCCATTGCAAATGAATTTGGTTGTATAAACCTTCAAGATAGATATTTGATTTGAAAGTGATTCAACTAAATCTCTGAATCTAGTCAATTTTTCTCATTAGATCAATGAATCATTAAATCAAATTGGATCTCCAAATTTATTTTATGATTGAGAATCAAATCAACTTTCTAAATCAAACTGAATTCAAATCAATTCAAAGATTTTTCAATTCAACAGACAATTTTCTATGATACATGAAAACTGATTTGTTAGAAAGTGTTTAAATACATCAAACCATTAGTTTTCTTTGAACTGTCAATTTTAAGATTAACCAAAATACTACCTTTTATTTTATTTTAAGAAGAAACTGAACATTTCATTTTAAAGGGGCTGTCAAATCTTATAGTTATGCCTTATACATATATTCTATATGAGCTTTGTCACTTCTAATTCTTATTCTGTATACCAATTCTTGGGAGATACTTTTCCAAAGAGCAATTTAAGATGAAGACCCAATTGTGTCATCTAAAATCCCATAATGCAACTGAATCACATGATAGTTATTCAGTTTTTGCATTACAATTTAAATGGCAGGAAATTCACACATTCTGTGTCCCAGTCTTTTCCAGGCTCAGGCTTCTACCTATCCTGTGTTCCTTACACAATTATAAAATAAACTGATTGCAATTTGAATCAAGAAACCTGTAGTAATGGCCATTTGTGTAGCTGGAGACAGACCATAATAGAAGAAAATATATATAGCTCAGAGTTGAACTGTGGAGTCCTTGGTGCTCTCTGAGCTTGGTTGTTTGTTTGCAGACGTTTTATTACCCGACTAGGTAACATCATCAGTGCTAGACCATTATGATTCTGCTTTCTAGTTTTCAACTAGCATGTATTCTTTCTGCAACAGTATGTTTTTATATCAGATTGAAACTTATGCTCTCAGCAAGTACTAACCATAGTAAAAAAAAAAGTTACCTAATCTTTTCATAACTTGATCCTGTGCATATTTCAGTAAACAATTCTAATGTAAAACAACCACAGAAGTTTATCATCAAATTCTTTAAAGAAGCAAGTCCATTTGAATTCTACATATTTATATGTAGTAGCAGAAGACACCCCATCTAAACTAGTGACATGGATAAAGTGTTACCTGACACATCAACAGGTTCCTGGAGGTTTAAGCTTCTACAGTGCCAAAACAATAGATAAGGAGAAGTTCAGAAAATGGATTAAACACTGTATCTCCAGGGCATGATCTGCTTAATGAATGAAAGCTGCTTTATTTTGATAACCTTATTCCACTGCCCCATTGAAATAAATAAGCAGTATCTTTAACACAAATGCAACAAATGTAGCAACTTAAATAACAGTTGTTTATTTTAAAAGACACCTTTGAAAACTGACAAACAGATGTGAATTTTGAAGAACTGTCAATAGTTTACCTTAGGTTCATAAACCTCATAAAAGCCAACAGAGCTTTAACTTTCACTCATCCATAAACAATAAATGTTAAATATCTCATTTCTAACTGTGTTAACAGCACTGTTGCTCTGTAAGACTAGATAACATTTACTAAAAATCAAGACAATATGAGATATCCAAGTGATTATTTCAGCTTCTGCTGTAGTGATAAACTAGCATAGAATGTTTAAAACTTAGTCACAAAAACACCCAATATTTTGTGCTATGTTACTCACTTTACCACCAAGATAGAATATTCTCGTTTATTCAGCTATTTCATGAGTTTTGCCGCAGCAAATCTTTCATTCAGGAGAGGCACGAAATCATGTATAATTGGAAGTAATTCATTTCTAAATTCATATTTTCTCCCTGTATTAGACTACTGAGCTTCTGGTACAGACAGAGCTAAACACTGCCATACAGCTCTGCATTAGCCCTTGCACACCATAAATTGAATAAGAGCTCCATATAAAATGTTACTTTCTTGGGGGGGGGGGGAGGTTTCAGTATAATTTAGAGATGAAAGTGATTTTTTAAAAAATCTATTCTAAATAATCAGACAATTCATTCCCAGTGTAATGAAGTAATAGAAGACCATCTCATCAACACTTTGTAAGAGATACAGCCTCTCTTCAACATGTCAAACCCAACTGCTAGCAAGGGAATAGGGTTAAACATTCATACACGTCAACTACAGAGGAGAAATGCTATCTGTAGCTGCACTTTAATCTTGCACAATCAAAAGAGATTAATATCAAATTATCTTCTTAAGAATAAAGCTACCTATGATCCATTAAAGCTGAGAATAAAATTAAATCTATTTTTATAAAAGATTGTATTTGGAAAAGCAACATATAGGGCCATACGATTTTATGTGATAGAGCCCCATCCCATACAGTGCTCTAAACAGGGCAACTCAACTTCATTTACAGATGATATACAATCGCTTTTTGGTTCAGTGTGCATATTGAAATCATAGGGCTGGATGGAATCTGAAGGGAGGTTGAGCATAAAAGTTGGGGAAGGGATGAAAAGAATCAAACTTCATCTTTACAAAAGAGGAAATCAATGCTGGAACAGCAGTCACTACTAATTCACAGTCAAAAAAGCCTCTCACTTCTGGATGTAAGGGATTTAGCTGCCTCAGGCCTGATCAAGATCAAGAAGGAGCTGAGAAACTTGACAGAAAAGGCAGTACAGTAAGGAGAACACCACTATGGCACGAAGCAGAAGCGAGCTAAGGGCAAAGCAGGCCTGTGTAAGCTATTGGAGCTCTCTGTGGACCAGTGGCAGATAAAAGACTTCCTAGGTAAGCCTCCAAGTAGCTCAAGAAGACCTCCTAACTCCTCCCCTCCTCAATGGGCTGGTGGAAGGATGTGTCAAAATGAGGAAAGAAGGAAGGGGAGGAAAAGTAGGATAGAAGATGACGGAGCACTTAGAGGACACAAGTGGAGTTAGGGACTTCCAGAGCTAGAGACTCTTGCCCGGGCAAGGCAAAGCACACCAACCCAAAGGAAGCCCCGCGCGTGGCAGCGCTTTCTCTCCCTTCTATGGGGAAGGGGTGGAAGGCTGCTCATGCCCCTGCTGGTGGGGTGGAGCCCCCTTACCAGGTTCAATACGGTCTCCACGATGTCCCGGTTGCTGACCTCCCCGACTTGAATGAGTCCGATCAACACGGCAAATTTCATGCGGATGTTGCGGATGGGCACGGACGGATTAATCATCCCCGCGGGCAGCACGACAGAGCCGCCGCCGCCGCCGCCGCCTCCCACCACCGCTGCTACAGCGGGTGATGGGGCTGAAGCTCCCCCGGTGCTGCTGGCCCCGACAGGGATGAGACCCGCCGGCTGCGGCTCCGGCCCCGACCCGGGCTTGTCGCTCGCCATCTAGCCTCGGCTGCTGCCGACCCTGCCTGCCGGCGCGCTCCTCCCTGAACGAGAAGCTGCGCATCCACCGCAGCGGCAAGACCACGGCAACAGCAGCGCCGGCGGGGCCGCAGAAACCGGACCGAGCCGCCGCCGCCGCCGCCGCCTCGCCGAAAGACCGTCCCAGGAGCCGCTCCCCCGCTGGACTCTATAATGAGATTATTATGGGCTCTGCTGCCCCGTTAGCCGGAGCGGCTTCTAGCCCGCTCCCCTCCAACAGCGACGGGAAGAGCCTCCGCGGAATTACCAGCCGCCGGCCGAGGGAGGGAACCGGCAAAGGCGACGGGGGCCAGGGAGCCGCTCCGCAGCCCCCGCTGTTGTTGTGGAGCCAGAATCGCCGCCGCCGCCGCCGCCGCTGCCGCTCACTCCGCCATGTTGCCGCCCCCTGCCTGCGGTAGCTGCCAGGGCGCCTGCGCTGCGGAGCCCGCGGAGGAGTGGCCCGGCTCCCTCAGCAGCCCCTTTTACCCCTCCTCCTTTCGCCAAGTCCCGCACATTCGCCGGGAGAGAAGGACGAGTCAGGGCTCCCTGTGCTCGTCGCGGCTGAGCTGCCTGCCTTCCCCTCTTGGCCGGCCAGAAGCAGCAGCAGGCGGCGGCTCCCCCAGGTAGTCGTAGCGGCGAGCGGATGACTTAACGGGTTTGGGCTTTGCTTGGTCGACCGGCGAGACCTCGTTCCACCTCTCCCGGTTGCAGCGGCAGCGCGAGAAGACGACGGCGTGCCGGCAAAGAAAGTCGGCGGGGCCGGCCTATTGGGGCCCCACGCGACGACCCTGGCGGGAGAGGCAGGTGTCTGCGGCTGCCCCCTCCACACCTGCCTGCCTGGGGGAGAGCCAGATAACCGCGCGAGGGGGTCCAGCTGCCTGCCAGGAGCGCGCGCTTCTGGCCTGTACGGGGGAAGAGGAGAATAAAAGTGGCGGAGAACTCCCCGCATTTTAAATCATTTCAGTGCATTTGTATTGGTTAACGGGAAGGATTCCCTACTCAACTGCTGAAGGACAGTTGACCACCTATGGCCGCGACCTGCAATACAGAAATCACGATTGGTAGCGAAAAAAAATACGAATTCTAGAATGGCTCCCTGTGCATGACGATTTGCCCAAACCAGTTCTTATCTCCCTGCCTGTGTTAAAAATAAAAAATTCATGGTTTTGATGGCACGATCTTCAGAGGTTTTAACATAGATTCCCCACCACCACTCCACGAAACTTGTGGCTGGTAGGATAGAAACCATAGATCCAGTTGTAGCATTGGCACATCCATGTGAGAGACGGATGATGTCAGACTCCCAAGATTTTATTATGAATCACCTGTCCATATCTACTAACTATAGAACTCTAGTTCCAGCATAAAAATAGTAAGAGGTGGTTTATCTAGAAACACAAGTCTCTCTCTCTGTGTGTGTGTTTTAAAAGAACTTCAGCTTGCATTTATGTTCATGGTTACATATAATGATCATGGTACCAAAAAATGGATTCTAAGCATGGGGGGGTATTTTTCTAAATCTACCAAATCACAACTCAAAAACCTCCACAGTTTTCACTTGGAACATTAGAAATGCATTGCTTTTATACATCTGGGGTACAAATACTTGGATCTGAGGTATGGATCTTCATTATTTTTCCACAGAAGCATATCTAATCCGTCATTATATTGTTTAAGATGGATGCATAGATAGTAAATAAGTGAAAAGTGGTAACATATTTAAATAAATTCCCTTTCTAGCTTCTACTCTACTCATGCCTACCAGGAAAATCATTTAGGTAGGCAAATGTATGTTGGCCCAGCTTAAAGCATTAAAATTAAAACTAACACCTTGAATTGAGCCCAGAAAACAGTTGGCAACCAGTGAAAATCTGTCGGTACAGACATGATGTAATCACAATACCGGGCACCAGTTAGCAGCCTGCTGCATTTTGCATCAATTAAAGCTTAAGGGTTCTCTTCCCGTTAGCACACTGCAATAGCTCAGGTATTATCACAAACATTACATTTAATGTTCATTGTGAAAATACGTTCTTTACCAGCACTGCTACTTAGAAGTCTAAGAACAATGTCATGTCAAGGAACTCTCAAGCTATGAACCTGTTCTTTCAGCAGTAAAGATTACCACTTTCAGAAAAAAAAATGATTCCAATGCCTAAGTCTAAAAACTCTTGCTTTTAATTGTCTGATTTTAATTCTAGCATGTTCACTGTCATCCACAACTCTCTGATACTGTTTAAAAAGTTGATTTAGATTTACTTCATTAAAGTGCTGCATCATATAAATATATGCCAATGTTTATGTAGTAATCTGAATATATTAGGACTGTGCTGTGCTGCAAAAATGATTCAGAAAAAGTGTTTTGGAACGCAGAGGAACATGAGCATAGCACCTCTTTATATGCTTGCATTTTTTAGACTTCAGTTGAGCCCCAAAACGACACAGCTGATTTAATGAGTAGACTTATTAAAGCAGCTGGGTTTTTAACACGGCTCATTAAAACCAAGTTATTTTTGCACGGAAGCCTGAAAAAAGACATAGTTACTTTGAAGTAATGCTGCATTCACATTCCTGCATGTTTCAAAGTACTCTTTTCTGAATTGTTTTCAAAACATGCAGAGCTCTAGTGAAGAAAAAATATGGCATCAAGTTAGGCAAAGAGAAGACCCCCTCCTCAGATATACTTTTCACAGGGAAAACAAACTGTCAGCTCAGCCATAAAACAGACACAAAGGACTGCTGATTCAGATACTGTAAAGGAATGTAGAGATAACCTTGGAGAAGAAATGCATGAACCACTAGGGGAGGAGAAATGGCAGCTCAATCCTGAGAAAGTGGAAAGTGTGAGAAGTTGAAAATAATCCTGCCTTAATTTTGTCTGTTATAAGGGGGCGGGGGGAGAGGGAGACTCTACAGGCTTTCAAGATTTTGTTATTATGCTATATAACAACAAAGTAGCATTCCTAGAATCCCTGTGCTGTCTGTTTCTTGACCTGGCTTACCTCGAAGGGCTGACAATCTTTAAAGCCTCACTAGTCTCTTATCAGAGAGGCATCAAACCTTGCCATTGGATCTTGAAGATGGCGACTGATACACAGCACACCCTGGGGTCTGCAGAACAAGTTGCCAAGGTGTTCTTACAGTAGTATAGAGGTGTACAGAACTAACCTTGAAAAGCAATGCAGAAATAGTTGGGTACACTTTCATTTACTTTTAGGGGGAAAGTGGGGAGGAGAAACTCAAGATACCCCACCCTGATTCTCTTTAGTATGAGGGGACAGAATTTCAATATTCTGTTGTTATACTCTACAATAATAGAACAGAAGTCCAGTAGTCCTTGTGACATTTATTACCTGACCTAGCCTACTTTGAAGGACTGACATCAGTCTCAAAAAGTCTCACTACTCTATTCAGAGAGGCATTGAACTTTGCCTTGATCATGGAGATGGCATAAGATCCTTGGGGCATCCCACTGTCCATAGAACAACTTGCAGAAGCATACTTACAACATCAACAGCAGGTTGATACACAAATAGCAAAGCTGCACAATGCCATAATACAGAGCTTTCCAAACTTTTCCTGTTGGTGACACACTTTTTAGACATGCATCATTTCACGACACACTCTTACAGCAGGGCACAAGGCAGGCACTAGGACCTGCATGGAATCACAGCAGGTTTGGAGGCAGAAAGGCACAAGGCAGGCACTAGGACCTGTGTGGAATCCTGGCAGGGCAGGATTGGAGGCAGCAAGGCATAAGGCAGGCACTAGGACAGGGCTTTCCAAAGTTTTCCCGCGGTGACACACCAACCGCTGTTGGTGTGTCGCCGCAGGAAAACCCAGAAGTGCCGCCATTGCGGCAGCACGCAAAAACCCGGAAGCGCTGGTGCCGCTTTCAGTTTTTGTGCGCCGCCATTGGTGTATCGCCGCAGGAAAACCCGGAAGCGCTGATGATGATCAGCGCTTCCGGGTTGTGTGGCGACACACCAGACTGTGTGGCGACACATTTTTGTGTCGCGACACACAGTTTGGAAAGCTCTGCACTAGGACCTGCGCGGAATCACAGCAGCTTTGGAGGCAGCAAGACACAAGGCAGGCACTAGGACCTGTGCGGAATCCTGGCAGGGCAGGTTTGGAGGCAGCAAGGCACAAGGCAGGCACTAGGACCTGCATGGAATCACAGCAGGTTTGGAGGCACAAGGCAGGCACTAGGACCTGCGCGGAATCCTGGCAGGGCTCTGAGGCAGCAGCAGCTGTGACACACCCAGACACTGCAGCCGACACACTAACGTGTCCCGACACACAGTTTGGAAAGCTCTGCCATAGTATAACAGTATTTGGGACAAGGCTTGTGTCATCCAGGAATGGCTCAGCAGCTTGCAGCCCAATTAATATTCCTTCACTGTCATGGGAGTTTGTCAGAGAGGTTTGGAGGAGCCCAGAATCAGTTTCTGACTTTCACTACTTTGTGTGCATTGTTTATGGCAAGCTGATCAAGAAAATTTCCTACAGATCACCCTAGGGTGACTTTTGAGTCTGCTGAAAGAATGGGAAGCTAAGTGGGCTGTGCCCCTTGTTTAGGGCAATGATCTATTACTGGGTAATTACCAGATCTTCATGCAAATATTTAGAGCTGCATTTTACAATTTATGTAGGAAACCAACAACAAATGAAGAGATTTGCAAGCTGAAACGGAGCAACTGATCCAGATATGTGAGGCGGAATGATCTTGCTCTGATTGACCAGTTTTGAGAAGGACTTGCTGATGAACTGAGAAATGAATTAGTAAAGACAAGGCACACCAGGGAATTTGGAAAAACTGTTCCAACATTGTGCATTAATTAATGGGTGATTGGAAGAGTTGAGGCACAAAGGAAATCGCAAGGGGAGGAAGTTTTACATCCTCTCTTCACTCCTATCCTCTTCCCTGTGGTCTTCTCAGACACCAGCACCAGTGAACCCATGCAAACAGGATCAGTAAAGAAATCGTACACTCGTACACTCTCAGGCATAGAAACACAACTTTCTTCTCTTAGATTCAGCTGCAACAGCCAACTCATAAATGAGACTATTTAAGTTTAAATTGCCCACACAGTTACTACAGAAATCTATAGTTAGGGAAATGATTGACAGGCAAGCACTTTGAACTGATCCTATTGCGTAAAGCGCAACACCTGTGCAACTGATAATTAACGATCATACAGAATTATTGCTCTATTATGCCATAGCTTCCTTACATGCCTCCATTGTGCTGGGCATTCTTTGGCAGCAAACTCATGCTCCAGCTGTCCACTGGGAACAAGAGACAATTTCTTTTCCATCTCTGAAGTTTCAACAGCACCATTTGCCAGCCACCTATTCTTAACCACCTCTCTCTCCATCACAATGCTTTGAATCCTCTTCCTTGCGAGAAAAGTACATACAGTAGAGTTTGCTGATGTTTGGGGGGAGGAGGAAGCAACTACATTGTCTACTCATCAACCATGTGACTCGATTATAAACTGGGAGCCCAAATCCCAGCTAAAAGACATTTTTATTTATTTATTTATTTATTTATTTATTTATTTATTTATTTATTTATTTATTTATTTATTATTTGAATTTATCACCGACCATCTCTACAACAGTAGACTCTGGGCGGTTTACAACAATATCATAAAAACAATTAAAACTTATACAACTAAAATCCACTCTAATAATAAATAGAAAAATCCAAAGATGGTAAGTTCTTAAAAGGAGGGTATTACTAAGCCAACCACCCCCAGAAGGAACTATTTTTTCCTTTGTTCCAAGCAAGGCGGCAGAACCAGGTCTTTAAAGACTTCCTGAAGGCCAGGAGCAAGGGCGCCTGTCTCACCTCTGGGGGCAAGATATTCCACAGGGCGGGTGCTATCGCAGAGAAGGCATGCCTCCTGGACTCCACTAGATGAAATTCTTTTGTTGATGGGGTCCGAAGCATGCCCTCACTGCATGATCGGGTGGGATGGGTAGATGTGATTGGGATAAGACAGTCCCTCAGATACCCTGGTCCCATGCCATGTAGGGCTTTAAAGGTGATAACCAACACCTTGAATTGGACCCGAAAGCAAACTGGTACCCAATGCAGCTCACGGAGTAGTGGTGTTACATGTGCTGATCTTATAGCACCCAGAACTACCCATGCAGCCGCATTCTGGACCAGCTGAAGCTTCCGGATACTCTTAAAGGGTAGCCCCATGTAGAGCGTGTTGCAATAATCTATATGGGAGATGACAAGGGCATGAGTGACTGTTCGGAGGGCCTCCTGATCCAGGAAGGGGCGCAACTGGCGCACAACCCGAAGCTGTGCAAAGGCCCTCCTGGCCACGACTGCCACCTGCTCCTCGAGCAGAAGTCGGGAGTCCAGGACGACCCCCAAGTTTCACACTGAATCTGAACAGGGCATTGCCACCCCATCCAGAGTTAAGGGTGACAACTTCCTGGAAATCGAGAGGCCATCAATCCACAGCCACTCCGTCTTACCAGGGTTCAGCTGAAGCCTGTTGTTCCCCATCCAGGCCCCTACAGCCTCCAGACACTGAGATAGGGTGTCGACTGCAACACTTACTTCACCCGGGACAGAGATGTACAACTGGGTATCATCAGCATACTGGTGATACCTCATCCCGTGGTGACAGATGATCTTGCCCAGCGGCTGCATGTAGATGTTAAATAGGAGAGGAGAGAGAACCGAACCCTGCGGCACCCCACACAAGAGGGGTCGAGGGTCAGATCTCTCCTATTTCCACCGATTTGGAACGGTCCCAGAGGAAGGAGGCGAACCAGCGTAAAACAACGCCGCCCACCCCCAACTACCTGAGCCATCCCAAAAGGATACCGTGGTCGACAGTATCGAAAGCCGCTGAGAGATTCAAGAGAGCGAGAATAGATGCACTCCCTCCATCTCGCTCCCGCCAGAGATCATCCATAAGCGCGACCAATGCAGTCTCTGTCCCATATCCCGGCCTGAAACCTGACTGAAGGGGGTCTAGATAATCCGTTTCATCCAGAATCCTCTGGAGTTGCAGCACCACCACCTTCTCAACCACCTTTCCCAAAAAGGGAAGGTGGGAGACAGGACGAACGTTATTTAAAATAGTGGAGTCCAGGGAAGGCTTCTTGAGGAGAGGGTGCACCAGCGCCTTCTTAAAGACTGCCGGAAACACTCCCTCCCCCAAAGATGTATTAATCATCGCCTGGACCCAACCACATGTGACCTCCCAGGCTGACTTTACCAGCCAGGTGGAAAACGGGTCTAGATGACAAGTGGTGGCGTTTACAATCTGGAGGATCCTGTCTACTTCATCAGGCCCAACAGGATCAAACTGTTCCCAGATAACAGGGTAAGTACGTACCTCTGGCATCTCCCCAGATTGTGCCTCATGCTTAGAGTTTAATTTGGAATGAATCTGAATGATTTTGTCCTGCAGATGCTCAGCAAACTCTTCCGACCGGCCCTGTAAATGGGTCACCAAGTTCATCCGACCCAAAAGGGATCTAGTAATCTTAAACAGGGCCGTCAGGTGGCATTCTGCAGACGTAATAAGAGCGGAGAAATAATCACGTTTTGCCGCTCTTACCGCCACAAGGTAGGCCCTAATAGCAGCTCTAGATTGTGTCCGGTCAGATTCAGTCTTCGTCTTCCTCCAACGGCGCTCCAGACGTCTCTTAACCCTCTTCAAAACCCTCAACTCCTCCATGAACCACGGGGAGTGATGGGTCGAACAAGGCAAGACTGGTCGCATAGGCGCAATCCTGTCCAAGGACCTGGCCACCTCTTTATTCCAGGCTGCAGCCAAGACCTCCGCTGGACCGTGCAGCAGATCTTCAGGTATAACCCCCAGCTCCCTCTGAAACCTCATTGGGTCCATAAGTCGCCGGGGGTGGACCAATCTAATAGGTCCAGCCTCCCTGCAGAGTGGGGCAGCACAAGAGAGCCTCAGTGTCACCAGGGCGTGGTCTGACCATGACAATGGGTACAGATCTAACTCTCCCCTCATATCACATTGCCACTGCTCTGACAAGAAAACTAAGTCCGGCATGAGGCCACTGTCCCGAGTCAGGTCCCGAATAATCTGAGACAGGCCCATGGCTGCCATGGTAGCCATAAACTCCCAAGCCACCGCCGAGGCCCATCCCAGGAATGGCAGATTGAAATCCCCCAAAACCATGAGTCTGGGGAACTCCACTGCCAACCCCAAGATGGCCTCTAGCAGCTCGGGCAGGAAGGTTGCTACGCAGCAGGGAGGCTGGTACAGTAGCAACACTCCCAACTGTGCTTGGGAGCCCAACCTGAAAAACAGGGTCTCACAACCGGTCACTTGTGGAGCAGTGCCCCTGGAGGCCACAAGAGACTCTTGGATGACAACTGCCACCCCTCCTCCCCTGCCCCGTTGTCTCGGCTGATGCCACACTCGAAACCCGGCTGGACACATTTCCGAAAGGGCAACCCCTCCTTCTGGACCCAGCCAGGTCTCTGTTATACTAGGTATAATTATCCTAGGTATACTCAAAAGTTAGGACTTTAAGAGTTAGCCCAGTGCTTTCCAAAGTCCCGCCATTGGCGACACACCAACGGCGGCAGCGGGGCAGCACGCGCAGTGGCGTGCACGGCAGTGGCGGCCTCGTGTGTCGCACTAAAACTTGTGTGTTGCACTAAAACCCATAAGTGCTGGTGGCGCACCACTGCAGGGGCGGCGGTGACACGCCATCAGCACTTCCGGGTTTTGTCGCAACACACTAATGTGTCGTGACACACAGTTTGGAAAGCTATGAGTTAGCCACTTTAAAGCATTTCTGGGTGACAATCTGAAGAAAGGTTATTTGCCTTTCATCCTTACTTGCATCTGCACCCTTAATTTTTTTATAAAAAGGAAAGATAATTATTTGAGATCTCTTCATGGTTATAGCCTTTTTAAATGTGAACTCCCTGCTCACTGCCTTTATTGCTGATCTGCTGAACCACCTTTAATAGGTATAGACTTTTACAAAATTGGACATCAGAGGCACTTACAATTTATTCAGAATGAAAGACGGGCATGATTATTTAACTGCCTTTGATATTAGGTATTGCAAATTTGAATACATAGTAATGCCCTATAGATTGGTTAATTGCTCCACAGTCTTCTCCAGATTCATAATATTTAGGACAAATATTTAATAGTGTACTTGGATGACATAATGATTTTTTCAGAAGACCCGGCTTTACACAAGATGCATATCAGAAATGTTTTAGAGCACAAGCACAATTTTTTGTCGACTTGAAAAAATGTGTGTTTGATCTTCCCCAGCTGAACTATTTGGGTCACTAGAACAAAGCAGATGCCATACAAATGGATCCAGGAAAAGTGCAATCCATTCTCTCATGGCAGGCATCTAGAAAAATGAAGGATGTCCAGTCTTTTTTGTCAATTGCTATAGAAATTTCATAGCTAATGTTGTGGAGTACACAAAACCACTCTCACAATTTCTAAAGAAATAATACAACTTCAAATGGTCTACCTAAGAGTAAGCAGCATTTCAGGACCTGAACATCCTTTTCTCTTCCCAGCCAATGCTCATATATATCTGAACTTCTCTCATTCTTTTGTTGTGCAAACAGATGTCTCAGACTTGAACCTGGGGGTTGCTCTTCTCCAAGCTTTAACAAAGGAAGGGGGACATTTGAATCTGGAGCAATTTCCCTTAGAGACTAGCCTGGCTGTCAGCCTTCCCAGGTAGACCAGACTGGAAACACGACTAGATGAGCTAATTCTACTTTATTGTAAGGCTACATTAGCAGAATCTTGCAAGTCAAAGTACAGATCTCCAGCTGTCTCTTTTACAGCCTGATAAGTTAGGGAGGTTCCTTTCTGAGTTTCTTTCTCTGCCTGTTATGCAGCTGTGGGCTATGCCCTCTCTTATCGGATCATTTCCTAGGCAGCATCTCTTCCCCCCCCCCCCCATCTCTCAAGGTCATTCCTGAAGATCATTCAGTGGCCTGTTAGAACCAGTGAAGGGAGCAGAGCTTAACGTTGTGTAAACTCGTGCATAGAAAAAGGAATATTGTTTAAATGTGAGCACATTAGAGAGATTCAGGTTCTTATTCTTACACTTTTAGCCCACCCAAGCATAAAGAAACACACACTTAGACATTGCAGGTACAAAAAGTAAGTACAAAAGAGTTCTTACATTTATTTAGTCCAGGTACAGCCATTTCAGTAGAAAATTGGTTTCAGTTCTTCTTTCTGTTCCCTAAATTGAATGCCTCTGGCCCTGTTTGCTGCCAGAGGCTATGTGGAGAAAGGGGGAAAAGCCTCTGGAGTTGAGGCCTAGCACATGGCCTCTCCATGGAAGGAGCTAAGGCACGTGTGTCCTACCCCATCAGTGGAAGAATCAGAGAGAGAGAAGAGGAAGTGGGAGGGGCAACAAGCAGCTTCCTCTAGCACAGAGTTTGCCTCCTAGAGCAATCACCCATATGCTAATAAGGCATGCTTGATTTGCCGGATTCCAACAATTCCCACATACCATTACATTGGCCCATCTTCACATGTGGGAGCAGAGAATGATTCTGAAGGGGAAGTTGTATATAGGAATGTAGATATGACCTTGGAGAAGGAATGCATGAACTGTTAAGGGAAGAGAAATGACAAATCAGTCAAATCAGAAAATAACCCTGCCTTCATTTTGTCTGGTGTAAGATTCTGTCCCTTAAGTGTTTGCATCTAGTGGAACCTAGAAAGCATGCCTTTTCTGTAGCAGCCCCTGCCCTGTAGAGCACCCTTCCCCCTGGGATCCAGCAGGCCTCCACCCTTTTAGACTTATGGAAAACTGTAAAGGTCTGGCTTTTCCCCCAGGTGCCGGGATAGGGTAAGGTTGAAGTCCAATGATAATATTGTAAGGTGCTCCTCTCCGATGCCCTAAAGTCCCTTTCTCTAGAGTAAACCGCAGACGCGAGGTTTCTTAGAAGTAAAAGGATTTATTACGGTGCATGAAGACTAACACAAACAAAGACTGGAATGAGCAGGCATAGCATGGCATAGTACATTTAAACATTCTCCCCCCATTGTTCTTAGGTGATGACATGTGTAACACCCAGGCTCCAGGGTGCTCAGACAGTCGTTCCCGGGGTTGTAGAATTCAGCTTGGCAGCTCGCTGTGAGTCGTTCCCCTTTCGGCGTTGTTGCTTGTCTCGCATCGGTTTCAAGCTACCCTTAATACAAATAGTTGTCTAGCTTAATGGCAGAGGTCTGCCAGAACTCTGACAAATATAGACTGATGGATTGGAGATGGTGGGTGAGGAGCCTGGTTTTGTTGTTGTTGTTTTTTCTTGTTTTTGATATTATTATTGTGGTGAACCACCCAGAGTTGTGTTTTACAAGATGGGCAGTTATATCAATCAAATAAATAAATAAAATGGTGCAGAGAGAAATCTTGACAACTTTCAAGATTCTGTTATTGTACCCTACAATAATAAAATAGCACTGTTTCTTGCCTTGGCCTACCTCAAAGGTCTGACAGATACTAAAGCATTGTACAAGTGCTGGGAAGCAAGGGCATTTGATAACACCTAGGTAAAAGCAACATCATTAAGAGACAAATGCTTAAATCCCTTTGTTCAACTCAAAAGGTCACAGTATTCATCCCCATCACCTCATCATTTGACCTCATTAACACACACACGACATAACCCAATCAAATATCTGTTGTACTGATTAAATATATATTATCATTTGCATAAGCCTATATACAGGGGTTGCATCCCACCCAGTTTGGCCTTGTCTTTCACCTCTGGTACCAATTTGTGCTTCAGTGGAAATTCTGGTCTCCAGTTCAAAATGAACTCTTAAACATCCTACAATAATAAATAGATATCTTTCACTATGCTGTTTATAAGACATGAAATGTAGTCTTTATTATCATAATCCTAGACTGCAGTAGTAATATCCCTTTCTGTGCAAGTACATAAAAGGGTCAGAAGGAAGGTACATATACATTGGCATATGCATACATTGTATTAAAAACAAACCCCCAAGCTGTTTTTCAAGTTTCAATCATGCATTTTGTCTTTACACCCTCCCTGCCCACAAACCACTTGAGGTAAAGTAAAAAGATGCAATTTCCTGACAAAGAGAAACCACAGTTATTAACTATTTAAGTATAACATCAATGACTATCTCTTACAGGCCTTGAATGGTAGGTCTTAATAGTGGTTTCACTATTATAACGGGTACCGAAAAAACAAGCAAGTTTCTCTCTGTCAAGGATTGCAATATTTTTTAACCCATGGGTATATTTGGAATTTTTAGAGTATGTTGTAGACATTCTTACAAAATAAACCCCCCGCACCACCACTGTGCACGCCCACGCACGTGCCCCCGCACCTCCGCCGCTTCCGCCATTGGTGTGTCGCCAACGGCGGCACTTTGGAAAGCACTGAAATAAACCATCATAAAAAAAATAGCTTATCCCAATTGCACTCAGCCATTTTTTTTATCTTCTAAAACTATGAGGCTTTGGTGGTGACCAGATACATTCCTCCTAAAACAAAAAAGATTATTCCTTTCCTTTCCTTTCCTTTCCTTTCCTTTCCTTTCCTTTCCTTTCCTTTCCTTTCCTTTCCTTTCCTTTCCTTTCCAACTGACTTACTTTCAAATTAAACTTAGGTGAGGCAAAGAATCTTGAGAGTGTTCTCAGACATCCTGGCCCCAAGAGTCATTCCCTATCCCTGCCTGCTGCCTGCTATGAAATAATAGGCCATAAAGGTGATATCAGAAATGGCACTATGTGATCAATAATAAGAGATTATTTCAACTTCCCAGATACTCCAGTACTGACATTAATATGGCCAGTCTTGAGCAATGGAGCAAAAGCTAATTTCAACTCAACAAGAGCCACAATTGACCAAGACGGTAACTCTGTTTTCTGTGACTTGAAGACAAATAAATACTATTTTTATCAGATTAGTAGGATTGTGTAGCACTTAGGATTTAAAGTGAGCACTCAGGTTTGCACAGCAACTCCTTAAAAGGGTATGGCTTTTTCCAGGATTGTGTAGCTGTTTTCTGCATCTGCAGCACCATCCTGGGAAAAGGAGTTGAGGACCTTTTTGCCTTTGAATCCAAAGTGCTGCACAGCCCTAACATGCATTATCACCTAACTACTATTTTGTAAATGGACAATATTAATTTGGTAATTATCACTCCCTACAACCTGCATTTCATTTTCTTCTGACTCTCCTGTTTAAATATTACTTCCAGTATAAAGGTCAACTGGATTTGCAGGTCATTGAAAACCTGTACTTAAAGGCTGCTTGTAAATGATTCAGTAACATCCTTGAGGGAAACATTGAGCAGGATCTTACAAGATTCTGTCCCTGGCCCTATTCAACATCTTTATGAATGACCTAAAATGGAATGGGAGGGATATATCTTATATCCTCTAATATCTTAAAGGATAAAATGACAGTTCAAAATTATCTTGACATGCCTGAATATTGAGCCAAGTCCAATATGTTGATGTTCAATAGTGACAAGTGTAAGGTTATACATCTGGGTAGGAAAAATCAAAGGATAGGATAGAAGTAGACCGTTGTACACATGAAAAGGATTTAGAGGTCCCAATCAATCACTGGATGATCATGAGCAAGCAGTGTGATACATCATATAAAAAGGCCAATTTAATCTTGGATGGATATATTGCAACCAGAATATGGGAGATAATCATTCTATTGTAACATGCACTAGTAAGACTCTACTTGGAGTACCATTCTAAGCACCACAACCTTCTAAGCAAGAAGGCTGTAGAGAAACTGCATTCAGTGTCAGTGATAACAGATTTTAAAACCAAGCCCTATAGGAATTATTAAAGTAGCTGGGCATATTTACCTAATAATAATAATAATAATAATAATAATAATAATAATAATAAATAGATATGATAATTGTCTATAAACATCTAAAGGGATGTCACATGCAAGAGGGAGTTGAATCTGTTGAAGTAGACAGGATATAAACATGCAATTAAAATTTAAAGTTCAGGCTGAATATTAGAAGGATTTTCCTGTTGATAAGATTTATTTTGAAACTGTCTGTTTAGGATAGTGGTGCCATCCCCCACACCACCCTTGCAAAGTTTTTTAAATAGGGTGGAAGCCACTTTGGGAGATAATTTAGTAGATTATTTCAAAGTCCCTCTCTTGTAATTTACTGTTTTAAAGCAAAAGTAGTAGTTATCTATTTTTTTCCATATCTACTGTTTGCTTCTCCCTTACTAGAAATAACTGAATCACTGAAGTTATCAAACAAATTATAGCAGAGAAGATTCTGAGAAACAACATCTATAAATTGCATCAAAGAAAGTAATGAGTAACCTCAAAGGGCTCTGAAGGGCAGGAAAGAGCAAGACCCAAATTGGAAGCAAAATCCACAAGTAAAAAAAAAAAGCACAGTACAAAAAGAAGATAGTTTTTTAGTTCCAATTATGTCAGAGAAATGTAAACTTAAAAAAAATAAGCAAGAGGGAATCAAGGGGGGACAACAGGATTAGAGTTAGGGTACAACAGAAGGGTGGCTGATTCTGAAACCAGACACTCCAGAGATTTTGCTTTCCTGATACATAAGTTTATAAGATGTAATCATACACTAAGAGGATTCACATGGTTGAGATGTTTCCCTAAAATAGTGAGCAACAAGTCATTTATTTCTAATAATGTAAGTCCTTTCCTAACTAGATGGGTAAGTAGGAAAAGAATTAATGGGAGTTTTTGATATGTTCGTAGTTCTTCTTACCAAAGGTGTTCCAACCCTTGATTATTTTGGGTTATCTTTTCCTGCATAATTAATAGCTCTATTTCCATACAAAAATAGAATAATTTAAAAAGTTTAGGAGCTGTGAGGACTTCCAATGAAGGCATGGTGAGCTAAACAGCTCCCCGGGAGAGTGGAGCTGACGACTGTGGCAAGGACCGAAGAACCGGTGAGTAGACAGGTTCTTCGGAACCTTTCCAGACAAGCTGCTGTTCATGAGGAGTCTGCAGGACAGAGGTCTCCCTCGGGTTTGAGCACCAGGAGACGAAGGGATCAGTCATCAAGCTCACAACCTGGGCAGAGCCTTTTAAAGGACTCTACGTTCGCTAACCTCGCTTTCTAATCACTTTCGGAAATTGCTTATGTAACCATCTTAAAGCTATTTGGGGTCTTCGGAATGACAAGTTTGAAAAGCCATCTGGTGAGTCTGTCTTCATTTCTAACAGAAGAAAAATTAACTATAAGCTTAAGAACTTAAAGAATTTGAAATAAACAGCAAAAAGCTAAATAAGATTTTGAACCAAGAAAGTTATAAATGAATGAAGGGTCCAGACAAATTTGGAAGATTGAAACTTTTACTATAAGATTTTTGAACTAACTATATTAAATAAACAGCTTTTCGTGGGAACCAAAATTATTTTGTGTACTGTAAGTCATAACAGAGATTAGAGACTTTATGATTTAAATTGGACTCTAGAGGGGACTAAAGATTCCAGGCAAAAAGAAAAAAAACCTGCTTTTGGTTTTGATTAGTATTGGGATTTACAAAATTACACAAAACACTATAACATTTGAAATATTAAAGGAGATCTTCAAAGAATGGGGCCAGAAATTAGTAGCCACAATATCAACAATATCAGTAACGATGTCTGCTTCTGTGGATAGACTATGTTCAAAGGATGTTAATGAAGCTATGACAGATATGAAACAAATCTTGCCTGATGCAGAAATAGTAGAATCAGAAATACTGGATTTTTAAAAAGTGTGGATTACAAGACAGAGAAGGCATTTAAAGTGGAAATACAAGTGACAGGCCAAGAGAATGGACCAGATAAGGACTCTTTACTGGATATACAAAAGATATAGAGGCTGAGATTTTAAAAATCAAAGGAGAAATACAAAAAACAAACCAAGAAAATGACCTGGATAATGTATTTTTATCGGATTTTAAAAAGAGGCTTGTTAAAGCCTCAAAGAAGTCTTTGCGTTGGGACAAAGAAGAATTGAAGAGAGATCAAATCCTATGACAATATTTGAATGAATTAAAGATTAAGATTCTCAGAAGTAAAAGGAAGGAATATAAAGTTGGTTTATTTTATCAATATAAGACATGTTTTTATGAAATTCTGGTAGTCTTTTATGGACTTTTTGCTGACACCAGGATTGAAAAGTTGATGTCTTATGGATTTGCTTATAGATAAGGGTTGGGTTATGGGAAGAAGAGATATAATGTTTGTAACCTTATAGGGCAGGGGTGGGCAATGTCCAGCCCGCGGGCCGTATAAAGCCCACGAAAGCAATTGATCCGGCCCACAGCAGCGCGAGCGGCAGGGGTGTGGTGGCAGCGGGCATGCTGGGTGTGGAGGCGGGTGCGGCGGGCGCGGTGGCAGTGGGTGAGTCAGTGGGCATGCTGGGCATGGAGGCGGCAGGCATGGCAGGCGTGGCAGCAGTGGGCGCGGCAGCGGGCATGGTGGGCGTGGCGGCGGGCGCAGCGGCAGGCATGGTGGGCGTGGTGGCAGCGGGTAAGGCAGCAGGCATGCTGAGTGTGGCGGCGGCAGGCATGGCAGGTGTGGCAGCGGGCGCGGCAGCGGCGGGCCCAGCAGCAGATGTGGCGGGGGCAGGTGCAGCAGCGAGTATAGTGGTTGTGGTTGCGGCAGGCATGGCGGGCGTGGTGGCAACGGGCATGCTGGGCATGGTGGTGGGTGTGGTGGCAGGCATGGCGGGTGTGGCGGCAGCGGGCGAGGCAGCGGGCATGCTGGGTGTGGCAGGGGCAGGCATGGCGGCGGGCATGGTGGGCATGGCGGTGGGCATGGCGGCGGCAGGCGCGGCAGGCATGGCACCAGGCATGGTGGCCCCCCAGTGCGCGCAATTGGCTCCCACCCGCAAACCCTGCCCCCTCCGCGCAATTGGCTCCCGCCCGCAAACCCCGCCCCCCGGTCCTCGAGTGATGTTAGAAATGTCAAAATGGCCCTTGGCATAAAAAAGGTTACCCACCCCTGTTATAGGGGGTGAAGAGCTACCAAACTTATTTATACTATCGTGATGAAGATTCGAAGTCATTTCTGTAATTAAATTCTTCAATAAAAATTATACAGGTAGTCCTTGAATTACGACCATTTGTTTAGCAACAAATTATGACAGCATTGAAAAAGTGACTTGTGGCTGGTCCTCTCATGTCTGTTGGAGCATCCTGTAGTCACGTGATCAAAATTCAGGTGCTTGGCAACTAGCATGTATTTCCAACGGTTGCAGCATCCCGGGGTCAGATGATCACCATTTGCAACCTTCTCGACCGGCTTCCAACAAGCAAAATCAATGGGGAACCACGTTGTTCACTTAACGACCATGTGATTCACTTAACAACCACACAATTCACTTAACAGCCACATGATTCACTTAACGACCTCCACAAAAATGTGGTGGAATCAGGTGCAGTCACATGATGCCTTGCTTAACGACTGCACTACTTAATGAAAAATTTTCCGTTCCTTATTGCGGTCGTAAGTCAAGGACTACACACACACACACACACACACACACACACACACACACTATATTGGAAAGGTATCTCAGGAAAAAAAATGATGGGATGAGGTGGTTCTTTTCTGTTTCTGCTCCTGCAACTATGAAAAGCTATTGGAATATTTTCAAATTAGTCACGGTCTGTATCTTTTAAAGCATGGAGTCTAGTTTGGAGTCTCCAAAATGATAATACTTTACATCACAGGGCTTTCATTATAAAGTAAATAATAATAACATCCTTTTCAATACTGTGTATTCGTATTCGTATTCGTATTCGTATTCGCCTGGATGGGGAACAACAGGCTTCAACTGAACCCTGGTAAGATGGAGTGGCTATGGATTGATGGTCCCTCGGCCTCCAGGAAGCTGTCATCTTTAATTCTGGATGGGGTGGCACTGCCCCGTTCAGATTCAGTCCGGAGCTTGGGGGTCCTCCTGGACTCACGACTTCTGCTCGAAGAGCAGGTGGCAGTCGTGGCCAGGAGGGCCTTTGCACAGCTTCGGATTGTGCGCCAGTTGTGCCCCTTCCTGGATCGAGAGGCCCTCCGAACAGTCACTCATGCCCTTGTCATCTCTCATATAGATTATTGCAACGTGCTCTACATGGGGCTACCCTTGAAGAGTATCCGAAAGTTTCAGTTGGTCCAAAATGCAGCCGCTCGAGCAGTTACGGGTGCAATAAGATCTGCACATGTAACACCACTGCTCCGCGAGCTGCACTGGGTACCAGTTTGCTTCCGGGTCCAATTCAAGGTGTTGGTCATCACCTTTAAAGCCCTACATGGCATGGGACCAGGGTATCTGAGGGACCGTCTCATCCCGATTACATCTACCCGCCCCACCCAGTCATGCAGGGAGGGCATGCTGCGGACCCCGTCAATAAAAGAATTCCATCTAGCGGGGTCCAGGAGGCGTGCCTTCTCTGCAATAGCACCCGCCCTGTGGAATATCTTGCCCCCGGAGGTGAGGCAAGCGCCCTCCCTCCTGGCTTTCCAGAAGTCTTTAACAACCTGGTTCTGCCGCCTGGCTTGGGACAAAGGAAGTGATAGTTCCTCCTGGGGGTGGTTAGCTTAATAATAACCTCCTTTTATGATCTTACCATCCTCTGGATTTTTTATATTTCTATTTATTATGATATTGTATTTTAATGATTTATAGGTTTTTTAATTTTAATATTTATTGTAAACCGCCCAGAGTCTACTGTGGTAGAGATGGGCGGTGATAAATTTGATTAATATATAAAATAAATAAATAACAATAACCAGATATTGCTATACAGTGAATTTCTACTAAGACTGAAATGCCTATAATCTCACTAAAGGTTTGAAATTTAAAATTACACCAGCTCTAGAGTCTACACTAGATCAGCATGAAAAGATTTGTTATGAAGCAGGCATCTTGTTGCTGATTGAGAATTGCTCCCACTCAAGAACAAGAAAATTTTTCAGTCAAAAGTGAGGAAAAAATGTAAAAAACAAGGGGATTGTTTGATGTCAGTAACTGAAAAAAATGGTGTAGTAATATAGCTCAACTTTTAAATTTTGGGACTGATACCTAGTGATCATTTTCAGATATCCATACATGTTATGCACTCTCTTTCTCAGATTGAATTGTTATTTCAGTGGCTACATGTGTATGTGTATCTCTCTCTCTCTCTCTCTCTCTCTCTCTCTCTCTCTCTCTCTCTCTCTCTCTCTCTCTCTCTCTCTCTCTCAGAGAGAGAGATACATACACACATGTAGCTACTGAAATAACAATTCCATCTGAGTGAGGTATAAAAGTATGATGTGATAACACACTGCATTTAACTATGATTTAACTTGTTTTAGTTGAGCATAATACATAAATTCAGACACTGTAGTTTGTAGATCATGATTTATCATTTAGAATTTATTCCCTGAATCAAGATTCAAAGTTGGGCTCATTGATGTGTAAACCCAACCCTTGAGTTATATAGGGGTGTGTGTGCCTTCGAGTCAGTGTTGACTGTTGCAAGTGCCTGGATAAGTCCCTGAAGTTTTCTTGGCAAGATTTCAGAAGTGGTTTGCCATTGCCTCCTTCCTAGGGCTGAGAGAGTTGTACTAAAAAATTATTTAAAAGCAGCTTATTTTGACTGCCATTATTCTTTCTTTATGTGTTATGAGATGGTAAACAGTTGAAGACAATGTATTGAATTCAAACTTCATTATACTTAAAACAGATCCACTAAACATGACTAACTTTGACCATTATTACAATGGCTCTATGTCAGTTTGGAACCAACTCATTATTAGATAAAGTTGTTTGATCTCTTTCTTCCCAACATCTAGCATGAAATTACAACTCCATTGAAATAAAATCGTCATCATCATCATCATCATCATCATCATCATCATCATCATCTACAGTCCATGACCAATATTTCAAAAAAGAGATATAACACCACATCAGACTGAAATAAATTATAACTGAAAGACTTAAATGCATGAATAATCTGCTTTGTACGAAGAGTCGGACACGACTAAATGACTGAACAACAACAACAAATAAACAAGGCAAATTATTTTAGGATTTTATTGCTTTTATTGTTCAAAGAAATTGCAAGCAGTGATGGTGAATTATTTACAAGAGCACTAGTAAAAAGAAAAAAAAAACATTTTATGTGCAATGTAAGAGTTGCTAATTAAGGTGTAATCACCCAGCCATCATAGCTTGTGCTAAGCTTCATTGCCAGAAAAAAAATCCTCTGAACTTGAAAGAAAAGAGACTGTAAAGCTATATATAAGGTGGCCCTCTGAATGATAAAGCCAGAAAATTGGGATTAAAAAGGTCACAGATTTATTGAGCAACTCACTCAATAAATAATATAGATAGTAACAGCCCAGTGAAAACACATTTTAATGCAATCTTGAATGTACAAGAATGTGCTGGAAACTAGTCTGAAATAACTAATATTTCTCTATGTTTATTACCATCTTAAGGAAGACACAAAATAGGATGTGCATAAACAGATTTTATTTATTTATTTATTTATTTTTATCCCGTCTTTATTATTTTTATAAATAATTCAAGGTGGCGAACATACCTAATACTCCTTCCTCCTCCTATTTCCCCCACAACAACCCTGTGAGGTGAGTTGGGCTGAGAGTGTGTGACTGGCCCAAGGTCACCCAGCCAGCTTTCATGCCTAAGGTGGGACTAGAACTCTCTGTCTCCTGGTTTGCCATTGGCTCCTTCCTAGGGCTGAGAGAATGTGATTGGCTCAGGGTTACCCAGCCAGCTTTCATGCCTAAGGCGGGACTAGAACTCACAGTCTCCTGGTTTCTAGCCCAGCACCTTAGCCACAGATGTTAGCTAAAACATGTTAATTCTATAAAAACAATGGTCTTCTTTCCATTAACCAAATACTTTAGTTAATATTGTCCTCCTAAGTCTTTTTCTTTGTCCATTTAATCAGCCTTCAAAGATGGATGGGGTGGCAATCTTCAATTGCTTTGTAAGTGGATAAAAACAGCTAAACGAGGAATCTTGGAATGAATGGCATTAAGAATAAAATGATGAAATGGTTTGTAAAGGAACTGAAATGAATGCTAGAAGGTATATTTTAGATATTTGTATGGGAATTAGAGTCATATGTCACATAGTCAAATTGAAATAAATGCTATAAATATTAGTGCCCTCCAAAAATGGATGAAAAGCGAATGGTAAATTATTGAAAAATGGTAAGGCTGCAGAATAAATGGTGAAACTGGAGAAATATTAGATTATGAACGTGCTTTGCTTATCCTCATAGATGTGCGACTCGTTTAACATGTGTGTTTAGACTATAGATGTGTCTGACAGTTAGTTACTTTATTTATTTATTTATTATTCAAATTTATCACCGCCCATCTCTACAGCAGTAGACTCTGCGCGGTTTACAATAATAATATTAAAATTAAAACCTATACATCTTAAAATACAATATAATAATAAATAGAAAAAAAATCCAGAGGATGGTGAGATCTTAAAAGGAGGATATTACTAAGCTAACCACCCCCAGGGCTGCAAGGCAAGGCAGCAGAACCAGGTCATTAAAGACCTCTGGAAGGCCAGGAGCAAGGGTGCCCACCTCCTCTCCGGGGGCAAGATATTCCACAGGGCGGGCGCTATCGCAGAGAAGGCACGCCTCCTGGACCCCGCTAGATGGAATTCTTTTATTGACGGGGTCCGCAGCATGCCCTCCCTGCATGACCGGGTGGGGCGGGTAGATGTGGTTGGGATGAGACGGTCCCTCAGGTACCCAGTTGAAAGAATGCTGTTATTCAATGGGTGTCTGTGGAGAGGCAAGGGGGCAGCAGATTCTCTCTCTCTCTCATCACACAAATGCTATAACTTACATACTTGTATCAGATATCAGGACTCAAGTACATCATGGCAGCACACGTATCTTGGCACCATGCCTGTGTCATTGCAGTCACAAGTGGATTAGTTTGTTAAGTGTGCCTGGGAAGGCACATAACAGAATTCCCCAGAGTACAAGAGTCAATTATGAGCAAAATTTAGCAAGTGCAGTACAGATATATGCAAAGCAGAGGATGCACAAACCAGATTTTGCTTTTCAGCTGGTCACTGAAAACTGCATGAATGTGAGAAAGAAAATGTATTGACTGTTGTATATTGTATTGTACAGAAGAAGCTTAAATAATGTAATTTTATTAAAGATTTTTAAAAAGAATATAAAAGCTTAGACAAACTAATATAAAGCAAGAAAAAGAAAAGAAAGAGAAATCAAAGAGAAGTGCAAGAAAGGAAAAAGAAAAGAAAAAATAGAAGAGAAAGAAAAAACATGCAAAGAAGTAGCTTCTGATTTTCTTTACAGCAGTAAAGTTTACTTTAGAAGTTTACCTCTTACTCCATAGGTACATTATACCTCTCTTCTTTCTACAGTCTATTCTGTTTAATCATCAAAACCATAAATCATAAGTTCATTTTTTAATGTTTCACGCAAAAAGTGTATAAGGGGTTTCCAGTCAGCAATAAATGTAGATACTATCTTTTATCTGATCAAAAAAGTTAATTTAGCCATCTCAGCAAGTTCCATCATTTTCACCAACCATTCCTCCATTGTGGGTAATGCTGAATCTTTCCATCTTTGTGCATACTATAATCTCACTGCAGTAATTATGTATAAAAACAAAGTTCCAAGACTCTTTTCCAACTGTTTATCCATCAGTCCCAAAAGAAAAATCTCTGGTCTCAATTATATATTAATCTTTAAAATCCTCTGCATCAGTGTATGTAGTTGGATTCAGAATTTTCTAGCTTTTTTACACATCCACCAAAGATGATAAAATGTCCCTTCTTGTTGTTCACATTTCCAACATAAATTTGAAGTGCCTTTATACATTCTAGACAATTTCTCTGGTGACAAATACCAAAGGTACATCATCTTATAAAAAATCACATTAAGATTATAACATAATGTAAATTTCAATCCTTTCAGCCACAGAAGAGGCTTAAATTATGCAACATTCTATGTGAATACAAAATTGAAGGCTGGTTGATGAACATTGTATAATGGAAATGAAGCATGCATAAATGCTTAGCAAATGGTTCGACATTAACCAGGGAAAAAGAGTAGAATGCATGATGTCCATTTGTTGTTTAATGTATTTATGGATAAATGTATAAGAAATATTTATGATTGTGTTAGAGATATAGTGGTTGGTGGTAAGAATGCTCATGTATTTTTGCATGCAAAGTATGCTGTGTTGTTGGCTGACAAATGATTTGCAGCAAATATTAGATAGATTGTATGATGCAATAGAAACTATGGATCTGAAAATTAATACTGTATGTCAAAGATCAAGTTGTTTGGCAGTAAAAACAGAGGGAATAGTTACAAGTTTTATGTATAAAATTGTGGTTCAGTACAGTTGATGAGATCCTCAAAATGAAAAAGTGAAAAGTTAAGGAACAAAAGGAAATATATGAATTGATGTACAGATGTGGTAGAAACAAAAATGGTTTACAAGGATAGAAAGACATGAGCAAGTATAATTTGATTAGTTAGATTTCTTTTCCTTTTATCTTTCTGCCTGTTATTCATTTTGTTCACTATTTTTTAATCTTTTTCTGATTTGCATAATGTTGGTTATCTGAAAAGGTAGTAATATAAGGTGTGTGTGTATGTATGTATGTATGTATGTATATATATATATATATATATATATATATATATATATATGTATATGTTTTAATCTTCTGTGTTTCTCACCTGTACACTTTGTCGCTTATACATAATTTGACAATGCTGTTATGAAAATTAAATCAAACCAAATATGTTGTCTATACATATGAGTCTATTCATCTGTCTATACATCTCATTTCATTTAGAAACATTTTACGGTTACAAACAGGTGAGTATAAATCATCATATTTAGGAGTGCTCATTAAGAAGGAGCCCAATTCAAACATGTAACATAGAGATTTCAGTTCCTCATAGCCAGCACAGATAATGGTGGGGAAATCAGTGGAATATTTATTTATTGTTAAATTTATACTCTGTTTTTCTCTTTATGTAAATATTCAAGACAGGTCACAATAATTAAAAACATATAAAACATAAAACAAGAATAAAATCAATATAGTTAAAATTAAAATTAAAATCAATATAATTAAAATCATCGCAGTCCAACAACATCTGGAGGGCCATGTGCTGCCTTTCTTTGATCTAAAACTATGTTCATAATAATTCTCAGGTATATTATATAAATTACTCTTGTTGTAATTTGGTTGTCAGTTTCTTCCTTGTTTCATATTTCAGATGCCAGTCTCTTCCTTGTTCAGACTTAATTTCTAAACACAAAAAAGTTATCCTTTCTTGATGTTGCTGCCATTTATAGTAGATGTATGATGACACAATAACTTTGCAGTAGTCTTGATCTGAAAGTGCTCTATGAGTGTACGCACACACACTTGCTTATAGCTTTTGCCTATGAAGCACAGGGGATGGAGTTCTGAAGGTATTTGCTCTAGCTGATCTCCAGTGGGATGGTTCAGTTGTTTCACATGAAAACCAGATCATAGTTTTCAGTAAACTCATTCATGAAATTCACAGAAATGCAGAAAGAATTGTGTATTCAGTGTGGCTTTCTAGCATTTCTATAAAAGCTTTCTGTTTGGGCTGAGCAGTAAGATCTTCCTAGGTCTGGTGTGTTCTGTGCCTTGTGTTATCTAATAGTTTCAACTTCCACTTGCTCTTCGCTCCAGTTCTTGGTTTCTGCTTTTCAGTTCTGACTCTAACTTTTTCTTAGGTTTTGAGTCCCTTGGGTTTTTTTTTTTTTTTAGTTTTGAGAACCTGGTCTTGGTTCTCAGCTTCTGTTTCATCTGGATAAGTGCCAAATTAATTATCCTGACAAATAGCAAGAATAGTAATAGCTTTAGTGGAAGCATTATCTCAGTGATCTTTTCAATTACCTCCTTAATCTTCTTCCAGTTTTTCCAATGTATTGTAGTTGCTTAGCCTATGATTTTGCACTCTATCTCATAGGAATTGTACCCCACATCTGTTCACATTGCAACAATAATCCAGCACTGGGGCACTGCAAGAAGCCAAACATTTCTGAGATTCTACAACCTCAAGAAATAATGTTAGTTTCCTTTCCCATACTTCTGCATACACAGGTCTCCTGTCCTGTGATTTTTTTTTACTTGGAAAGGCTAATTCTCCACCATGCCTCTTGCCTCCAAACGTGCACTCAATCAGCACCTGTGTGAAAACATTTATAAATTGTAAGTTGGTAAGGACAAGTGAAGGAAAGGTAGGCTGGATTTATTGCAAATCAAATAAGTATTTGTATCTTAAAATGAATAAAGGTATTATGCTATAATGTATTTGTTAGTCTTCAAATGTCACAAGGTTTTTTAGTTCTGACTCCAATAGACTAACCGTAAAATGCTTGGAAGTATACATGTGAAAATGGGGGTTGTGGGGGGAAGCAACATTATAAATTACCTGTTGTGAGTTCTCGGCCTCCCTTAGGCATGAAAACCGGCTGGGTAACTTTGGGCCAGTCACTGTCTCTCAGCCTAACCCACTTGACAGGGTTGTTGTGAGGAAATAGGAGGCAGGAGTATTAAGTATGTTCACCACCTTGAGTTATATACACCCACTTCTCATTTAACAACTACCTCGGTTAGCGACCATTTGTAATTATTGTCATAATTTTAAAAAATCATTTTCTGACCTATATACATTTATGACCAAATTTCATGCGCCTGAAAACAATACATGCCAGAGTGAGAGTAACGCTGGCATTGCTGCACGAGAGAACTTTTATCTGAATGAGATGGCAACAACCAGTGGTCTTTGCAGCATCTCTCTCTCTCTCTCTCTCTCTCTCTCTCTCTCTCTCTCTCTCTCTCTCTCTCTCTCTCTCTCTCACATATTCACTTAGCAACCATTTTGCTTAACAACCTGGTTGTTGGAACGGCACTTGGTCGCTAAATGAGGAGTGGGTGTATATATTAAAAAAAGGCGGGGTGATAATGATAATAATAATAACAACAGCAGCAGCTTAATACGGCTTGGAAATTACTTATTTGGGGAGCCTGCCAAAATTGGCTTGCTTGTTAAAGAAAAGAGCTAAGGAAAGCAGAAGACCAAAATTGTGAAAGATTGTTTTGTCCTAGAGCACAATACTATTGACTGAGAAAAGGCAACACCCAACAGATAGGTCTTGTGCATATGTTGCATTACAGTGAATGAGTAAACTTTGCTGAAAAGTCTGAATAATATATTTAGAAATTAGAGTGGTTGAGAATATAGCTATGACGATGAATAAACTATGGGAGAGGTTGTACCCATTATATTTCTTGCTCTGTTTCTTTCTGTATCCCATCCCTTCCCTGAGGATCACAGATTGTTGTGTGTTGTTCCAATAATTGTTGGGAGTAGCTGGATTTTTTTTCTAGACTTCAGATGTTTTGCATGTAAAGCTAGTTCTCTGTCACTGTCTTCTAAAGAAAGTGTAGCTTTAATGCAGCTGGATAAGAAACGGCAGGGGGAACAATAGTAATACATTCTCCCACTATATAAGTATTTATTTATATTTCAAATTTAGTCACCGTCCATCTCACTCAGAGAGCGACTCTGGGCGGTTTACAATAAAGCAAGAATAAAATACCAGTTAAAATACAATAAAACAATGCAATAAAAACAATCATCTTAAATAAATAATATATTCCAAGGGAGTAGATGGTAAAAAGTTCTTAAATTAATGTACGGGAGCATCATCAGGGTGCTAACCACCCCCAGGGTTGGTTACCCCTCCCCACGCCCCACGTGAGATGGCAGAGCCAGGTCTTCACCCCTTAATATTGCAAAAAGAAATGGATGCCCAGAGTCCCTCCTTGGGGGGAGATGGGCGGTGATAAAAATTTAATAAATAAACAAACAAAAAACAAATAAATAAATTGTATTCTCTGAATTGTGATTCTGAAGCAATGCTCAAATTTCAGGCCAAGCTTCAAAACCAATACAAAGCAGCTATATGAATGAGCTCTGTTGAGACTGAAATCAGAAGTCTCCCCAGTCTAGAAAAGCTTATGCTATAATTGTCAGTATAAGACACCTGACATGGAATGCGCATGTAAGTCAAAACCTGACAGAAAACATCTGCTGCTAAGCAATTTCACCACTTTTATTAACAGCGATCCTTTTTATAGATGAGTTATGTTGACATTTTGTTTAGGAAGCAGAGAATAAAACTCTTCAAATCCACATGATAATGGAAAGGTATTTGCTATCCATTCTTCAACCTATGTTTCACAAAAGCAAATATTAGATTGTAATACAGATCACCCTTAATCCAACTTCAGGTTTGTGGTGTTTACCAAAAAGGCACATTGCCTAGATGCATATGTACAGTACACATACTGGCTGAGAAAATTATCCCACAGTAACAGGGCTAACAGGAAGAAACATTGCTTTAGCATGTCATTGAATGTCTTAGTTTTTGAAAAGAAATTACTGATTTTACTCTGTGTGATCTAGTTTATAATGACTGATTAAATAATGTGATTTCTCCTCCAATTGCATCTTTTTCAGTAGAATCCTATATTGCTGTAAACCTCAGACTGCATGCAATATATTTTTAATGACAACTTCACAAAACATATGCATGATCATTCCAACAAATGTACATATATAACCTTAATTATATGAAAGAGAAACAGAATTGTTCAAGGCAGCTTCCATCTTGTGCCATCTAGAAATGGACTGGTTCAAAGGACTGTGTTAATGAAGGTTAGGGTTAGGAAAGTTATTTATTTATTTATTTATTTATTTATTTATTTATTATTCAAATTTTGCTACCACCCATCTCCCCCAAAAGAGGGACTCTGGGCGGTTTACAATAAGGTAAAGGTTCCCCCCGCACATTTGTGCAGTCGTGTCCGACTCTAGGGGCCGGTGCTCATCTCCGTTTGTTAGCCGAAGAGCCAGCGTTGTCCAAAGACTCTTCCGCGGTCATGTGGCCGGCATGACACGCGCGGAACGCTGTTACCTACCCACCGAAGTGGTACCTATTCATCTACTTGCATTTGCATGCTTTCGAATTGCTAGGTTGGCAAGAGCTGGGGCTAGTGCGGGAGCTCACTCCATCACGCAGGGCTAGGGATTCGAACCTCCAAACTTGCGATCTTCCGATCGACAAGCCTGGCGTCTTACCCGCTGAGCCACCACGCCCCTTTTCACCACGCTGAGCCACCACGCGGTTTACAATAAATATATATATATTCCCATTGATAATAAAAAGGAATTTCTGCTTTTAAAAAGCTGGCTTCCTCTACAGTACATGACTTTCTAGTATGGTAGGATGAAATACAGAGGACTTGGAGTGAATTAGTTTTAAGAGACTTAACCACAGCACATTAATGTGCTTGCCTCATGTATGTTTGTGTTTTTCACTGCTTAAATTATAGAAACAGATTAAGCCCACTCTCTTATCTTCACCAGTTTTAGCCTATGCAAGTTATAAGATATTTTCTGCCTTGAGCACTTTGTGTTTGGAGGGGGAAGACAGGATAAAATTATCATAATAAATTTTAACAAAGATTTCTAGTTCCAAGTCAGAGTATTGGTCTATTATTCTGCATAGCAGAAGTTCATGAGTCTGGGAAACTTCATGAGAACATGAGAACTTCATGAGTCTGGGAAACATTAATTCAATCACAGAGCATATGTTTTGCACGCAACAGATCCCAGTTTTAATCCCCAGCCCACTCCAGAGGGCTAGAAAGCCTGGAACCTTAGAGAGCTATTGAAATAAACTGCTTATGTTCCTTCTTTTCACATCATTTCTGTGCTTGAGGTTAGGTCCCAGCTGTTCATCACTTCACATCCAAGAATTGTTCTGGTTAAAGCAAAGAATGATTGTGGAACGTTAAAGATGCTCCTGCTGACATCTGATATTGTCAAGGGGACTACTTGTAGAGATATCTGTAGCTTGAATCATGTCAACTGGATTTCTATTTTCTCAGTGGAAACGTTTCGCTCCTTATCCAAGGAGCTTCTTCAGTTGACATGATTCAAGCTACAGACAATTCCACCTGGATGACTGAGAACCTTCATAGACTTGTAGAGATACTTTTGCATAACAAATCTTCCGGTTGCTTTAACATCTCAGAGCTCCCATTTTTATCTCCCCAACTATAACTGTCTTCCTGGCTATAAGCAGTCCTAAGATCCCTGAGGCTTTGCAGTGG
Source organism: Charina bottae (assembly GCA_023362775.1). Taxonomy (NCBI): domain Eukaryota; kingdom Metazoa; phylum Chordata; class Lepidosauria; order Squamata; family Charinaidae; genus Charina; species Charina bottae. Next base: position 104,766,528 of record JALMGJ010000004.1, read on the forward strand.
TTCTGCTCTCTCTGGGTTTCTAATTAAACCTGATTTTCCCTTCTTCAAAACAAAAACAAATATTACATTTCAAAGATGAAAATATTATGTAATTAAATATTTTAATAACTTTCATGTGATCTTTAATTTGCAAATTGATCTCAGAACAAAATCCCCTTTTGCTCTCCCTATCCTATTACCTATCGGAATTCCTAAGCTTCATTAGCAATAGCAATACAAATTGTATAAGACTAAGAAAAGCCCTGCTGGATCAAGCCAATGTTCTATGTAATATAACAGTCTGTATCAGTTGCCCAGATGCAAAGCTCAAAGTTAGGGCATTAGGGTAACACTCTTGCATTCCCTAGGAACAGGTTTTGTTTTTTCTTTTATTCAGGTGGTAGCATAGAAATAAAAAGATTAGCAGTCCTTGATAACTCTATTTGTTGACCCCCCCTTTTTAAAACCACCTGAATTAATGGCAGCTATGATATGCTGATGGTAGCAAATTAACTATGCCTTGTGTAAAGATGTACCAGCATTTCTATTTTTTGGCCTGAATCTCCCTGCATTTAGTTTTAGTTTATGGTCCCAAGTTCTATTTGTCAGGGAGAAAAACACTTTTAATCCACCTTTTCTATTCTATGATTTATTGGATATACATTTATCTTTGATATACCCTTTATCTGTGCACAAAACACTTCTGTGGAGTCCTTGGTGCTCTCTGAGCTTGGTTGCTTGGTTGCAGAGGTTTCATTACCCTGCTAGCACTGAAGATGTTACCTAGTTGGGTAATGAAACATCTGCAAGCAAACAACCAAGTTCAGAGAGCACCAAGGACTCCACGGTTCAACCCTGAGCTACACATACTCTCTTCTATTGGAACAAAACAGTTCAAAAGAGGCTTTTCCTATGTGTGATTTCTTTAACCTTAAAAGTTTAGATTTATTTATTTATTTATTTATTTATTTATTTATTTATTTATTGCATTTTTTCCACCGCCCATCTCAACAATGACTCTGGGAGGTTTACAAGGAAATTTAAAACAGTAAAAAATTAAATATCGGTTAAAAGAAATACATAAAATATACATACAGTATACAAATATACTAAAAACTCTACAATATAAAATATGAAAGCTAAAACCCAAGATGGTAAGATCGCAGTCTTGATAAAATTCCCTGGGCCACATCAAGGTGCCAGCCATCCCCATGACAAACTATCCCCCTCCCACCCCAAGCCAGGTGGCACAGCCATGTCTTGAGCCCCTCTCGGAAGGCCGGGAGAGTGGGGGCTTGTCTTATCTCTGGGGGTAGCTTATTCCAGAGGGCGGGGGCTATGGCAGAGAAGGCCCTCCTCCTGGACCCTGCCAATCAACAATCTCTCATGGACAGGGTCCGTAACATGCCCTCTCTGCCTGACCGGGTGGGATGGGTCGATGTGATAGGGGTGAGACAGTCCCTCAGGTAACCTGGACCCATGCCATGTAGGGCTTTAAAGGTGATAACCAACACCATGAATTGGACCCGGAAGCAGACTGGCACCCAATGCAGCTCGCGTAGCAAAGGTGTTATATGGGCCGACTTTGGGGCTCCCCAAACTGCTTGCGCGGCTGCATTCTGGACCAGCTGTAGCTTCCGGATACTCTTCAAGGGTAGCCCCATGTACAGCGCATTGCAATAGTCTATGCAGGAGATGACTAGGGCATGAGTGACTGACCGGAGGGACTTATTTTATTAACTAAAATTGGCACAATTCAAAAGCATGTATGATATCATCATGCATCAAAACAAAAAACAATTTGGGGATGTTTGCCTTTTCTATACCATACAATAAATAAACACTCATAGAACTGACATGTCAGGGATAAGATGGATGCTTGAATCATATATCATTCATGAATGAGTGGCAAAACATAGCTTTGTATAACACTTTAGAACATGCTTATGTTTTCTTCCTGTAATAATTACATCGGACCTGTAAGGTGGACCACTGGTGTCTCCTATGATAGGGAGAGAAAAAATGCTTGCCCAAAAGTACTTAATAAGAATATGGCTAATAGAATTGTAAAACTGTGAGAATGGATTATCTATTCCAATCCTCAAGAGGTGGCTGTCCAGCCTTTTCTTAAAAGCCTCCAAAATTGTAGGTAGCTTGTAAGTAGCTTGTTGTACCTGCAGATCATGAGACGTATTGATACCTGCAGATCATACTGACAAGGAGTTCTTTCTTATATAAAATGAAATCTAGGTAACTGGAATTTATACCCATTATTTCTGATGCTAACGACCATTCGTTCAGTGACCATTTGAAGTTACAATGGCACTGAACAAAGGGACTTATGACTGCTCCTCGAAGTTATGGCCATTGCAGCACCCCCACAGTCACGTGAACAAAATTTGAACGCTTAGCAACCAGCTCAGACTTATGACCACTTGCAGTGTCCCATGGTCATGTAATCGTGATTTACCTCCTTCCCTGCTGGCTTCCCACAAGCAAAATCAATGGGGAAGCTGGCAAGGAAGGTCATGAGTCACTTGGGTAATTCTCTCATACCCCCAGCCATTCTTCACTTGCACACACCACACCTTCCTTCCCCCCTTCACTCGCACATACCCCATGCCCTCTTTCCTCGGCCTCCCTGCACTTGCCCACGTGCACTCACACTGAGTCCTCTTTCCCCAGCCTCCCTGCGCTTGCACACATGCACACACCCTATGCCCTCTTTCCTTGGCCTCCCTGCACTCCCACTCACCCTGCGCCCTCTTTCCCTGGCCTTCCTGAGCTTGCACTGCACTGCAACACCTCCCTCCCTAACTTGTGGGCCTCTCCGGTACTCCCACACACCCTTGCAGCATCTCCACATTCTTTACCTGGGACTCCCTCTGCTTCCTGCTTAATTACCTATGCATCTGGGGTTATGACAACAACCACAACTTCCTGGATTGCTGTTGCTAAGCAATGCGGTCATGTGACGTTGCGCTTTACAACCCCATCATTTAGCGATGGCAATTCCGGTCTCAATTGCAGTTGTAACTCGAGGACTACCTGTAATTTCCACCATTCTTGCTTTAAATTTTATCAAACTAACTGTTTTAATACTGGTTTGCATGAACAGGATGAAACCAGGTAGATAACACCCTGGGATGAAAACCCACATTCCTGCATATTGTATTTGATTTCTTTGTAACATCCCAGCCTTTCAGCCTCATTGAAAGCATCTAAGAGTCTATACTCTGGAGCCAGGAAAATTTAATGAACAGTGGTGTGTTTGGAAGAAAAGGATTCATTCAAATGTTCATTACATCATGAAATCCTTGGGCTGCCATTATATTTCAACCTCATTGTCTAAAAATGGAGGAATGTTATAATTAAAAAAAAATTGTAAGGATACAATCCAACTAATATGCAAGAAACATCTGAAAGATGTGAAAAGTTCTTTTCTTACCCTGATAGGTATGCAATTTAGTAACTGCCTAGATTCACATTAGAATCTCATGAACAGTCAAATACAGTAAGAGGTATTTCTGAATAAAAATATAGGACTGCGCTGTTAGTACAATGATAGCAACTTTGGTCATATAGCCACCATATCACATTGAATATATACTTGAAACAGGTGTTTCCTAGTTGTGTCTAATAACATGAAACTGATGCTCCAGTATGAAATAACCGTTGAAATTTATTATAACCGCCCAGGGTCCCCACTGGGGGAGATGGGCGGTAATATAAATTTAATTAATTAAATAAATAAATAAATAAATAACCCTAAATTGCTTTGGACTGATTTTGGAGCTAATTGTCTAATGTCCTAAGGGGGGTATCATTATAAAATCTACCTTCACATCCCAGACAATTTGAAAACTAGGTCAGTTGACAATGCTGTCAGTCCCTGCATGGGGCCAAGCTTACCATAATTAGTAATAAATTTACATTTTGTATGTGCAATGAAAAACCTTCATTCTCCTCTTTTCCTATTATACTGTTTCAGCTCTAATCTGTATTTCTAAAACAGTGCAAAGTTGTGACTTTCAATATTATATAATTCAACCATATAATTATTTTGTTCTGCCTTTCCTGCTAGTAAACTAGAATGTGTGTGCCAGGTCAGCCTTCTGCATTCTTGTTCCTTCCCTTTCATAGTTTCTTTCATCTAATATGGAAGATGCACCACCTGTGTTTAGTAACTTCAAAATCCTTATTGAGAAAGCAACCAATAGGCAGAAGAGAAGAGAGAGAAGAGGTTAGAGAGAGAAAGAGGGAGTATGAGAGAAGATATTAGAGAGAATGAGAAGGTCAAATAAAAATAAAAAAAAAAGAAGAAGAAGAAGAAGAAGAAGAAGAAGAAGAAGAAGAAGAAGAAGAAGAAGAAGAAGAAGAAGAAGAAGAAGAAGAAGAAGAAAGGAATGGATGAAAGGATAAAAGGAAGAATAAAAATGAAAGATAAAGGAAAGGAAAAGAGAGAGATGGGAGGGTTAGAAAGAGTGAGTAAGGTAAGTGAGAGAAGAGATTAGAGAGAGAGAGAGAAAGGGTTAAAAAAGAAGAAGGGAATGGATGAAAGAGAAAAGGAGTTAAAGGAAGAATCAAAAGGAAAGGAAAGGGAAAGGAATAGATAGAGAGAGAATAGGTTAGAAGAGATTGAAAGATAAAGGAGAGAAAAGATTAGAGACAAAAAAAGAAGGATACATTGTATTAAATATAATAAAAATAATTATATAAAATCAAATGTAAATATATATACATAAATGTAACCATTGTTATGTGTTATATATGATCATTGTTATGTGTTATATGTTTTGTTTATGTTTTATGTTGAATGTAATAATAAAAAATTATATCTGCAAAAAAAAAAAGAAATATATTCTATTTCTCTCTTAATTTATTTATAATTAGGATTATTATCATCTGTGATTAGGTAGAATACTCAGATCCATGGTTTGAAATATATGTGCAAATGATACAAAGTAATCTTATTTGCAAATAAGATACTGTTTGATAAACCTATGTTTTTTAATTGCAAAATTGATAACATAATTTGATGTCCTTAGTGCCCTTTCTAAATATATAATTCAGTAGCTCAAATCAGAATTGATACTTTTGGGGATTATCAAGATAGCAGAACCAGTTTGGGTGTGCCATAAATGATTTTTAAAGTTAAAAGAAAGAAATTTGGCCTTTCCTTCTGCCTAGAAGGACAGATGCATAGTATTGGATCTGATTATTTATAAAAATAATAAAGGCAGGATAGAAAATAAGTAAATAAGTAAATAAGTAAATAAACTAATTTACAAGATTAAAAAAAAAAGAGAGAGAAAGCAGCCAATAGCAGTACTTTTAAAAAGAGGAAGTAAATTGCTCCTGAAGTAGCCTGATATAAATAGTTATAGCCCAGGTGTTAACTACCTCTTCTTGCCAAGATGTTTGCTAACAAATTCTAATCAGTCTTTGAAGAAACTGGTTTTTGCAATCTATTTCAAATTACAGTAGTTTCCAGCATAGATTTTTAATGGGAACTAACTTCATCACTGCAACTGCAACCTTAAACTTATTAGACTTTTTACTTGCTCTTGATAATGTTATCCATGATAATCTGCCAGAGTACTGAACTGAAATATTAATTTAAACAATCCCCAAATTAACTAAAAACATCTTAGTGCATTAAAACTATAGTCAAATGTTTCTTCAAATGGAAGGCTCTATTTCTTTTTGGTATTGGGTATTCTTGGTATTAGCCTGGTCCTCTAATATACAAAGCCAGTATGTTCAGCCAAAATGTCTGCTCTGAGAGGGCCTTGTATGTACAGCAGTACAAATGAAGTGAGTTCAAACCCTGCTAGAGCAATCTTGGAGAGGCAAGACTAGGAAATGAAACTTGACCCATATAACAGAGCTTTCCAAACTCTGTGTTGCGACACGTTAGTGTGTCAGCTGCAGTGTCTGGGTGTGTTGCGGCGGCTGCTGCCTCCAAGCCCTGCCAGGATTCCACGCAGGTCTTAGTGCCTGCCTTGTGCCTTGCTGCCTCCAAACCTGCCCTGCCAGGATTCCGCGCAGGTCCTAGTGCCTGCCTTGTGCCTTGCTGCCTCCAAACCTGCCCTGCCAGGATTCCATGCAGGTCCTAGTGCCTGCCTTGTGCCTTGCTGCCTCCAAACCTGCTGTGATTCCGCGCAGGTCCTAGTGCCTGCCTTGTGCCCTGCTGTAAGACTGTGTCGCGAGATGAGGCATGTCTAAAAAGTGTGTCACCAACATGAAAAGTTTGGAAAGCTCTGCCATATAAGATAGAAGTGCTGTTACTGAATGATCAGCTAAGAAGGAGATTCAATCTGTCCTAGGAGAGGTTTGTACCCCTCCAAAGTCTTAAATTCACAGCTTCAAGATGAGTTTACTGAAGCCATAACAACTGGATTCATAATCTATTATGACTATTGGAAGCATTAGTTTATTATGTTAAATATTAGTTTAGCTGCAGTTGCTTTCTCAATGAATCAAGATACACTAAGGACTAAGCTTTACTATCAGCAGATTAATGGCAAATAAGGCATCTCCATATTACTGACTGATAAAGAATCCTTCTTAATATATAAACAGATTCAAATTACTGTACCCCTTTTCCCTACCCAGTCTGAATCTGGCTTTCCTTTTTTTTACCCCACCCACTCAGGAGGCTATAATGTCTGCTTTTTCTGCATTCTTTCCCACAACAGAAGATACCACAATGTCTTTGATCCCAGGCTTCTTCTTTCCCAAGGCCCTGACAAATCTCATTTAGATAGAGTCTTTACCACAGAGATAAAGTTGGCAGAAATAATAGAAGCTTTGACCATTTGTTTTCACTAAGTAAGACTTAGACAACATAATCCTCATCCATTGTTCACGAACAGAGTTCCATAGCTTGGTCATATATACTGTATATTTACTCAGTTGTTAAAAATCATTTTGTACAGTTGAGTTTCTTTTCATGAAACTGCTCAGTTATTTCCTTGAACAAATGGGCATGAGATAATAAGGACTAAATTATCTTGGCTGAGGTTGAATTTTTCATTTCCTACCCTGTCCTCTGACTGATCCCTTTATTTACAAGGCATATGCAAGGAATGAGTTGGAAGATGGGTAATGGGATATTTCACATCCCTCTCAGTGTTGCCCAACCTTTCACACAGATATTTTTACTTGTGAAATCTTTGTCTTCATACTGTTCCCTGGTGGGGAGACCCAGATGCTTCCCCTATGCAAACTCCTTTGTTAAGTTATTCTTAAGACTGATTCTTGTCAAGTAAATTTCATTTAGCTAACTTTGTATTTAATTATGTTTTAAAAATATATAATCATTTTGAAATGTATGTCTGCTTAATTCTTTAATCAATATTCTCAATGGGAAACCAGATTTGATCTTACTGCTCTGTCAAACTGTTTAACATACAGTACGTAGTAACCTGGTTTCAGAATATATTTTTTTAAAAAAGAAAGCTTGAAAAGGAGCAATACTTATTAAATGTAAAAATCTGAAGACATTCCCACAAAGTGAGGGTCAAACTTAATAATTATGGCTAGTGATAGCAGATAACTCTAGATAGATAACAATGTTTTGTAGCCTAATTCTATAATGTAAAGTAGTATCCTATCATGTAAGGTTGAAGCTTAGATACCCATTCATAATACATTGTAAGAAGCAAGCCCTACTCTAAAACTTGGTAACAGAACTGCAGTGGTTGAGGTATTTGATCCTAGTTTTGTACTTGTGTGATACATTTCAGTAGGACTTTTGCAGAAATACTTTCCCAAGGAATTGGGTCCTGTGGTTTCAAAAAACACATACTGTATAAGAGCATCCAAGGAGCATAACTGTTCACTTTACAGTTCATTACTAGAAGACTAGCACTTAGATCTCTGTACACCAAACATGATGTATATATTGGGACTTCCTGCAGCATCAAGATAATATGATTGTTTATATGTGACTGTTGAAAAAAGTCCAGAACAATTCTTTAAAAGGACAGCTATATGGTGTTCTCCCTTGATAGGCCTTTTCTTTGCTTCCAGAGAGATATGGCTATTTTTGAAGTAAAGTTTCACTATTGAAAAAAAAATATCAAAAGGGTATAACTTCTTTAGGAATGCCACACAGTCACAAAAGATGCAACTGAACTGTTTGGCAGAGGAAGTGGTCATGTACGTTAATTATGTTATTTCCTTTCCCATTTAATAAGGAATAAAGTTACCATGGAGACTGAATGGACATATAACTCCACTCTTGCAAATCAGCTGTGACGAGAAAACTAAGATGTGTTAAAATGATAATGACTTTGTACAAGAGAAAAAGGAAACAACCTCTTGGACTCTTTTATGAAGGCATAAAAGACATGAGAATTATTTTGTAAAGCAAAACATTAAATATTTCCTTCTTGTCCTTTTGAAGTCTCAAATTGTAAATAATGATTCTGTGTATTACATGTATTTATTTTATAGATAAAATCTGAGAAGCATGTTTTGGGTTTCTCTCTCTCTTTCTCTCTCCATACCTTTCTCTTTCTTTCCCAATATTTCTGTGCCATTCCAATGACAGACTCTGGGCTTCTCACAACAGTGAATATATATTGAAATATATACATCAAAAAACATAGAATGATAAAAATCAGCATAAAATCATTAAAAAAAACACAGCCACCAGATATCATATAGGGTTGCCATCAATCCCACAACCTATACTCTGAAAGTCCAGTAGAAAAAAGATGATCAGTTTCTTAAAAATAGCAGTGACGAAACCATCCTAACCTGTGGGAAGAAAGAATTCCATAGGGCTGGGGTGGCCATTGAATAGATCTGCTTCTTCATTCCCATCATCCAGACCACTTGGGTCAGGAAATCAGGAGCACATCTTTTCTTAAAAGCATTCTTCTTAAAAGCATGGACTCCAGGCTTGGCTGCCAGCTCGACCAGTCAGATTTCTCAGAGAAGCTGAGAACTGACTGAATTTCCCTTGCTTGCAGTGGATTGCAGAAGTTGTGGTCCACTGAAGTTTTTTTCCCCTGGAGAGGGGGAGACCAGAAGATTACTCGTGGGGCCATTGGGATTGCCTACCCTTGTTTTTTCTGTAGTTTTCCACCGCGGAAAGAACAGGGTAAGTGCAAGGCAATGGCCGAGATATATCAGGCTCTCGCAGGGGAAACAAGTCTCTTTGAAGAGACACAAGAGCGCCCAGCCGCTTTTAGATCACTTTAGGAATGTTTTTTTTAGATTAAAATATTTTTGAAATCTAAGATCTATCTTTTGGACTTTGTTGAAAATGTTGGCTAACTTTGTGCTTTCTTTGCTATAACTGATTCTGGTGGAAGTTTGATGGACTCTATATTTGCAACATAATGAAACGTCTGCATTTTTTTTTACTTCTCTTTTGTATTAGAGGGATTTAAGAGACTCTGTTTGTAATTCTTCGCTTGATAAACTAAATGACTATTCATTTTTTGAGAAACTCTTTGTTTGGATTAAGCAGCTTGCAGCTTGAAGAACGAAAGCTCGCAGTTTGAAGAATAAAAACACAGGGTAACGTGTTTTTTTCCTTGTCTTCTTTTTCTACATCCTCCCTGGTTGGATTTTGCTTCATTTGGAATATATTTTTTATTTCTCCTTCTATAAACTGTTTAAAATATTATTCTCTCCTGTATTTTGGATTATTGGAACTTTCTTTTTTCTTTTGACTTTAAAAAAAAAAACAAAAACAACGACGACGTTCTGCTTAATAGATTCTGCTGGTAGTATTCCATGGACAGATTACATGATTATTGTTTTGACTAGAAGGGTTGTTGTTTTAATTTGAAGGACACAGGAAAGATGGCTTTCCAACTTGTACCTGAGGAGCTCAGAAGAGAGATTACTGAGGCTTTTTCAAATATTCAAAGGTCGTTGGAATTACTGTTCGTAACTCTGCAAAACAGAGAGAAAGAACAGAGAACAGAAACGGAGACAGAAAGGAAAAATGTTTTTCAAGTGGAGGAGAAACAGAAGGAGGAAATTTTGAGTATATTAGTTCAGAAGAACATTCTGAAGGCTTTACACTACAATCTTGGTATAGATATGTTGTGGCAGTGGAGACAGAGTGAAAATATGGGTGCACAGTTGGATGGATGTTGTGAAATATGTGGAAAGGGAGAGAAGGTTGCTCTGATATTCTATATGAGATATAGAAAAGAGCAGGCTGTATATTGCGAATCTGCCACAGTGTATTGTGATTTTGGCATAACCTAAACAGAAGATATGAGAAACTGTATGGATATAAAGGCTAATGAAAATATGGACTTGAATTGTTATGAGAAATTGTATGGATATATAAAAAGTGATATTCTAAATGTAAGATGCTAAATACAAACACAAGTTGATATTATAGAATATTGTTTTCCTTAGAGATATATTTATGAGAAGATAATGATATGATGGAATTAGAATGATGGTTACTACAGGATGATATATATCAATATGTATTGTATGAATATTATAAGAATTGATATATTAGCTATTAGGTTAAGTGATATGATAGATTATGCACTTAGTTTAAATGGACACTACTACAAGGAATGGAAATTACAGATGGATAATTGAGATTCAAGAATTCCTTTTTTATGGAGATATATATATATATTAGAATTAATATTATAGAAATATATATGTATGAACACTATAAGAATTGCTAAATTATGTATTAAGTTACATAACATGTTAGGTTATGAGTCATAATATGAATAGAATATATTGTAGTTTATTAGAAGTAAATAAGGCTTTTATTTGTTATACTAATTGGTCTTTATTGAAGATATAAATATGTAGTAATGAACATTCAACATTTAACTACTACTTCAAGGAGTGGAAGCCAAAGATGGATTATTGGGAGACAGTAAGATGAAGGTTAGAAGATTGGATTAAAGAAATCAAAAGGCATATGACAAAGAAAAGTTCCTGTATACTGTATGAAGGACTAACATTTAAAATCAGTTGTTGTACTTTAAGTTCAAAGATAGATTGGAGGACATCTATTTTCTATTTTTTCTTTGCTTATTATTTCTTGACTTCACTTTTTCTTTATCTTTTTCTTATTTTGTATTTCTGTTTCTATTTCTTTTTTCTACTTTAAATTTTATTATGTATTGTAAAACTTAATAAAATTTAATAATAATAAAAAAAAAGCATTCTGAACCATATATGGCTTTATAGGTAATGACCAGCAATTTAAACTGTACTAGGAAACCTATTGACAGCCCAGACAGTTCTCACAATATAGGTACTACTTTGCGATACCTAAACTGGCCCCAACCTTTTGGCAAGCAGTCCATTGCATTTTGAACCAATTTTAGTTTCCACATAGTCTTCAAAGGCTATGTCAAGTAGACTCTAACAGAAATCCAAACACAACGGTATGAATGGCTTTTGCCAGAGCATCCTCCTCCAAGAATGACCACATTCAGGAGCCTCAAGTCCAGGAAAACTGCCAAAGCATGGCCTTGCTCTTCCCAGGTAAATGCAGTCCCATTCAGAGCTAATGTTGGAGCTAATCTAGATTCAAGTTATTTTTGGATAAAGAACAATTCTGTCTTGTTGGGATTTAATCTGAGTGTCTGCTTTGTCTCATACAGTCCCTTACAACCTCCAGACACCTTTAATGCCATGACACCCGCCTTATGGAACATTCTCCCCCCAAAACTCAGGTTACCTCCATCCCTGTTAATGTTCAGGAAGTCCGTCAAGACCTGGTTATGTCACCAGACTTGGGGGTCCCAGGGAACTGGCAATATTTTAAAGTGGCTCCCTTATTGTGGTTGATATGTGATTTACTGTGTATACTTACTTTCTCTGTTTGTGGTTTGTATACTCTTAATTTTTAATAATATTTAATTTTAATAATGATTGTCCATATTTTTATGATTGTTTTTATCATTACTGTTCATATTGTTGATTTATTTGATTATTGTACACTGCCCAGAGTCACCTCTGGTGAGATGGGCGGATATATAAATTTGATACATACATACAAACATACATACATACATCTTTTGCTTGGCCTGGGTAGAGATGTAAAACTTCATATCATCCCCATATTGATGATACTTCACCCTGAACAAACAGATGATCTCTTCAGAAGTTTCATGTACATGTTGAACAAAATGGGGAATAGGGCCAAGCCCTGGGGCATCCCACAAAGGAATGGTTGAAGGCTTGACCTCTCATTCCCCATCACAACTGATTGGACTACCACTGAGGTAGGAGTATAACCATTGTAATGTAATACTTTCCACTCCCAGCCTCCACAGGCAGTCCAGAAGGATACTGTACAGTAAGGAAGATGACCTTGATGAAGAAATGCAAGCCCTGTTACCAAAGCAATGAGAGGTGAAACATAGCTTAATTCCATGGCAGGGAGGAGGTACAGCACAATCAGATTTGCACGATTCTGTTTTATAGCCACTCTCAATAAAAGTAGTATTAGCCTGGTGGAGTTGATTTCCTGGTCTGATCTTCCTGTTGGGGCTGCCATATACTGTGCTTGATAATATTGAGCATCAGTCTAACAGGACCAGAAGGACCAGATTCTTTTCTTCCAAGTCCTACCATTGGTCATCCACAAGAGTAATCAAAACTACTTCAGATTTATGCCCATATCTGAAACCTGAGTGCAGGGGATAAAGATAACCTAACAAAATCTGCTTAATCTGAGATCCTCTGCAAATCGATCCCTACCCTACCACCTTTTTGACAAGTTTCTCTAAAATGGGAAGCTGGAGACAGGGATGTTGTCCAAAGACTCTGGATTCAAATACGTTTTCTTTAGGAAGGGTGCTGTACCACCTCTTTCAAGGTGGTAGCCTCCACCCCTTCTCGCAAAGATGCATTTACCCCCTTTCAAATCCAGGTACCTGTTCCCTTTCTGGCAGCAAAAACATTCTACGAGAGGCAGAGGTCAGCCCACAGACAGCTAAGCTCATCTGTAGAGGGCCCTGTCTACTTCTTATCCATAGTCCCAAAATTATCTCAGATGACCTCTTAAGATGTTGCCTCTGTCATCTCATTGGATTCTGAACACAGTGTGTCTATCTTTGAGTGAATATGACTGATTTTATCTTCAAAATGCTTTGCAAACAAATAATTTGGTTTCTGGGCAGTTCTTTTCATCTGTCATTCCCCAATAAGGAGCAGGTCAGTTTAAACATGGCCATTTGATGACATTCCACAGATACAATGAGACAAAACCAAAGAAAGAAACATCCAGTTAACTAGCTTGTATATTAATTATACTCTTCATTAACCAGTATATTGTGGCTTTTATAAAACATACCAAGTCAGCATATGCTGAATTGGTTTACAGCCAATTCATTTACAATTCGTTTACATTTAGAATATGCCTACTGAAATCAATATTTATCATTACAGTACTCATTTTACCTTAAAAAGTAAAGGTTCCCCCCGCACATTTGTGCAGTCATGTCCAACTCTAGGGGCCAGTGCTCATCTCCGTTTGTTAGCTGAAGAGCCAGCGTTGTCCGAAGACGCTTCCGCGGTCATGTGGCCGGCATGATGCACGCGGAACGCTGTTACCTTCCCACCGAAGTGGTACCTATTAATCTACTTGCATTTGCATGCTTTCAAATTGCTAGGTTGGGAAGAGCTGGGGCGAGTGCTCACTCCATCACGCAGGGCTAGGGATTTGAACCTCCGAACTTGCGATCTTCTGATCGAAAAGCCTGGCGTCTTACCCGCTGAGCCACCATGCCCCTTATTTTACCTTAACCATGACTATATGGCTTATTTTACTTATTTTACTTTAACTATGACTATATGGCTCTAATCTTTTAAGTGTTTTTGTTTGTTTTCAAATACCTTTCTTCTGACTGCCTGAGTTACCAGTTTAAGGGAAAAGTGTCTACCTAAATATCCAAAAATATTACTTTAATTCTGTAAAGAAATATTGCAACGTTACTATTACATCAGCTATATATGTTAGACTGCAGCATCATATACTGAGTATAACACACTTCATCTAGTAGTTGTCCAGTTTGTATTACTGGATTATATCACTACACAATTATGTACTGATGATATCACTATACAATTAAGTGGCAGACACCTATTCATTAGTGCAAGAGAAAGAAACAAAATATACAACTATGATACGATTAAATATATTTCCTATCAAATATGGCATAGAAATAACCTAACGCAAGCTCTTGTGAGAATTCAGTTACTGCTTGAATATAGATGCATACTAATCTAAAGAATGATAGTACGTAGGCTAGGAGATCTCAAACTTTGCACTGAGCCCGCACCCCACCCCACCGCAGGACCATACACAACTTGGGGAGGGGGTGCCACCATTAAAAAAAAATCCTGATCCACTTTCCACTGGCAGAGTGGAAGCACTGTCAAAGTATTGCTCCTAACTTTGCCTGCACAAGCCCTCGGGTACAGTTGAGACCTTGCGAGGTTAAAATTTAATTTATTGCATAATTTAACTTTAAATTACATCATCACACAAGGTGCCTGACATGCCCAATGTTAATGTTAATGAAATAATTGGTTTTATAAAAGAGGGTCACTCAAATTCATTTACCATTTAGGGAGTCAATGGACCACAGACCGAGAACCTCTGAGGTAGGCTTAAAGAAATAAATTGCCTACCTGTTTAACCTTTTCTTCAATACCAAAGTGTTATGCTAAGAGAAAACAGCATAACCACAAAATATATATGAACCCATCAATAGGCTCATCCCTACATATTAAAAAAATGCTTATATTATTAAAAATTCCCAGACTAGCTCACATAAAGAAAGGTTTGATATTAAGAGATTAGAACTGCAGAAGTGGCAACGTAATAAAATCAGCTAAATAAAGCCTTCCATGACAAAAGCCTCAGTGGTGTACTGGAAAATGTAATCAAATGAACTGTCTTGAGCTGACACCAAGATGACATTTGGATAGACCCTAACTGAACCATCCTGGGAAGGACATTTCACTTGTGGGCCACAGCAAGTGAAAAAAAGCCGTTGTCTTGATCATCTTATGTCAATGTTCATCGTCAGTTTGGAGAGGGGTGGTGCCAGAATAGGAAGGCAGGCAGGCAGGCAGGCAGGCAGGCAGGCAGGCAGGCAAATGGGTCTTGTAGGAATGCCTGAAAGTTGACAAGAGTACCTTAACAGCATGCTTCAAGTGACAGATTTAGGGATAACTTTAGACAGCAGTAATGTATCAGTAATCCAGTTTATTATTAATATAACTAACTGCCAGGGGAGACGGAGTTTTTGTGCGTACAGCTGCAAGCATCATAGCACTTCAATTTGTCTTTAGTGCTAACAAGGCCAGGTAGCTGACAGAAGCATTTGAAGCATTTGAATAAGATTTAGTGTCTTATTCTGGATCTAACCCAGAAGCGTTTCTCAGCATTGCTGCTTCTCAGATCATTTAACTAAATTGCACTTGGGATGCTTTACATACAGTACAAAATATATTCTCTGTTATTGAGCTATGGCTTTCTCTTGTTCCTGTATAAAGCAAAGCTTGCACAATTAGAACAGTTGGCACTGATAGAACCTGTCCAGGGAACTTATAGATTTGCATAACTTATCAGATATTAGGAGGAGGAGGGACTGAATGTGCATTCAGAAAACTAAATAAGGAGTCTTACTATTAAAATTAAGCTCATTTAACTTCAGGTCCAAATAATTGAAATAATTGTTATTTTTAATCTTGTCAAAAAGTACATGGACTAATCAATGCACTTAAAAATAAAATTAGTTATTGATGTGTTCGTGATCCTTGGTAAATGTTACTGATGCTTACATTCAAAAAGATAAACAGAACAAACCTAATTTGGATTGATAGCAAAGAATGAAGAAATGCTGGAAAAAACAAAATTTCAGCTTTTCCAATGACTGCAGTGGGAGATTGGCACACATCCATTCCTGAATGAGCTTGGACTATGGTTTTTTTACACATACAGTACTTTAGTCTGCCCTGATCTTCCCTGATCTTCTCATGGGGACCAACCAGAGCTAATGATCATCCAGTGGCATTTACTCACTACCTGAGTAAGGAAATGCCTTACTGATGAGATTAGGATTCCTCTTAAGGTTGCAAATTATATTTCTGTTGGAGAAGGAAAACAGATATCTAAGTTCACATTCATACTTTGAACAGCTGAAAAAGGAACATAAAAGAAAGCAATTCTTCACATAGTACATGGTTTGTCCAAGATTTGCCACCACAAAATGTAGCATTGATTGATTGATTGATTATGTTCCATCAAGACATTTTCAACTCCTTGCAACTACATAAATAGATTTTCTCCATGATGATCTATCCCAACCTGGTCTTTCAGGTCTTCCAATGGTGCACCCATTGCTACTGGAACTGAGTCCAACCACCTTGCTGCTTTTTTTTTAATAAATTTTTATTAAGTTTTAAAATACATATTAAAAGTTAAAGCAGAAAAAAAGAAATAGAAATACAAAGTAAGAAAAAAGTAAAGAAAAGGTGAAGTCAAAAAATAATAAACAAAGGAAACATAGAAAATACAGTAGATGTCCTCCAATCTATCTTTGAACTTTAAATACAACAATTAACTTTAAATGTTAGTCTTTCATACAATACACAGGAACTTTTCTTTGTCATATACTCTTTAATTTCTATAGTCCAATCTTCTGATCTTCATATATGTTTCACCTTTCTTGCTATCTTCCAATAATCCATCTTTAGCTTCCACTCCTTGAAGTACTAGTTAAATGTTCATTGCTGCATCAATTTGATATTTTTTATTCGCTCTTTCCATTTTTACATCTATATTTGTATCTTCAATAAAATCCAATTAGTATAACAAATAAAAGCCTTATTTACTTCTAATAAAATACAACATATTCTATTCATATTATGACTACATATTCCACTAATACATAACCTAACATATTACATAACATAATACATAATATACCAATTCTTATAGTATTCATGCATACATATTAATACATAATATTGTAAAAATATGTCATCCTATAATAACATTAATTCTAATTCCACCTCATCATCCCATTATCTTCTTATATATATATCTCCATAAAAGAAAAATCCATCTGTAATTTTCATTCCTTGGGATAATGTCCATTTAAACTAAATACATAACCTAACATAACACATAACTTGATACATAATATACCAATTCCTATAATATTCATACATACATATTCATACATATAATTATAGAAATGTGTCATCTTATAAAAAAAATTTGATCTATAATATCAACTTCTATTTATGTTTGTAATCTTATATCTAACATTAAAATATTACATTTTTATGTGTTTATATAGTTTCTCATATCTACTTTATTCCATATCCGATCCAAATCCATATTTTCATTAACCTTGTATCCCACATATCGTTTCCCTGTTCAGGTTATGCCAAAATCACAATATTCAACTTGTTTTGTACTATAGCTCATATGGGGTGACAAAATATTTTTCTTAGCCTTTCCCAGTATTTCACAATGGTTATCAATTTGCACATTAAAATCTTCCTGTCTCAACTGCCACAATATGTTTAAACCCAGATTGTAATGTATAACTTGTTTAAACAACCCCCTTCTGTAGTGTATCGGAATCTTCTTCTGTACCAATGTATTTAAATTCTTCTCTTCCTGTTTCTCTGCTGCCTCGAGAAAATTTTTGTCCATATCTAAATCTGTCTTTTGTGTCTTTTGAACCTGAACCTGAACCTCCAAATCTATTAATATAAATTCTATTGATTTTTTGATTTCTGAAAGAGTTTCATTATATTCTTTTTTAAAATCTCGAAGTACTGTTAAAAAAGCCATTTCTCATCCACCACCCCCTCCTTCAGGCTGCGTAGCCAGTCGTTCTAGACAAAACAAAATGCTTTCCCAGGGAAGGAGTGGTCAGCTGATCTATTCTATCTATTCAATAAAAAAATAAGAAGATGAAAAGATGAAAAATTCCAATAATCCCAGAGTTAAAGGAAGAAATAATATTTCAAACAGTTTATAAGAAAAGGAAAGGATAAATGTCAATCAATATAAAAAAATGAAACAAATTCATCAGTATTTAGTCCAATAAAATATATTTAAGAAATATAAAAAAAGAGTTTCTTGTACTTCCAAGTAAGGCAAAATCCACACTAAAAAATTAGAAAGGTAAAAAGAAAAAATGCAAATGTTTCACTATGCTTCCATTATAAAATCCATCATGTTTCCACCATGATTATTATTATAGCAAAGAAAACACAAAGTTTGCCAACATTTATATACAAAGTCCAGAGATAGATCTTAGATGATAAACAATTAATTCTAGAAAACTAAAAAAAAGTGGTAATCTAAAAGTCGTCTTTAGCTCTAACTTACTTTTCCCTATGAGAGCATTGCTGTAGTTCCAGTCATCTATCACTGTTCCCAGCCTTTCACTTTCTCCACGGTGGAAAACAACAGAAAAAGCGGGGAGAAGCAATTCCAACGACCTTGTGATTAATCTTCCGATTCTCCCCTCTCCGGGGAAACATTCCAGTGATCTTATCTTATCAATAGATCACTGCAAATAGGGAAAAGCAAGCCAGGTATTCAGCATTCTGAAATATTCTGATTTATCAAGCTGCCAGTCCGACTTGGAGTCCAACCACCTTGTTGCTGATTGTCCTCTTCTTCTCTTTCCTTCCACCTTCCCCAGCATTAGAGCCTTTTCCAGGGAGCTGGGTCTTTGCATAATGTGTCCAAAGTAGGATAATTTGAGCCTGGTCATTTGTGCCTCGAGTGAGAACTCTGGGTTGATTTGTTCAATGATCCATTTGTTTGTTTTCTTGGCTGCCCATGGATTAAATAAATCCATGGGAAACAAAGGAATTGGTGATAACTAGCCAGTGGTTTGGTTGAATTTTAAATCTAAAACTCAGTTGGAATAACTCAATTGAAATGGGACTCTTCCAAAATGAATCTGAAACTGGGATTATGAAAGGCCCTTAAGAACTGGCTAGTGTTTGTGGAGCCTCTGTCATGTTTTTTTCTCTTTTTTATGGCTGTTATATTTCATTCTTCTGTTTCTAAATGTTTTAATTGTATATTTTAATGTTGTAAGCCCCTCAGAGACTTTTGGAGTGGGCAGCCATAATAAATCTAGATGATGATGATGATGATGATGATGATGATGATAGTGATTTGTAGATTTGAGAAAATCAGAGATACAGACAATGCAACTGAAAATATTTTCACTTCTCTTCCTATAAGAGGAGGGATATAGTTTTGTGGTTGACAGTTATAATCACAGTGAATGGCTTTACCAAGTGTATCCAATAACTGGATTTTGGAAAAGGCATAGTGAAAACTACACATTGCTAAATATTCCATAGTTCTGTGCTCCTCACTAGTTTTCTCTCCCAAGAGCAAGAAAGTGACAAAACGTTTGTGGTCAGGTCTATTGCACCTGTGATCAAACATGAAGGGCAAGGAAAGGAAATAAATCCACCCCAACTATTATTTCTGAAGTTCTGCAGATTTCTTAGCTAGGACTATCTCTATATTATTCATCATTTTTATATCAATGTGGGAGAGCAGGGTAATCACCGGCACCTGTGCCATCTCCCTCCCTCCTATTTCAAGCCTCGTCTCAGCATCAGGACGGGAGAGCGGTTGATAAAAAGCCTCAGCTTTGTAACAGCTGAGAAGAGGAGAGGAGGCGAGTGTTCTGCCAAGTGCCCAAGCAGTGATCAGGTGCTCAGACAATTGGTTCTTTTAGATCCGGAGACAATAAGCACACCGGTGGATAAAGAGAGTTTAAGCTTTATTATAAACTTAAGCAAACAAATTTAACCAGAAACACAGTTTAACCAGAAACACAGTTTAACCAGAAACACAGTTTAGGCAGATTAAACAAAAGCATAGAAAGCATAGCATAAAGAAAGGAAATCATAACTTACCAGCAAGTTGAGACCCTATCCCCTTTAGCTATCAGGAGCCTCTTGACCAAGACAGCGGAGATAACCCCAGGATGGCTCAATTTCCACAGCACCCAGAGCTAGGTCTGTGCAGAAGCTCCCAAACTCAAAAAGCAATTCTAAGTGTTTTATCAAAGTCCGGCCCTCAAACCTCATAACTCTGTTTCCATGGTACCAAGGCTGCAGGACCCAACCCTGCAACCCCAAACCTATTCATCTGAAAACTGACAGACTTCATCCTCTGGTAACTTTATACATACATACATACATACATACATACTCAATTCTGCAAAGAAATGATTAAAAAGGGCAAGCTCTTGTTTTTACAAAAAAAATAATAATCTAAAATGTATTGTCGAAGGCTTTCACGGCCGGAGTTCGATGGCTGTTGTGGGTCTTCCGGGCTGTGTGGCCGTGTTCTGGAAGTTGTGGTTCCTAACGTTTCGCCAGCATCTGTGGCCAGCATCTTCAGAGGGCAGGAGCACAGATAGAAGCAGAGATTTTGCTTCTATCTGTGCTCCTGCCCTCTGAAGATGCTGGCCACAGATGCTGGCGAAACGTTAGGAACCACAACTTCCAGAACACGGCCACACAGCCCGGAAGACCCACAACAGCCAATAATCTAAAAGTATGCAATACAAAAGCTCCTGCACTGATATGTCTGATGTTCTATATTTCATGTTATTGGCCTGAACATTCATTCTAATTCAGTAAAACAGAAGATGATTACAAGAAAACTAAAGAAAGAGTATGTTTAAAAACCAGAAGGATTTCAAATTTATCTTGTGAAATTTGTCATTTAAAGCTAGAAAAACACTCAACATTTGTGTCTGTGTGTTTGCATGCATAGATGCACTCTTGGCACTTTTTATACTGCCTTTAATTCACATACACATATAGGTAGATGCATTCATGGAACAATAGAATAGGATTAAATACTATTAGGGAGAATAAGTAAAAAGATTTAAATCCAGCTGATTATCATAAAATAAACAGTAAATAGGGTTTTGAATATCCTTAAATTTGCTTTAAATGACAAATATGACAAGATTTGAACCATTCTCCTAGATTTCACTTTCAGTGGTCGCCACCCTCCCACCCACCCTCCGTCCCTCTCTCTCTCTCTCTCTCTCTCTCTCTCTTTGCTTTCTTTGACTTTTCTTTCTATTTATGAAAACATGCACTCCTCTAACTTGGCTCTCCAACTGACAGAATCATTCCTCTCTATTCTGCATTGTCAGACTGCACCCAGTTCTGGACAAGGCCTTTAGAAAGGACATTGATAAAATGAAGTGTGTCCAGAGGAGAAGAACCAATGTGATAAGGGGCCTGGAAGGAAAAACCTATGAACAGTTAGCCTGGAAAAGAGAGGACTGTGTGGAAACAGGCTAATTGTAAAGTATCTCAAGCACTGTCACATATAAGACAGGGCAGAATTGTTCAGAATTATTCCTGAAGACATGACTAGAAACAATGGGATTAAAGTACAAGGCTGTTGATTTCAGTTGGACATAGGACATTTTTCCTTAAGAACTGTTCAATCATGGAAGAGACTGCCTAGGGAGGTGGTAGATCCCCTTCACTGAAGGCATTTAAAAAGGAGTTGAATGGTTATCTGTCAGGGACACTGCAGTAGTAGATTCCTGTGCTAGGCAGAAGGTTAGAGCAGATGATCTTCAAAACCCCTTCCAATCTTTGTATTCTATTATCCCCTGATTGGCTTTTTATAGGTTCTAAGCAGCAGGCCTTCAAGGCTATTTTTGTTTTTAGTGGATGTTCTGTTACTAAATAAATCCTTTTGATTTAAATGATATTTGGAAAGAGTCACCTCTGAGAATAGAATATCAGGTGGTCCATTTATAGAAGCTACCAAGCTTACAGCATGGTATAAAACTTTCCTGATTGCTCCGGTAAATATTGTGCAATTAAGTTGCTGTAATATACAATTGGCTTCAACTGGCCAAGGCAAGTTGGAACTGTCATTTTTCACTTTTCTAATTCATTATAAAGAAATTGAATGATACAACTGTATCATATTATTTGAATAATTGAGATACTTTACTGATCCTTTTAATTTCATATATTTCATATGTTTTGTGGGGCTAAATATTTCCTATATATTATAATGATGTGACAGTACAATGCAACATTTTTAAAAATGACACTGAGTACTGAGTCCTTTTATATATGAATTTCAAGTGAATGATTCTATTAGTGTCAAAAGGCAACCCCAGAAAATTGTTTCCATTTTTTCTTCTTTGCTATCATAGGTGCAATAGAGAATAGTATGCTGATTACGCCTGCACTCAATTCAATTATATAAGGGAAGTCACCCACACACATACTGTACTCAGAAAGCTCTGACTATACAGTAGCGTCCTGGTCTCTGAGCCCAGAGATTTTATGACATGTAGCAACATAGAATTAGACTAGAGATGTTCACAACTATTTTGTTGTTGTTTATTCGTTCAGTCGTTTCCGACTCTTCGTGACTTCATGGACCAGTCCACGCCAGAGCTTTCTGTCGGCCGTCACCATCCCCAGCTCCCCAATGGTTGAGTCCGTCACCTCCAGAATACCATCCATCCATCTTGCCCTTGGTCGGCCCCTCTTCCTTTTGCCTTCCACTTTCCCTAGCATCAGCTTCTTCTCCAGGGTATCCTGTCTTCTCATTATGTGGCCAAAGTACTTCAGTTTTGCCTTTAATATCATTCCCTCAAGTGAGCAGTCTGGCTTGATTTCCTGGAGTATGGACTGGTTTGATCTTCTTGCAGTCCAAGGCACTCTCAGAATTTTCCTCCAACACCACAGTTCAAAAGCATCTATCTTCCTTCGCTCAGCCTTCCTTATGGTCCAGCTCTCGCAGCCATAGGTTACTACAGGGAATACCATTGCTTTAACTATGCGGACCTTTGTTGTCAGTGTGATGTCTCTGCTCTTAACTATTTTATCAAGATTTGCCATTGCTCTCCTCCCAAGAAGTAGACGTCTTCTGATTTCCTGGCTGCAGTCAGCGTCTGCAGTAATCTTTGCGCCTAGAAATACAAAGTCTGTCACTGCCTCCACTTTTTCTCCCTCTATTTGCCAGTCATCAATCAAGCTCGTTGCCATAATCTTGGTTTTTTTGAGGTTTAACTGCAACCCAGCTTTTGCACTTTCTTCTTTCACCTTCGTCATAAGGCTCCTCAACTCCTCCTCGCTTTCAGCCATCAAAGTGGTATCATCTGCATATCTGAGATTGTTAATGTTTCTTCCAGCGATTTTAACTCCAGCCTTGGATTCCTCAAGCCCAGCACGTCGCATGATGTGTTCTGCGTACAGGTTGAATAGGTAGGGTGAGAGTATACAGCCCTGCCGTACTCCTTTCCCAATCTTAAACCAATCCGTTGTTCCGTGCTCTGTTCTTACCGTTGCTACTTGGTCGTTATACAGATTCCTCAGGAGGCAGACAAGATGACTTGGTATCCCCATACCACCAAGAACTTGCCACAATTTGTTATGATCCACACAGTCAAAGGCTTTAGAATAGTCAATAAAACAGAAATAGATGTTTTTCTGAAACTCCCTGGCTTTCTCCATTATCCAGCGGATATTGGCAATTTGGTCTCTAGTTCCTCTGCCTTTTCTAAACCCAGCTTGTACATCTGGCAATTCTCGCTCCATGAATTGCTGGAGTCTACCTTGCAAGATCTTGAGCATTACCTTACTGGCATGTGAAATAAGTGCCACTGTTCGATAGTTTGAACATTCTTTAGTGCTTCCCTTTTTTGGTATGGGGATATAAGTTGATTTTTTCCAATCTGATGGCCATTCTTGTGTTTTCCAAATTTGCTGGCATATGGCATGCATCACCTTGACAGCATCATCTTGCAAGATTTTAAACAGTTCAGCTGGGATACCGTCGTCTCCTGCTGCCTTGTTATTAGCAATGCTTCTTAAGGCCCATTCAACCTCACTCTTCAGGATGTCTGGCTCTAACTCACTGACCACACCGTCAAAGCTATCTCCAATATTATTATCCTTCCTATACAGATCTTCCGTATATTCTTGCCACCTTTTCTTGATCTCTTCTGCTTCTGTTAGGTCCTTACCATCTTTGTTTTTGATCATACCCATTTTTGCCTGGAATTTACCTCCGATGTTTCTAATTTTCTGGAAGAGGTCTCTTGTCCTTCCTATTCTATTGTCTTCTTCCACTTCCGCACATTGCTTGTTTAAAAATAATTCCTTATCTCTTCTGGCTAACCTCTGGAATTTTGCATTTAATTGGGCATATCTCCCCCTATCACTGTTGCCTTTTGCTTTCCTTCTTTCTTGGGCTACTTCCAGTGTCTCAGGAGACAGCCATCTTGCCTTCTTGGTTTTCTTTTTCTTTGGGACGTTTTTTGTTGCCGCCTCCTGAACAATGTTGCGAACTTCTGTCCATAGTTCATGGGGATATAAGTTGCAACCTCCACTGCATATTCCTTAGGAATATTAGTGAGCTCATATCTAACTGATCTGTGGGTCTTCCCTATTCTCTTTAGTCTGATTCTAAATTTTGCAATAAGAAGTTCGTGATCTGAACTACAGTCAGCTCCAGGTCTTGTTTTTACCGACTGTATAGATGTCCGCCACCTTTGGCTGCAAAGGATGTAGTCAATCTGATTTCGGTGTCGACCATCTGGTGAAGTCCATGTATAAAGTCGTCTTTTAGGTTGTTGGAAGAGAGTGTTTGTTATGCACAGTGAGTTGTCTTGGCAAAATTCTATCAGCCTATGTCCTGCTTCATTTTGTTCTCCCAGACCATGCTTGCCTGTAATTCCAGGTGTCGTCTGACTACCCACCTTAGCATTCCAGTCTCCTGTAATGAAAATAACATCTCTTTTTGGTGTATTATCTAGTAGGTGCTGCAGATCCTCATAGAACTGATCTACTTCTGCTTCTTCAGCATCTGTGGTTGGGGCGTATATTTGGATCACTGTGATGTTAAATGGCTTACCCTGAATTCGAATTGAGATCATTCTATCATTTTTTGGATTGTATCCAAGCACTGCTTTAGCCACTTTATTATTAATTATGAAGGCTACTCCATTTCTTCTGTGGTCCTCTTGTCCACAGTAGTAGATCTGGTGGTCATCTGATGTGAAGTGGCCCATTCCAGTCCATTTGAGTTCACTGACACCTAAAATGTCTATATTTAATCTTGACATCTCACCAATAACCACATCCAATTTGCCCTGGCTCATAGATCTTACATTCCAGGTTCCTATGGTGTGTTGATCTTTAGAACATCGGATTCGTCGTTCACCACCAGCACCGTCGGCCGCTAGCCGTCCTTTCGGCTTTGAGCTAGCTGCGTCATCACGTCTGGGGCTAGTTGAACGTATCCTCTGTTCCTCCCCAGTAGCATTTTGACCATCTTCCGACCTGGGAGTCCCATCTTCCGATGGTATACCGACATATCTTTGGTTGTACTGATCCATTTAGTTTTCATGGCAAGAATACTGGGGTGGGTTGCCATTACCTTCCCCAGGGATCGTATTTAGTCTGACCTCTCTGCCACGACCTTCCCGTCTTGGGTGTCCCTTCACGGTTTAGCTCATGGTTTCATTGAGGTGCTCAAGCTCCAGCACCACGACAAGGTAACGATCTCCTTTGCTGGAGTCACAACTATTTATTTATTTATTATTCAGATTTATCACTGCCCATCTCTACAGCAGTAGACTCTGGGCGGTTTACAATAATATTATGAAAATTAAAACCTATACATCTAAAATACAATATAATAATAAATAGAAAAATCCAGAAGATGGTGAGATCTTAAAAGGAGGATATTACTAAGCTAACCACCCCCAGGTGCAACTATTACTTCCTTCCTTCCAAGCAAGGCGGCAGAGCCAGGTCTTTAAAGACCTCTGGAAAGCCAGGAGCGAGGGCGCCCGCCTCACCTCTGGGGGCAAGATATTCCACAGGGCAGGTGCTATCGCAGAGAAGGCATAGTCAACTATGAGACACGGTCATATTTTATTAACAACTTCTGTCTCCCAATCTCATGACTCTGGGTACCATTTAAGAATTTCAAGCAGCAATCTTTCAATATAAACAATAACATAATAAAGCATTCATAAACAATAATAAAAGATGGCTGTTCTCCTCTCTTAGGCATAAATATCAAAGGCAAATTGAAAAAGGAAGGTTTTTCAAAGCTTCCTAGAGATCAGGAAAGGAACCAAGCCTATCTCCAGGGACAGCATATTCCAAAGTTGAGACTACAACTGAAAAGGCTCTTTTTCTTCACTTCACTTGGGTGCAGCACCCTGAGCAGACCCTCTCTTGATGAACTAACAGAATGGGCAGACCCATTTTGGACAAGTAGGTCCTTAAGATAACTTGGTGCCACATCATATGGGACTTTATGGTGGTAACCAGCATTTTAAACTGGTGATAAATGCAGTGCAACAACAACAACATAAATAGGTGGTTTCCTGCAGTGATAGGGTCTATCTGCCACAAATCCAACAACTGCATTCTATACTGGTTGTTGCCTCTAACCTTTAAAGACAGTCCAACAAACACGGGGTTCCAGTAGTTGCTAAAGCTCCAACAGTTTCCAAATGTCACCCTGGAGAGAGAGAATTGGGAGGTTTGAATGGAAGGATATGTTTGAGTTATGTTCTGGGTCTTCACTCAAATAAATCTTTCAACAGTCAGAGTGACTGGCTTTAATAATAGTAACTTCAGGTACAGATGATAGAGATAGGGTTCTTGTTCCTTTTTTGTCCCCCCCCCCCCGTTTTTGCCCACCAGTGAGTTTCAGCCACTTACATGGGTATCTTTGAATGCATTCTACAAAATATCTCTGTGCAATATTCATATAACTGAGTTGTTGTTTAATAAAAAGTTCACAAAACCTCACTATGTGAATTTATTTGCCACTGGGCAAAGATTTTTGGGACATGAGTTTTTATCACTAGTGGTAGGCAAAAAAAGAATAAGAGCCGGAGATAATAACGGATAATAGCTGCAATAGTTAAGTATTAAGAGCCAAGTAGTTAGTTTGGCTAGGTGAATAATCTATGAAATAATCTATGAAAATTAACTTTAAGAAAAAAGATAATTTTTGACTGGCAAGTCTGTGTTCTGTTATTGAAATGACTTAGCAGAAGGCACAGCAGGAGGTTCCTATTATCATATTCTGGGCTCTATTTCCTTTAATCTTTAAATACATTAATAACATCTTTGTTCCATTTAAGTCCCTGTCTTTAAATTTTTCTAGCAATTAGGAGAACTATGCTGTAGCATTGAAAATTACCATGCTAGAAAATCCTACATGTGAGTAAGGTTAGAAAGGTTGAGTACCTTTACAGGAAAGAAAACTAAAGGAAAGGGTCATCCCGGTAGACAGGTCAGTGTGTGGCAGCCATAGAAAAGCTTGCATTTAGTGAAGTGGTCATGGACAGCTATCACCATATATAGGGTTTGGTCTTTGGCATGCTATCACAAACCACCCTAAATATGGATGAACGATGATATGCCAGAAAGGAAACCCTTTGGCAGGATGTGGCAGATCTGAAAATTAGCATGAGCTAAGCTTTTTTCTCAGTGAGCTTGTGTCAAATTGGGTCAGTGCATTTATAAATCAAGTGTTGCATGGCTCAAGATGTTTTGCTACTGGAGGGAAAAAAGCAAGTTGTCCTTCCTATTCTGTTTACAAAGTCAACTGGAGTGGTGACTGAACATGTCTTTAACAGTAACAATGGGACAGCGTCCTATCAAAATACCTAAGACCAGAAGACAAGCTTAAAAGTTGTAGAACAATTAATATGACATATTAACTCTCTCTTCCCAAAACCTTGCTCCCTGTGGCAACCATTTCACTGTCTGCCTAATATTAGCAATGGCCCTAATAAGAACTGTTTTTGTCTTAAGAGAGATCACAGAAAACAAACACATTAGGAGTTTGTAGGACCCGGTTTTTTGGAAGATGCCTATTTTCTATCTCTTTCAACTTCAAATTTTCCTCCATTGCTACTACAAAATACTACTAGTTGACTTTTCCTGTAATGAAAGGATGAAAGAGACTCTTGCTGCTAACTTTGCATCCAATCTTTTACATAACTATAACACCAATGGTGTTTTAACATTTATTTATGCATAAAATATCTATATGTTCGGCCTACTAAAATCCATTTGATTGTTGACTAGATTTCTGACTAGTCTGTTTTCATTCTCAGTAAGCTTTGGGACTAGGACAGCTATGAGCATTCAGTAGCATCATGATTACAAGTTCCTTGAACATGTTTAGCAGTAAGAGTTTGAAAAGCTGGTAACTTACTCACACCTAAACTAATTTTCCACATGAATGTCTGAATTTCACAGGAGGGCTATTTGTTTGCGAGGCTGTAACATTTTATTTCCTGATGTATTAAAAGAAGTGGCATTTAATCATGGCAAAACAATTATTTCCATTCTTCAGTATATTATTTTTCTCATTCTTGTTGCAGATTTGTTTTCAGTTACAGAATATGATCTTACAATCAAGCTCCACTGGTGTTTTATCCTGGTGCTCTGACATCTATCTCAGCCTTCACATGATGTACTCCTCATCCTGTTATCATGGTAATATTTTACCTCAATATATTTATTTTTTTTAAAAAATGATTTTTATGATTTGGGGGGGGTGGCATTTATAACTAGTTATTCCAATTTCTTTGGTAGGAATGTTTTTGAAGTCTGTAGCACAGATGGGTGGAAGAAAAGACCCTGCCTGCCTGCCTGCTAGATAGTTGGGCTGTGTTCATTGGTGAGCCAAAAAATTGTGAAGAAATGAATAGACAAACAAATACATCCGTTTACTATTTGTGACTGTGGCAAGCAAAGGGTTGATTGGCTAAGAAACAATATAGGGAAGCTAACTATTCGGTTCCACGAACTCTCTAGGGTGGAAAAGATATCAGCAGGTAGAATTAATTTTTTAAAACTATGAGCTGGAACAGATCTTCATATTCACAGGTAATTAATCAGCTTTTTTTTTTTTTTTACAAAAGGCAGTAATTTGAACTCACAATTGTGCCTCTGTATAATTAATAGCAATTGGTGTCCATAATTGCATCTCCCAACATGTAATAATTACATTACCTTAACCCCTTGAATCACTTCTAGTGGCCATCAACTTGTTCACATTATTGTTGCATTTTTTTTTACTTGTGAAATGAAAATCTAGCACTTGTTTCTGTTTCTTCCTTAGATAAACTAAACATTAAAAAATGAAAGAAGCTCTCATAGGTCCCAAAGCAGGTGGCAATGATTGGGAAGAACAAATATTTACTTTCGGAATACAAAAGAGCAAAGGTATTGAACTTCCTCACTGGTGAACAAAAAGATCAGGAAGATAATCTCACTGACCGATCTGCTGGCAAACAGAAGAGTTACTGGCAGCGGCGATACCTGTCCAATGCTGCGCTGTCTATGTCAATGGATGGGAGGCAAAACTTGTAACTCCCACCAAATCTTTCTCTGACCATTTAATGGCACCTTGGAAATAAAGTTAATTAACACACACACTCACAAAGCTCTGGGAAATGCTATTTAAAATGCAATTAAAAGAAATACTATCCTGTAGTATTACTAGCATGCTTTTATTTGTTGCTGTGTAGCAGGTGTTAACAGCACTTAACAAGCAAGCAAATTCCATTTGTGGTCAAAAGTTGTTAATTATTCCAAGTAAGAAATATGGGAAATAATCCTCATGAGAGGTCTGGATAGGATTCACAATTTTTAGACTCTTTCTCTCAAACTAATGTTTTTACTTTCAGGATTCCTCCCTCACCTGCCAATGCAAGATTAATTCATCCACACACATATCTAGAGAAAGGAAATATATTGATTCTTTAACTTTTTCATGTACATTTTATTTAGCTTTGTAGTTATTTGCAGCTGTGTTGAGGAAGGTAAGTGTTGTTGCACCTGCACATTTTGAATGTTTTTCTTCTTCTCTGCACCAGATAATAAGAAGCTTTCAAATGGAAAACTGTCCCCTGTTCACCCTTCAGACAGAGCACTCTTTGTGAAGAATGATGTATGACGCACCTAGTAAAACTGTTAATTATATCCAAACCAATGCCCAGACTATAAAACGCCAGGAACGTAAAATGCAACTTTTATAAAGCTAAACAAGTTTTCCTTGTAATTTTTGTATTTTAGCTTTATGGTAAAGTTCAAGACCAATTTTTCAGCAATTACTTTTTTGTACAGTTGTTTTTCTTTTCATGAATCTATAAAGGAAGGACTTCATAGCGAAATTATTCATGGAACCAATTTTTATATCTCTGGACTTCTCTATGATTGCTACTGTAACCCTCCTGCTGCAACTAGTTCCGTGAGTATTTCTTATTCTTCTTCAGCTGTTTCTGTGATCCTGTAGACACCATTTTCTCAGAATGTAAAAAGGATTACTAAGGTTTTATAGCTTCCACACGGAAATCAGATTGACTACATCGTTTGCAGCCAAAGGTGGCGGACATCTATACAGTCGGTAAAAACAAGACCTGGAGCTGACTGTAGTTCAGATCACAAACTTCTTATTGCAAAATTTAGAATCAGACTAATGAGAATAGGGAAGACCCACAGATCAGTTAGATATGAGCTCACTAATATTCCTAAGGAATATGCAGTGGAAGTGAAGAATAGATTGAAGGGACTAGATTTAGTAGATAGGGTCCCGGAAGAACTATGGACAGAAGTTCGCAACATTGTTCAGGAGGCGGCAACAAAAAACGTCCCAAAGAAAAAGAAAACCAAGAAGGCAAGATGGCTGTCTGCTGAGACACTGGAAGTAGCCCAAGAAAGAAGGAAAGCAAAAGGCAACAGTGATAGGGGGAGATATGCCCAATTAAATGCAAAATTCCAGAGGTTAGCCAGAAGAGATAAGGAATTATTTTTAAACAAGCAATGTGCGGAAGTGGAAGTGGAAGAAGACAATAGAATAGGAAGGACAAGAGACCTCTTCCAGAAAATTAGAAACATGGGAGGTAAATTCCAGGCAAAAATGGGTATGATCAAAAACAAAGATGGTAAGGACCTAACAGAAGCAGAAGAGATCAAGAAAAGGTGGCAAGAATATACGGAAGATCTGTATAGGAAGGATAATAATATTGGAGATAGCTTTGACGGTGTGGTCAGTGAGTTAGAGCCAGACATCCTGAAGAGTGAGGTTGAATGGGCCTTAAGAAGCATTGCTAATAACAAGGCAGCAGGAGACGACGGTATCCCAGCTGAACTGTTTAAAATCTTGCAAGATGATGCTGTCAAGGTGATGCATGCCATATGCCAGCAAATTTGGAAAACACAAGAATGGCCATCAGATTGGAAAAAATCAACTTATATCCCCATACCAAAAAAGGGAAGCACTAAAGAATGTTCGAACTATCGAACAGTGGCACTTATTTCACATGCCAGTAAGGTAATACTCAAGATCTTGCAAGGTAGACTCCAGCAATTCATGGAGCGAGAATTGGCAGATGTACAAGCTGGGTTTAGAAAAGGCAGAGGAACTAGAGACCAAATTGCCAACATCTGCTGGATAATGGAGAAAGCCAGGGAGTTTCAGAAAAACATCTATTTTTGTTTTATTGACTATTCTAAAGCCTTTGACTGTGTGGATCATAAGAAATTGTGGCAAGTTCTTGGTGGTATGGGGATACCAAGTCATCTTGTCTGCTTTATGCTGATGACATGGTATTGATGTCACATACCCAAGTAGGAATGAGAAGACTGCTACACAGGAATAGTATGTATTGTACATGTAACTACCTGTCCATCAACAAATCCAAGACTAAGGTAGTTGTTTTTGGGAAGAGGAGGATCAGGTATAACTGGACTCTGGACAGGGAACATATAGACCAGGTTAAGTCCTATTTATATCTAGGGATTGTTTTTACTGAAACAGGATCATGGCTCCCTCATTTCAAGAGGAGTTCCCTAAAGGCTACAGCCTCTGCCAATGCCATAAAGCAGCTTATCAACCATAGCTACCCAGGATCATTAACCCCAATAATAAAGGTATATAACTGTAAAATAGTCCCAATGATCACATATGGTGCAGAATTGTGGGGTCACGTAAATGTCCCTTTGTTTGAACAGATACAGTCCTCTTTTCTGAAATGCATCTTGGGGGTGGACAAGTCAACTCCAACTCGAGCAGTAAGAGCAGAGTTAGGTATACCCCCCATACAAAGCCACTCGGTAACTAAAGTATTTAATTACTGGCTGAAGATCCTATCCATGGACTCAGACAGATTACCCAAGCTTTGTCTTGAAGAGCAGATGCAGAATATGCCTCCTTGTGCTTGGGCGGCCCGACTTACCAATACAATCTCACAATAAGGATTTTCAGCTCATTTTCCAGCCCAATTAGATTTGAAGGCTAAGAAAAATTTCAAACAAAGGGTTTTGGATGTGGTTGCACAAGAGGATATAGCAGCCCTTAAACATGCTAAGTCCCTGAAGTGGCTGGCCCAACACAAATCAGTCTTTCAACTAGAAAAGTATTTAACAACTTCCTTCCCCCAACATCTCAGAAGAGCTTTTACTAGAGCTCGTTTCGATCAATTAGACTCCATGGTAAGATATGGGAGGTTCCAAGGAGTTCCTTATCAAGACAGATTATGTATTTGTGGTGCCCCAGCTGTTGAAGATACTGCACATATCTCATTTGATTGCAAATTATATTCTGTAGAAAGGACTGTCCACTTAGATTTATATTTAAAAAATAAAAAATACTGGAGCAGCCAGCAGAAACTTTCTTATTTTTTACAGGGTA
Source organism: Charina bottae (assembly GCA_023362775.1). Lineage (NCBI taxonomy): Eukaryota > Metazoa > Chordata > Lepidosauria > Squamata > Charinaidae > Charina > Charina bottae. The sequence continues at coordinate 104,799,271 of JALMGJ010000004.1, forward strand.
AGAACCAGCTCATTACTAGCAAGACTGCACTCTTCATATCAAAGGCAATTCTAAAGAGGACAGATTACATAGACCAGATTGGAGTTGACTGTAGGGGTGATGGTTTTATATGAATCTGTATTATAGTTTTATTTGTATTTACTCATATTCACTTGTATGTTTAAAATGGCTTTTTATTTTAACTTTTTTTTTTACTTGATATGGTCAAAAGACTAAATCAATAAAGTATCTATCTACGGCAGGGCTGTATACTTTCACCCTACCTATTCAACCTGTACGCAGAACACATCATGTGACGTGCTGGGCTTGAGGAATCCAAGGCTGGAGTTAAAATTGCTGGAAGAAACATTAACAATCTTAGATATGCAGATGATACCACTTTGATGGCTGAAAGCAAGGAGGAGTTGAGGAGCCTTATGACGAAGGTGAAAGAAGAAAGTGCAAAAGCTGGGTTGCAGTTAAACCTCAAAAAAACCAAGATTATGGCAACCAGCTTGATTGATAACTGGCAAATAGAGGGGGGAAAAGTGGAGGCAGTGACAGACTTTGTATTTCTAGGCACAAAGATTACTGCAGATGCTGACTGCAGCCAGGAAATCAGAAGACGTCTACTTCTTGGGAGGAGAGCAATGGCAAATCTTGATAAAATAGTTAAGAGCAGAGACATCACACTGACAACAAAGGTCCGCATAGTTAAAGCAATGGTATTCCCTGTAGTAACCTATGGCTGTGAGAGCTGGACCATAAGGAAGGCTGAGCGAAGGAAGATAGATGCTTTTGAACTGTGGTGTTGGAGGAAAATTCTGAGAGTGCCTTGGACTGCAAGAAGATCAAACCAGTCCATACTCCAGGAAATAAAGCCAGACTGCTCACTTGAGGGAATGATATTAAAGGCAAAACTGAAGTACTTTGGCCACATAATGAGAAGACAGGATACCCTGGAGAAGAAGCTGATGCTAGGGAAAGTGGAAGGCTAAAGGAAGAGGGGCCGACCAAGGGCAAGATGGATGGATGGTGTTCTGGAGGTGACGGACTCAACCATGGGGGAGCTGGGGATGGTGATGGCCGCCAGGAAGCTCTGGCGTGGGATGGTCCATGAGGTCACGAGGAGTCGGAAGCGACTGAACGAATAAACAACATAGCTTCCACATTCAACATCACTAAGGACTTACTCTCAAAAGAACAGATGTAAAATTTCAATAGACCCAAGTTTTCCATCATTTTCCATGTGTGATATGTCACAATGGGTGAGTGGCTGCAGAATCATTTGCCCTTTCTCTGTTTCTATGTCTCTATGTGTATGTGTTTGTGTGTGTGTTGCAAAATTTGATGGGCAAAAGGGAAGAGTGATAGTTAATTGAAGCATTCCAGATTGCTGATTTTCAACCTTGTAGTAAGACCAGTATTCTCTTCTTAGTATGAGCTAGATCGCATCAAATCACTTGTGTGCAGAGAGTTCCTTCATATGGTACATTTAGCATTCACCGTTAATACTAATTGTGGGATGATAACTGTGGAGTCAAGTCAACATGAGCTGAGGGGTACACACAGCAAGCTTGGCATACACTGAGTAGCTGAAAGGCAATCCAATGCAAATATTTCCCACAGCTGCTAGGCAATGAACCTGTCTTGAAAAAAATCCCTGAGAAAGGTTTAATATTTATTAAGGCTACCAGATGAGGATTGCAAAACTAGGAATGACCACTAGATAGAAACCATGAGTTACTGTTGTTCATATAACAGGAGGGCATCTCTAGAAAGCACAAATAATGTAGTTCAGAACTTTTTAGTCTTGTAATCATTGACAAACATGCTACAGCAGCCTTTCCCAATCTACAGCCCTCCAGATATTTTGGATGTTTGAACATGCTAAATAGAGATTGAGAACTGAATTCCAACACAGCTGGAGGGATGGCTACCCTATAATCAATCTATCAATACAATTTCAAAAGATGACAAAGTAACAAAAAATAATGACCTTGCTTCTACAGTATAGGATGGTTTCCATAATACTGCACAATGTTTAGTCCTCTACAGAGTGTCTCCTCCTAAAGGGTTTTTAGAAATGTTTCTTATATTTTGTACCTTCTTCAAATGTGTGTCAGGAGAGGCACTAATCCCCCTATTTGCAATGGCCCTATTGCACGAATCTGGGAGCTAAACCTAGGTCATGAAAACCAGCAATTAGCTGTTTTTATGATAATGTATCCACATCATAAAAGAGCTTGGAAAGCTATTCTTGGTTTTGAACTGGAACGTGACAGAAGCTTGTACTATGTGTGTCAGAGCGATATGGTAGAAGCCAAATGCTTTCCCACTTCCTTTGTTCTTCAGCCAATGTAATGCCCTTCCTGGCTTGTGAAAGAAGAGTAAAATCATCTAAAGGATAACAAAAAACATCCCCTATCACAAATTCCTGATAAAGAGTTCAACAGAACTAGACTGCATTTAGACCAAGGGACTTCTATTATCTTTGAGGCATCTTAATGGCATCATAAAGAAAGAAATGCTGGCTCCCAGCATAACACTTTAAAACACTCAGTTTTCCCCCCAGAGTTAAGCATTGAAATTCAGAACAATGACAGCTTCTTTTTCATGTTTCCCTCTTACGCTTATGGTTCTTTTCCTAGTTGAGAAGAAAGTATGAAGGGATGGGGGAGCCTGATCATCTGTTTTTGTGTGTCAGGTGATGGTTAAATATGCAAGAACAGGATGATAACAATTTTAAGTAAGCAGCTCTGTCATGCATCTCTCTTATCCCTCCAACTTCCATCCTGTGTGTTTCCTTATCCCAGCAATAGTATGCATACCTGAGATTAAGCCGGATCATAGGGGAGCATTAAAAGAATCTGCTGCATTAAAAAAAAAAGGGGGGGACACCTATAATCCCTTTTAAATCCATCCTTTCACAGATAGGGGGAATATTCTGTGTATCATCTGGTCCCACTCATCTGTGATACCCTGTTACAGGAGCAGAATATAGCGGGAGCGGAATATCAAGCTTTAAATCTCACTTTATGAATACCAGGCTATTCTTGTATCTGGTTATGGGTTTATATGCTTCCCCTTGGCTACCTTCCACACTTCCTTTTTATTTCTTTTGCAAAATGTCAATGTCAGCTTTTAATCATACTTCAGAAACTACCCTCCAGCTCAATTTTTAGTTCATTCAGGAATGACAAACTACACTTCCCATTTCCTTTCCAAATAGAAATTGCCCATCTTTCACCCTCCTTGGTTGTTACTTCCTTCCCCATGTTCTATGCTGCTGCTCTCAGTGTTTTTGAGGTCTCAGTATGATGTAAATTATTTCAAGGAATGAAATCCACTGAAATAGTCCAAAGAGCATATTTCTAGTCTGAACTCCAATGATACACCAGCTTTTATGGGGAGAATAAGCAGAGAAATCAACAATGAGATACAAGAATACAGCACTCTGGAAGAATTTAAGGGGCTTAATCTGTCTGGCTGACAACTGGGACTCTTTCATTATGTATGTACTGTATAATTGTGTCCCATTCCAGCCTTTCCCTCCTTTCCTACATTCCATGATTTGTTCTGCCTTCAAGTCATTCAAGTTACTTTTTATGAAGGTAAAAGAACACTGCATCCTAAGATATCTTATTAAACAGACTGATTGGTGTTCTGTATTTTATCTGCCTTTATCCCCATCTTTGGTTTTCTTGCTTTGTATGTGTGTGTATATTTGTGTATGACGGAAAACTTTATTAATTGGCAATCTCCCATGTTTAGCAATTCTCCATCTTCATAAAAAGAGGGGGCATGACAGGTTCCTCTAAACTCCCCGGTTTCAAAAGATGATTTTTCCACGGACCGGGGGGGGGGGGGTTTCCAGGATTTCTGTGGACCGGGGGGGTTTGCGGGCGGGAGCCAATCGTGTGCACCGGGGGGTGGGGTTTGTGGGCAGGAGCCAATCACAAGCACCAGGGGCGGGGTTTGTGGACGGGAGCCAATTGTGCGGAAGGGGGCGGGGTTTGCAGGCAGGAGCCCCACGGCCCACAGGTTGGGGACCCCTGCTCTAAAGTACCTGGATTATACTATATGCCATTTTCTAGGGCAAATGAATAAGTCAATCTTCAGCACCATCCACATACAGTATACCAGCTCTACAACCTTAAATAATTAGCCCTTGAGCTTCAGAAACAGATGTCAAGTCTTATTTTTTTAAACATGTATTTAATAAACAGTGAATCATTAAAGCATTGGGAGGAAAAAGCATAATAAAGAAGACAATAAAGTATAAAATCTACAGAAGCAAATATTTGCCCTTCAATATGCATTTGTTATTCTTAAGAGAGATAATTTTAAGCATCTAAATTCAATATTTTTATTTATTATTGAATGTATGCTCCATCTTTCTGTTTCAAGGAGGCTTACAATAATTTTAAAAATTACAGAGCATAAATTGTAAAAATAAAAGCAATTAAAAGCAAAAGCAAAGTTTTAAAAAAATGTTAATGAAAAGTGTTAACTAACAGCGTTCCCTGGTAAACCAAGGTGCCAACTGAACTCTCCAAGCAGGAAAAGGGCTTTCAGGAGTAAAAGTGTCAATTGCCTGTGGCATTTGCATGTTCTAGAGATCCACAAAGGCCTACAGTATCTCCAACAGACAGGTGGTAAATACTGCATAGGTCTGTTAGACAGCAAGGTCAGATAATGTTAACAAGTCCTCTACCCTTGCAGAAGTTTATGCTACCCACCACTCTAAAACTGACTAGAGCAGGGCTTTCCAAAGTTTTCCCGTGGCGACACACCAACCACCGTTGGTGTGTCGCCGCGGAAAAACCCGGAAGTGCCGCTGTTGCAGCAGCGTGCAAAAACCCGGAAGCGCTGCTGCCGCTTTCGGGTTTTTGCGTGCCGCCGTGGGAAAACCCGGAAGTGCTGATGATGATCAGCGCTTCCGGGTTGTGTGGTGACACACCAGACTGTGTGTGGCGACACACTTTTGTGTCATATCACTATCACACTTCTGTCATATCACTATCACAAGCTGAATGGAATACCAGATAGGCAGGCAGAAAGAGACTTTTCACTGTGCATGCATAAATATTTATTGTATTCATCTCGATGATAATTTCTCAGTCTGAATCTACTTGAAATGCCCTGATTCAACTCAGAATTTTCACTTTGGTTAAAAATGATGCACATCCCTTACCCCATTTTAAATAAAAAATAATATATTTAAGCAAAATATGTTTTTAGCTAATACAGAATACAAGTACAAGGGGGAAAAAATCAAACAACTAAGAAAGAGAGGAAGCATAATCAAAATTTTACAACATATATGAGGGTATGCCTAAGTAGCCTAAATAAAAAAATGGCAAAAATAAACTATCCATTTGACCAGTGCAATTGTTTATAACCTTCTCAAAATTATCAAAGCAAGTTTGTTTTGCATATGGAATATACATATTCAGACTTTGCTTGGATATCTAGCACATGCACTGGGTTATTCTTGTCAGAGATTTGTAATTATGTCTCTCAGAGCCTGGGAACCACATGAATTAGGATGAGCTTCTGGTTGCCCATCTAGCTTTCTCACAGCTAGTACACACCGTACTGTATGTGTTAGGAGTTTCACTCACAGAATTCCTAGCTAGTGGTTAAGACAACGGGCTAGAAACCAGGAGTCTGTGAGTTCTAGTCCTGCCTTAGGCATGAAAGCCGGCTGGGTGACCCTGAGCCAATCACTCTCTCTCAGCCCAACTCACCTCACAGGGTTATTGTTGTGGGGAGAAGAGGAGGAGGAAGGAGTATTAGGTACAGTATGTTCACCGCCTTGAGTTATTTATAAAAATAATAAAGGCGGGATAAAAATTAAATAGATAGGTAGGTAGGTAGGTAGGTAGGTAGGTAGGTAGGTAGGTAGATAGATAGATAGATGGATGAAATTTGGAAAATGGCTAGCATGGAGTAAATGGCAATAAAATGTTGTTTTAGATGCTTTAAAGGACATTAAAAATGAATGGAATGGAGCTAGAAATGGAAGTTGTTAACATGCATATATAGTATGCAACAGCATAATACTATAACTCTGTAAAACAGTAACAATTGGATCATTTTAATAGTGCAATGACAGAACTGCATTTTTTAGATTCATTTTTCTGCCAGCGAGAACTGCCTTGCTTGATACTGAAAAACTAAATGACAATATTATAGGATAAGGTTTATGAATCATCTACTGCATATGTCTTTCTTGGGTAGAATTTGCTGGTTGCTGAGAAGAACTATCCCTCTAAGGCACATTTCATTATTAGGGAGCAAGCACTGAATCCAGGTTCAGCTGAAAGCCACAGCCAATGTTATGTCTTTGGAGAATGGACATTTATGACAAGATGCATTTCAAGCACATATTTGTTATGACTCACTCTTACTAGTAGTAGTTACTCCTCCTCCTCTAAATATATATTCAGATTATTTGCTTTGAAAACAACCCTTAAGCACTCAAGACTAATTTTATTATTTTCCATTTGCACCATGTTGCTTTATGGACTTGTGATGTAAATTATAAAAGATCCTCACAGCGTAATCACATTCACTATATTCATTATGGGGAAAAAATAGCATGTTCCAAAGGAGTAGTTATTTATTCATTATGGTATAAGCTTCTACGGCCTACAGTTCAATTCATCAGATGCATGAAGTGTTATCTTGAGTTACAAGTATATATACTCTGAAGTGTGAAAAATTCTGCCTGAGAACCTCATTTCACAATTGGCCTGTTGAAATCTCCTCTGAAATTATTCTCCAAAGCCCTGTAAGCTTGAGAGTATTTCTGAAGCCTCCATGAATGAAGTACCACTTCAAGGAATCATTGGTATTTTTAGGGCCAAATCTGTGAAGCTGGTATAGATGACATTCATTGCAGTGGTTCTGCTGCTTCTTGTAGAATCAGTTACAAACAGATGTGTTGAAGGATTGTGTCTTAGTCCTTTGGTAAGTCTACTGTGAGATGCCACATGGAACCATTTTATTTCCAATGGTATTTCATGTCTGTTTGAAACCACTGAGTGTAGTTATTAGTGGATTTGGGGCAAAATAGAGCCAGTTTGGTCTAGTGGTTAAGGGACGAGGCTAGAAACCAGGAGACTGAGAGTTCTAGTCCTGCCTTAGGCATGAAAGCTGGCTGGGTGACTTTGGGCCAGTCACTCTCTCTCAGCCCAGCTCACCTCACAGGGTTGTTGTGGGGAAAATAGGAGGAAGGAGCACTAGGTATGTTCGCCACCTTGAGCTATTTATAAAAATAACAAAGGTGGGATAAAAAAATCTAAATAAAATAAAATAAACATACTCATGGCATACATCTCTGTTACAGTATATCTTCAAGCTGTGATTTGCTAAATCAGGACCAATAAAACAGGTATCATAGGTGGGCAGTTCATAATCCTGTGAGTTGGTAATATCCTTATGCTGTATTCCACCTGAGGAAACAAATATGCAGTCAGGGGTATTCATTGATTTATCAGTTTGGGGTTGTATGGCAGTTACAAATTTGAATAGGAATAGGAAAATCTTGATTACAGAGTTGATGCATTGTAACCTTAAGATTAAATTATTTTAATGCACTTATCAGGGCTGCCATAAAATTTGATTGAGAAGTTTCATCTAGTGCAGAATGTGGTAACAAAATGGCTCATGGAGCTCTTTACCATACACATATGATACCTTTGTTAAAAGCTCTACATTGGCTGTCATTAAACTACTGAACCACATTCAAGATGTTCTTGGCTTATAATATGCCAAGCCACACAGAACCAAAAGCCATCTTCGGCTGTACAGATCTCCCTGATCTTTATATTCTGTTGAGGATCTTTGCTTATTATAACATATCTTATTAATGCTGATTCCACTGACAATGAAAGACACATATGTTTGTGGAGTCCATGGTGCTCTCTGAGCCTTGTTGTTTTCTTGCAGACATTTCATTGCCAGGCTAGGCAACATCTTCAGTGCGAAAAGGGAGTGGAACTTGCTGTCTGTTTATATACCCTGGCTTGTCCTGCCTGTGTTGGTGGGGGTGTTGTACTCTCCTTGGTAGTACCTTGATTGGGTTGTTGTTTGCTGCTTGGTTGATTGACTGAGTTAATAGTTCCTTGATTAGGGTCTATTGTGTTGTTTGATTGCTCCTCTGGTGCTAATCTTGCTGTTAATTTTTGCCTATCTGGGTGTTGATTGCTGGCACGGAGGTGTTCTGGTCTTCTGGCTTTTCTATTGTCTCTTAGGAATGGTATGTAAATGTTGTTTACCTCTATGTGTCTGTTGATGGCTGCTTTGTCTGAGTGCAAAGCTTCCAGGAATTCTCTAGCATTTTGGATTTGGCTTGGTTTAAGATGGTCACAGTTTCTCAGTTGAAAGTATGGTTAAGTCTGTCCATGTGTTGTGAGATTAAGGAGTTTTCGTCATGTCTTCTGACTGCTAGTTGATGTTCGTGGATGCGCTCTGCTAGTCTTCTGCCAGTCTTTCCTACATAGTGGCTGTTACAGTCCTTACACTGTATGTTGTAGATAACTCCTGTTTTTTCTTCTTGGGCTACTGGGTCTTTTGGTTTACTTATGATGTTTTGAAGGGTTTTGGTTGGTCTGTGTGCTACGGTGATGCCGTGTGGTTGTAACAGTCTATTAGTTGTTTCTGAGATGTTTCTGATGTATGGTAGTGTAATCCTTTTCTTAGCTTCTGTTGGTTTTGATGTGGTGGGTTGAGTGGTCAGGCACTTTTTGATAAAGTTGTGTGGGTATCCATTTTGCTGGAAGATGCTATATAAGTGGTCTATTTCCTTTTTCTGGTGTTCTGGGTTGCTGCAGTGCGTTTGTGCTAATCTGAATAGTGTTCTTACACAGCTCCTCTTGTGGGAGGTAGGGTTATTGCTTTGGTAGTGGAGCACTTGGTTAGTGTGGGTAGATTTCCGGTAGACTTGTGTTTCTAGAATGCCATCATTTCCTCTACTGATGAAGATGTCCAAGAAGGGTAGTGTGTTGTTTTCTTCTTCCCTTGTGAATGTTATTCCTTTGAAGATGTTGTTGATGGTTTCATGTGTTTCCTCCAGTTGATCCTTTTTTATTATGATGAAGGTGTCATCTACATACCAGATCCATACTTTGGGTTGTATGTGTGGGAGTGCTATCCTTTCTAGACGTTGCATTACTATCTCTGCTATGAGTCCTGAGAGTGGTGATCCCATAGGTGTTCCTTTGATTTGTTGGTATATTTGTCCATCAAACTGAAAGTAGGTGGTGAGGCAGAGGTTGATGAGGTCCATGATTCTGGGTACTTTGATCTTGGTGTATCTAGTTAGGTCAGGTGTGTTACGTAGAACACATATGCTTGCACAGGCATTTTTCTGTTAACCAATATTGCCATCTTCCCCTTGCAATTAATGATACTAATTGTTTGATTTTCATTTTATTTTGGATCAATTATAAACAGTGTTGACATTTTCTGTGAAAATGAAAACATATCACAAAATTCTGAACATATATATTTTAAAAGCATTTTACTCCTTTTCGTTACAGGAGCAGAAACATGTCAATTCACAAGAGGTTTTCTGTGGTAGTGGGCAAGTTGAAATGTAGGATGTGACTGTCATTCACACATGTCCCATACAGCTGCCATCTATCTTGGATGTATGTTTTATTGTTTAGAGTCTATGACAGAAACAAAGTACAAAAATCTTCAGAAAGGACTGGGTATTTCTGGCAACACCAGTTGTTTCTTAAGAAAAGGATCCCATCTTTTAACACAGGAATATGGGAAGTTCCATTAGACACCAGACAATCAAGCAGAAAACAATACCCTAATCAAGGAACTACCAAGGTGAAAACCACACCCCCACCAACACTCGCAGGGCAAGCTACTGTATATAAACAGGGAGCAAACCCCACACTCACTAGCACTGATGATGTTACCTAGTCGGGTAATGAAATGTCTGCAAGCAAACAACCAAGCTCAGAGAGTACCAAGGACTCCACAGTTTCTTTAGACACTTTGTGCATCTACGTAGTTGAGTATTATTTACATAGACCAGCAAGAGCTCTCCAGGGTTTCAGATCTGGGTTTTTCCCAGTCTACCTGGAATGACCAGGAATTTTACCTGGGACTGCCTGCAGACAAAACAGAGGCTTTACCATTGAATTACTGACATTCCCTTCAACTTGGAAACATTGGTATACATTCTGTACAATTTTTTTTAATCCATTCAATCATGTCCAATTCTTGGAGACTGCCTGGACAAGTCCTTGCAGTTTTCTTGGCAGGTTTTTCAGAAGTGGTTTGCCATTGCCTTCTTCCTAGGGCTGAGGGAAAGTGACTGGCCCAAGGTCACCCAGCTGGCTTTGTGCCTAAGACAGGACTAGAACTCATGGTCTCCCAGTTTCTAGCCTGATGCCTTAACCACTACACCAAACCAGCCCTTTCATTCTGTACATAGTAGTAATAACATTTGGGGAACATCTTTTATCATAAAAAGAAACATATACTTACTTAGGATCTCATCAATAGGTACTTCAATGAGACATTTATTTCTTCTATCTAATGTCTTCAATTAATGGTAGAAATACAATAAGCTGCTCAAATTCTAAAACACTCTCTGATATTGGTAATGGCTGGATGAAGGAAAATAAATTGAGATTTAATTCAGATGATACAGAAGTGCTCTTGGTCAAACTGCACAACAAGGAATACAAGCTTAATTCTTTGCTCCTGATCTACATGCCTATATATTTTCTGTAAATTAAGGTTACCTACTGAGAAATAAGAGGTAAGCCTCAAATACAATTTTATCAATATGAAATATTGATACACTAATAGAACTAATGCTAAAGTTGTTCAATCACCAGTTCTATTGTTCTCTGACTGCACTAATTTCTGAAGATCTGAAATCTGGCCAGGATGACATATACTGTACATTAGTTACATTGTACTGCTTGGTGATCAACATGTTTGGAAATTTCAATTGATCCAGAATGCAGCATCCACATTACAAACAAGCTGGGTATATGTAATATGTGATGTTAAGATAACTGCACTCTCAACTGGTCTGTTTCTAGGCAAAATTCACATAGAATTTCCGATAGGACGCTATTGGAAAGTCCATGCTCATTCATACTTGAGCTTTCAGAGCTTTGAGATAACTTCAGAGGTTTCATAAATTCAGTGGAAATAAAATGTAGGACCTTATCAGTGGCTGCTCCTAAAGTCTGCAAACGGAAAGCAGGTAAACTCCTTTTCTGTGATATTCTTATTTGGGCAAGAATTTGTCATTTCTATTGACTTTGCTTATGAAATGTGTATGCAAATGCTTTTGGTTTCTTTTTACTGACATTTTAAAAATTGTTTTAACTGGTGTATATAAGCTTAGTTATGGTCTTTTTGTTTACTTTACTTTTATTTATGCTAGTTTCAATATAGCCTGGATTGCCATTTTGGGGGGGAAATGCAACAAATACAACAAATTCCTTGCCTTTCTTCAGCTATGCAATGACACTTGAGCTCACCTTGTTGTCAACTCCTAGACTCTGTTCTTTCAGTAATGCACTGATGACTTAAGTATTTTTTTTAAAAAATGCTACAATATATGAAAAAACAATACCTACAAGAACAGAATGAAATGCTAACCCAGAAGTAGAGACAGGAAAATCTTTACACTTACTTAACAATGCACAAACATATATCTCAAACCTCTTTACACAGGTCATCAAGGAACAATGGTATCAGAAAGGCTAAATACAAGTAGCTCAAAATGATAAGAGAATGCACCTGAAATATTAAAGTTAAAAATGAACTGGGATTGATGAAGGACAATAAGAAAACAGAAAAGGCTTCTTCACATAGGCTCAAAATAAAAAGGAGAAATAATATACTACCTGTTCCATGGAGACACAAAATGCTGACAAATAACAAAGAAAAGACAAAACCTACTTAACTCCTGTTTTGGTTTGTATTCTCAGCTAGAAGTATATATTTTATCAGACAATTCAAAAGACCTGTGGAGAGGGCATGATTGCAGCTTGAGATTGATAGGTACTCTTTCACCATGTTTCCATTTACTATGCATGAGTTTAAATCTAAAGGACTATATAAATTGCATCTTAGGGTAGTGAAAGACTTTGCAGATGGTCTGGCTGAACATGTAGTTATTATCTTTGAGAACTCCTGGGGAATGGATGAAGTGCCAGATGACTGGAAGAGGGCAAATGGTCCTATCTTCAAAAGGAAAGGGGCGTCCACTGAGTTGATACCTGAGAAGATCCTAGGCTGATCATATATGGTTCAACCTATAAGCACCTTGAAAACAGTCAGCATTAATTTATTAAGAGCAAGATTTGTCAGATTAATGGAAATGTAACAATTTAAAATTACGTATATTTGTACCAATAAATTTCCTAATGAAGAATACACTTCACACTGATGAAGATGCTCACTGTATTCAATTTTTTTTAAAAATAGTTCACATTTACTGCATCTTTTTATTAATCCACATATTATCACAGAAAGTGCAAATTAGTTTGGTTGGCTTAAAGATATGGATCAAAATAAATTCTGCGTATCCTAAGTATATCATGCTCTTGCTGATTCCTTCCTTGCTTTTATAGCTTTAAACAACCAAATCGTTGGCAGACCTTAGCAAATTAAAACACATTCCCAGATTGTGAAAAGTATCTCCTGTTGATTTCTACAGATTGGGCTTATGTCAAAGACACTGTACCGGGAAAAACAATTATTTCCTTCAACCTGTTAGGAACACTAAATATCCCATTTCTGGAGTAAATTGGGGCTGGATTACATATGAATACTAATCAGATCTCAAAAGATGGCTATGAAGAACTTCAAATTCAGCAAAACTCTAAGGGCTGCTTAGTGGTGCCACCTTTTTTCAGTCTGCCATACTTCTTGGTTTTATTAGTAGTGGCCAGATGGCTGTCGCAGATGGAAAATAAAAGTAACAGCAGGAGATGGTGAGAACAGTAAATAAATTCCTAAGAAAAAATAAGTCAGCTAATGCATACAATGCATATTGGCCAGGAGAAAGAATTCAGATAAAATCATAACACTGCTATGCTACATAATACTTTGGGTTTTTTTTATGTTTATGTTGTATAAGGCCTCCAAAGCAGGTTGCAGCGCTTAGCTGATTTTGGTTATTTCAGAAACTAAGCAGGATCAGCCTTGGTTATTAATTAGTTGAGAGATCGCTTGAAAATTCAAATAGAATCTGCCTTTCAACATAAAACTATTATTCCATAACCTGCATTCTGGAATGATAGAGAACAAGTCATGACCTTCTTCTATATCAGCTGGCTGGGGAATTCTGGGAGCTGAAGTCCACCCATTTTAAACTCACCAAGGTTGAGAAACACTGTTCTATATACTATATGCTACCAAATCAGGTACCTGACAAGCATTATCACGTTCCCTTTCAGTCACCTTTACTCAAGGTTAAACATACCAGTTGTTCAGACATTTCTAATAAGATTTCCTGGTCATCCTCATTGCCCTTCTTTGCACCTGTTCCAGCTCTCTCAGAATCATTAAAGTGTGGTGACCAGAAGTTGTCACATTACTTGAGATTATGTCTGCCCAATGCATGACATAATGGAAATTCTAATTCCTGTGATTTGAAGCCATACAGAGAGAGAGAGAGAGAGAGAAGGAGCAGGGCTGTGAGAATTTTTAACCTGAATGCAAAAGGGTAGATTAATTTCTTAAAACAGTTCCTTGGGTGCAATTTGTTTACCAGGATCACATGTTGCTTTCAAATATCACATGGGAAAAGACACATTTGGTATAAGGAATTGCAGATAGATATTATGTTCATGTCCCTTCACTCTCCAAAGCACCATTTGGCCTTCCAATTTGAACTGCTTCCCAGGAATTTCCGTCCTCCCCACCTCCCGATCATGACAGGAATAGCCTAAAACACCTATATTGAAAAGCTATTCAAACTAAATGGTACCTTTCCTATGGACAGAATTCTATAGGAATATAATATATATTCATATATATGAATTATATATGGAATATAATTCATTATATATGAATTAAATAAATATGTGATACTATTTATGGAAACATTATACATTTTATAAATTGTATAAATCTTAAAAATACTGTACATATTTATAAATGTTATAAGTAAATGTATTTACCACAAAGAGCAAATGCACAATGTGAGGGTGGGTATGTAGTGCAGAAATTAGAAAACTTTGGCCATCAAAATGTCATCCAACTACAGTTTTCATCAATCCCTGACTTTTGCCTATGGCAATTGGACTGGCATCTGGAGGGTATACAGGTACCCATCCGAGATCTAGAGTCTTCCAGTCACACATCCCATCTGTTAAAAAAAAGATAAAGTTTCCCCCCTCACATTTGTGCAGTCGTGTCCGACTCTAGGGGCCGGTGCTCATCTCTGTTTGTTAGCCGAAGAGCCAGCGTTGTCCGAAGACGCTTCCACGGTCATGTGGCCGCATGACGCGCACGGAATGCTGTTACCTACCCACCGAAGTGGTACCTATTAATCTACTTTGTCAGAGTGCGCACCGTGGGGTGGCCTGCTGCCTATTTCCAAGACTCCAGTGATCCACGTTCTATGCAGTAAATAGACACTCAAGCAGAGATTAGATAAAATAGCCTATTTACTTTATATACATACGTAATACAGAATATATGAACAAATGATACAACGATGAGAAGTTACAGCAAACGAGAAGAAAGACCACCAGATCTTCTCTGCTTATATACATAAACTGACCAATCACATTATAGGTCACTCTCATCATCTGCCACACCCAACTAAATGATAGCACCTGTAGTATGAGTCATTGCTGCCACATCATCCCTACAACAATGGCTGCTAATTGGGTGACTTGCAGAATAATTCCCCTCTCACCTAGATATCAAGCCTCTCCAGTATAAATTTATCTAACTGTAAATTCCTGGGTATATACAAACCCCAACATACTTGCATTTGCATGCTTTCGGATTGCTAGGTTGGCAAGAGCTGGAGCTAGTGCAGGAGCTCACTCCGCACGCAGGGCTAGGGATTCGAACCTCCATCTAATATCAGTTGAGCAAAACATGGAAATTGGAAGATTTGTCCATTTCTCCTACCTTTTTTATTCTATCAGACCCAGTTATTGAAAAATATCATGGTTGTATCTTTGACAGATGATTACAAGATAGAACATTGGCTGCTGCAGCTTGTCATGTAGATTGGAAGAGCAAATATGCCATGAAAGAATGTAGATCTGGCCTTCGGAAGGAAACAATAAACTGTTAAGGAAGGAGAAAAGACAACTCAAGTCCTGAGAAAATGGGAAGCATAGAAAGAAACTCAAAATAACCCTGCTCTGATTTTGTTTGGTATAAGAATGAGGCAGAGAGAAACCCTGCTTTCAAGATTCCACTATTCTACCTTACAACAATGAAGACGATTCCTGGAATCCCTGCTGCTTCGGTTTCTTGACATTGCCTACCTCGAAGCATTGACATGTTTTCTGTCAAAGACAGAAGACTTCTTTACCATCAAATCATCCTATTCCAGCAAGCTCTCTATTTTAATGTAGCTCTAATGCCATACCTCGGTAAGATTAGTGGGTTAACAAAATTAGCATATTTAGCACTGTATTTTTGTCCCCTTCAGAACTATATTGTTTAAAGACCAACAGGCAATACTTGTTCAAGTGACAGCAAAGCTCTTTGAGATTCTGAGTCAAAGCTTTAGTCAGCATATTTGTAATTGAGGTGTTTCATACAGATTAGATTTAATTTCAATGCCATGAGACCTCAATTGATTTGGCAACACTAATTAATTAGGCCACCTGCAAAATGGCACTGACTAAAGCCCTTCAAAGCTGATGTTTGTTTTAAACCCTTTTAAGAAGATATGGATTGCATGTGGTACATTTAGGAAAAAAAAATATCCCTAGAATTATTTCCTAAATGCTTGTCATGGTTACTCTTTTCTGAATGGTGGAATCAAATAATGCAGCTTAGAAATTTAGTGCCAATATCCATTTCTGGCACAGTTGCCTTTGCTGAATGTGTAAAACAGTCAGTGTGACCTATTTTGTAATGCTTATCTAAGACATTGATCTCTGAAATAAAAATATTTCATAATATAGCTTATTTGGTCAATTTATATTTATATTCAATGTTTCCATGAATCAAACCCAGTGCAGTGAAAAGCAATAAGTACAAATATACCTGTACGGTTTTTTGCAAGATCTACACACATGGAGAAAAATTTCAATAAAATGATTAAACAATTCATAAGAATAGCAAAGTATCAAACTCTTGTCTGCTGTTACATAGCCTAGATAAGTAATATAGATATACATCTTCAATGAAGAAGCACGAGTACAGGGCAAAAGGGAGAAATGAGCTAAGAGGAAGGCATGTCAAACAAACCCTCATCGTGACCGTCTTCCACCTGGAAACCTATGCCCTCATTGTGGGAGGTTGTGCGGATCCAGAATTGGCCTTTACAGCCACTTATGGATCTACTGTTAAGATTTTACCCCGGAAGACAATCTTACTCAGCTACGAGTGATCGCCAAGAAGATAGATATACAATACTAATTCAGTTCAAGAATAAAACCAATAAACTATAGTGTATGACCATTTTTAAAAAATCCATTCAATCGTGTCCAATTCTTGGAGACTGCCTGGACAAGTCCCTGCAGTTTTCTTGGCAAGGTTTTTCAGAAGTGGTTTGCCATTGCCTCCTTCCTAGGGCTGAGAGAGAGTGACTGGCCCAAGGTCACCCAGCTGGCTTTGTGCTTGATGCCTTAACCACTACACCAAACTGGCTCTAAATACTAAAATAGATAATATTTGTTATTCTGCTTAATTTTTATAGCTCTAGTGCTTAGAAAAATGTAGCCATTTTGAACAATTGCATTAATTTTGATAGTGTCAAGGTGGTTTAGTTACTTAGATTAAGCTACAGTAAATAGATTTACCAGTAGAGACATTTTAGTATTAGAACCAAATTATTTGTTTTATTTTTATTTTTCTGAATATGTGTTAGTTCACTGCAACCACCTCCCAGCTGGTAGAATATGGGCAGTAGTATTTTTTTACTATCTTCCTTTTTTGTTTGGTGTTGTTCTGTTTCTTTGGTTTTAAATATATACAGTATATTGCCCAGACTTGTCAAAAAATTGGGCAGCTTTAGAAATGTGAATTATTAACAAACAGGGTGTTTTTTGTTTTGTTTTGCTTTCTAAGTAATCTTAGAACTTATAATATCATAATAGAAATATGACTTGATTTTTTCTCCTATAAGGAATTGTTGTATGTGTGTTTCATGCTAAAAGTCTTAGAAATGACTCATACTTATAAACCCTCACAAAATGGCAAAGATTTGCTCTAGAAACTTGCTTTTGTCAGGAATTCCATGGGAAAGCAGTTGTAAATTGCTTTTCTCCACAAAGAGAAAACATCTCCATAACAAAGATGTTATGTCTAACTGAGTGTAGATTAGAGAAACGCATGACGGCTAGGTGCAGCACTGCCACCTACTGGCAGGTAGTACTCTGCTCTCAGAGTCTCCAGATATCCAACCAACCAATGGGAACTTGTTATGAGAGCTATATCTATGTGTGTTGTAATGTTTTTCTTTGCTCTCACCGCTGTAAGTCTGGTAGCCGCTGCCAAGTACCTTTTCTTTTGCTCTCGACAAAAGAAGTGTAGCCAATTGGCTTACTGTTTGCCAAGTTTGTGCTCCTTGGGTCTTGTATCGATGGAAGCAAGAAAAGGGGAAGAATATTTGATCTTCTGTTCTTGTGCTGTTTACTGCTGCTGCTGTTTTGTTCAAGACACGCTTGTGCTGTATGTATGTATACTCCTTCTTATCTTCAGTAAAGATTTATAGCTTTTATATCACACAGCCGTCTTCAGCGTTACTCTGCTTGTTTACTTTTGCCTCCTCCCAAACCGACAGCTTTGTATATATGAACTATCAGGCTTTGTTTGAAAAGAGCATGTAGCAACTGAAGACTTGTTTTAATATGGGAATGGGCAACCTCACTGTAACCCTAACCCAATACTTGTTTCAGTTAAAGAAAAGTCCCTAGTTGATTTCAAGAGGAAGTGGGCTGAGTGGTTTAACCCAGGGGTCCCCAACCTGTGGGCCGTGGGGCTCCCTCCTGCAAACCTGCCCCCCAGTGCATGTGATTACCCCGCCCCTGGTGCGCACGATTGGCTCCTGCCTGCAAACCCCACCCCCGGTGCACGCAATTGGCTCCCGCCTGCAAACCCCGCCCCCCGGTGCACGCGATTGGCTCCTGTCTGCAAACCCTGGCCCCCCCAGTCCGTGGAAAAATTTTCTTCCACGACCAGTCCCTGGTGCCAGAAAGGTTGAGGACCGCTGGTTTAACCAAGTCTTTTATCAGAACAAAAGCCCTATCTAAAAGTCTATTCTGATTGCAAGAATATTACTCTGCTTGAATGAAGCATCTTCTTGTCTTAAACACAACAGAATGAAAAGAAATCAATTCCCATCAAAGAACCTCCCTGTTGCTTACATTTAATTATTCTTTTTCTCTATGCAAAATGCAGCATTTTGCTTAACAGTGCAGCAACAGTTTTGAGCAGCCAGCAGCATAATTCTAACTCTGAAGTAAATCCTACCAGGATGAAGAAGTCTGGAGACCCAAACCTTGAAAAGGTCTGCGAAAAGGTCTGCTCCAGCATCATCTGCCCATCTGATGAAGTCACTCTCTGGGTGACTTCACTATCAAACATGCTACATGGACAGCTGTGTTAGTCTATGGTGGCAAAAAATCAGGAGGAATCTGGTATCACCTTTTCCTACTAACATGTTTTAGTTAGGAATAAGCTGTCATGCAACCAGATTCCATCTGATTTTTTGCCATCAGAAGTGAGATGACAACAGTTGCTTTACTGCAGAGATCCATTTGCAGAAGTGCATTTAAGGCTTCTATTAACCAGGACATTTAGATATCTTTACTCAGCGGGTAAGACGCCAGGCTTGTCAATCAGAAGGTCGCAAGTTCAGAGGATCGAGAGCCGAGCACCACATGACGGAGTGAGCTCCCGCACTCGCCCCAGCTCTTGCCAACCTAGCAATTTGAAAGCATGCAAATGCAAGTAGATGAATAGGTACCACTTCGGTGGGATGGTAACAGCGTTCCATGTGCGTCATGCCGGCCACATGACCATGGAAGCATCTTCGGACAACACTGGCTCTTCGGCTAACAAATGGAGATGAGCACCGGCCCCTAGAGTCGGACACGACTGTGCAGGGGAAACCTTTACCTTTACCTTTACCTTTACCTTTACCTTTACCTTTACCTTTACCTTTACCTTTACCTTTACCTTTACCTTTACCTTTTACTAGGATTGTACATGTTCAAAAACAATTTGATAGAAGTGCTTCTGATCTTGCACAAACATCTGCTTTATGAGTCACGGTAAATATAATGAGCTGGTCTTAAAGATGTTGCACCTTTTTCAGCCCTGCACAGAAGCCTGGAAAAAAAGAAAGGCAAGATGCTTTAATGACTAGCACACAGGAACTTGCTCATGCAAAGTATGAAGCACTTCTGAATCAGTTTTGAAGTGTACACAGCCCTAATATTTACCAGTTTTACTGTAATTGAATGTTGACTTTGCTGTTTTATTCTAGTTTTCCTAGCTGTAGTTTTATTGGCATTGTGTTTAATGTGAATGTAAGCTGCACTTAAATTAACTGAGAAAGGACAGTATATATTTCAAAGTAAACAAGGGCAAGAGAAATAAAAGCTAACATAGAGGATGCCTAACAATAACCACTTTCAATTATGCTCTAGAGCAGTGTTTCTCAACCTTGGCAACTTTATTATGTGTGGACTTCAACTCCCAGTATTCCCCAGCCAGCATGCTGAGTTGAAGTCCATGCATCTTAAAGATGCCAAGTTTGAGAAACACTGCTCTAGAAACTCTGCTGCCAGATGGTAATCAGTATGATTTTCCCTTATGATATGTACGCTGGATAACATGAATGAAATCAATTCAGGTTTGTTTGTTTTTTTTGGAACTGACGCAAGCTACCAAAGAAGGAAAGACTGCAGCTCCTGGAATAACAGACTTCATTAATTAGGTGGGTAGAAACTAAGAGAAAGTAGCAAGCTGCTTGCATCTCTGCAATGTGTAATCGGTAACCAAAGACAGAAGCAAGGAATGAAATGGTAACAACTACTTGCAAACAAAGTATTTTTCTTCCCTTGGAGGGTCTAGCAGCGAAGGATGTCTATGAAGGTTCTCAGTCATCCAGGTGGAATTGTCTGTAGCTTGAATCATGTCAACTGGATTTCTATTTTCTTAATGGAAACGTTTCGCTCCTTATCCAAGGGGCTTCTTCAGTCTGAGCAAAGTTGGTAAGGGAATCCTAAATATGTTCCTAGGTAGCTGTGTGACCTTACACCTGGGGCTAGGTCATGGTTATATTGAGATGTAATTTTTAAGTCCTTTTATCATCTAATGGAGGGTTGTTAAAAACACCATGCTGCTGTTGAGCTTCTGAAATGGTCTTAATCTTCCTAGGCACAGAAGACAACATGGGGAGGAAGATGGGGGAGAGTTTGTGCCTGAGGCCCCCACCTCTATTCAAGGAAGGATTTTCCAAGTTGGCATAAATGGATTCCTTGACCCCTCTCTCAAACCACCTATCTTCTCTGTCTAAAATGTGAACATTAATGTCCTCAAATGAGTGTCCTTTTTCTTTTAGATGAAGATAAACTGCTGACTCTGGTCCTGTGGTGTTATTTCTCCTGTGTTGTGCCATCCTCCTGTACATAGGTTGTTTGGTTTCTCTAATGTAGAGTTCAGAGCACTCCTCACTGCACTGGATTGCATAAACTACATTGCTTTTCTTATGTTTTGGAGTTTGATCTTTGGGGTGTACAAGCCTCTGTCTCAGTGTGTTGGTGGGTTTGAAATATACAGGTATGTGGTGTTTGCCAAATATCCGTTTTATCTTTTCAGACACGCCAGCCATGTAGGGAATGACCAGGTTCTTTCGTTTACTCTGAGTCTCAGCCCTATCTGTCGCTGTTTTAGGTCTGGTAGATTTAGATTTGGTGAAGGCCCAATTTGGATATCCACAGGCCTTCAGGGCTGTTCTCAGGTGCTGATTTTCATTCTTTTTGGAATCCATGGAGGTGGGGATGGTTTCTGCTCTGTGTGACAATGTCCTGATGACTCCTAGTTTGTGCTGCAGTGGATGGTGGGAGTCAAACATCAGATATTGATCTGTGTGTGTGGGTTTCCTGTAGATCCCTATTTCTAGCTTGCCACCGGTCCCAATGAGGACTTCACAGTCTAGGAATGCCAGTCTGTTGTCCTTGGTGTCTTCTCTGGTGAAGCTAATGTTGGCATCTATAGTGTTTATATGGTCCGTGAAGGCCTGTACTTCCTGGGCCTTGATTTTGACCCAGGTGTCATCCACATACCTAAACCAGTGGGTGGGCACCGTTCCCTGGAATGTGTTGAGTGCTTTCTTCTCCACTTCTTCCATGTATAAATTGGCCACAATGGGTGACACAGGAGAACCCATGGCACAGCCGTGTTTTTGTCTGTAAAAGTCACCTCTGTATGTGAAATAAGTGGTGTTAAGACACAGGTCCAGAAGATGGCAGATCTGGTTTGGGTTGAGATGGCTTCTCCTTTCCAGGGTGCTGTCCTCTTCTAGTCTCTTCCTGACAGCGGATAGAGCATGAGTGGTGGGGATGCTGGTGAAAAGGGAGGACACATCAAAGGAGACCATAGTTTCATCTGTATCCAGTTTCAGGATCTTTGCTTTGGAAACAAATTCTTCCGAATTATGGATGTGGTGTTCAGAGTGTCCAACTAGAGGTGCTAGTATGGTAGAGAGGTGTTTGGCAATGTTGTATGTTACCGAATTGATGCTGCTGACTATGGGTCGGAGGGGTGTTCCTTCCTTGTGGATCTTAGGAAGTCCGTAGATGCAGGGGATGGCTTCTCCAGGATACAGACGGTGGTAGGTAATCCTATCGATGGAGCCATCATGTTCCAATTGTTTCAAACTGTCTATTGCCTTTTTCTTGTAATTGTTGGTGGGGTCTCTTTTCAGTTTTTCATATGTATGGTGATCCTCCAAAAGTGAGGTAATTTTATTGTGGTAGTCTGCAGTGTTTAGAACCACTGTACATCTTCCTTTGTCAGCAGGTAAAATGGTGATGGTTTCATCTTTGCTGAGGGCTGTCAGGGCTCTCCTCTCTTGGACGGTAAGGTTGGGGGGAGGAGGTTGAGCACTGGACAGAGCTGCAGATATTTTAAGCCGGAGTTGTTCTGCTTCTTCAAAAGGTAGGTGGTTGTTGTGGATGGCAGATTCTGTGGCTGTAATGAGCTCCACAACCGGAACTTGCTTGGGAGTGATGGCAAAATTAAGACCTTTGGCTAGGACATCTCTCTCTGGTTGGGTAAGTTCTCTGTCTGAGAGATTTTTCACCCACATGTTCTTTTTGTCCTCTGTGGTCCTGTTGTTGTTGTTCCTCCCAGTGGTTTCTCCAGTTCCTTGTTTCTGCTTGCTGCGAGAAAGAAGAATGTCAAATTTCTTAGTTTGCCTCTCCTTTGTCTTGTGATGCTGGGCCAGCTGTACTTTATTGCCAAGCTGAATAACTCTATCCAGGATTGGGTCAGGAAGGGTGGCTGTGAGTTCCTGGTGAAGGTTTTCAAAATTGTATTGCAGGGCATCAATGGTGAAGTGGACTTGCCTTATTCTTTCATTTAGAAGATGTCTTTGTGCCTGCTGCAGGATCTGCTCTGCTCTGTGACCCTTAACTGTAGATTGCAGGCGTAGGCTTGTCGGGATGAGTCTCTGTTGTCTGCATCTGAGGTTAAAACGTAGGTGGTTTCTATAGTCTGCCACCTTTCTTGCTGTCTTCTTGAATTTCCTTACCAACTTCAGGGTTTCATCCCCAAAATGTATGGCAATATGTCTATGAAGGTTCTCAGTCATCCAGGTGGAATTGTCTGTAGCTTGAATCATGTCAACTGGATTTCTATTTTCTTAATGGAAACGTTTCGCTCCTTATCCAAGGGGCTTCTTCAGTCTGAGCAAAGTTGGTAAGGGAATCCTAAATATGTTCCTAGGTAGCTGTGTGACCTTACACCTGGGGCTAGGTCATGGTTATATTGAGATGTAATTTTTTTTTTTTTTTTTATTCGAGAAGACAGCAAGAAAGGTGGCAGACTATAGAAACCACCTACGTTTTAACCTCAGATGCAGACAACAGAGACTCATCCCGACAAGCCTACGCCTGCAATCTACAGTTAAGGGTCACAGAGCAGATCAGATCCTGCAGCAGGCACAAAGACATCTTCTAAATGAAAGAATAAGGCAAGTCCACTTCACCATTGATGCCCTGCAATACAATTTTGAAAACCTTCACCAGGAACTCACAGCCACCCTTCCTGACCCAATCCTGGATAGAGTTATTCAGCTTGGCAATAAAGTACAGCTGGCCCAGCATCACAAGACAAAGGAGAGGCAAACTAAGAAATTTGACATTCTTCTTTCTCGCAGCAAGCAGAAACAAGGAACTGGAGAAACCACTGGGAGGAACAACAACAACAGGACCACAGAGGACAAAAAGAACATGTGGGTGAAAAATCTCTCAGACAGAGAACTTACCCAACCAGAGAGAGATGTCCTAGCCAAAGGTCTTAATTTTGCCATCACTCCCAAGCAAGTTCCGGTTGTGGAGCTCATTACAGCCACAGAATCTGCCATCCACAACAACCACCTACCTTTTGAAGAAGCAGAACAACTCCGGCTTAAAATATCTGCAGCTCTGTCCAGTGCTCAACCTCCTCCCCCCAACCTTACCGTCCAAGAGAGGAGAGCCCTGACAGCCCTCAGCAAAGATGAAACCATCACCATTTTACCTGCTGACAAAGGAAGATGTACAGTGGTTCTAAACACTGCAGACTACCACAATAAAATTACCTCACTTTTGGAGGATCACCATACATATGAAAAACTGAAAAGAGACCCCACCAACAATTACAAGAAAAAGGCAATAGACAGTTTGAAACAATTGGAACATGATGGCTCCATCGATAGGATTACCTACCACCGTCTGTATCCTGGAGAAGCCATCCCCTGCATCTACGGACTTCCTAAGATCCACAAGGAAGGAACACCCCTCCGACCCATAGTCAGCAGCATCAATTCGGTAACATACAACATTGCCAAACACCTCTCTACCATACTAGCACCTCTAGTTGGACACTCTGAACACCACATCCATAATTCGGAAGAATTTGTTTCCAAAGCAAAGATCCTGAAACTGGATACAGATGAAACTATGGTCTCCTTTGATGTGTCCTCCCTTTTCACCAGCATCCCCACCACTCATGCTCTATCCGCTGTCAGGAAGAGACTAGAAGAGGACAGCACCCTGGAAAGGAGAAGCCATCTCAACCCAAACCAGATCTGCCATCTTCTGGACCTGTGTCTTAACACCACTTATTTCACATACAGAGGTGACTTTTACAGACAAAAACACGGCTGTGCCATGGGTTCTCCTGTGTCACCCATTGTGGCCAATTTATACATGGAAGAAGTGGAGAAGAAAGCACTCAACACATTCCAGGGAACGGTGCCCACCCACTGGTTTAGGTATGTGGATGACACCTGGGTCAAAATCAAGGCCCAGGAAGTACAGGCCTTCACGGACCATATAAACACTATAGATGCCAACATTAGCTTCACCAGAGAAGACACCAAGGACAACAGACTGGCATTCCTAGACTGTGAAGTCCTCATTGGGACCGGTGGCAAGCTAGAAATAGGGATCTACAGGAAACCCACACACACAGATCAATATCTGATGTTTGACTCCCACCATCCACTGCAGCACAAACTAGGAGTCATCAGGACATTGTCACACAGAGCAGAAACCATCCCCACCTCCATGGATTCCAAAAAGAATGAAAATCAGCACCTGAGAACAGCCCTGAAGGCCTGTGGATATCCAAATTGGGCCTTCACCAAATCTAAATCTACCAGACCTAAAACAGCGACAGATAGGGCTGAGACTCAGAGTAAACGAAAGAACCTGGTCATTCCCTACATGGCTGGCGTGTCTGAAAAGATAAAACGGATATTTGGCAAACACCACATACCTGTATATTTCAAACCCACCAACACACTGAGACAGAGGCTTGTACACCCCAAAGATCAAACTCCAAAACATAAGAAAAGCAATGTAGTTTATGCAATCCAGTGCAGTGAGGAGTGCTCTGAACTCTACATTGGAGAAACCAAACAACCTATGTACAGGAGGATGGCACAACACAGGAGAAATAACACCACAGGACCAGAGTCAGCAGTTTATCTTCATCTAAAAGAAAAAGGACACTCATTTGAGGACATTAATGTTCACATTTTAGACAGAGAAGATAGGTGGTTTGAGAGAGGGGTCAAGGAATCCATTTATGCCAACTTGGAAAATCCTTCCTTGAATAGAGGTGGGGGCCTCAGGCACAAACTCTCCCCCATCTTCCTCCCCATGTTGTCTTCTGTGCCTAGGAAGATTAAGACCATTTCAGAAGCTCAACAGCAGCATGGTGTTTTTAACGACCCTCCATTAGATGATAAAAGGACTTAAAAATTACATCTCAATATAACCATGACCTAGCCCCAGGTGTAAGGTCACACAGCTACCTAGGAACATATTTAGGATTCCCTTACCAACTTTGCTCAGACTGAAGAAGCCCCTTGGATAAGGAGCGAAACGTTTCCATTAAGAAAATAGAAATCCAGTTGACATGATTCAAGCTACAGATAGCAGCGAAGGAAGAAGAGGCCTTTAGTTGCAAAATTGTTTACTGCCAAAGACTGCAACTCTGCTCCTTTGCCTACTGCTATCACTACTACTACTGAGGGCCTGACCTGTTTGCCTATTAACAAACCATTGGGGATTTTTGTAAGCCAGGAATTAGCTTCAGCCAGAGCTATTCCATTTTAATCACTCTGCCTATGCTTTTGCTTGTCAGAATCAGCAGTTAGCTAATACCTGCTTTAGCACCTGCTAGTAGGTTGCTAACAGGTTGACCATAAACACCTCATACGCAAGAAGGGATGGACTAGCTGGCAGGTTGTGGTTTTGTAACCTTGCTAAAGAACCTTTTTACTGGAACAGAGGAAGGCAACGTGGCATTTAGCTTAGCTGTGGTCAAGAATGTCCTGGCAAAAGTCCAGAGGTGAAACAAAGTTTATCATTAGCATGTTAGAAAACACACTCAGAAGCGGAGAGCTTAACTAATTAAGTGCACCCCCCATGCTGATTATGGGATACTAGCCTAAACTGCGCATGTCTTCAGTAAATCAGGAACAAGTGATGTAAAATCAGGAAATTGTGGCACGTGTTTGTGGTTTTATGGTATAAAAGAGCATGCTGAATTTCAGCAGGCATGCTTGATTTGGACTTGGGTCCCAAGCGTACCTCTTTGCTTCTGCGCAGAAATAAAGTGTTTGAATTCCACTTTCCTCGACTCTGCGTGATTCATTGGCTCATCGCGCCGGGTGAACGAACCCAGTGTTGGGCTGGGCCAATGCTACCATTTACATTTATCACAAGCAACAGCAGCCACTAAGCCCCTAGAAAATACTACTATCGGAGAGCATTGGTGCCATTGAAGAAAGATGAAGGGCCCCACAACTCCTGAAGTCCACAAATTCAGAGTACTAAACATATTTCTTTTTTCCTTAAACACCCAAACACACACATGCACACACAGAGCCTTAGCAGAGATCCTAGCCAGCCTCTATTAGGGGCCCTCTGGAGAAGAGCACTAACAAACATACAGAAAAGAGAAAGGAAAGGTACAAAAACAATTGCTGGTAAGGAGTGTATAGAAATGAGAGAGTGTTTGTGTTAGGAGGGGGAAATTGGGTGGGAGATTCAATGGTCCTCAGAAGGAGGCTTGCCCATGATTTCCTTTATCCTGTCTGTCTGATGAGGCAAGTACTAATATTTTTTTTTGGGGGGAGGAGTTTCAAACCTAGAGCCAGTCCTTCTTGCACTAATGGTGTCCTGTTGGCACTTGCATACAGGTTGCAACCATCACTACACTGTTTTACACTGCCAACATATCTTTGAGCTTCAGAGGGTTGCAGTTGATGCAGAGGGTTTAACAGTGGTCAGGGACAATAAGCTGCAGACAGAATCACGATTCAATTTATTAGAAGAGCTGTTGAATTGTTGTTGTTCCTTTGATTAATAATCTGCAAAGGACAATCAAGACAGCTTACAACTTGAAAAAATGCAAAGATAAAAAATAATGAACTAAAAGCAGCATGTTTAAAATATGATTAAAGGTAGTAAAAAATTAAAATATTCTTTAAAAACATTTTTCAATGTCCTGGAAAGCTGCTTTAGTTTTGTTTCTGGTGCCTTCAAATCAATGTTGACTCCTGGGGACTGGACTAGTTCCTGCCCACACACACACATACATGCAGCCACTGAAATAACAATTCCATCTGAGTGAGGTATAAAAGTATGATGAGATAACACATTGCATTTAACTATGATGTGGTTTGTTTTGTTCTAGTTGAGCATAATGCATAAATTCAGTCATTGTAGTTTGTAAACCATGAGTTATCATTTAGCATTTATTCAGTGAATCATGATTCAAAATTGGGCTCATTGATGTGTAAACCCAACCCTTGAGTTATATAGGGGTGTGTGTGTGTGCGTGCGTATGTGTGTGTGCACCTTCAAGTCAGTGTTGACTCCTGCAACTGCCTGGACAAGTCCCTGCAGTTTTCTTGGCAAGATTGCAGAAGTGGTTTGCCATTGCCTCCTTCCTAGGGCTGAGAGAGAGTGACTGGCCCAAGGTCACCCAGCTGGCTTTGTGCCTAAGGTGGGACTAGAACTCACGGTCTCCTGGCTTTTAGTCTGTGCCTTAACCACAACACCAAAATGGCTCTCACCTTGGAAAGCTTGGGGAAACAATTTCAAGGGAATTTGTTCTATATGTTGGGTGTGAATTCTCCCATTCCTAACTTGTTCTCCTGCTGAACTTAATGTCTGGTTGTGCTCCTATTGAGATAAGTGATGTCTCAGATAATCAGACTCTAAACTAGGTAGGGCTTTGAAGATTAAAATCTGCACCTTAAACTGTACTTAGGAAACAAATGGCAACCGCTGCAGATATTTCAATCTAACAATGCTGTGCTACTGGTATAGTACATGGCTATAAGATTAACTTCATTATGTCCTCTACAATTGTGGCTGCTGCAAACGTATAACTGGGAAAGATGTTATTTTTTCCTGGACTTTCTGTTTTTGATGATATAATCCTTTGTTTTTACTGTTTTTTTATTGTTGTATTCTATAAGCTGCCCAGAGCCATAACAGATTGGGGTGGCCTATAAATCTCACAAATAAATAAATAAATACTAATTTTGAATACATACTTCACTTATTTCTTTAGTCATTTTATTTCTTTATTTATTTGGAAATGTATAAGGCCACCTAACTCAACAATGAGTCTGGGTGATGTACACCCAGTAAAAACAATAATATAATACAGCTGAGAAAAAAACACAAATGCCAGAAGGAAAAAAAAACATTAAAAGAATCAACACAGAGAACTCTAACCCAAGGCTGGAGAAAGAGCCAGGTTTTCAAACCTCTTTTGAATAAGGTAGGGTAGGGGCCAGACATATGGGTGGGGTGGGGGAGGAGGAGATCTTCCTGACAGCAGGTACTACAAGGGAGATGGCATGCTTCCTAGATCCCACCAGGTGACACCGCTGAATTGTTGGGACCTGGAGCATGCCAACTCTGCCCAATCGTAGAGGCTGGGCAGAAGCCACAGAAGACAGATGATCCTTTAGATCAGAGCTTTCCAAAGTTTGTGTCGCAACACAAAAATGTGTCACCTGCGGGCCCCAGATGTGTCGTGTCAAAACCCGGAAGCGCTGATGGCGCGCTATCAGCGCTTCCGGGTTTTCCCGCGGCGACACACCAACGGCGGCGCACGAAAATCTGAAAGCGCCACAGCCACAGTAAGACGCCAGGCTTGTTGATCGGAAGATCGCAAGTTCAGAGGTTCGAATCCCTAGCCCCGCGTGACGGAGTGAGCTCCCGCACTAGCCCCAGCTCTTACCAACCTAGCAATTTGAAAGCAAGCAAATGCAAGTAGATAAATAGGTACCACTTTGGTGGGTAGGTAACAGCGTTCCGCACATGTCATGCCAGCCACATGACCGTGGAAGCGTCTTCGGACAATGCTGGCTCTTTGGCTAACAAACGGAGATGAGCACCGGCCCCTAGAGTCGGACACGACTGTGCAGGGGAAACCTTTATTTTTTTACCTTTTTAATTTTAAAAGTGACTACTTAAAAATACAACACAATATAACAGAATACAAAGATTTCCAGGTTTTTTTTTTAATTCAGAATTTAGTTTTCATTAAACATATAGTTTAGCACAGAAGAAAGCCCAGCCAAATATAAAGAAAAGTTATAATTTCTGTAAAGGTAAAGGTAAAGGTACCCCCCGCACATTTGTGCAGTCGTGTCCAACTCTAGGGGCCGGTGCTCATCTCCGTTTGTTAGCCGAAGAGCCAGCGTTGTCCGAAGACACATCCACGGTCATGTGGCCGCATGACGCCGCGGAACGCTGTTACCTTCCCACCGAAGTGGTACCTATTAATCTACTTGCATTTGCATGCTTTCGAATTGCTAGGTTGGCAAGAGCTGGAGCTAGTGCAGGAGCTCACTCCGCACGCAGGGTTAGGGATTCGAACCTCCGAACTTGCGATCTTCCGATCAACAAGCCTGGCGTCTTACCCGCTGAGCCACCACGCCCCTCTAATTTCTGTACTGTCCTAATATTCAGAAGTGGGGAATCAACAGTAATTTGTTTTAATCATGTAGGCCAGTGTATCAAGGATGGCAACTTTAGAAGCAAAAAAGCATCTACAGTGAGTGACAGAAGTAGAAAGAAGCCCTGAAGCTTCTTCATGTCACTGGATTTTTGATTAATTTATAATTTCCCAGCTAATATGATAAGCTCTACCCTTCAACAGTTTTCTTACATCTCTGTTATTTTATGCATGACATTGACAGCAAATCAGTGGCAACCTGCTACAAAGTTCTATCAATTCAGTTTCCTTGCCACAACTTGAAAATCAAGGGATTTTTCCTCCTGCACTTCTACATGTCATGTTTATGGCTGGGAGGAGCAATAAAGCACTTACAAGCCAAATGGGGAATAGAGCATCAGTCAAACTTAAGCAGGCCAAAGCTGGGTAAGCCAGAGGATTATGTTGTCAAGACAAAGGTACATCCACAGAAGATCCATTAACAAGTGAAGGTCACAGGGAGAAAATCTGGGTAAATATGGACAGCATCAAGCAGGAGTCATGCACAGTTGAGCTAAGAACTACAGTTAATAGCAACAATAAGATCCATAAGATGCAGCTTTAAATGAGGCCAAAAAGGTGTCTTCCTAGAAGCCAGCTGTTGTTAATTGTCAAAAAATGTGTGAGAGTCCCTTACCCTGCAAGACTCTGCTTTAGTTGCTCACTTCATCTTGACTCTTGTACTTACGTTCATCAGTGTTCTCTAAGACTAACAGCAGGATAGCAGTAAGAATCCAGCAATTCCTTTGCATCCCCCAATTTCTTTTAGGTAGCACTGTTTGGTCCAGTCTTGTCTTTAATAATTGTGAGGCCCCCCGGTCATCTAGACCCATCCAAGGGCCTAATGCCTCCAAGCATTATTCTGAGGTAAGCAGAACGCATGGGTGAAACATTCCAATGAAATTTTACTATATTGGTGGGGGTTTTCTGTCTCATTAGATCAGTGTTTCTCAATCTCGGCAACTTTAACATGTGTGGACTTCAACTCGCAGAATTCCCTATGCTGGTTGGGGAATTTTGGGAGTTGAAATGCACACAGCTTAAAGTTGCTAAGGCTGAGAAACACTGGTATAGAGAGTGAGGCATAATGAGCTTGCTAGAATCCCTGCTTAGATATCTATGATGATTTGATTAATTGATCTATGATGACTTCTTGGATATTATATAGTTTTAACACAATGATAAGTTGTTAGATGCTCTCTGGATTATCTGGGGGTTGCAGTTCCAACTTAACTAAAGGCACAGAATGGGAAAACAGTATACATTTATATAATGGCAGATTTTGGAAACACTAAGGATGATTACACATTAGAAATGGCAGTTATTATATGGTATCTTAAACAGTAAGGCTATTATTATCAGCCATTATGTGATGCATCATCAAAGATAACTGCCTCTTATCATTTCTGGTCATTATGCAACAATGGACTCCAAAGGACATCTAACTACAAAGGTGACTGCAATAACTGTAATTATTCTTATCTTTGCTTGCCCCCTTCCCCAGTATCTAGGAGTTGTCATTACTAGAGAAATAATAGCAGTGAGCTTCAGAGCTAGTAATGCAAATACTTAATTTCACTTAATGTGGATGCTTGAGATGACCTCTCTTCCAATCTTCGACTGTAAGGATGTAATAGCCACAGTTGAGATAGTTTAGCTCTGCAGTGTGAACAATAGGAGAGTTCCTGGATGGAGCTGAATGATTCAGGAGGCTGCAAAATCAGACATGCCTGCACTTCATGCTCATCCATGCCCATGTTTTAAGGAGTAGAGTAGACTAACAACATGGAAAAAATAATAGTACTGGGAAAGAATGGAATATCCATTTTTAACTTGTTTCCAACTATTATGGGTCAGGATTAGAGTAAAACCCCTTCTTTCCTTCTAGGTTGTCCTCCTTATTTCAGATAAGCCAGTGTTTAAAAATCAAAGCATGGTGAGTAGAGATGACAAACAGGAACTTCTTAGTTGTTGCTTTAATATTGTAGCCAGTGGTAGTGCTTGGATACAGGTCCAAATCCCACATCTGAAAGGGCCCCAAAATTCAGTACCGTGAATGAATGAATGAATGCGTATATGTTTCTGTGTGTGTGTACACACGCATACACATACATACATAAATATTTAAAAATCTTGTCATGCCCCTGGAGAAACAAGGAAAAGACACAGAAATTGGTTCTGCTGTCTGATCAGGATCGGGGGGCTGGGGGAGAGAGAGGGAAATAGAAAAAGAAAACCAGAGTGAGGAAACTGAGCAGGAGAAAAATGGAAGTGGAGTAGCCGCAAGTTGAAAGACCCCACTAATTAGTCCAGATCTATCTTGACCCTGGCAGTACAGCTGCTTGCTTCATGAAGTGGAGAACGATCTACTTCACCCATGAGTGAAGTCA
Source organism: Charina bottae (assembly GCA_023362775.1). Classification (NCBI taxonomy): domain Eukaryota; kingdom Metazoa; phylum Chordata; class Lepidosauria; order Squamata; family Charinaidae; genus Charina; species Charina bottae. The sequence continues at coordinate 104,831,586 of JALMGJ010000004.1, forward strand.
CTTTCTCTGCCTTGTGCTCTCCAGATTTTAGAATCTTGCCAGCTGGTAATTATGGGAATTGTAGTCAACTCATCTCATTAGGTTAGGGAAATATATTTTTTTCTACAGTAACAGCTTACCTGTTTTCAATGAAGAGTTCTATGGAAAAAAAAAAAAGAAAGACATAGCAATATTTAATAACAGAAGAGTCATTATAGATGAAATGGGGATTTATATTCTTAATCTAGAGCAAGGGTGGCAACCTTTTGATAGCCAGAAGTAATACACAATGGTTTTAGGGGAGCAAGGGCCATAGTGGATGGGACAATGATGCAAAATATTCATGTCATGCATATGGGTGGCCCTGGATTCTCAGGGGAGAAGAAATATTTTAGCTGTGGAGTCCTTGGTGCTCTCTGAGCTTAGTTGTTTGCTTGCAGATGTTTCATTACCCAACTAAGTAACATCATCAGTGCTGGTGAGTGTGGGGTTTGATCCCTGTTTATATACAGGTAGGGGGTGTGGTTTTCTCCTTGGTAATTCCTTGATTAGGGTATTGTTTTCTGCTTGATTGTTTGTCTGGTATGAATTCCTGCTTATGTGGTGTTGGCTGCTGGAGAGAATGTGTTCTGGTCTTTTTGTTTCCTTCTTAGCTTTCTTATTGTCTCTTTTGAATGGTGTTTAAATATGGTTTATTTCTAAGTGTCTATTGATGGCTGATTTGTCTGAATGCCAAACTTCCAGGAATTCCCAAGCATTTTGGGATTTAGCTTGGTCTAGGATGCTCACAGTTTCCCAGTTGAAACTATAGTTGAGTCTGTCCATGTGTTGTGAGATTAAGGAGTTTTCATCTTGTCTCCTGACTGCTAGTTGGTGATCATGGATGCGCTCTGCTAGTCTTCTGCCTGTCTGTCCTACATAGTGGCTGTTACAGTCCTTACACTGTATGTTGTAGATGACTCCTATTTTTTCTTCTTGGGCTACTGGGTCTTTTGGTTTTGGAGGGCTTTAGTTGGTTTGTGTGCTACAGTGATGCCATGTGGTTGTAATAGTCTGTTGGTTGTTTCTGAGACATTTTTTATGTATGGCAGTGTTATCCTTTTCATAGCTTGTATTGGTTGTGCTGTAGTGGGTTGAGTGGTCAGGCACTTTTTGATAAAGATGTGTGGGTATCCATTTTGTTGGAAGATGTTGTATAGGTGGTCTGTTTCCTTTTTCTGGTGTTCTCGGTTGCTGCAGTACATTTGTGCTTGTCTGAATAATGTTCCTACACAGCTCCTCTTGTGGGTGGTTGGGTTGGTATTTTGGTAATGGAGCACTTGGTTAGTGTGAGTTGCTTTTCGATACACTTGTGTTTCTCATTTGCCATCGTTTTCTCTGCTGATGAGGATATCTAGAAAGGGTAGTGTGTTGTTGTTTTCTTCTTCCCTTGTCATAATAAAAAAGGAACAAATAGAGAAGACACATGAAACTATCAACATCTTCAAAGGAATAAAACCAAGCTCAGAGAGCACCAAGGACTCCACAGTTCAACCCTGAGCTACATATATTTTCTTCTATTGAAATATTTTAGCCTCATACTGCACTTTTCATGTTTTATCTCAAAATTAGGGCAGCAAGAGCTGACTGGTATGTTACAATAACAATGCACAAGTTCTATTTACTTCTCCTATTGAGAAATGAGCAGTTTTTAGTCTGTATTGATGTAAAAGCAGGAGAAAGAGACAAAGGATTTGAACCTGGGGACTGCTATGAATATGAAAGCTTGAATTTTAGGCACTTTTACTGCAGATTTTAGAAAACTCCTTAAAAATGAAGAAAACCAGCTGGTGCAGACTCTAACTAAATAAAATTGAAAAGAATATTTAAATAAAGTCTGAACAAACATTCATCGGGGTTGGACTAGATTATTTATTTAATTTATTTATCAAATTTTGTCACCACCCATCTCCCCCCTCAAGAGGGACTCTGGGCGGTTATCTCCAAGGTTTTCCAGTTTTATGATTCTTTGAAAACTTCAAGATCAGTCTGTAGCAGAATGTTGGAATATGAACAAATCAGGTTAACCAAGTAGCCATTAAATGATATAGCCCTTCCTTTAATATAGTTTTAAGCAAACCTGAGTTCAGTGAATTCTGTGTAGAAATTCATACATTTTATGATCTCATGTAAGTGGGATTAACAATAATTAATCTAGGAAGCCATGTTATCTCCTATAATTGACCAACAGATTCTTTGACAGTTTGTATTTGCAAAGAAATTCCTTTTCATTCCTTAAATAAGTGCCTGATTTATTAAGGCTTTGTTCTCAGCTTGGCAACCAGTAATGTTGCTGGGCAACCCTAATAGCAGTTTTGAAATATAATTTGTTTCTTATATTAAAATGATTTTCTAGTTGGGACAATTCGAAATATTACATTCCTTCATGCACTTGACTTTGGCTGATAAGGGGAAGATTAGCCTTCCTAATATGGTGCCCTCCAGCTTTTTTGAGCAGCACTATGCTTAAGTCTCAGACAGCTTGGTTGCGTTGACTGGAATGCCAGGAGCCCAACAATTTGGAGGGCTGATTAGGAAAGGATTCCCCTTAGTTGGTCACCAACATCAAATTCATGGAAGAATGACTTCTCAATATAAACAAAAATAGTTTTGACAACTTCAGAAGATGATGTCAGACTTTGCAATAACACTCAGCTGTATCAAACCAAAAGCCCTTCTGACCCAGCAGACCTAAGGTAATGAAGGAAGAGGCCCCTCTCCTCTTCCAGAATTGACACAGCATATGTGTCATATACCATCCCGCTTCTAGGGGAGATGGGCAGTGATAAATTCAACAAATAATGTCTTTAATCCAAGATGGTGATCAGGAGCAGCCGCCGCTGATCGTTGCTCCCGGAGAGAGGATCCTGGTCTCCTGAATCCTACCCTACCCTGACTTTTTATTACCTGGAGGTGCGGGTAGGAGATTCTGTGGGGTTCCCTCGGCTTTTTATTTCTGGACCGAGGTGGGGAGATGGCTGGACCCCCCCGGGTGGAGCAGCGGACGACGAAGTGGCAAAGCGGGGCAGCAAAACGCAACGGCCGTTTGGAGGAGTGTCGGAAGACGGCAGAACGTGGTGCTTTTCCCTGCGGGCTTTGGGGGCTCGGGCGAGCCCATTGTGAACTGGGCGGATCCCCTGGTGAGCCCTTACTATCTGGGCTAAGACGTTCGGTCCCTTGGGGGCCCTCCGGCATAGTAGAGGAAGTGGTGGAGTGGCGGAATTAAACAGGAGCCTTGTGGACGTTGATGGGCCTTGTGGGAAAACTTCTTACCTACATTTTTTTGTGAGCTGGGACCTGGATGGATTTTGGCGAATCCCCCACAGTCGTTGGTGGACCCGGTGAGCCCCAGAGATCTAATATACCTCGGTGGCCTGAAAGCCCTTGGCGCTGCAACCAGACGGAAGAGCAGAGCGGCGGAGCGCGCTAGACCTTAAGGCACGCCAACTCGGATGGACACTTGGTGGGCCTGGTGGTCTCTAACTGTGGGGGGAGGGGGTCTAAGGGGGGACGACGGGTTCATGTATGGGGGACCAGCCATGATATCCGCATGAAATTGACAACGGTTGAAGGTTTTTTGGACCTTTTAACTTTAGTTTAACAACAAGTGGAAGCCCCCATCTACACCCACATCTATTTTTAGGCGGCAGAGACTTTTTAGGGTCCCCGTGGTGTGAATGTGGTCTTCCCCCTGGATGTGAGAGAGTTGGGGGGGTTCCAAGATTGTGTGATTGTATGTATGAGTGCCCACCCCTGAGTGAGAGACAGGTGGTCGGCAGGAGTGGATGATGCCCCTCTGCGACCAGTGAGAGTGGTTGTGGGGGGACATTTATTTATTATTTATTATTTGGATTTATCCCCGCCCATCTCTACCATGGTAGACTCTAACACACTCATAGTAGGTGTGTTGTGGTGGTTAGGCCCTATCAGTGCCGAGAGCTTAGGCTGGTGCGCTGGGAGGGGCCTACCATCACTAGAAGTTGATTGAGTTTGAGAGATGTATGAGTGGGGGAGGGGACCCTTGTTTCAACCCAAAGGGTCTTTGAAGGGTCTTTGAAGGTCCGGGAGTGGAGGCATCTGGACCTGGAAACTCTGGGGGTTATGGAGTGGGCTGCCCTATCGAAGTGGTGATGGGCTGGGGATGTTATGACGGGAACCGGAGGGCGGGCCATCATCGGGGAAGACGCCTCCGGTGTTTGTTACCGGTGGCGTGTTCTGGCCCTCCAGGTTCAGACCCAGGCCCTGGTCAGCAGATCCTTGAGGGCCCTGGTTTCCGGCTGCTGCTTCTTAATGCCAGGTCTGTTAACAACAAGGGCCCCCTCATATGTGATTTGATCACGGAGGAGGGGGCAGATCTGGCATGTATCACTGAGACCTGGCTGAGCCCAGAGGGGGGATAGCCCTCTCTGAAATATGCCCGGCCGGGTTTCAGGTGTGGCATCAGCCGAGACTCCGGGGCAGGGGAGGAGGGGTGGCGGTTGTAATTCGAGAGTCTCTAGTGGCCTTCAGGGGCGCTGCTCCACAAGTGGCCGGTTGTGAGACCCTGTTTTTCAAGTTGGGTTCTCGAGAAAAGTTGGGAGTGTTGCTGATGTACCAGCCTCCCTGCTGCATAGCGACATCCCTGCCTGAGCTGCTAGAGGCCGTCTCGGGGCTGGCGGTGGAATTCCCTAGGCTTATGGTTCTGGGGGATTTCAACCTGCCGTCCCTGGGACATGCCTCTGAGGCGGCTCGGGAGTTCATGACTACCATGACAGCCATGGGCCTGTTCCAGATTATCCAAGACCCAACTTGAGACAGTGGACTCACCCCGGACTTAGTTTTCTTGTCAGAGCAGTGGCAGTATACTCTGAGGGGAGAGTTACATCTTTCCCCTTTGTCATGGTCAGATCATGCCCTGGTGGCCTTGAGATTCTCTTATGCCACCCCACTCCGCAGGGAGGCAGGACCCCTCACACAGGTCACACAGCCACCCTAGAAACATATTTAAGGATTCCCTTACAAACTTTGCTCAGACTGAAGAAGCTTCTTGGATAAGGAGAGAAACGTTTCCACTGAGAAAATAGAAATCCAGTTGACATGATTCAAGCTACTGATGGAATGTTAGAAAAATGTTCCTAACATTTTGACAGTGGACCTAATTACTGTTGTGGTTCCCTTTGCTGGATGTGCGGGTAGTCCTTGGGTTACGACAGCAACTGGGACTGGGATTGCAATGCGGTCATAAAACACAATGTCATCTGACTGCATCGCTTAGTAATGGCAATCCAGGCAATCCCAGTTGCTGTTGTAACCCCAAGATGTGTGGGTCATTAAGCAGGAAGTGGCAGGAGTCCCAGGTAAGGAGTGCAGAGGTGTTGCAGGGGGTGGGGGAGGTCCTGCACAGGCTGCATGTGAGTTGGGGAAGGGGGGGTGCTGTGGTGCATTGTGAGCACAGGAAGGCTGAGAGAAGGAGAGTGCAGGTCTGTGCGAGTGCAGGGAGGCTGAGGGAAGGAGGGTGCAGCACAGTATGCAGGAAGGTGGGGAGCTTACCCAAGCGACCTGCAACCTTCCCTGCTGGCTTCCCCATTGACTTTGCTTGTAGGAAGCCAGCAGGGAAGGTTGCAAATGGCAATCATGTGACCATGGGATGCTGCAACTGTCGTAAGTGCTAGCTGGTTGCCAAGTACCCAAATTGCCAAGTACCCCAAGTGACCATGGGGATGTTATGATGACTGGAACTTTGAGGACTGGTTGTAAGCACCACTCGTTCAGCACCGTTGCAACTTCAAACCATCGCTGAATGAGGGATCAATAAAGGACTACCTGTATTCTGGAACTTGAAAGCCATCTTGAGGGTGCTTCTAGTTGGATCTGATGGACTAGTTGACTATTTCCAAAAGTATGGTTTTACTTCCTGGAGTAAAAGGAGAAAATGCCGCACATTCCTAAATTATAGGCCTTTTTTCCCCACTTCCCTTACAAAACCTTGTGCAATTTCCCATTTTTTCCAAAGTGTCCTGTAATAGTATAAACATTTCTAGGGGGCTGAGTAGTTGCAAATGAAAAGAAAAATTCTGTTCACTCTTTAGAAAAAGTGTTGGCTTAATCATAGTGATGTTCATTTACAATCCTTAGGTAAAGGTAAAGGTTCCCCCCGCACATTTGTGCAGTCATGTCCGACTCTAGGGGCCGGTGCTCATCTCCGTTTGTTAGCCGAAGAGCCAGCGTTGTCCGAAGACGCTTCCATGGTCATGTGGCCGCATGACGCACGCGGAACGCTGTTACCTACCCACCGAAGTGGTACCTATTAATCTACTTGCATTTGCATGCTTTCAAATTGCTAGGTTGGCAAGAGCTGGAGCTAGTGTGGGAGCTCACTCCGCACGCAGGGCTAGGGATTCGAACCTCCAAACTTGCGATTTTCCGATCAACAAGCCTGGCGTCTTACCCGCTGAGCCACCACACCCCTTACAATCCTTATTTCCATTTATTTTGCTATAAAAAACTAAATGATTTCCTTTTCATTGAATCCTAGCCAATGTATATTATAATATGCAGTGTTGCATACGCTGTAAGTCACAGAGATATTCTAGGGTAAAGAAGTGGTGATATTAGATAATGAAAATTTTTTGTATATCATTTATTATATCTCTGTTGCCTGTGTGCTACCACATTTTCACCACCCATAATCCAAAGGTTTGACACTTTCATTTGCAGAGCTATTTCCATTCCCTGTGTATAAGATTTTTTTAAAAAACAGGGTTCTTTCAGATTACTTTCTTATTATTATTATGTATTTGCCTGACATTGCTTCCCTGTTATGACACCCTGAAGAACATAAATACTGGTTTTTCTATAACTATTCAGATTTGATGTAAATACTGGCAGCATGATTAATAAAACTATGAAACTCCACAGTTTTTAGGTTCTTCTATTTATTTCATATTATAAAAATGTTCTGCTTATCTGGCTGAAAGTAAATCAGATTTACAGCCTTTTGTTAGCAGCTCAATTCTGCAGAGCACTACTATTTGCATTTCCATTTCTTACCAAACTAGTTTTTCACTTAATTTGTGGTTGGATTCTTGTGTAAGGGCCAGATTTTTTTTCTGTATGAACTGGACATTAGCTAACACTGGTAGCATATTTATTTATGTAGTCAAGATAAGTTACCAAGACATTTAATGCTTTCTTTCCTTTTTTAGCAATGCCGTCTGGAAGTGATTTATTAAGCTTCCAAGTTTTCAGCATCACTAATGAAATGACTATGTGGAGAATGATGGTTTGATGTTAGTGGCCAGCCATTTTTATTTTATTTTTTACTTGTTACAAACCCTATTTAGTGCTTGTTTGGCTATAGTACAATTGTCTCTAGGGAATGTTCCATCTCAGAATATGTAGGGTGTACCAAATTAACAAAAAATGTCAGTGTTCTGTTCCATCAGCCTTCCAGATTCTGGAATCCCCCAGGGTGGCTATATTGGTTGAAGCAGGGAGGCACTGTTGTAGCTGAGTAAAGCTGAAGGACTGACATCATATTTAGGGTGGCTGACTACTGTAGATATAAATCTGAAGCCATAGAATTGTTGCCAAGACAAGTTTGATATTTTAGTACTGTAGTGTGCCAAGAATCTGTTGCCATTGCATTGCAAGTTCTCTGATTATGGAGTATTAATTCATGCACTGTTAATTATATTCTACCAGCAGCCTTTGAACTGGCACACACTTTGTAGTTCTGGTAAAGTAGAAAGTGAAGATACCATGATACTTATTCTACTTTGTAACTATTAAACAAAACAAAACTCAGCTTCAGCCTCAGCCTCAGGCAGTGCACAATGCATTTGGAATGAGTGTGCATCTTGAAGAACTAGTATATACTGTACAGTATAAACAGGAACTACTGGTTACTAAAATTGGTGGTAATCTGACATCAGTAACACTTAAACTAAATCTGTATTTGGTTGACTATTTCCTTTTGGAGACTGATTTTATGGCTTTACATTTCCAGCCTTATTTTTAGAATTCTTTTCCTTTTCTTCATTGCCTACATTTGTGTAACATCTTGCCTGATGAAGAGTTCCACAGACTTCAAAGCTTGCATATGCTTTTATGTTTATTTTATAGATCCTGGTGAAGATATCAACTAGCTATGGATTTTGGATGCATTTTGGATTTCCCCTCCACAGACTTACATGGCTGTGCTTGTTTTTACATATGGACTTCTGTTCATAATGGTAGAAAATAAATAATAAATAGGAATGTGTCGTCTTTCAAACAAAAATACTTTCTGTTTTAAAAATATACGCCTAATGAGAAAGTAGCTTTTCAAGGCAACAGAAAGCAACTGCAATCAAAGCTGCTTTGCCAAAATATAATGTAATCCCACAATTATGTTTTGGCTACTTTTTGTTTTCTTGTATATGGTGCTGTCCTCCAGATTAAAAGGGAAAGCCATGTGTATTTTGACTGGGGAGATGGAAATTCAACATTTCGTCATTAATTTGTGGTGAACTACTCCACATTTTGGCTTCGATCCAGACTGGCCATGTTCAAATGTCACAGAAAGGCAGAACCATAGAAAATGAGCACAGAGCTGATCTTCTACTCTGTCTGGTATCTTACTTGGCTCTTCTGCCTGTCGGCACAACTAACACATACAGATGGCTTTGTCCATCATTTATTTAGCCTTATGGGAACTAGTTTATATGTCGGGCATGTTATAAAGGAAACAAGGCTAAATTTGCTCATAGCTATAAACAAATCACAGATAGTATTGTTCAGATTTGCTGAACTACACCCACTAACAAACAAATCAGTTTTAGAAGAAATACAACCAAAATGTTTACTAGAGGCGAGGATAACTAGGCTTAGACTCTCATACTTTGGGCACATTGTCAAGAAAGACCGATCGCTTGAAAAGGATATCATGTTTGGTAAAGTCGAGGGCCAGCGGAAAAGAGGAAGACCTTCAATGCGATGGATTGATACAATTACTGCAACAATGGATGCAAACATTGGAACAGTCAGGCAATTGCTGCAAGACCATTTAGCATTTCATTCTATTATACATAGGGTCGCTATGAGTCATAAACGACTCAACAGCAACTAACAACAACAACAACACGCACTTACAGTTTAATTTATAAGAAAGGCAGGATTAGATGATAGTTGTAAACCATATAAGAGACTGAAACACTATAATTTCAGATAAGCAGATGGTACCACTTTATTAAACAAAAAGTAAAGATTTGGAAGAACTTATTATTAAAGTAAAAATGAAAGGTGAAGAATTCAGGTGAATGTAAAATATTAAGACAAAGATAATATCTACAGTACTAACATGCTTAGTTGACAACTAAGAGATGAAGTAGTAGGCAGTTTTATTTTCTTGAGCTCAAGAACATATAAAGATGGTCCATATACTGGAAAGCTAAAGAAGAGATTAATTTTAGGGAGAAAGACAATGATTAATATAGACAAGATCATGAAGGGTAAGACTATTTCAGTGTTCAGAATAATTAAAGGAAAATCTTAAAACTGTGTATAACTCTGAAACCTGGATATTGAAGATATTGAAGATGGAAAAGAAAATATTAGTAAATAAACAGAAAATTTACAATTGTCTTAAAATTTAAAATTCATTATTTTATTATACTTTTATACTTAATACTACAATCTTACCCCATTAAACTTTAAAAATCAAACTTTAAATCATTACAAGAAACTTTAAGTCATTAGAGAAAAATAAAATAAAATCAATCTACATACAGTATTTTTTCTTAATTTTCACAATCAAATTGTAAAAGCATTTTAAAAAAACATTTAAATTAACTACTTTTATACTTAGTACTATTATTTCAATCTTACCCTATTAAACCTTAAAAAACAAACTTTAAATCATTACAAGAAACTTTACTTATTCTTAATTTTTATCCCACCTCAAAATTAACCAAAGCATTTATTTGTCTCCATATTATGCACAAGAGTATTTTTATAGTCAGATCAAAAAAAACCCAGCTATCTCCCCTACAAAGTCAACAAAAAATTTCCCACATGACCGAGCTATCTCAATTTCCAAACAAACCCTGTAATAAACAAGCCATTTTTCTTCTTGAAAGCCAAATTGTAACTCCTTCATGTCTGTCGTTTCTTCACCATCTGGATTCTTGCAATCAGGAGGGATACTTCTTCCTTGATGAATCTCTTCCTCTCCCTTCAGAAAATCCTCAATTGATTGATACATTTTAAAAGCAATATCCTGTACTTCTTGTAAATTAGCTTGGACAATTTCGTGGCAAATCTTGTTAAAGTCAGCTCGGAGCTCTAATGTTGTTTCCTTAAGGTCTTCCATAATTCAAACAGTAAAGTCTGGCACTTTCTACTGATATGCCAAGGCAAGTGAACAGAAATCTGAAAGCTAAAAACATCAAATTAAATGTGTAGGAAAATATAAAGTCTTATATTACCTATACAAGGTAAGATTGTAGTATTAAGTATAAAAGTATAATAATTTGATTGTTAACATAGTGGCCAGAAATATATAGAATAGTGATAGGAGGGAAACATTTTATAAATGAGTTTATATGGGGGGGGGGGGAGAAGTTGATTTGAAGGTTTATATATTTGTTTATTTTTATATATATATATAAGAGGAAGAAGCATTTGCTTTTATTGATTTATATAATGTCCATGGAATGTTTTATAGAAACAATGTGATTTTGGTTAAATTTGGAGAAAGGGATTAATTATGGGAATTGCTATATGTGGAGTCCTTGGTGCTCTCTGAGCTTTGTTGTTTTCGTGCAGACATTTCATTGCCAGGCTAGGCAACATCTTCAGTGAGAAAAGGGAGTTGCTATATATTCTTGTTGTTGAAAGTCGGAAGTCACTTATTATGTAATCTAAAAAATTTTTTTTCTTGTGTTTTGCACTTTTTTTTCTTTTTTCTTTCTTTTGTAGTTTTTTATTTTTATTGTAGTTTTTATTTATGCTCTATACTTAATAAAATTCTTTAATAAAAAATTCATTATTTTATTGATTTTAAATAATTAATTGAATAGATAAAGCTTGACTCACTATATCATCTTAAAAAATAACTGAAAATCACTGTACAACTCTAAACATTAATATGTATATTGATGTCACCACTATTTGTTATTATTCCTAAAATAAATGCACATTATTTTATAAAATAAAAAATAAAAATAAATAAATAAAAAAATCAGTAAAACGGGGACTTCCGGTGGGAAATGGCAGACTGAGCAACCTTGCCTGCGAGCTCTGTGGGCAGAGTTGGCAGCGTGGCAGTTTTTTCTGGGCACAGGCAGGTTTTTCTGTAGCCCCAAGTGTTTTTCTGGATTAAGGAAAACACTGAGAATCCAGATGTCCTCCAGATGGTGAGTTGCAGCCAGAGACAGCATCTGCAACCGAGCGGTAAGACTTCACTGGGAGGCTGGGATACCATCTCTTTCTGAGCCACGCATGCAACCCCTTAAAGGGGAAGTAAGTCCTGCCTTCCCATTTCTTAAGCACCCAATTTGTTTTTTTAAGTTTTGTACCTTAAGCTTTTTATAGTAAGAAAAAACAGAATCTCTTGGTGAATATAGTTATTTTTGGAGATTTTTAATTATATAAAAAAAGTTCTGGCTTGTTTTCCCATCTGGATTGTATTGAGGACTGAAACTGTAAGATTGCCTTTCCGTTGCTATCTTTGGTGCTGAATTTTTTCGAAGGTTTGTCAAGTTATTTTGCAGATTGTTTGGGACATTCGAGATGAGATTTTGGATAAAATGGTTCAACTATATGAAAATATTGTGATGGAAGAAGAATCTGGAAAAGATGGTGATTTTACTGCTTTGAGGGAGATTGAAGTATTCCCAGCTGAAGACTCTGGATTGGTGTTTAGGGGGTTAAAATGATTGTTAAACTTTAAGATTGCACAAGGAACTGCCATGCTGGAGAAATGTTATGACTATCTGAATCAATGTTATGGGAAAGAAGAGTATGTTATGTGGGAGCTTTTTTCTCTTTTGCTGGAAAGTTTGTATCTTTGGGGGTTGTTGGGTTGTTGGATCTTTGTAAAAAAAATGCTTTTGGTGTAATGGTGAAATATTTAAATGCCCTGGTATATTTTGAGGAGGGGTAAAAAATTAAGAATATTTAATTGGACTGATAATGAGGTTAACATGATTTACACGATTTTTGATTTGTAAGACTTAAAAGGTATTGACAAGTTATAATAATATTTTATACTTTTTAGGCATAATAAGGTTAAGATTGGGATGCAGTGGCTCAGCAGGTTAAACTGCTGAGCTGTAGACTGCTGATCAGAAGGTCAGCCGTTCGAACTCCCCACGCAATGAGGTGAGCTCTCGTTGCTAGTCCCAGCCCCTGTCAACCCAACAGTTTGAAAGCCTAGCAAGTAGATAAATGGGTACCACCTTAAGTGGGAAAATTTGCTGGCGTCCTGTCGGGAGGTCGGTTCCACTGGAGGAGAAAAAGATTGGAGAAAGATTGAATGGCGGCGGTGACAACGAACCCGGAAGTAACATCTACAGGAAGTCAGCAGCCGGCTCAAGGCATCTTGGGAATTGTAGTCCGGAGCCTTAGAAGAGTCAGTTCCCTTACCCCCTGTCCTGTTCCAACTTAATACAGAGACTTGAATTGCTTAACAGATTTATTAAATACTATCAGATCAATTGGGTGGCAGGCTCCAAGATAATCTTCTTCTGTTATAGGGCACAGTACTGTATTCTACTTCAACCTGATGGGTTTTTGGATCTGGAAACAATACAGCAGAACAGGAACAAGGCAAGACAACACAAGCAAGACAATCAGTACAATCAAGAATAAATACCAGACTGGTTCTGGAGATTAACTAGCAAGACAACTTACACAACTACTGATCTACTAGTTGGTAATTGCATCAAGAATTAATTTAGGCAATGTACAGCTTAACAAGAACAAAACAGACAGTTATGGTTTTTTGTCAAAGGTAGGAAAGGCTGGATTAGGAGGAAGGTGGAAAGGACTGGGTGTTTTAAAAAGCTGGCTGGGTTTTAATAGGAAGGAATGGGAAGGGTTAATTAACTGGGTTGTTCTGAAGACAGGTAGTTGGGAGCTTGATAGAAGATCCTCTGCTGTAACAGACTTTCCAATAGTTGAGGTCTGAGGTAATTTAGGGTAAGAGTAATTCAGCCCAGCAACAGTATGCTGTTTGACAGGTGATAAGCGGTCTTTGTTTTTAACAGCAGGAGGAGGCTTGGAACAGCAGGAAGGCACCGGCGCGGCAGCAGCAGCAGCGAAGGAAGACAGCCCAGAGACAGATCTGTCAGCGGAGACAGGCACGGAGGGAAGCCACGGCTTTGACGCTGAGGCAGCAAGGGAATCAACTGAAGAAGGAGTCTCCTCAGAAACTGTGATGGAAGACAGCTCCAAAAGGTAAGGAGAACTGGTTGATTGGTGGATCCGAGGGCTGGAGTTAGTCTGAGGATGGGGAGGGCTAGAGAGATCATTTAAGCAGGGCTTCTGTGGTGCGAGCAGCTGTGGAAGAAGTCTGGAGCTGAAGGTATGTGGTACTCCTGAAGAACGGTTGTCCCTGACAACCCGTTCTTCGTTGTTTCCTCCTTTTATACTTTGTATCTTGCGCCGTTCAAATGCGGCAGCCAATAGGAGCGTTGCGTTTTTGGCTCTTTTTTTTGAAATTGAGTTCAACTCTGCTGCAACGTTTTTATCATTGCAACGGAGTTTTCCCTTTTCCCTTTTCCCTTTGCCAGACTTGGCCCCTTTGGACCAGTCCTTCCTAACACCCCCTCCCTTTACGCGCAGTGAATTGTATAATTGTATAAAGGATTCTGGATGTAAGCCGCCTAGAGTCCTCCATTAGGGAGGGGATACGCGGGGTATAAATATCACAATCAATCAATCAATCAATCAATAAGATTGATAATTATAAAGGCAGAAAATTTATAAAAATTAAGAATATTTAATTAGATTGATAATGAGCCTAATATGATTTTTCTTTCCTTTCCTTTCCTTATGGTTTGGAGTAGGATTTATAGGATTATAGATCTGTAAGACTTAAAGGATATTGATAAGATATAATAATATTTTATATTTTTTATTGTTTATTATTGGTATTTATAGTTTTTTATTGATTTTAAATCTTTGCTCTGAACCGTCCAGGGTCCCTCCTTGTGGGGGAGATGGGCGGGATATAAATATGATAAATAAATAAATTTTATTTATGTTTTTTAGGTCTAATAGGGTTAAGATTGTTTATTATAAAGGCAGACAATTTATTTGTTTTTACAATTTGATGCTTATTGTGTAGACAGAAGTATATAGAATAGTAGTAGGAAGAAAAAAAATTAAATGGATTGTTTTTTAAGAGGGAGGGAAGTTTGAAATAAATAAATAAATATAAATATAAATATAAATAATATAAATATAAATATAAATATAAATATAAATATAAATATAAATATAAATATAAATATAAATATAAATATAAATATAAATATAAATATATTCTTTTTTATGTAAGGGGAACGAGCAATTGTATTAGAGCAGAGCTTTCCAAAGTGCTGCTGCTGGCGACACACCAGCGGCAGCAGCGGCGCGCGCGCGCGCACGGTGACAGCGCGGTGGGGCGTGCGGCGGTGCGCGCGCACACGGTGGCAGTGCGGGGTGGCATGTGGCGGCGCGGGGGGCGTGCGGCGGCGTGCGCGTGCATGGCGGCCACCGTGCACACGCGCACCGCTGCTTCCGGGTGGTGTGGCGACACACCACACTGTGTGTGGCGACACAATTTTGTGTCGCGACACACAGTTTGGAAAGCTCTGTATTAGAGATTTGTATATGTGTTAATGGAAGGATTTATAGATATAATGTGATCATGGTTTGATGTAGAGGAAGGGTTTGTTTAAAATAAAATAAAATAAAATATAAAATAAAATAATAAAATAATAAATAAAATAATAAAATAAAATAAAATAAAATAAAATAAAATAATAAAATAAAATAAAATAAAATAAAATAAAATAAAATAAAATAATAAAATAAAAAATAAAAAATAAAATAAAATAAAATAAAATAAAATAAAATAAAATACAATACAATACAATACAATACAATACAATACAATACAATACAATACAATACAATACAATAATAAAATGATAAAATAAATATTCTTATTATTGAAATTGGAAGTCACCTGTATATGTAACTTTCTAAAAGTCTTTTTTTCTTGTGTTTTTACAATTTTAGTGTTTTTTATTTTCTGTTTGTAGTTTTTTTGTAGTTTTTTATGTTTGTCTTTAAAAATAATAAAAACTTTATTGCAAAAAAAGATCAGTAAAACAATATTAAGTTCTAAATTCCCTCCCATTGTAATCAAATGGTAATTACATCAAAATATCTATTTACTAGGATTTGCAGTATATTTATGTCATGGATGATGCTATCCAAGTTCCAGGTTCTGACTGATCTTCTAAGCCTTTGTCTCCATCATGTTAATATGCTCCATTACTGAATCATATTAAAGTCCACTGGGTATTAATGTCACCCAGTTTCCAATAAAACGTCTCTACAGCATACCTTTAAAATGTCAAGTTTTATTTCTGCATGCCGAGTTATTCTAGGCTTATTATGTTAATTTGATTTCGTGTTTAACTTTATATTGCGGATCTCAGCATTATGCAACGATTCCCTCGGTAAGTATCAGTTGTATTAGGTTCTTATATATTTGTGGGTATTAGTATAGTTCAGGGCTTTCTAAAGTGCCGCCGCTGGCGACACACCAGCGGCGGCGGCGGCGGCGCAGGGGGCACGTGCACGGTGGCGGCGCGGGGGGGCGTGCGGTGGCGCACGCGTGCACGGCGGCACGGGGGGGCGTGTGGTGACGCGCGCATGCACGGCGGCGGCACCTCCGCTAAAATGCGGAAACACTGATACCGCGCCGCTGCCGCCGCCGTACACACTCACGCCGCCGCTTCTGGGTGGTGTGGCGACACACCACGCTGTGTGTGGCGACACACTTTTGTGTCACGACACACAGTTTGGAAAGCTTTGGTATAGTTGATTGTGTGCCATCAGTCAGTGTTGACTCTCAGTGACCCCACAGATAGATTTTCTCCAGACAGATACCTACGGTTGAAGAATGGATTGTTAAATTAATGGATCTGGCCCAAATGGCTAACTAACAGCATTAATTAGAGGACACTCTGTTTCTGGATTTATAAATGTTTAGCAACCACTCCTAGATTACTTGCTTATGGTGGAAAAAAATGAAGCTTTGATTTTGGGTTTTAATGAATAAATGGTTTGTTTTAATAGAAATAATGTTACTATGGGTTAACTAATGGTAAGAGATTATATTTGTATATTTACCTATATCTATATTGGAGAAGTCGGAAGTTGCTTTTCTGTCTTTTTTTCTGTCTATTTGCACTTTTATAGTCTTTTTCTTTTTTCTTTAGTTCTATTTTCTAGCTTTTCTGTATTTTCTATTTTGTATTTTAGTTATACTCTGAAAATTAATAAAGTTCTTTAAAAAAAATATAGATTTTCTCCAGGTGGATCTGTCCCAACCTGGTTTTTCAGGTCTTCCAATGGTGTACCCATCACAACTGTAACTCTGTCCATCCACCATGCTGTTGATCATCCTGTTCTTCTCTTTCCTTGCACTTTCCCCAGCATTAGAGCCTTCTCCAGAAAGCTAGGTCTTCACATAATGTGTTGGAAGTAGGATAATTTGAGCCTAATCATGTGTGCCTCGAGAGAGAACTCTGGGTTAATTTGTTTGATGATCCATTTGTTTGTTTTCTTGGCTATCTGTGGTATTCTCAGGAGTCGTCTCCAACCTCAGAGTTCAAAAGCTTTAGTATTCTTTCTATCCTGATTCTACTACGAAGTTCAACTTTCACTTCCATAAAATATCAAAGGGGAAACCATTGCCTGCCCTATTCTTATCTTTGTAGGTATATTCTCATGCCAGCATCTGAATGTCTTTTCCAAGGCCTTCATAGCTACTCTACCAAGTGCTAGTCTGTGGCACATTCTTGACTGCTGGTTCCTTTACTGTTGATAGTTGATCCTAAAAAGAAGAAGCTATCACTTCAATATCTTCATTGTCACTTCTAAGACTGGTTGCAGTACCTGTTGTCATTAGTTTGATCTTTTTAATATTTAATCTTACTCCATTTTTTTTCACTGTGCTCCTTGACTTTCATTACTAGCATTTTCAGATAATTTCCATTTTCAGCTATCAGAGTAGTGACATAGTGGCCCATATATCAAGCCCAGATCAGATGATTGCAAGATATGTTGCAGGGTCTCCTTGAATTAAGCAGAAACCAGACTTATACAGAGAAAGTCTAATATTCCATTATCTAGGTCTCATATGGTTCACAAACATATGAAGTTATGTTTAGCTTGCCTTTCTATTCCTCTGTTGCTTAGAGGAGCCAACTTTCTTTATACATCTTTTGGCACCAGTCTGTTTTATTTAGAAAGGTCTCCAATTATCCCAGGCTCTTTGTGATTACATTCTCAGTGTAAAGGACACTGAGAAAGTTAAGTGTGTGTTTTTCTTCTAAAGGTATGACCAAATTCTGCCACAATGTCACTAAATTCATATAATTCACTAGGTAAAATGAGGTAATCTCCTTCTGCCCTTCTCCCTAGGTGTGATGACCCTGAGTTCAAATCCCCAATATACACTTCTTGATGTAGTTCATTAGAATAGAATAATAACTTTATTGTCATCCCACTATACACCAAGTGCACAATAGAATGAAATTTCATTGCAGTTGGCTCACAATTTCAATCAAACACTAAAATACTAATAATAATAATAAAAAAACCATAGTTACTATAAAATATACATTCTTTAGCTCACAATTTCAGTCAAACATGAAAATACTAATAAAAAAATCCCTAGTTACTATAAAATATACATTCTTTACACATCCAACATTTCACCTAAAAGAACTTATTTAAGCATTCAAGAATCCAATAGCTTGGGGGACAAAGCTGTTTCCCAATCTGGCTGTTCTACATCGGATACAGCGGAACCTCTTCCCAGAGGGTAACAAAGAAAACAAACCATGATGAGGATGGGAGGTGTCACTGATGATCTTTCGAGCTCTGGACAAACAGCATGTATGTGCTAAATCTTGGATGAGAGGCAGAGATATCCCAATTATCTTTTCTGCTGCCCTTACCACTCTCTGCACAGACTTTCTATCTGAGGCACTACAGCCTCCAAACCAGATGGAAATACAATTAGTAAGTACACTCTCTATAGTGCCTCTATAGAAAGTAAGGAGAATGGAAGATGGGAGATGTACTTTCTTCATCCGATGCAAAAAGTGCAAACGTTGCTATGCTCGCTTTACCAAAAATGCAGTATTAAGGGACCAGGTCAGACTATTTGTTAGCTGCACCCCCAGGAATCTGATGCTACTGACTGACTCCACAGCTATGTTATTGATAAAAAGTGGAGTGTGACTACACCAATTCTTCCTGAAGTCTATAATAATCTCCTTAGTTTTTTCCACATTTAGAACCAAGCTGTTTTTATTGCACCACTCCACCAAACCCTTCACCTCCTCCCTATAAGCCCACTCATCCTCACCCCTGATAAGACCCACTACTGTTTTATCATCCGCATATTTCACAACGGAATTGGTGGTAAACCTGGCGCAACAGTCATGTGTCATCAGGGTGAACAACAAGACACAGCCCTGTAGGGAGCTGATGCTCAAGGAGATAGAGCTAGAAGTATTATATCCAACTCACACCGACTGAGACCTCTCAGTAAGGAAGTCAAGTAGCCAATTACACAAGGGAGTACTGAAACCTAGAGAACCCATTTTGTCCACCAAATGCTGGGGAACAATCGTATTGAACGCTGAGCTGAAATCTATAAACAGCAATCACACATAACTGTTTTTCTCCTCAAGATGTACCAGACTCGAATGAAGAACTGAAGAAATAGCATCCTCTACGGACTCAACCATGGGGGAGCTGGGGATGGTGACTGCCGACAGGAAGCTCTGGCGTGGGCTGGTCCATGAAGTCACGAAGAGTCGGAGACGACTGAACGAATAAACAACAACACGGAGCGATTCCACCGATAAGCAAACTGAAGTGGATCAAACGAAGGGGGGAGTCTGGAAACAATATAATCCTTCACCAGTCTCTCAAAACATTTCATCACAATGGGAGTGAGAGCTATTGGGCGATAGTCATTGAGACACGTGATGGTAGATTTTTTAGGCACAGGTATAATAGTCGCAGTCTTAAAGCATACCGGGACTACAGTCTGGTGCAAGGAAATATTAAATATGTCTGTAAAGACACTGGCCAGCTGTTCAGCACAGTCCCTCAGTACCTGCCCTGGGATATTATCCGGGCCTGCTGCTTTTCCGAATATTAATTTTCCTCAGGGTCCTCCGGACAACAATTATATCAAGGGTAGGTGCCTGCTCATCAGGGTGGGATTCAACCTTCCTCACAGGAGTATTATTAGATGCTTCAAACCTACCAAAAAACCTATTGAGTTCATTCAGAAAATCTATATTCTCACATGATGTCGGAGTAGCCTTATAATCTGTAATAGTCTGAATACCCTGCTACATGCGCCTGGTATTTGTGGAATCATGAAAAAAATCCTGAACTTTCCGACTATAAACCCGCTTTGCTATTCTCATAGCCCGGTTCAGATCAGCTCTGGCTGTTCTAAGAGCCTCCATATCACCAGATTTAAAAGCAGCGTTTCTCGCTTTCAGCTTCACATACTGTGTACTTCACAAGTCATCCAAGCTTTCTGATTCGCCCGTAAGATGATGTTCTTAAGTAACACTAACATCCTCCATACATTTCTGGATATATGCAGTTACAGTTGAAACATATTCCTCCACATTCGTATGTTGGTTATTTGTTGCAGCTTCTCTAAACATGTCCCGATCTGTACACTCAAAACAGCCTCACAATGCTTCCATTGCTCCTTCAGGCCAAACTCTCACCTGCTTCACAGTTGTTTTTTCTCTGGTTAACAGAGGCCTATATGCTGGAATTAGCATTACAGTAAGATGGTCTGAGAAACCGAGATTGGGTCGGGGGTAAGCCTTAAACACACTCTTGATGTTAGAATAGGCTACATCCAATGTGTTCTTACTCCTGGTCGCAAAATCCACATATTGATGGAAATGAGGGAGGACTGTTTTCAAATTAGCCTGATTAAAGTCTCCAACTACAATAAACACACCCTCCGGGTGAGTAGTTTGCAAGTCTCTGATGGTATGATAAAGAACTTTCAAAGTCTCTTTCATATTTGCAGAGGGGGGTATATACACAGCTGTAATAATAATAATAGTGAACTCCCTGGGCAAATAGAAAGGTCTACATCTAATAGTCAACAACTCCCCATCCTGTGAACAGTAAGTTGAAACCACCTTTGAGTTGATGCACCATCTGTTATTAATATAGATGCATACACCGCCACCTCGAGTTTTGCCACTAAGAGCGAGACTCCTATCCAGTCGAAACATCATCAGTCCCTCCATGCCAACAGCCTCCTCAATTCATTAGAATTGCAGAATAAGCTTTATTAAGGATACATGTAACTCAAAGCATTCTCAAAGACCCGAATGAATATTCCCGCCAAAAGTCTAAAAGTTGAAATCTCCCCTGCCCCCAAAATGCCAGCCCACTCTTCAGTTCTCACTCCGCAGCCAGCCCCCTCCTCTCTGCTTCTCACAGGTGCACGGCCTTGAAGCTTGAGAAGACAGTCTCGATCGTTCGCTGGAATGTGCTCCCCCCTCCCAAGTGCTGAAACTTTCTCCACGGCTGACACGTATATTGTTGCTTGTTCCCAACATGTGTTAGTACTGGCATAGGGTGACCATACGTCCTGTTTTGAACGGGACAGTCCCGTTATTTTAGCATTTTTCCACCGTCCCGTCGTTTTGATCAAAATCTCAATTTTGTCCCTTTTTTAAACCCAGCGGGAAGGAAGACAGGAAGACAGGAAGGTGGACTGGAGCCGGACTTGCCATTGGAGGCAGCCCGGAAGAGGCCCTATCAGCGTGGCAAATGGAAACCCAGTTGCCACGTGCGATCCCAGCAGCAGAAGCAGCACCACAGTCCAGGTCCCTGCCTCCTTACCTGATCCTGAGATTGTCTGCCCAGCAGTGGTGAGGCCAGGGGAAGTTTGTGGAAAGAGGGTGTGGGTGCGGGTGTGTGTGTATGCACGTGTGCGCAGATTACTTGCTCAGCGTAATCGCACGCGCGCACACACACACACGCACCCCACACCCTCTTTCTCCAGCCTCCCTGCAACAGGTCCGGGTGCATTTGGTCATGGGGAGGCTGGAGAAAGAGCGTATGAGGTGCATGTGTGTGTATGTGTGCGCATCTGATCGGACTTGGCCGAGGGAGGAGAGTTGAATGGCTGTTGTGGGTCTTCCGGGCTGTGTGGCCGTGTTCTGGAAGTTGTGGTTCCTAACGTTTCGCCAGCATCTGTGGCCAGCATCTTCAGAGGGCAGGAGCACAGATAGAAGCAAAATCTCTGTGCCCAGGTAGAGTGGCAATGTTCTATTTATAGAGCTAAATTATAGGAGATTAGGTGGGGTTTTTTGTTGTGTTGAAATGTTAACAAGTGGCTGATGAGCGTGATTAGCATGTTCATTGTGAGAAGTATTCCCATGTCCTGGTGGTTGGACTGAGTTCGTTGACCTTTTGCAGGCTGTGTTTTTCAGGACTGGTAGCCAGGTTTTGCTAATTTTTAAATTTTCTTCTTTTTTATTGTAACTGTGCTGGTGTTTGTGAATTTCAATGGCTTCTCTGTATAATCTGGTGTAGTGGCTTTTGGTGTTGTCCAGTATTTCTGTGTTTTCAAATAGGATTTTGTGTCCCGTTTGGGACACGAGGAGAGTTGGCAGGCTGCTGAGCAGGAGAATCCGGCTGCGCTCGGCTGCTTCAGCCACACCACTCCGCCCCTTGCTGCCCGCTGAAGCTCCCCAGGGTGGCTGCTCCTGCTTCTCACATACACACACACACACACACTCACAGGACAGACTGCCCTCGGCAGGAGCCAGCCGCGCTGAGGGGCTTCAGCCACACCACTCCGCCCCTTGCTGCCCGCTGAAGCTCCCCAGGGTGGCTGCTCCTGCTTCTCACATACACACACTCACACACTCACAGGACAGACTGCCCTCAGCAGGAGCCAGCCGCGCTGAGGGGCTTCAGCCACACCACTCCGCCCCTTGCTGCCCGCTGAAGCTCCCCAGGGTGGCCGCTCCTGCTTCTCACATACACACACACACACACACACTCACAGGACAGACTGCCCTGGCAGGAGCCAGCCACGCTGAGGGGCTTCAGCCACACCACTCCACCCCTTGCTGCCCGCTGAAGCTCCCCAGGGTGGCCGCTCCTGCTTCTCACGTACACACACTCACACACTCACAGGACAGACTGCCCTCGGCAGGAGCCAGCCACGCTGAGGGGCTTCAGCCACACCACTCCACCCCTTGCTGCCCGCTGAAGCTCCCCAGGGTGGCCGCTCCTGCTTCTCACATACACACACACACACACACTCACAGGACAGACTGCCCTGGCAGGAGCTGACCATGCTGGGGGGCTTCAGCGGGTGGCGAGGGGCTGAGTGGTGTGGCTGAAGCCTCTCAGCGCGGCCGGCTCCTGCCGAGGGCAGTCTGTCCTGTGAGTGTGTGTGTGTGCATATGATCGGGGTTGGCCGAGGGAGGAGAGTTGTTGCCGCTACAGATAACAATAACTACATTTATGTATACATATTTACATTTGATTTATAATATTCATTATCTAATATATTTCATATTTGTTGTTTATTCATTCAGTCGTTTCCGACTCTTCGTGACTTCATGGACCAGTTCACGCCAGAGCTTTCTGTCGGCCGTCACCATCCCTAGCTCCCCAATGGTTGAGTCTGTCACCTCCAGAATATCATCCATCCATCTTGCCCTTGGTCGGCCCCTCTTCCTTTGGCCTTCCACTTTCCCTAGCATTAGCTTCTTCTCCAAGGTATCCTGTCTTCTCATTATGTGGCCAAAGTACTTGAGTTTTGCCTTTAATATCATTCCCTCAAGTGAGCAGTCTGGCTTGATTTCCTGGAGTATGGACTGGTTTGATCTTCTTGCAGTCCAAGGCACTCTCAGAATTTTCATCCAACACCACAGTTCAAAAGCATCTATCTTCCTTCGCTCAGCCTTCCTTATGGTCCAGCTCTCACAGCCATAGGTTACTACAGGGAATACCATTGCTTTAACTATGCGGACCTTTGTTGTCAGTGTGATGTCTCTGCTCTTAACTATTTTATCAAGATTTGCCATTGCTCTCCTCCCAAGAAGTAGACGTCTTCTGATTTCCTGGCTGCAGTCAGCGTCTGCAGTAATCTTTGCGCCTAGAAATACAAAGTCTGTCACTGCCTCCACTTTTTCTCCCTCTATTTGCCAGTCATCAATCAAGCTGGTTGCCATAATCTTGGTTTTTTTGAGGTTTAACTGCAACCCAGCTTTTGCACTTTCTTCTTTCACCTTCGTCATAAGGCTCCTCAATTCCTCCTCGCTTTCAGCCATCAAAGTGGTATCATCTGCATATCTGAGATTGTTAATGTTTCTTCCAGCGATTTTAACTCCAGCCTTGGATTCCTCAAGCCCAGCATGTCGCATGATGTGTTCTGCGTACAGGTTGAATAGGTAGGGTGAGAGTATACAGCCCTGCCGTACTCCTTTCCCAATCTTAAACCAGTCCGTTGTTCCGTGCTCTGTTCTTACCGTTGCTACTTGGTCGTTATACAGATTCCTCAGGAGGCAGACAAGATGACTTGGTATCCCCATACCACCAAGAACTTGCCACAATTTGTTATGATCCACACAGTCAAAGGCTTTAGAATAGTCAATAAAACAGAAATAGATGTTTTTCTGAAATTCCCTGGCTTTCTCCATTATCCAGCGGATATTGGCAATTTGGTCTCTAGTTCCTCTGCCTTTTCTAAACCCAGCTTGTACATCTGGCAATTCTTGCTCCATGAATTGCTGGAGTCTACCTTGCAAGATCTTGAGCATTACCTTACTGGCATGTGAAATAAGTGCCACTGTTCGATAGTTTGAACATTCTTTAGTGCTTCCCTTTTTTGGTATGGGGATATAAGTTGATTTTTTCCAATCTGATGGCCATTCTTGTGTTTTCCAAATTTGCTGGCATATGGCATGCATCACCTTGACAGCATCATCTTGCAAGATTTTAAACAGTTCAGCTGGGATACCATCGTCTCCTGCTGCCTTGTTATTAGCAATGCTTCTTAAGGCCCATTCAACCTCACTCTTCAGGATGTCTGGCTCTAACTCACTGACCACACCGTCAAAGCTATCTCCAATATTATTATCCTTCCTATACAGATCTTCCGTATATTCTTGCCACCTTTTCTTGATCTCTTCTGCTTCTGTTAGGTCCTTACCATCTTTGTTTTTGATCATACCCATTTTTGCCTGGAATTTACCTCCGATGTTTCTAATTTTCTGGAAGAGGTCTCTTGTCCTTCCTATTCTATTGTCTTCTTCCACTTCCGCACATTGCTTGTTTAAAAATAATTCTTTATCTCTTCTGGCTAACCTCTGGAATTTTGCATTTAATTGGGCATATCTCCCCCTATCACTGTTGCCTTTTGCTTTCCTTCTTTCTTGGGCTACTTCCAGTGTTTCAGCAGACAGCCATCTTGCCTTCTTGGTTTTCTTTTTCTTTGGGACGTTTTTTGTTGCCACCTCCTGAACAATGTTGCGAACTTCTCTCCATAGTTCTTCTGGGACCCTATCTACTAAATCTAGTCCCTTAAATCTATTCTTCACCTCCACTGCATATTCCTTAGGAATATTAGTGAGCTCATATCTAACTGATCTGTGGGTCTTCCCTATTCTCTTTAGTCTGATTCTAAATTTTGCAATAAGAAGTTCGTGATCTGAACTACAGTCAGCTCCAGGTCTTGTTTTTACCGACTGTATAGATGTCCGCCACCTTTGGCTGCAAAGGATGTAGTCAATCTGATTTCGGTGTCGACCATCTGGTGAAGTCCATGTATAAAGTCGTCTTTTAGGTTGTTGGAAGAGAGTGTTTGTTATGCACAGTGAGTTGTCTTGGCAAAATTCTATCAGCCTATGTCCCGCTTCATTTTGTTCTCCCAGTCCATGCTTGCCTGTAATTCCAGGTGTCGTCTGACTACCCACCTTAGCATTCCAGTCTCCTGTAATGAAAATAACATCTCTTTTTGGTGTATTATCTAGTAGGTGCTGCAGATCCTCATAGAACTGATCTACTTCTGCTTCTTCAGCATCTGTGGTTGGGGCGTATATTTGGATCACTGTGATGTTAAATGGCTTACCCTGAATTCGAATTGAGATCATTCTATCGTTTTTTGGATTGTATCCAAGCACTGCTTTAGCCACTTTATTATTAATTATGAAGGCTACTCCATTTCTTCTGTGGTCCTCTTGTCCACAGTAGTAGATCTGGTGGTCATCTGATGTGAAGTGGCCCATCCCAGTCCATTTCAGTTCACTGACACCTAAAATGTCTATATTTAATCTTGACATCTCACCAATAACCACATCCAATTTGCCCTGGCTCATAGATCTTACATTCCAGGTTCCTATGGTGTGTTGATCTTTAGAACATCGGATTCGTCGTTCACCACCAGCACCGTCGGCCGCTAGCCATCCTTTCGGCTTTGAGCTAGCTGCGTCATCACATCTGGGGCTAGTTGAACATATCCTCTGCTCCTCCCCAGTAGCATTTTGACCATCTTCCGACCTGGGAGTCCCATCTTCCGATGGTATACCGACATATCTTTGGTTGTACTGATCCATTTAGTTTTCATGGCAAGAATACTGGGGTGGGTTGCCATTACCTTCCCCAGGGATCGTATTTAGTCTGACCTCTCTGCCACGACCTTCCCGTCTTGGGTGTCCCTTCACGGTTTAGCTCATGGTTTCACTGAGGTGCTCAAGCTCCAGCACCACGACAAGGTAACGATCTCCTTTGCTGGAGATATTTCATATAACATATCTTTATTCTAAATTATTTTCCCTGTTTCCCTCTTCCCTTCTTCTTCCTCTAACCCTTTCTAACTACTTTATTTATATATATATCTATTTCTAACCTTATCACTATTTTCTTTTTCTTCTCTTATGTTATAGACAAAGTGCGGAACCTGGGTGTCCTTCTGGACTCACGACTCCTGCTTGAAGAGCAGGTGGCAGCCGTGGCCAGAAGGGCATTTGTACAACTTCGAGTTGTGCACCAGCTACGCCCTTTCCTGGACCGAGACGCCCTCCGTACAGTCACTCATGCCCTGGTCATCTCCCACATAGACTATTGCAATGCGCTCTACATGGGGCTACCCTTGAAGAGTATCCGGAAGCTTCAACTGGTCCAGAATGCGGCTGCGCGCACAGTTATGGGTGCCCCAAGGTCGGCACATGTGACACCTCTGCTGCGTGAGCTGCATTGGTTACCGGTTTGCTTCCGGGTCCAATTCAAGGTGTTGGTTGTCACCTTTAAAGCCCTACATGGCATGGGACCAGGTTACCTAAAGGACCGCCTCATCCCCAGAACATCGACCCACTCCACCCGGCTATGCAGAGAGGGCTTGCTTCGGACCCTGTCTATAAGAGAATTCCATCTGACGGGGTCCAGGAGGTGGGCTTTCTCAGCAGTGGCACCCGCCCTCTGGAATATTCTGCCCCTGGAGGTGAGGCTAGCCCCCACACTTATGACCTTCCGGAAACAACTGAAGACCTGGCTCTGCCACCTCACTTGGGATGGGGGGAGTAATAGCTCCTCTTGGGGTTGGCTTGCTCCATAGGGTTCTTTAAAGCCTAACACTGGAGCCTCTTGGATCTTATATATTTAATTAAATTATGTATTCTATTTTATAAATTTTTATATGTTTTAATTGCTGGCTTGGTGTAAACCGCCCAGAGTCCCCTCCGGAATGGGGGGAGATGGGCGGTGATATAAGTTAGAAATATAAATAAATAAATAAATAAATAAATAAATAAATAAATAAATATTACTGATTTATTAAGTATTTATTTCAAATTCAATTTTTGACTTATACATCTTTACCATACAATACTTATGTACATTTCATTAAAATACCTCCAGTTTTCTTAACAAAAAATTGTGTAAATACTTGATTTACATTTTTCTTCTTTCTTCTATATATATTCAAAAAGAATATAATATTAAGTAGAGATTAATAAACTATAAAAATAAAAATACAAACATAGGGGGGGGGCGGGGAAAAAAAGAGATATAAGAAGAAAAATGTGTGTATGTGCATCTGATCGGGCTTGGCCGAGGGAGGAGAGTTGTTGGGCCGCCGAGCAGGAGAAGCAGGAGTCGGCCACCCTGGGGAGCTTCAGCGGGCAGCAAGGGGCGGAGTGGTGTGGTTGAAGCAGCCGAGCACAGCCGGCTCCTCCTGCTTCTCCTGCTCTGCGGCATTGGCAGCATCAGTGACTCTCCTCCCTCCTTCGGCCAAGCCCAAGGGGGATGGGGCAGTGGTGGGCCTCCATCCCCTCCATCCCCGCCCCTTGTTCCCCAGCCGATGACAGTGCTGTGTGCACAGTGTGTGTACTCCGGCCTCCCCCAAACACACCAGCTCTGACGCACCATTTACTGCTAGAAGAAAAAAAAACCCTTTAAAAATAAAGAAAAATTAAAATCCGAGCCAATCACGCTGATGGGGGCGGGGTTTGCAGGTGGGAGCCAATCGTGTGGGGCGGGGGTGAGGTTTGCAGGTGGGAGTCAATTGCGTGGACTGGGGGGCGGGGTTTGGAGGCTGGCATGGTGGCATAAGACCCTGTCCCGTTTTGCCATCCCAAATGTCCCGTTTTTGTCTGAAGGAAATATGGTCAGCCTATACTGGCAGGATTCGCATTCAAGCGATCCTGACACTAGGCCCATCACTTATGGAGCACATACTCTTTCACCCTTCTCCTGGTAGGATGTAGCTACCTAGGTGCTAATCTTTGCCTGTGTCTATGCTATATTTTCTGTAAATAAAACTCCTTCCTGTTGTATGTGGCTTGAATCATGTCAACTGGATTTCTATTTTCTTAGTGGAAACGTTTCACTCCTTATCCAAGGAGCTTCTTCAGTCTGAGTAAAGTTAGTAAGGGAATCCTTAAATATGTTTCTAGGCTGGCTGTGTGACCTTGCACCTGGGGCTAGGTCATGGTTATTTTTGAGATGTTTGTTTCTAAGTCCCTTTATCATCTAAAGGAGGATCGTTAAGATCCTTACTAACTTTACTCAGACTGAAGAAGCTCCTTGGATAAGGAGTGAAACGTTTCCACTAAGAAAATAGAAATCCAGTTGACATGATTCAAGCCACAGACTGTTCCACCTGGATGACTGAGAACCTTCATAGACATATATCCTTCCTGTTGTAGTTATCAAACCTGTTCTCTGATTACTCAGGCTATATTCACTTTCAGGAACATTTACATACACACAGAGAACACTTCAGCCTCCAACAGGAAACAAGCATGAGACACAGAACGGGGTAGAATATGGTTGATTTCAGCTGAATGCAGAGCTTTCTATTTAGTCCTTCAGTTTAAATTAGCATACAAAATGAGATGAACCTGTGGTAAAGTGTGTCTAGTGTGGGTTGAAAAAGTAGTGAAAGAAAGACTGTGTAGGACAAATCCTTACAGCTGCTTTTGTTTTCTGTATATAGCCCACTATTTTCAGTTCTCATTGGCAATGGCTCTCTTAGTTTGGGGAAAGGATTTTCCCGAGCATCTGATTGTACTTACTTGGACACTCAGCTTGTAATCACTTATATAAAAGAATATGCTCTATGCCAGTGATCCTTAAACTTTTTTTCTCTCAGGACCCCTTCCCACTTTTAAAAATTATTGAGAACCCCAAAAGAACTTTTGTTTGTATGGGTAATATTTATTGATATTTACTGTATTAAAAATTAAAAACGACAGATTTGCTGCCACTACCGCTTCTGAAGATTGTTTGATGGGATTTTAATATTGTATTATTTTTCAACATATGTTGGCAAATAATTTTGATTTTATGGACCCCCGAGAAGGTCTTGGGGGGTCCCCAGGGATCCTAGGACCACACTTTAAGAAACATTGCTCTATGCTAATGGTAACCACTTTTTCATTTCACTGGGTCTAATAATAACACTTCCCATTTTTATTCAAACAATTATCTATCTACCTATCTATCCACACTCATACACAAATGCAAACATACAAACCACACAATAAGTGATTCAGACAGACTTAAAGAAACCAGATGGACTACTTTTTCCCCCCACTTTCCATTTGGCAGCCCAGAATGTTAATCCAGGAATGTGTCAGAGCCAAAACTGCATTGTGTGCTTTCAAACTGCTTTCTGAACATTAGCAAAACATGTCCAGTCGATGAAAATAGATTCTTTTATAGCCAGCAACTGTCTTGAGGCTGGAGTCTCTCTTTTATATTTTTTATCTTCAGTAAACACCATGCTAGGTTATATTTATTTGTATAAATGTCTTGTTTATTATACACAAGCTGAAGAAAAAAAATAAGGAGCTACATTTAAAGGTGGCCTTATTTAGGCAATTCTTGCAGAAGTGCTCTGAGTAGAGAATTTATTGTACAGAAGAAGCAAGAATACAAGGGGCCTTTGCCTAGTGCATCTTAAGCCATAAAAGTTATTCAAAGCAACAACTGAGAACTCAACATCTTAAAAATTACATAACCAGTTTTTGTTTTTTTAAGAAAAGAAACGGTCCTTGCCCAAACCTTGTAATTATCTCTGTTCCAGTAACTGAAAGATTCCGAAGAGAAAAGCTTTCAAAAGAAGAATGCGAAAGAGATGCATGTGGTTTCATAATTATTTTGTTCCTAGTATTGTCATAGCAAGCTAAGTTGACAAGTAAACTCTGTCTCAGATTCTCTTAACACTTCGTCTACTTTCATATTATCTTTTCAACAGTAGCCATAAGCAATTAAAAATGTGTCCAAAATAAATAATCAAGACTCAGGGATGGATGTGGGTGCAGTTCCCCTACATATAAAGCATTGTGCTAAATTTCATTTGTTTGACACTCCTCATGTCACAAGTTAAGGCAAAAGCTTGTTGTCTGCTACTTGTTCCTCCTAATTCATCTTATGCTTTAATATTTATTCTGAGTAAAGAATAAATTATCCCAATTAATTTTTATGTGGCTTTTCTGTCAAGGCTGCATTTCTGATGGCACTGATTTCTGGGCCTTTTAAGCATTCCTGAAATATTAATATCAGGCACAAGAGTTGGGGCAGAGGGAGTGACCTCATAGTGGAGAACAGAGGAAGGAACAAAAGGAAGGAATCCTTTGCAGGGTTTATCAACCCTGAAGGAGACCTTTTAAAGAAGGGCTGACATCTCTTGCCAGGGACTATAAGATGCTGCCTCTGTGTCCTCCAGATGGCTGCTTGTCATGCTGTTCTTCTGCATGATACAGCCTGAAGGCAAGTAGCAGCTTTTACTCCCCCTATTTACAATGACTACCAACTTCCGACCCTTTGAAAGCGATAATTATTGCAGCGTAGGAAGATAGAACGGAAAGCAATATTTACGGTATATTTTATGTAGATACTTTGCTATTCAGAATGTTCCTTTCCTTTCCTTTCCTTTCCTTTCCTTTCCTTTCCTTTCCTTTCCTTTCCTTTCCTTTCCTTTCCTTCCCTTCCCTTCCCTTCCCTTCCCTTCCCTTCCCTTCCCTTCCCTTCCCTTCCCTTCCCTTCCCTTCTACAAAAAGGAGCCCATTCAATATAAAGGGCTTGGGCCCAATTGCAAATATAACATAAATATAATCTAAATCTTTATATTAAAATCTAATTTTATATTCAAGTTCAAGTTCAATTTATTATGGTCACTGACCAGTACAAGTTAGAATTCTACATGGTAAACACATTGGGCTTTAAAATATAAACCCTCTGATTTGAAATAGTTTTAAATCTAACTTAACAAGTCCCAATTAAATATTATGAATTATTTTCCTAGCTACTACAAAACTGACATCAACTCATGTACATTCCCTGTATAATTATGTGTGCGTACCTGCAGGGCAGCCTCTATCTCATTGCCCATCACAGAATGGAATCCTCAGCAGTGTTTCCTCCTGCTAGTATTACCTTAAGTAAAGGTCCCCCCCACACAGTTGTGCATTTGTGTTGGGGTTTGTATATACCCAGGAATTTACAGATAGATAAATTATACTGGAGAGGCTTGATGTATCTAGGTGAGAAGTGAAATATTCTGCAAGTCATCCAATTAGCAGTCATTGTTGAAGGTATGATGTGGCAGTAATGACTCATACTACAGGTGCTATAGTTTAGTTGGGTGTGGCAGATGATGAGAGTGACCTATAACGTGATAGGTCAGTATTTGTATAAAAGAAGTGAAGTTCTTGTGTTCTTTCTTCTCGTTGCTGTATTCCTTCTCGTTGCTGTTATCATTTGTAACTGTGTTGGATGTTACTGGACTGTATTTTGGACTACGTATGTATATAAAGTAAATAGGCTATTTTATCTAATCTCTGCTTGAGTGTCAATTTACTGCATAGAATGTGGATCACTGGTGTCTTGGAAAAAGGAGCAGGCCGCCCCACGTTGCGTGCTCTGACAATTTGTGTTCTGCTCTAGGGGCTGGTGCTCATCTCCGTTTGTTAGCCGAAGAGCCAGCATTGTCCGAAGATGCTTCCACAGTCATGTGGCCAGCATGACGCGCGTGGAACACTGTTACCTACCCACCGAAGTGCTACCTATTTATCTACTTGCATTTGCATGCTTTCGAATTGCTAGGTTGGCAAGAGCTGGGGCTAGTGCGGGAGCTCACTCTGTCATGCGGCGCTCGGGTCTCGAACCGCCAACCTTCCGATCAACAAGCCTGGCGTCTTAGCCACTGAGCCACCACGCCCCCTTTATTACCTTACATTATGTCATATAATTATGGTGATCATATCTTCTTGGAAAAAATAAAGGACAAACCTGAAAAAGGGGGAAATCTGAAAGAAGTTTATAAGGATAAAAAAAACCATTGTTTATGTTTATAACTTTGCTTTACAAAGGAAAATTCAAGAGCAAAACCAAGAAAAACTTCACAAAAATGCATATTCTAATAAAAATAGCTAAAATCAAACAGTATATGTAATTTTTTTAAAAAAATGACAGTTCAGTTTCCATATTTTTCACATGAATGTGAAAGACTGTCCATTAAGTGGTACCTTTTGTACAGTAAAAGTTAAATGACAATAATAATAATAATAATAATAATAATAATAATAATGCCACTTGATTCCCAGCGACTCTGGGTAGTTTACATTTGTTAAAACTTTTAGAAAAACAAAACACAACAGAAAATATAAAAACAGCCCAAGAGAAAGGGACAACGATAGCAGAGGGGAGCAGAAAGGAAGAAAGGGGCATCAATTGTCCTCTCCAAAATAAAGGACAAAAGTGAGTTTTTGAAAAATAAATAAATCTAAAGGACAGCTTTCTGAAATAAAGGACTGTTCCTTATAATAAAGGACATATGGTCACTGTACCTACAGTATATTAAACTTGTTATTCAGTGACTTATTTTTATCTTTCAAGTCTTCAAAGTTTTCTCTGGCACGTGAATTTCTTAGTTCAAATGAAAGTTTATTGCTTTATTTGCAGCCATTCTATTTTATCCACTCATTTTGGCAAATTGAATTAAAAAATTGGTAGAGATAGGCAAATATTCTTTTGTCCATCTTAAAGCAAAAGACAGGCTTATTTTTGGTGGGCAATCTCTGTAATATATCATTAGTAATGGTAATACCCAGGAAGGCTAACCTAAAATTGTGCTCTTCTGGGAATGCAGGGAACAATACAGTATGTTCCTATGTTTGGAATTCATTTGGAGTACAATTCTTTTAAATAATTTTTAGAGAGGTCTGTAAGATTTTCAGCCTGCTGTAAAGTCACTTCATTTCCCTCACTATTTTTTTCTCTCTTCGTAAATTAATACTGTGTTCCACAGTGCAACACCCAAGGCTGGGGGCATCTTGCAGTCAGAGACGTTAACTTTCAGTTTGCATTCAGACCTTACATTATTCACTTCAGTACAACAAAGGGTATTTGGCTGAGAAAGAGTAACACTAAAGGTAACACTCCTGCATGGATTTTGTTCTGCGGGCATTCACAAAGCAGAGGAGTTGGGAAAAGTTCCATAGAAAAGCAGAGGTTCCTTAGAAACACAATGTCTATTTCTTTGGTTTATTTATGAAGCCTTTGGAAGATTCATATCTAATAAGCAGCTTGCTTTTTCTGAGGCTACTACTCTAGCACTCTGGTCCCATTTATTTAAAAGGAATTTCAAGGATTACAAGACAACAAGAAAGGAAAGTTTAACCTTATTCTTGCTTGAAATGGATCTTCAACAGTGCCAGAAAGAATTGCCTGTTTGACATACCTGATTCCTTCTACCACCGACTACAGGTACTCCTCAGTTAATGACTGCCCTGTTTAGCGACTGTTTGAACTTACAACAGCACTGAAAAAGTAGTTTTACGACCAGTCCTCAAGCTTACAACCGTTGCAGCATCCCGCGGTCACGTGATTGCCATTTGTGCTCTTCACAGCTGGCTTCCTACAAGCAAAGTCAATGGGGAAGCCAGCAGTCAATGGGGAAACCAGCATGTGTCGCAAGCTGCGTTCACATGATATCATGCGTAACGACCATGGGTGATTTGCTTAACGAACACAGTGGAAATGACGTAAGTCTGGCGCAGTCATGTGATGTTTCATTTAACGACAGTGTCGCTTAGTGGTCGTTAAGTGAGGACTACCTGTATATTGATTCCAGCTGCACCTCCACCCCCAACTCCAGCAGTAGAAAAATTCTCACCTTGGAGCTATGGGTCAGTGTATCAGGTGTGAAAATTGCTGCCAAATTAGAAACACCTCAAGACCCTCACTGGCAGGGGGAAAAAATAGCATTCATTTTGGAAAAATTGTGAAGAAGATGATGACTCTCTAGGCAGGTAATATTTTTACTTATTTCAAGAAAGATGAGAGTTCTAGTGGGAATTTACTGTCATTTTCAACTATGTTCTCTTCCCCACTGCAAGAACTCTTTTTTTTCCCCCTCCCTTCAGAGAGGTAGAACATACTGTAGGAGGCTTCCTTCTACTGAGGCAAATCTTAGACCTTCTAGTCCGGATTCTTTATTCTGAATGGCAGCAATTCTCTAGCATTTCAGCAAGAATTTTTCCAGCAACCATGAACCTGGTTCATGACACATGAGCAGCAGCACTTCCGCTAAACCACAGAGAGGTTCATTGCAGACCATATAATTGTAACCTACTGTACATCAGAGGGCCTCCTAATGGGAAAGCAGGCTTGGGATCCGAGCTGTACTGGTTATGATTTTCCTGGCAGGTATTTGAGCCGGGTCATTTGCCCATAGTCAGATACAACTGCTTTGAGTGGATCTGAGTGGAATACAAGCAAGTACTTACAGTATTTGGTGTGGTCTGTGTTAGCACAACTATAGTTACAAGAAAGAGTATGACCCAATCAAATTTCAATATGACTATTTAAATGTTTCAGCTGATGGAGCCTACAGTGTTGGTAAATAAAAGTATAACTGGGTTTACACTGTTTAAGGTAATGTACTTTCATATTTGTACACATAAACAACTACATTTTAACAAAAATGCTGGCTCTCTATATAGAGAGTGGTCGTTAGGTGTGTATAAATAGACAGACATGCTGTTCAATATTATATACAACCAATTGTTCCCAGCAAGGAAGCAAACTGTGGACATATTTGTCTTTGGTAATCTCTGCTCCTTGAGATCTTAAGCAAAATAATCCCTTTCTTCCAACATTTTGTGGATTAACTCTACTCCTAGAGCGTGACAGACTTTAAATAACCTAATGATTAGGTATCTGCAAAATCCTTTTTCTTATAAATATTACATGACTTTTTTCTGAATAGTAGGAATGTAAATCAGCTTTATTCAGGCTATTGAGAACATCAGGACAAAAATACAATTGAATTATAGCCTTATGTTCAACCAGCCACCATGAAATTACTGTTAATGCCAACACAGACCAGCTTGTCACATGATTACAGGATCACAAGAAATGACTGGAATTTTACCCACCCCACCCCCCATACACACACACACACCTGCTAAAATTGTCCTTTGCTTTCAGCTGAAATGTCAGTAAATGGCTTGTAAAAGCAAATGGTAAAGTCTGGTTGTCCTCTTATTATCAACTGCTGCCTAGTAAAGGACAGGTTGTAAAAGTGGTTTTATGCAATCAGTGGTGGATTTGCCCTGTGGAATATTTTTATTTATTTATTTATTTATTTGTTTGTTTGTTTGTTTGTTTATTTATTTTCTATCCCACCTTTATTAAGGCGGCAAACATGCCTAATACTCCTTCCTCCTCCTATTTTCCCCACAACAACAACCCTGTGAGGTGAGTTGGGCTGAGAGAGAGTGACTGGCCCAAGGTCACCCAGCCGGCTTTCATGCCAAAGGCGGAACTAGAACTCTCAGTCTCCTGGTTTCCCACCGAAGTGGTACCTACTCCGTCACGTGGGACTAGGGTCTTGAACTGCCGATCTTTCGACCTTCCGATCGACAAGCCTGGTATCTTAGCAGTGTTGGTGGCTTTACTGCAACAACTGTAAAACAGTAATGATAATTCTAATACAATCACTTTCCAGAAATTCTGTTTGTTAATCCTGTGACAGTCCCTTCAGTCATATGTGCACAGGTGGCCCTTGTTATCTGTGGTCTTGTAATCTTTACAAATTGTTTTCCACAGTTACTAAACAGTTACTAAATAGAGACCAGCTCTTGATATCTACAGTAAACATTCTTGTATATATGCAGGATATTTTTCTATTTTATTATGAACAAAATTGAAGATAAGCTTTATGCATGCATAAAGTATGGTTTTCTTTTTCTTTTTCTTTTTCTTTTCCTTTTCCTTTTTTTATCTGCAGTTTTGACAGATTAACCTGGATGGCTGGGGGCAGAGAGGTACACCTGGGTATAAATAGCATATTGATGATACTTCACCCCATATCAATGGATGACCTCGCCCATAAGCTTCATGTCGACATTAAAAAAGAGAGGGGAAGGGTAGGTATCCCACAAAGCAGGGGCCTAGGCCTTGACTACTCCCCTCCTACTAACATCACCTAGAACTGGCCCTGGAAGAAGGAGAACCACCACAAAATGGTGGCCCCCCCTCCCTCCCTGGATCCTGACTGAAAAGAGTTCAGACAATCCTCTTTCTCCACAGCCCTTTGAAGTTAGATTGACCACCTTCTTAACAACCTTCCCCAAAAAGGGAAGGTTGGAGACTCAACAATAATTGTCCAGATTGGCTGAATCCAAGGATGGTCTCTTGAGAAGAGAACACAACATTGCCTCTTCCAGAGCTGGTGGAAACCCACCCCCCATCAAGGAGGCATTTAGCACCACATGGGTTGAACCCATGTGCCCCCTCCCTAGACGGACATGGAACTAATATGCAGGTTACAGCTCCAGGGGCCCTGCCCACTTCCTCAGGACTAACAGGCTCAAACTCATTCCAGATAACATCACAAGTCTCTCTCATTCACGTCCATGGGACATGTTTAGTGCTTTAATATATAAAAAATAAAGAAAAAAGGGAGGGGAAAAAGAATTAAGAAAAACAAAACCACAAAAACAAAAATGAAGAAGAAAAATGGAAAAACATATTGTATCACACACACACACACACACACATATGTATGTATGCATATTAATCTGTTCAATCATGTCCGATTCTCAGAGACTGCCTGGACAAGTCCCTGCAGTTTTCTTGGCAAGGTTTTTCAGAAGTGGTTTGCTATTGCCTTCTTCCTAGGGCTGAGAGTGACTGGCCCAAGGTCACCCAGCTGGCTTTGTGTCTAAGGCGGGACTAGAACTCACAGTCTTCCGGTTTCTAGCCTGATGCCTTAACCATCACACCAAACTGGCTCTCAATTTATATAATGTATACATAACATTATTCATCTAAATGTTTAAATACTTCATATAACCTTGACTACATTGAATGATATTGCTCAACCTTTGCCCACCCACCCCCAAATAAGTAGTGGACAAATTTCCTCAGAACAGTTCCATGAATAAGTACTTATTTCAAATGATCTCTTTCTTTACCCTGAGGTCGTAAGTTCCTTACCTTCTTTACCAATTACATCCTGTCTGTGTCTTTTCTCAGAACATTGAAACAAAATTAGAAATTCCTGAGTCTTCTTCCAGAAGCTATTCCCCCTTCTGTCACATTAAACATTACAATTTAGCATCAACTTTTGGAGACAGAGAGCTATATCAAAAGCTTTGAGGAAATACAGCTCTGGAGCTTCATGTATGTTTCAATAGAAGAGAATATCTGTAGCTCAAGTTGAACTGTGGAGTCCTTGGTGCTCTCTGAGCTTGGTTGCTTGCAGATGTTTAATTACCCAACTAGGTAACATCATCAGTGTGAGTGAATGAGGGAGTTGCTGCCTGTTTATATGCAGTAGTTTCCGGTACATTTCTACTCTTGGTTGTAGTTCAGTTCTTCTTTTTTATGTTGTTTGTGTTTTAATCCTACCATGGATGTTTCATTTTTTTTCATATTTTATATACTGCCAAGAGTTGTGAGTTTGTGGTGGAAAGAAAGAAAGAAAGAAAGAAAGAAAGAAAGAAAGAAAGGAAGGAAGGAAGGAAGGAAGGAAGGAAGGAAGGAAGGAAGGAAGGAAGGAAGGAAGGAAGGAAGGAAACAGACAGACAGACTTGGAAGCCTACTGATGCTTTCCATCATATTCTGTGATAAAAGGACAGATCACAAAAGTACTAAATAAATTCCATTTCTGCTCTGAATTTAAGATAGTACCCCTAAGAATTGGTTATGCATTTAAATTTCATAATGTATTATTTACTGATGCTTGTGAGTGCCACAAATCTATCATTTCATCATGCTGCCTAGTGAAATGAGGATATTGCATTTGCATATTGCGTAAAACAAATCAAGTGACTTTCTGTTAATGGGATCTACTTTTGTATCTCTTCTTGCTAAAGAAGAAACTTGTTTATTTTTTAAAGGAAGCACAGGAAAAACATTAACAACTAGAGCTGTGCAAAGCTTCAAAAGAGTCCTTTGCATCAACAATACTTTGAGTGAAGCTGAATTTAGTAACACCTCTTGTTCTCATTCAGAATCAAATTTATGATAATTCCAGGAGGAAATAGGCAAGTCAGTGGTATCTAATGTTAGACAGATGCAATATTCTTTTACATCTCATCCTGACTAACCATTGATAGATTAATTATGAGCCATCAAGTCAGCATCGACTATTAGCAACCACATATATTGATTTTTTCCATGATTATCTGTCCCCAGCCTCGTCATTCAGTCTTCCAATGGTGTACCCATAACCACTGTAGCTGAGTCCATCCACCTAGTTGCTGGTCATCCTCTTCTCTTTCCGCTTTTCCCAGCATTGGAGCCTTCTCCAAAGAGCTCGGTATTTGCATAATGAGTCCAAAGTAGGATAATTTGAGCCTAGCATTTGTGCCGCAAGTATGAACTCTGGGATAATTTGTTTGATTATTCATTTGTTTGTTTTCTTGGCTGTCCACAGTATTCTCAAGAGACTTCTCCAACACCAACGTTTGTAAGTGTCAATACTCTTTCTATCCTGCTTCTTTGAAGTTCAACTTTTGCTACCATAGAGCATGAAAGGAGAAACCATTCCCTGCTCTATTCTGATCTCTGTAGATATAGACGCATCCCGGCATCTGAATATCTTTTCCAAGGCCTTCTTGGCTGCTCTACCAAGTGCTAGCCTGTGGCAAATTTCTTGACTGGTGATTCTTTTACTGTTGATGGTTCATCCTAAAACGCAAAAGTTATCCGCCACTTCGATGTCTACATTGTCAATGGCTAACCATAGGTAATGCCAAAAAGGAGGTCAGGTTATAGCAATGCTGGAGGAATAAATGCTCAGATCAAAAATTCCTTGGGAATGGCCAATGTTTAGAAGTCCACTGGGGACAATAGAATTTACTATGATCATAGTAATGCAAAGTTAGCCTATTACATTTTTGCTCTTCAACTGATTTTTTCCACTATTACCCTGTCTTTTTACTGCCAGCAAAGACTTTTTATGAGAATTCCCTTACAGACACTAGAACAAATAGTTTAAACAATTGGTGCACTGTTCAGACTTCATCTGTGCCTTCATGTGGATTCTTTATACTTAATTCTACTGCAGGCTTGGGTGGGTCTTGTTTGGAAATGTCAGCAAACAAAATTTGACAAAAAGGACTGCCTGGACAGGAGATGCAAGCTTTGGTATATGGCATTAGACTTCCAAATACAGTCCTTTGTCTGGTGAAGCTGGTCTAAACTAGCACTTTTTAACCAAAGCACCTTATGAAGCTAGAGGGAAGCAAGAAATTGGAGTGGAAGTTTTCCAAAACATTAAATTTATTAATAAAATGACAAACAGTCCTGTGACATCTCAAAATCAACAAATATTTTATGTATAGTCGAAGGCTTTCACGGCCGGAATCCGATGGTAGTTGTGGGTTTTCCAGGCTGTGTGGCCGTGTTCTGGCAGTTTTTGTTCCTAACGTTTCACCAGTAGCTGTGGCTGGCATCTTCAGAGGACAGGAGCACAGCTAGACGATTCTCTCTGTGCCCAAGTGGAGGGTGTGTGTTCCTGCTGGTGTTTATAGCTGCTGAGAGAGTGTGTGTCTTCTGTGGGTCATTTACGAGAGATTAGGAGAGGGTTTTTTGTGGTGATTAGGGTGTGTGGTGCTGTCGTGTGTGGGATTAGCACATCTATTGTGTGAGTTGTTTGTATATTTCTGTGGTTGAGTAGAGTTCATTGACCTTTTGCAAGCTGTGTTTTTCAGGACTGGCAGCCAGGTTTTGCTGATCTTTAAGCTTTCTTCTTTTTTATTGAAACTGTGTTGGTGTTTATGTATTTCAATGGCTTCTCTGTATAGTCTAACATAGTGGCTGTTGGTGTTGTCCAGTATTTCTGTGTTTTCAAATAAGATTTGGTGACCAGTTTGTTTGAGAGCATGTTCAGCTATTGCAGATTTTTCAGGTTGCTGTAGTCTTCAGTGTCTTTCATGTTCTTTTATCCTGGTGTGGATGCTGCGTTTTGTGGTCCCAATGTATAGTTGTCCACAGCTGCAGGGTATGCGGTAAACTCCTGCAGTGGTGAGGGGGTCCCTTTTGTCTTTTGCTGATTTTAACATTTGTTGTATTTTTCTGGTGGGTTTGAAGACTGGTTGGAGGTTATGTTTTTCATTAGTTTTTCCATGCGG
This sequence comes from Charina bottae, assembly GCA_023362775.1. Taxonomy (NCBI): domain Eukaryota; kingdom Metazoa; phylum Chordata; class Lepidosauria; order Squamata; family Charinaidae; genus Charina; species Charina bottae. The sequence continues at coordinate 104,872,025 of JALMGJ010000004.1, forward strand.
TCCGTGACTCCTTTAATGTAGGGCAGAAATATTTTGCTTGTGGAGGGCTGTTTTTCTTCAATTGAGTGCTGTTTTTTCGATTTGATAGCTCTCCTAATTTCATTCTTGGAGTAGCCATTTGCCTGTAGGGACCAATCCAAATGGTTGAGTTCAGAATTGAGAAATTGAGCTTCACAGTTCTGATTTGCACGATCCACTAGTGTTTTGATGATGCCTCTTTTTTGTCATGGGTGGTGATTGGAATTTTTGTGTAGATACCAGTCTGTGTGGGTGGGTGGTTAGGGGGTGTGGTGCTGTCATGTATGGGATTAGCACATCTATTGTGTGAGTTGTTTGTATATTTTTCAGTTGTTTGTATATTTTACAGAGAGGCCATTGAAATACATAAACACCAACACAGTTTCAATAAAAAAGAAGAAAGCCTAAAGATCAGCAAAACCTGGATGCCAGTCCTGAAAAACACAGCTTGCAAATGGTCAACGAACTCTACTCAACCACAGAAATACACAAACAACTCACACAATAGACGTGCTAATCCCACACATGACAGCACCACAAAAACCCTCTCCCAATCTCTTGCAAATGACCTCTCAGCAGCTATAAACACCAGCAGGAACACACACCCTCCACTTGGGCACAGAGAGAATCTTCTAGCTGTACTCCTGTCCTCTGAAGATACCAGCCACAGCTACTGGCGAAATGTTAGGAACAAAAACTGCCAGAACACGGCCACACAGCCCGGAAAACCCACAACAACCATAGCATTAGGTATGTTTGCCGCCTTGAGTTATTGATAAAAAAATAATAAAGGTGGGATAGAAAACAACAAGACTCAGAGAACACCGAGGACTCCACAGTTCAACCCTGAGCTAAAAATATTTTCTTTGATTGGTAGCACTAAGAAAATGTATGGACTATTTAATTTCTTCAGAGTTATTTGAAGGAAAATATTTTATCGAGTAGTCTTGTTTCTCCTTTCAAAAGAAGAAAACAACATAGAAACGTACTAAATTTCAGAGAATTCACATAGGGAATGAGACATTATTAGGCCTGTTGATCTTTTTGAATGCTTAAATTGAAAAACAACAGTAGAAACTTTATATGCAGAGTAGGGTCTTTTTCTGGCAGCCTCTGTATTAAAATTAGCAGAAATTTGACCTGAAAACACGTGATTATAGATGAAAAGTGCTGAGAATAAGGACTATTATCATACTCCTAAATATGATGTTGTTTGAATATGGGAGATAAACCTTTGAGGTAAAGAGCCAGTTTGGTCTAGTGGTTAAGGCAACGGGCTAGAAACCTGGAGACTGTGAGTTCTAGTCCCGCCTTAGGCATGAAAGCTGGCTGGGTGACCTTGGGCCAGTCACTCTCTCTCAGCCCAACTCACCTCACAGGGAAAATAGGAGGAGGAAGGAGTATTTGGTATGGCTGTTGTGGGTCTTCCGGGCTGTGTGGCCGTGTTCTGGAAAGCCCGGAAGACCCACAACAGCCATCGAACTCCGGCCGTGAAAGCCTTCGACAATACAAAGTATTTGGTAGGTTCGCCACCTTGAGTTATTTATAAAAATAATAAAGGCGGGATAAAAAATAAATAAAATAAATAAAAATAAAATAAATGCATTCTCATCTGGGCCTTGTTGTTGTTCAGTCGTTTAGTCGTGTCTGACTCTTCGTGACCTCATGGACCATAGCACGCCAGGCCTTCCTGTCCTCCACTGTCTCTCGGAGTTTACTCAAATTCATGTTCATTACATCTGTGATGCTATCTAACCATCTCATCCTCTGCCGTCCCCTTCTCCTTTTGCCTTCAGTCTTTCCCAGCATCAGGGTCTTTTCCAGTGAGTCCTCTCTTTGCATTAGGTGGCCAAAGTATTTGAGCTTCAGCTTCAGCATATGTCCTTCCAATGAGCAGTCAGGGTTGATTTCCTTTAGGATTGACTGGTTTGACCTCCTTGCAGTCCAAGGGACTCTCAAGAGTCTTCTCCAGCACCACAGTTCAAAAGCATCAATTCTTCGGCGCTCAGCCTTCCTTATGGTCCAACTCTCACAGCCATACATTACTACTGGAAAAACCATAGCTTTAACTATACGGACTTTTGTCGGCAAGGTGATGTCTCTGCTTTTTAATATGCTGTCTAGGTTTGCCATAGCTTTCCTCCCAAGGAGCAAGCGTCTTTTAATTTCATGGCTGCAGTCACCGTCTGCGGTGATCTTGGAGCCCAAGAAAATAAAATCTGTCACTGCTTCCATTTCTTCCCCTTCTATTTGCCAGGAAGTGATGGGACCAGATGCCATGATCTGGGTTTTTTTAATGTTGAGTTTCAAGCCAGCTTTTGCACTCTCCTCTTTCACCCTCATCAAGAGGCTCTTTAGTTCCTCTTCACTTTCTGCCATTAGGGTGGTATCGTCTGCATATCTGAGGTTGTTGATATTTCTCCCGGCAATCTTAACTCCGGCTTGTGATTCATCCAGCCCGGATTTCTCATGATGTACTCTGCATATAATTTAAATAAGCAGGGTGATAATATACAGCCTTGTCGTACTCCTTTCCCAATTTTGAACCAGTCGGTTGTTCCATGTCCGGTTCTAACTGTTGCTTCTTGACCCACATACAGGTTTCTCAGGAGACAGGTAAGGTGGTCTGGTACTCCCATCTCTTTAAGACTTTGCCACAGTTTGTTGTGATCCACACAATCAAAGGCTTTAGCGTAGTCAATGAAGCAGATGTTTTTCTGGAACTCTCTTGCTTTTTCCATGATCTAGCACAGGGCTTTCCAAAGTGCCGCCGCTGGCGACACACCCGGCGGCGGTAGCGGCGACACGCGCGCGCACGGAGATGGCGCGGGGGCGCGCGGGGGGGGCGTGCGGCGGCGTGCGCGCACGGCGGTGGCGCGGGGGGGCGTGCGGTGGCGCGCACGCACAGCGGCAGCGCGGGGGGGAGTGCGGTGATGCACGTGCGCACGGCGGCGGCGCGGGAGGGGCGTGCGGCGGCGCGGGAGGGCGTGCGGCGGCGCGGGGGGCGTGCGGCGGCACGTGCGTGCATGTCGGCCGCCGTGCACGCGCGCGCCGCCACTTCCGGGTGGTGTGGCGACACACCACGCTGTGTGTGGCGACACACTTTTGTGTTGCGACACACAGTTTGGAAAGCTCTGATCTAGCGAATGTTGGCAATCTGATCTCTAGTTCCTCTGCCTCTTCGAAACCCAGCTTGCACTTCTGGTAGTTCTCGGTTCACATACTGCTTAAGCCTAGCTTGTAGGATTTTGAGCATAACCTTGCTAGCATGTGAAATGAGCTCAATTGTACGGTAGTTTGAACATTCTTTGGCATTGCCCTTCTTTGGAATTGGAACGTAAACTGACCTTTTCCAATCCTGTGGCCACAGTTGAGTTTTCCAAATTTGTTGGCATATTGAGTGCAGCACTTTAACAGCATCATCTTTTAGGATTTTAAATAGCTCAGCTGGGATACTGTCTTCTCCACTAGCTTTGTTGTTAGTAATGCTTCCTAAGGCCCACTTGACTTCACTCTCTAGGATGTCCGGCTCAAGGTCAGTGACCACACCATCGTATTTATCAGCGATATTAAGATCTTTCTTGTATAGTTCTTCTGTGTATTCTTGCCACGTCTTCTTAATCTCTTCTGTTTCTGTTAGGTCCCTGCCTTTTTTGTCCTTTATCATGCCCATCTTTGCACAAAACGTTCCCTTGATATCTCCGATTTTCTTTAAGAGATCTCTAGTCTTCCCCATTCTATTGTTTTCCTCAATTTCTTTGCACTGTTCATTTAAGAAGGCCTTCTTATCTCTCCTTGCTATTCTCTGGAATTCTGCATTCAATTGTTTATATCTTTCCCTTTCTCCCTTGACTTTTGCTTCCCTTCTTTCCTCAGCTATTTGTAAAGCTTCATCAGTCAGCCACTTTGCTTTCTTGCATTTCTTTTTCTTTGGGATGGTTTTAGTTGCTGCCTCCTGTACAATGTTACGAACCTCCATCCATAGTTCTTCAGGCACTCTGTCTACCAGATCTAATCCTTTAAATCTATTCCTCACCTCCACTGTATATTCATAAGGGATATGATTTAGGTCATAACTGAGTGGTCTAGTGGTTTTCTCTACGTTCTTCAATTTAAGCCTAAATTTTGCGATAAGAAGCTCATGATCTGAGCCACAGTCAGCTCCAGGTCTTGTTTTTGCTGATTGTATAGAGCTTCTCCATCTTTGGCTGCAAAGTATATAATCAATCTGATTTCGGTATTGACCATCTGGTGATGTCCATGTGTAGAGTTGTCTCTTGTGTTGTTGGAAAAGAGTGTTTGCTATGACCAGCGTGTTCTCTTGACAAAACTCTATTAGCCTTTGCCCTGCTTCATTTTGTACTCCGAGGCCGAACTTGCCTGTTATTCCGGTTATTTTTTGACTTCCTACTTTAGCATTCCAGTCCCCTATGATGAAAAGGACATCTTTTTTTGGTGTTAGTTCTAGAAGGTGTTGTAGGTCTTCATAGAACCGGTCAACTTCAGCTTCTTCGGCATCAGTGGTTGGGGCATAGACTTGGATCACTGTGATGTTGAATGGTTTGCCTTGGATTCGAACTGAAAGCATTCTGTCGTTTTTGAGGTTGTACCCCAGTACTGCCTTTCCCACTCTTTTATTGACTATGAGAGCTACTCCATTTCTTCTAAGGGATTCTTGCCCACAGTAGTATATATAATGGTCTCCTGAATTAAATTCGCCCATTCCTGTCCATTTTAGTTCGCTGATTCCCAAGATGTCGATGTTCAATCTTGTCATCTCATGTTTGACCACCTCCAGCTTACCTTGATTCATAGATCTTACATTCCAGGTTCCTATGCAATATTGTTCTTTACAGCATCGGACTTTCCTTCCACTTCCAGACACATCTACAACTGAGCGTCCTTTCGGCTTTGGCCCAGCCGCTTCACTCTTTCTGGAGCTACTCGGAATTGCCCTCCGCTCTTCCCCAGTAGCATTTTGGACACCTTCCGACCTGAGGGGCTCATCTTCCGGCGTCATATCTTTTAGCCTTTTGATACTGTCCATGGGTTTTCTTGGCAAGGATACTGGAGTGGTTTGCCATTCCCTCCTCCAGTTTTGGACCATGTTTTGTCAGAACTCTCTGTCATGACCTGTTCTTCTTGACCTGACTTCATTGAGTTACGCAAGCCCCTTCGCCACGACAAGGCAGTGATCCATGAAGGGGCATCTGGGCCTAATTAAAGGCAATTAATTTAATTTCTTTTTTCCCATAGATATGTTAGGATCAAACTGATGTTTCCTAGTTCATATAGCATTTGGTTAATAGTTAATTTTTGTAATGCATGCAATGTAGTTAAGTTTTAATAAGAGGAGAATAATACCCAACCTTGGAAATATTGAATATAATAATTGAACTATTAAAAAAGGGAGGTGCTGGAATAACTACTCTTCCTGAAAAGTAGGAAGTATTAGGATTATTTTTTTCCAGAGTGCCTTCACAATGTATTTAGACTTCATTGTACAAATTAGACCACTTTTTTCCCCTAGAGATCTTTCTTTCATATAGGGTGTAAAAATAACCATACCAAGTTATTGCTGGCATTTTGTGCCAGAATAAATGATAGAATAAATATTAACCAAAAAATGGTCTGGCTAACATTTGTCTTCCCTGAAAATAGTCTGTACTTGGAACAGAGACTATACTTATTTTCTAAAATAGTCACTTGGATGTCTTGGGGAAAGAATCCTCTACATACAGTAGATCATGGCATTCTGTGAATACATCAGGCTTATAAAAAGTTTAAAAGAATAAGAAAAAGTTAAACTGTTAAATCAGGGCTTTCCAAAGTTTTTCCTGCGGCGACACACCAACCGCCGTTGGTGTGTCGCCATGGGAAAACCCGGAAGTGCTGTCCTTGCGGCAGCATGCAAAAACCCGGAAGCGCTGCTGCCGCTTTCGGGTTTTGCATGCTGCAGTTGGTGTGTCGCCGTGGGAAAACCCGGAAGGGCTGATGATGATCAACGCTTCCGGGTTGTGTGGCGACACACCAGACTGTGTGTGGCGACACACTTTTGTGTCGCGACACACAGTTTGGAAAGCTCTGTGTTAAATAAAGGAAGAAAGGTTACCTCATGCTTAATCTAATCAGTGCAGCCCTCATCTACACCGCCTCCTGTCTGATCTGCTTTTTGTTGTAGCTGTTAGTTTTTACAGATTTTTAAATAATAAAAATTGGAAGGAAATTTTGCCTTAATCTTCTCATGCCTATTCACACATATATTGTAGATTCCATTTATGTTTGTCTGTTATATGCTAGGATCTATATAGTACGTTGAATATGAGTAAAAAAAGGAAAAACAAAGCCTCGGTTTTAGGTTCACTTTGTTAGCGAACCAAAGGAGGCTAGATAATTGTGAGCTTAGACACAGTTGGGGAGTGCAACAAAGAAGCTTTGTATTGAATTTCATGTGCCAACCAACCTGAAGAGATCAAACAACACCTCTGTCACATGGATTGCTGCCATAATCCATTTCCCTTCCGTGAACCGTCAATGCATAACCTTTGAACAGCTGCAAAGGCTAACAAAAGGGAGTCTCAGCTCGTTCCTGAGCAATAGAAATTATAACAATCTATTGCTTCAAACTAACTAATTAAACAAATGTGCATGGGACACTGGTGGTGATTTAATCATAAATACTTAAGCAAAGTGTATTAGAAATTCCCAGATTTATAAAGCAGATATCAAAAACTTGCATCAGATTCTTAACAAAAAGCAACCATTGGAAACCACATTGGAATTCAAAAGTGGATCCAAGGTTAGCTCATACCACAATTCCAGTTCTTGAATTCTTTTCTCAACTGCTGCTTTTTGGGTGTTGATGGTTATATATATACAGTAGATGTGCACAATGACAGAACATTGATTTCAGATACTCCACTCTCTCCCAAGGCAGACTGTTCACTAAGTAAGCATTCTCCATCCTCATCCTTTTAAATCCTAATAAGAAAATATCACATAGAGAGTCTTGGCCTAAACAAGCTTTCAAGAAGAGACGTTACCATATAGTCTCAGCTATGTGACTTAAACAGAAACATAGAACAACAACTAAAACAGCCCAGAGTTTCTGTTCCAAACATCTTAGTGCAGAGCCATAGACACAGATTGTTTCTATGCAATAGTATATACTCATAACCATAAAAAGGTAAAGCTAAAGGTTCCCCCCACACATTTGTGCAGTCGTGTCCGACTTTAGGGGCTGGTGCTAATCTCCGTTTGTTAGCTGAAGAGCCAGTGATGTCCAAAGACGCTTCCATGGTCATGTGGCCAGCATGACGCACGTGGAATGCTGTTACCTTCCCACCGAAATGGTACCTATTCATCTACTTGCATTTGCATGCTTTCGAATTGCTAGGTTGGCAAGACCTGGGGTTAGTGCGGGAGCTCACTCCATCACGCAGGGCTAGGGATTCGAACCTCCGAACTTGCGATCTTCCAGTCGACAAACCTGGCATCTTACCCGCTGAGCCACCACGCCCCTTACTCATAACCATACTTGTTCCTTAAATTAGCTTAAGCACATTACTTCTTAAATTAGTACATTTTCCTCAATTGTAAAATGAATGTATATTTGGTATTGTCCCCAATCTTCTTTTCCTTATAATGCAATGTAAGGCAGAGTGAGCTTGAAAGAAAAAGTAAGACTTTCAGTCTCTTCATAGAGTTATGAATCATTCCTGAATGTGTCATCTCTGAGTACTGTATAATGAATCGTCGTTCTTAGTAACATATATTAGGGTAATGTGTTATTTTTCCAAGAAATCGTCTAGGACAGAACATTCTTTGCTGAATGAAATGCATTCACTTTTAGGCTTAAACAGATGCTCTGTGAAATATGAGGCTGCTTATCTATATCTTCCCAGAAGTTTCCCTGCTATTGTCTAAATGCACTGTGGTGCAATAGCACCCATAACTTCCCTATATTTCTTCCAGATGGTTGGGTACTACCTGCTAGGTCCAGGCAAATTAGACTAACTTTCTGCTTAAAAGAATTCACAGCAGTGCACAAAGCCATAAACGTAATCAGCATGCAGCAATTAAGAACATCATTAAAATAAAAGCAAATTGTTCACATCCATGTAATACTGGTTCTTACAGTGTAACTGGGTGCAAGTGTCAAACCTATATTCTCAAAGCATAAGCATACCTCAGGAGCAGGGTTTTTCTAAAACTTTTTGCCTGACTCTAAGAATAACATGGTATGATGTCCCACTCTAATTGCAAAAGCTGAATGGGATTTGGATCTTGTTTCAACATTTGTTCAGTGGACTGCAAAAGGTTTAAGATATATTGCATCCAAAGCTCTGTCCTTCAAGTCCTTATTCCTACTTCCAGCTTCTCTCTTAAGGTGGCCATCCCACTGTGCTTAATGTTAGGGTCAACCCTATTCTTAACTGTTACAAGAAATTCCACCTTCAGAAGATTATAAAATTTTTTAAAAGGGGTGCATCCACATCTTTCCAGTCTACTGCATATGAGCTTTGACTTACTTGAGGCTATTAGCTGCTATTTATAAGAAAGATTTTATGCCTTGAATTAAATGTTACACTAAAAATGTTCCCTTTTCAGATCTTCTTCCTGCTTTTTATCTGTTGGGGAATTACTCTAACAATTAGAACACTGTGACTAACTCAGCAAGTCCAGGCATCTTTATAGAATACTTAATAATTATAATTAGGTGCATGTGTCAGGCACTCAGTGTTGTAGTCTCAGCAAGACTGGGTCAGATAAAACAATGAATAGGAAGTGAAGCAGGTGGCAGGCAGGAAGCAAGAAGCGAACGTGGTTGACAGGCAAAGAGATGTTGCGTGACATCTTGATTTCAACGATGGAGTAAATTGTACAGGATAAAGTGGGAAATGGCTAGAAGAATTTTGCCCAGGACACGCTGCCTAGCTTGCATGGTCACCATTCTCTCTGTTTTATTTTGTAGTAAGGAACCAGGAGTAAGAATGACTCGGCAGCATACAAATTTAATTAAATAATAACATCACAAGTAATCTTTCCTTTGTATCGGATTGGTCAATTCTAGTAGGTGATCCTGGTAGTACCCCAGCATCTAGAAATATATGTCAAAACCAACACCTGAAATTGTACTTGGAAACCTATCATGGCCCTATAATAGGTTTCATTACAGCCTTTCACCTCCAATTCCAAACTTTGGTAACATCACTAAACAAGGTCTTGCAGTAAGGTTGTCCACAGAGGCAGGGCAGGGGAGGGGGTGTTCCAAAAACCCAAGATGGTAGCTATAACCATGCAGGGTCAGAGATTATGAATAGTAATCCTGACAGATTCTAAGTTATTAGCTGTACCCCATCCTTTAAGAGCAGCTGAGACCCAGAGAGAGCTGTGGGGAATGAACTGTAGCAGTTATTACCATCTCTCCTAATGCCATGGGGAGAACTGAGAAGGAGAAGTGGTGTACTCCTGGTGTAATTGGAAGCCTGCCCCTTGCTATCCTGATTATGTCATGCAATTTAATTAATTAATTAATTAATTAATTAATTAATTCAATTTGTACACTATCTGACTCCCAACGGTTCTGGGCAGTTTCTACAATCACATGAGTTACTGTTTTAAATTACAATGTTTACAATTGGGGATGAGAACTGTGGCAACATTTTGCCCATCCTTCTCTTAATTCAAAAGAGGATAACTTTAAAAACAAAAACAGAAGTAGTCTCTGTTGGTCAAAGGGTCCATGGTACTAATGTGGTGATGTTAGTGGAGACAATGGGGCTGACATTTTCAGCTGCTTCTCTCCTTTTTTTTTTTTTTTTTGCTTTGTTTAGGGATTGGGGGCATAAAATAAAGAGGTTCAATTCTAGCAAAGTTTCATTTTTCATGTTATTTCCACAGAACAAACAAGTATTAACCTATGGAGTCCTTGGTGCTCTCTGAACTTGGTTGTTTGCTTACAGACCTTTCATTACCCAACTAGTTAACATCATCAGTGCAAGTGAGTGTAGGGTTCACTTCCTGTTTATATACAGTAGCTTGCCCTGCCAGTGTTGGTGGGGGTGTGGTTTTCTCCTTGGTAGTTCCTTGATCAGCATATTGTTTTCTGCTTTATTGTTTGCCTGGTGTTAATCCTTTCTTATCTGGGTTTTGGCTGCTGGACAGGATGTGTTCTGGTCTTTTTGTTTCCTTCTTAGCTTTTTTATTGTTTCTTTTGAATGGTGTGTAAATGTGGTTTATTTCTGTGTGTCTATTGATGGCTGATTTGTCTGAATGCCAAGCTTCCAGGAATTCACAAGCATTTTGGGATTTAGCTTGGTCTAGGATGCTCACAGTTTCCCAGTTGAAACTATGGTTGAGTATGACCATGTGTTGTGAGATTAAGGAGTTTTCATCATGTCTTCTGACTGCTAGTTGGTGTTCATGGATGCGCTCTGCTAGTCTTCTGCCTGCCTGTCCTACATAGTGGCTGTTACAGTCCTTACACTGTATGTTATAGATGACTCCAGGCAAACAATCAAGCATAAAACAATACCCTAATCAAGGAACTACCATGGAGAAAACCACAACCCCACCCAAACTGGCAGGGCAAGCTACTGTATACAGTAAACAGGGAGCAAACCCCATATTCACTAGCATTGATGATGTTACCTGGCTGGGTAATGAAACGTCTGCAAGCAAACAACCAAGCTCAGAGCACACCAAGGACTCCACCCTGAGCTACATATATTCTCTTCTATTGGAAGTATTAACCTCAAAGTAATGGAATTTTGGAGCTGTATTATGATCCATGGATCATGAGTTCCTCAACTCTACCTTATGGTATAAATACTGAAGGTGGTAACATGTAGCCTGCCCCTTTTTAAAAGAAGGATAGTGAAGGTGATGAAATGATATTCAAACTGTGGAAACAGTTGTATAGGAGTCTGATGAATGACAAAGTTCCTGAGAGATATTTCTAGATTGAGAGTTTCACCAAGCCCTGATATTTTAAGACATAAGTATGCTATGCTATCCCTTGCCGAAACACATTTGGGAAGTCTAATGTCATTTGTTTTTTCACTAAGTCTGAGAAATAAACTTTGCAATTTAAATAGCAGTTTTAATTTATAATTTCAGTTTGTAATTACATGCAGAAGCTTAACAAAAGCCAGGCCATTGAGTGCATTGCTTTTACTTAAATGAGGAGTGAATTTGGCTCCAGGACTTTTTGAATAATAATGGTAATGCATAATGCAGATTTATTTTCCCTGGTTTTTTTCCACAGTTTTCTGTGGCTTTGATATATTTGTCTGCCAGCTCTATTGTGCACAGCTGAATACCTAATTGTGGCTAATATGCTTTTAATCATCCTCTTCTATCAGATATATCCTTTTAAACCCAAGTATGTGAAATGTAAAATTGTGCATTAAGCAAATTTAATGTTATTTAAAAAGTGCAAATAAAGAACAACCTTTTTAGGTATGCAATAGAGCTTTTCCTTAGTACTTTTTAAAGGGATACTTTGTCTTATTAATTCATAGTATGAAAAGCAAATGAAACATTTGCCCCAAAATTTGAAAGAAAATATGAGGGTTTTTTTTCACGTCTAACTGCCATAGCTTTATCTCCACCTTCCAGTTGGTATTTAACTTAAAGACTCCAAGTCCAGTATATGTAGGAAATAGCACAAGGACCTTGTAGCTGCTCATCCAAATTTTGCACCTGGATAGTGAATTGAGCAAGGCCACCGGACACTTGATCATATTCCCCCCCTCCCCAGCTTTGTGTATGTAGAAAATGGCATGTTTTCTATTTTACTTGCAGTAGTTTACATTTCTGTATCTCTATTTAAATTGCAGTTGTTATATCTACATTTCTACATGAATACAGAAAGCATATAGAATTTTTATGCAAATCTATGTTTGTTTTTTTAAGATGGGAGGGCATTTCCTTTTGTTTTTGATTATACATTTCCTGACTTTCGATTACCCTAATCTGCTTTTTAAAAATTTGAAGAGGAATTGAAATAAGTATAAGAGTACCATATTATTGGTTTGCATTTGAAAGTGTGTCTCCTTGAAGGATACTGATCACTCCATTCAGCAAAGAGATGCATTGGATATGTTTTATATGAATGTTCTCTATCCCCTCTTGGTAGTATTGGGATAAATTAAGATCTTTCCCTGCCCTGCATGTTGTCTTCCCCCAGAACACTGTCTGCCCTCCATGTTGTCTTCCCCCAGAACAGGTAAAGGAAGCCCAATTGTTAAAAGGTTACAAAATAGAATGAGTTTGATAATGCCAGAGATTAAGATGGAAAAGGAAGCCCAACTGCTCAGACAAAGGATTCCCTTCCGATTCAATTGGAAAGCTTGGAACACAAAAGGTCAGCTCATTCACAGAACTTAGCCAGCCCATTCAGGTAGGCCTTCTTCCCCAGCCAATCTCCATAATCAAATAACAAAAGATTCCTTCCAAGGTGCACATCCCAAGTAGTAGACAAAGCCACAGCCCGCAGGGAACACAGACAGGAAACACAAACAGCAGGGGGCCCAACCACAGAGCGCCTCCTCTCTGAAATCCGGCAAATTACACTTCTCTCAAGTTCCTAGGGGGCGGGAACACCTTTGCATAGCAACGACCAAGCTCTCCTATATAAATGGCCTGTGGGGGAAATACAGGTGTGGCCACCTTCCAACCAGCATATTCTGTACTTCTGTACTCTGCATGTGCTCTTGGAAATAAACCAGCAAACCTCTGTTCCAGCAACTGCCTGCGTCTATTCATTCCCGGCTTGGGACGAACCTTGGTAAGATTACCTTCTAACAGTAGGCTGGGGATATAATAATTTCCCCAGTTGCATGGGTACTTAGAATTATTAGTTTCATGGCAACTACATTTTCCAGGACTCCCTACACCAGGCATAGTAGTATGCAGAAATGTGAATCTCAACTATATGTTGTCCTGGAACATACCATTTTCAAGGGACTAATGTATCTCTTAACTCCTTAACATGTGTAATGCTTCCATTTCAGTGTTCTCTAAACCAAAGAGCAACAGAGACAATGCAAAAAGATCCAAGAATGGCTTCATTGCTATACTTAGGCACATTTATTGTTAAAATAAGAGGATTTTTTTGTTCTTGCCTTCTGGTAAATGAGTGTTTTGGAACATAGCCACCATGACAATCATTTTGTGAACAGGTGACCCATACATGGCAACCATTTTCTGAACATGGCCATGCTTTCCAAATGCCAAATATGCCTGCCAAACTTAAAAAGGTTGTCTAGTCCTGCTTTATTTTATGAGTTACTAGGTCTAAGTCTGGCTGAAACAGCCATAAGAAAAGAAGATGAGGATGGAAGTTCCTCACCTTTTTGTAGCTCTATGTTCTATTTGGATGCATTATTATTTCCAAATTTTATCTATGTACATTGTATGCATTTATTTATTTTGTGTTCTCTTTTTTGGTGATGCATTTCCTCCTTTTTGAGATGGTTCATTGGCCTATAAATTATCTATCTCCTATTAAATATTGACATTATCTGATCAGGCAGATCAGGAAAAAATTCCACGATCTTTGCGAACAAAGCTAACCTGCTCTGTGTAAAATATAATTTGGTCAGACTAAGTTTTTCAACTTCTCCTGCTATTCAGTATTATTCCTTTGTGACTTCAGCCTGGTGTACAAACTTACATACATCACCACTTAAAGGTAGTGGTAGTAGTTGTTGTTGTTCAGTCGTTTAGTCGTGTCCGACTCTTCGTGACCTCATGGACCATAGCACGCCAGGCCTTCCTGTCCTCCACTGTCACCCGGAGTTTACTCAAATTCATGTTCATTACATCGGTGATGCTATCTAACCATCTCATCCTCTGCCGTCCCCTTCTCCTTTTGCCTTCAGTCTTTCCCAGCATCAGGGTCTTTTCCAGTGAGTCCTCTCTTCGCATTAGGTGGCCAAAGTATTTGAGCTTCAGCTTCAGCATCTGTCCTTCCAATGAGCAGTCAGGGTTGCTTTCCTTTAGGATTGACTGGTTTGACCTCCTTGCAGTCCAAGGGACTCTCAAGAGTCTTCTCCAGCACCACAGCTCGAAAGCATCAATTCTTCGGCGCTCAGCCTTCCTTATGGTCCAACTCTCACAGCCATACATAACTACTGGGAAAACCATAGCTTTAACTATACGGACCTTTGTCGGCAAGGTGATGTCTCTGCTTTTTAATATGCTGTCTAGGTTTGCCATAGCAGTAGACACCAACAATGATGCTGCTTTCATTCCGTCTTTCTCTTAACCTAGATGGTCTCAGCCGAAGCAACAACAATGGCAACTCATTTCTTTGGATTTAGGTGTAGATTGTTTTAAAAATGCAATTCCTCCTCCTTTTCAACTGTTGATACTTTTTAACAAGTTGTATCCCACAATTACTGAAAATCAACCCAACAGGCCTCAGTTACATTTGACTATCAGTTGCTTCATGAATAGTAGACTGCATTCCTAGTTACGGTTGACCAGATGCTATAAGCCAGACCATATTTTTAAAGGTAAAAACAATAAAAATAATAGCTACAAAAGAGCATAACCTTTGTTTTCCATTCTAAAGTGAGAATAAACTTCTATCATTTACATGCTGACATTAGAGATATCTATTAGTGGAAATACAGACCAAATAAGATTTTCCGAAAGGAACAGAAAGACATAATTTTACAAGAAGGCTGCCCTCTACCTTTTTATATCAGGTGATGATTATACCATTTTTTCCTCAAGAGCCTATATTTCATAGAAATGTTGAAAAATAAGATGAGGTGGATGGAGATTGGTGTTCCAAAGGGAGAAGTGCCATCACCACCTTGGTTCAAAAGGAAAGTAAGAAACAGCCTGGCTGGGGAATTTTGGGAGTTGAAGTCCACACATCTTAAAGTTGCCAAGGTTGAGAAACACTGGTTTAAACACTTAAGGTAGAGATGGTGAATGGTGGTCCAGGTATCAAATCAAATGGATATGTTTCATTCTGCTAGAAATCTCAGCAAGCTAGCTTATCTTGTCAACAGATATCATAAAAAATGCCTGACACAAGGAAAAAAAAACCTAATTAAAAAGTTATTAAGAGGCAGAAATATTCCACAATTCAGTTCATTATTACAGGGGGAAAAAAGTATACCAGATGGTATTCTCATGCTTTCCCTGGAGGATCTCCCTAGAAAATCAGAAGGAACCTTCTGGAGGCCGCATAGCTTCCTGTGAGTAATCATGATGCTCTTCCCCGGTCTTGTTTCCTTTGAATCCTTTTCCTTTTCCTACCACTCTCTCCATTGCTAATCCCTTATTCCTACATTCCTCCATGTTTTCCATACACGAGAGTGCTAAAGGCTGACTAGCGGAGGGAGTATTAAAAAAAGTGAAGATGGCAGCTGTGACCACATGATCATGGCCAACATCTTGATTTTTGGGAACCCCCCCTGCCCCCCAGGTGGCAGATGCCCCTAGACTAGCATGTGCCAAGGAATTAAATTATTGAATAGCCTTGTATATACTGCATTTATAGTCACTGCATTTCATTGGATTGCTATTTCAGATTTGTTCTTATGGATATAACAAAGCAAAACAGATGGACACCAAGGACAAATAATTTACACAAAAAGCTTTTCAGCTTCTTTATTAGGGCAATGTAATGGAAACATATAATAGTGCATTCTCGTTAAGACTATTTACAATTTTCAACATGGCAAAATGGGGAATGGGTTTAAATTAGAATGGAAATTGCTTAGCAACTATAAATGGATTTTATCTTTTAATACTTTATTTATAAAACATAGACATATTTCTTTGAAAAGGTTTGTGAAGATCAAAACTTTGCCTTTATCCATTAGCCTGGAGTGGCTCAATAAAATGTATAATACACATTTTTCCTGCTTCTCAACTATATAGACTTTTAGCTAAATGGACAATATTAGAAATATAATAAGATTCCCTGCTATGAATAATATAGTCTTTTCAGACCCAGTAAATTAATAGTAATATTTTTTATTCTTCTGTAGAAGTTAAATAAATCAAAATCAAGCAATATGGCAGGAATTTACCAATCTTCGAAGAGAAGGAGTAGATCTGCAAGTATCCTACTTGGTTGATTTGTATACTGTTCATGTATATAATGATCCATAATCCATTAGTTTGAATGAATCAAATGATAGAAAGGGCAACAAACTTAATACAGTAATTTTGATTTGCTAGTTAATTACATGACAATATTCCTCTATCATTTTTTGTAAGAAATGGTTATTAGTTTTCTGTGCATGTGCTATGTGGGTTGGACCAGATTACCAATAAAGATGCATTGATTAGGGCAAATTTCCACTTGGAAAGTTCATTTGTTTGGTTGACATTTAGACTGTTTCAGTGTTAGCAAACCTGAAGTTGTTTACAGTCAACAATATACATAATATATGAATAATGCAATAGCAGTATATACAGTACATTCAGTTGGCTCTAGCAAAAAATGTATTTGCTAGATTTAGTGACAATTATCCATGTGACAATTTAACCTCTCCTGATTGCAGTGCATTGTAGGTGGGGTTGTCCTTGAAAAGTGTCTGGAAATTGCAAAAGTATCTGGAAATTACCCTGCTGCTGCTGCAAGCTATGGAGATCATCTGCATTGACTATCAATTACCTATTAAGTTAAATTCAGTCCTCTAGAAGTCACTACCATTGGCAAAGTTTCATCTAGGTTATACCATTGGTCATTAACTATAAAGTGCTGCAAGACTCTCTCTTTTGGCCAGTCTCAATCCATCCTACACATGGATGCCAGGAGGAAATGTTGAGGGACCTACTCTATGCTAGTGAACAGGTTGGAGGCCTCATGAAAATCCTTCTCAGTGGCTGTCCCCATGCTTTGGAATATCTTGTTTCCTGAAGTATGCAATTCTATCAGTCTACTAACTTTTAAGAAGTCTCTTAAGACTGTTTTGTTCCAATGCTAATAGTGGTAGGGATGTTCTTTGGTGGAATTGTAATATACCTTCAGTCTCTGAAGTAAGCTGTATACAATCTTTTATATAAATAAGTAAATAATATAATAATAGTTATTTTCATTCTCTGATACATTTCCATTCATATACATTTGATTTGGTTTTTTTCCCCAAATCAAGCATTCATCTTAATCACATTTCCAGTATGGTTTTTTAGAAGAGATATTGCCATATAAATTTAATATGCACAAGGAGAAAAATGTAAATCAATAGTCATCATTCCTTCAACAGTTGTAGTGGTTATAAAGAAACTATTATAAAGATTGTTCCTCCTCTCTCTCTCTCTCTCTCTCAATCTCTCTCTCTCTCCCCCCCCCCCCCCAGCTTTATGGGTTTTCTCATTTTCTGGGACTGACATGGCAGCAAAGCAAGTAAAAATGTATGCAATAAAGGAAAATATGGCAGTGCAATGTGAATAAAATAGATAAAACAGTAAACAATAATAGATGCTATATAAAATGTGAACATACTGACCAATAGTTTTAATTATAAAGCACTGACTTTGCTTTCTGCTGGAAGGAAACAAGAAAACTGGCACAAATCCATTTGCACCGGCAGATCAAAGTAATATATTTTGACTTCTTTCACTTCACGAGGACAAAATAATAAAGACTTTTGACTAGAACTGCACTTTTATTTAGCTTTTTGATCATGCTCCATGTATTACACTATTCAGACATCCAAATACACATATAAATTATATATTAGGCCTCCTGCCTCCCACTTCATTTACACTTCATAAATGCCCCACACTTGGATCATCTCTTTAAGATGGACTCATGTGTAGCTAGATAATTCAAGATGCTGGGTGTAAGGGTTTTCTAGAGTACCTTAAATTAGACTTAGGAATAAATAGCATTTATTGCATTAAAATTATATTTTAAAATATGCATAATAAATTATAACTAAGGACAGCCCAATTACTAAAATCTGTGGGTCACCATCTCCATCATCTGGATTGTAATTTGAATGAGGTTAAGTTTCAAGGCCCTGAATTTTGGTCCTGAGATCCAGGCTCCTTGATTTGATTGAAGAATAGGAGACACTTCAGTTAGATATTCTTAATGATAAACACTAAGACTCAGAAATAGCTGCTCAGGAAGTCCTCTAGTTACTTTATTCAGGGAATGTAGTTTATGATAAGTATTTTTAGCATTTTCTCAAGTTTTTGATGTTACAGTAATATAAGCACTTTGTTGTTCAGAATGATTTATTGTCCCTTTAATCGCTTTTATTGTTTTGTCTTTGTATGTCACAGATTCATATTTGCCTTAGATATCTTGTTTCTTAGTGGCACCTGATAATTTACAGACCAGTAAATGTAAAAATAATATAAATAATAAGTATCTCTCCCATTATTCATCCCAATTTCCTGTTGATGGACCCCAGTTAGCCAACTATTAATCCTGTCTTAGCTTTACAATTATTCTATCTTTGTGGTTTAGGCTACAATATTTTTTATCATTCCTCTTTTCTATCTATCCATTTTAAACTTGTTTAAATTTATGTTATACGGTGCTCAGGAGGACTGCAGATAAATGCTGGGTGATATGCTGTATAAACAGAAGGAAGAATGAAAACAAGACTTTCAGTATTAAAGAAGAAACAGAAGTTACATTGGGACTGAGGGTATGTACCTGTTGTGTGATTTTCTTCTTTGAAAAAGCATGAGAGAAACGTTTTTTGAAGCCACAAGACTTAGGTCACTTACAGCTACCATGAGCCATAGAAGCAATTTGGAGACCAATACAATAGATGACTGTGTTGCCAAGAGTCCAAGCCTTGATCAGGGGCCCGAACAATTGGTTCTTTTAGATCCAGAGATAATAACACACCAGTGGATAAAGAAACTTAAAGATTTATTATAAACTTAAGCAAACAAAGTCAAACAGAAACACAGTTTACACAGATTACACAAAGCATAACAAGCGTAGCATACAGAAAGAAATACATACATACCAAACAAGGTGATACCTTTATTCTCTTGTTGCTACCAGGAACTTGGCTAAGATAGCAGAGAATAACCCCAAAAGGAATTGCTGTTGAGTCCCACAGCACCCAGCGTCCTGTGCCTGTATCAAAGTTCCCAAACTCCAAAGACAATCCTAAGGTTTTTATCAAAGCCTGGTTCCCAAACCCCGTGACCAAGCCCAGACTGACCTTGACTGGGATTCCTTCTGGGGCCTGGCACCTGTCCATGACATCATTCCCAGAGCCTGGGAAGCTATCAGATAAGCCAGTGCCTAAGCATAAACAATTTCTTATCATCCCCCCCATTCCAAGCTGCTAGAGGGGCAGCTGGAGGAGTGAACTTATGCTTAAACTTAACAAGCTGGGGGGTTTCTCTCCCCCCACTTCCAACAAAGATATGTTCTGGAGGGCTGTTGGAGGAGTGGGTATATTCTTCTTCTCTCCCCCCTCCCATGCCAAGCAGAAATAAAAACAAGCCATTTAAACATCAGTATAACTCAAAATAAACTCTAATCTCCTAGGTGTGGGGAAGGAAAATCAAAACATGCCACCTAACTCCTCGAAATACAAAGGTCTTCCGCAGGTTGCCACTACAATGACTGTCAGTATCCATTCTATCACTTGATCCTCATCTTATCCCTTGGTATTTCTCTGCTGGCAATTTTTTATTTTTGCTTTCTTAGTAGTAACTGATAACTGTTTATTGGTTATTTTTCCTATTGATATCTGTGGCATCATATGATAGAGGAGCAAATGGCTTTGGAGCACAATTCATTCTGGATGCATAGAAAAGGGGGTCGCCCCATCTACCATGTAGCCCTTGACAGCACAAAAGGTTGACTACACCCTACTTTAGCTTGTTGGCACTGTGTTTTTGTATCACTTTCTTGAGCATTAATGCTCTTTTGATTGCAGATTTCTGTCATGAGACAGGGGGACCCAAAGAGCTTATTCAGAAGTAGTTAGTGGTGCTGACACATATAGAACCATGTTTCTTTGATTATAAAAGTGGCTCAGGAACATACCCTTAATGGACTGCTTAATGGGCAAGAGACAATGATGGGATCCAAAAATGGAGAATACTCTTGGGATTACCCAGCCTGTATTTCTTATTCATTTTCTCTGACAAAGGCTGCTGAGAGACGTCTTGCCTTCCACTTATGCCAACTCTGTCGGTCCCAGCAGCATTTTGGGAGGGCAAACAATGACTGCCAAGAATGACTTTGTTAGTAGCTCTTGGATCGCTGTTTTTGGGTTACCTGGCAAGCTGTCCCCCTGTGATGGAGAAAAGAAATTTTGATTATAATTGGGATAAAGAAATTAAGGAGAGCTGGAGAGTAAATTGCAAAATAAAAGAAGGCATGTTGTTCACTCTAGCAACGACTACAGGCAGTTAATATGTTTGTCATGACCTACCGTCATGACAAGTAAAGAAGGGAATTGGACCAGTAGTGATTAGTTCAGCAAAGAAGAAACTCTGGGCTATAGGAAGGAAATTAAATTAAGATTAAGGAAATAAAATGACATACAAAATTAGCTTTTGTAATTGGAATTTAGTATTATTCACAGTGAGGCCAGGTTGAAACTGAATATTATAAGAGACATGAAACTGCCACTAAAATCAGGAATTCTGTATTTCCTTTTCTCTTTCGCTGTAACCTGGAATACCCAAAACACATTCTGCGTCATCAGTGTGCTAGAGTTTTCCTGTCCTCATAACTGCCAGCCTATAAACTGGATTGAAGGTACAAAATTCAGTAGTATGATGGCATAATTTGTGATGTATTTTATAATACAGGAGATGAGGAGGAGAAATATAGAACTTCTATATTCAGAAAACATTTCTATCTGTCCAGTTCTGGAATAATTTAGTATCTTGGAAATGTGATAGGCCAACCTTTCCGAAGCCAATTCTCCTATGCATAGCCCATGAAAAAGGCAGAAAGTTCCAAGGTACAGGTAAATACTGAAAATGAAGACTGCTTTCCTCTGGCCTTTGACTGAGAAAAAAATATAAAAGTAATTCAAATCTTTGTGATAAATGTGGTTCTTGTGGAGGTCATTTACGTAAAATAGCATCAAAGTAGATTATGGCATGGGCTGGTCCATGAAGTCACGAAGAGTCGGAAGCGACTGAACGAATAAACAACAAAGATTATGGGAAAATGTTGTGAGTAATTTCCCAGAAGAGCTGGACAATGAAATTAATTGCTTAGGGAAATGGTAACATTTACTGTTCTTTAAAAGAAGTTGCCAACAAAGGTACGTATAGTTAAAGCTATGGTTTTCCCAGTAGTAATGTATGGCTTTGAGAGTTGGACCATAAGGAAGGCTGAGCGCCGAAGAATTGATGCTTTCGAACTGTGGTGCTGGAGAAGACTCTTGAGAGTCCCTTGGACTGCAAGGAGGTCAAATCAGTCAATCCTAAAGGAAAGTAACCCTGACTGCTCATTGGAAGGACAGATGCTGAAGCTGAAGCTCAAATACTTTGGCCACCTAATGCGAAGAGAGGACTCACTGGAAAAGACCCTGATGCTGGGAAAGACTGAAGGCAAAAGGAGAAGGGGACGGCAGAGGATGAGATGGTTAGATAGCATCACCAATGTGATGAACATTAATTTGAGTAAACTCCGGGAGACAGTGGAGGACAGGAAGGCCTGGCGTGCTATGGTCCATGAGGTCACGAAGAGTCGGACACGACTAAACGACTGAACAACAACAAGAACAACAAAAGAAGTTTAGAAAGAGAGTGACTATGCAACTAAGGCTAAGTTTAACCACTTTCCTCCTTTGTCTGTTTCTCAGACTGTGCCTTGCCTGTTATGTGTGCTTGCATTAATATCAGCTACAGGACCTATGCAAGCATAAAGACCAATTCATATCCACCTAGTGCCATCTGTAATACTGGATATCCAGATACCTCTTGAAGGGGATTGAGGAACCTAAAAGCCCGCTCTTTATGTTACTGTATAATCCCAGAGTACCAGCCAGGTAGTATCTTCAGCAACATTTAAAGGGCTATAGATTATAGAACCATGCTCTAGAAGCAGAGAATTAGAAAATTGTAAGATGTGTGGAATAAATCTATATTGTAAACTTGATATGAGCAATGTCTGAATTAATTGTTTTCCATATACTGTAAGAATGTTCTGAGTTGTGTTAATGGAAGTACTAATGGAACTACTGAAAGTGTAGGAAACTGAATTCCTCCACTTCACTCCTGGCAAGTTGCCAGGGATGGAATTAGGGTCTGTGTCACCCAGGGCAAACATGGATTCTGCGCACCCCCATGGGTTATTTTGTCATTTTGGCACCCCCGGGCGTCATTTTGGCGCACCCCCCAGTGCGGTGCCTGGGGCACATGCCCCACTTGCCCCCCCTAGTTGCAGCCCTGCAAGTTGCTGTGTTATTTTTATTTATTATTTATTTATTATTCAGATTTATCACCGCCCATCTCTACAGCAGTAGACTCTGGGAGGTTTACAATAATATTATTAAAAAAAACCCTATACATCTAAAATACACTATAATAATAAATAGAAAAATCCAGAACCTTGCCTTGCAGCCTCCACATCCAGCCTCGAGCCAGAACCTTGCCTTGCAGCCGCCATGCCCAGCCCCGTGCCGGAATCTTGCCTTGCCTGCACACCAAGCCTCAAGCCGGTAACTTGCCCTGCAGTAGCTGTGCCAAGCCTCGTGCCGAGATTGTTCCTCACCGCAGCGCCAAGCCTTGCAGCGGAGCCTCGCACCACAGCTGTGCCAAGCCTCGTGCGAGTTCGCCCCTCGCCACAGAGCCAAGCCTTGCGCCGGAGCCTTGCAGTGCAGCCGCTCCAAGCCTCATGCTGGGACCTTGCATCGCAGCCACGTGGTGGCTGCCCGCGTGTGCGCCAACCAGGAATGGAACACCGCTTACCACCTGAACTCTGTGAGCTCCCCATGCCATGTTGTTTTTCCTAGAAATACTTTGTGTGTCTTGATTGTAAATAAAAGCCTTATTCCACACCTTCCTGCTTCGGGTCTTAGTCGGAACAGGACAGAAATGAACTAATGACTTCAGTGATGCAGACAAAACCAGGCACTTTTAACTCTTGCATAATCCCATCACGGAATTCTATCAGGGAAATTATTGTTATTTCATATTCCAAGGTATTCAGGAGAGGTATGTAGTATTCATATCTAAAGCTTAGCATAATATGCAAATCAGACTGTATGAGGCTGCATATTAGCCAATACTGTTCAAAGGTAGTTGAATAAATAATAAACACAAAACAAATGTTGATGCTTAACGCCAGGTTGGTTAATAACAAGGGCCCCCTCATATGTGATTTGATCATGGAGGAGGGGGCCGACCTGGTGTGTATTACCGAAACCTGGATGGGCCCTGGAGGTGGTTGCCCTCTCGGAGATCTGCCCGGCCGGGTTTCAGGTATGGCACCAGCCGAGACATCGGGGTATGGGAGGAAGGGTGGCAGTAGTCATCCGAGAGTCTATAGTGGCCTTCAGGGGCGCGACTCCACAGGTGGCCGGATGTGAGACTCTGTTCTTCAAGTTGGGTTCCCGAGAGCAGTTGGGAGTGTTGCTGCTGTACCAGCCTCCCTGCTGCGTAGCAACCTCCCTGCCCGAGCTGCTTGAGTCCGTCTTGGGGTTGGCGGTGGAATTCCTCAGACTTATGGTTCTGGGGGATTTCAATCTGCCGTCCCTGGGACATGCCTCAGAGGCAGCTCGGGAGTTCATGGCTACCATGGCAACCATGGGCCTGGTCCAGATTATTTGGGACCAAACTCATGACAGTGGTCTCACTCCGGACTTGGTTTTCCTGTCGGAGCAGTGGCAGAGTGATCTGGGGGGAGAGTTGCATCTTTCCCCGCTGTCATGGTCGGATCATGCCCTGGTGGCCCTGAGATTCTCATATGCTGCCCCACTCCGCAGGGAGGCTGGACCTATTCAATCAGTCCGCCCCCAGCGACTAATGGACCCGATAGGGTTTCAGAGGGAGCTGGGGTTTATACCCGAGGATCTACTGCACGGTCCAGCGGAGGTTCTGGCCGCAGCCTGGAATAAGGAAGCGGCCGGAGCCTTGGACAGGATCGCGCCTATGTGGCCTCTCTTGTCCCATCCGACCCGATACTCCCCGTGGTTCACGGAGGGGTTGAGGGTGCTGAAGAGGGTTAAGAGACGTCTAGAGCGCCGCTGGAGAAAAACAAAGACCGAATCCGACCGAACACAAGCTACAGCCGCGGTTAAGGCCTACCTTGTGGTGGTAAGAGTGGCGAAACGTCAATATTTCTCCGCTCTTATTGCATCCGCAGAATGCCACCCGACGGCCCTGTTTAGGATTACTCGATCTCTCCTAGGTAAGGTGGAGCCAGTGGCCCACCTTCAGGGCTGTGCGGAGGAATTTTTGGAGCATCTGATGGATACAATCACTCGGATTCGTTCTAAGTTGGACTCCAAGCATGATGCATGGTCTGGGGAGATGCCAAGGGAATGTCTTTGCCCGGTTATCTGGGAACGGTTTGATCTTGTTGGGCCTGAGGAAGTGGACAGGATCCTCCGGACTGTAAGGGCCACTACTTGTCATCTTGATCCATGCCCCTCCTGGCTGGTGAAAGCAGCCAGGGAGGTGACGTGTGGTTGGGTCCATGCAATGGTGGCTACATCCTTGGGTGAGGGAGTGTTTCTGGCTGCTTTTAAGGAGGCGCTGGTGCACCCCCTCCTCAAGAAGCCATCGCTGGACCCTACAGTGTTGGACAATTTTCGTCCCATCTCCCACCTCCCCTTTTTGGGGAAGGTGGTTGAGAAAGTGGTGGCATTACAGCTCCAGAGGATTCTGGATGATAAGGATTACCTAGACCCCTTTCAGTCAGGGTTCAGGCCGGGATATGGTGTGGAAACTGCATTGGTCTCACTTACAGATGATCTCTGGTGAGCGCGGGATGGAGGCAGTGTATCCATCCTGGCTCTTCTTGACCTCTCAGTGGCTTTCGATACCATTGACCATGGTATCCTTTTGGGACGGCTCCGGTAGTTGGGGGTGGGTGGCGTGGTCTTGCGCTGGTTCACCTCCTTCCTCCGAGACCGATCCCAATCGGTGGTAATAGGAGATGAGAGGTCTGACCCTCGGCCCCTACTTTGTGGGGTGCCGCAGGGTTCGGTTCTCTCCCCTCTCTTATTTAATATCTACATGAAACCGCTGGGTGAGATCATCCGCCAACACGGGATGAGGTATCATCAGTATGCTGATGATACTCAACTATATATCTCCATCCCGGGTGAGGTAAGTGATGCAGTGGCTGCCCTTTCTCAGTGTCTGAAGGCTGTGGGGGCCTGGATGGGGAACAACAGGCTTCAGCTGAACCTTGGTATGACGGAGTGGCTGTGGATTGATGGCCCCCCTATATCCGGGAAGTTATCATCTTTGGTTCTGTATGGGGTAGCACTACCCCACTCGGACCGAGTGTGGAATCTGGGGGTCCTTCTGGACTCACGACTCCTGCTGGAAGAGCAGGTGGCAGTCGTGGCCAGAAGGGCGTTTGTGCAACTTCGAGTTGTACGCCAGCTACACCCTTTCCTGGACCGAGATGCCCTCCGTACAGTCACTCATGCCCTGGTCATCTCCCATATAGACTATTGCAATGCACTCTACATGGGGCTACCCTTGAAGAGTATCCGGAAGCTTCAACTGGTCCAGAATGCGGCTGCGCGCACAGTTATGGGTGCCCCAAGATCGGCACATGTGACACCTCTGCTGCGTGAGCTGCATTGGTTACCAGTTTGCTTCTGGGTCCAATTCAAGGTGTTGGTTGTCACCTTTAAAGCCCTACATGGCATGGGACCAGGTTACCTAAGGGACCGCCTCATCCCCAGAGTATCGACCCACCCCACCCGGTTATGCAGAGAGGGCTTGCTACGGACCCCGTCTGTAAGAGAGCTTCATCTGACGGGGTCCAGGAGGCGGGCCTTCTCTGCAGTGGCACCCGCCCTCTGGAATATACTGCCCCTGGAGGTGAGGCAAGCCCCCACACTTATGACCTTCCGAAAGCAATTGAATACCTGGCTCTGCCACCTTACTTGGGATGGGAAGAGTGATAGCTCCTCATAGGGATGGCTTGAGCCGTAGAGTTCTTTTAAATATGACATCAGAGCCTCTTGGGTTTTATATATTTTTAATTAACTTATGGTTAGTTATATACACTGCTCAAAAAAATAAAGGGAACACTGAAACAACACAATGTAAGTCCAAGTCAATCACACTTCTGTGAAATCAAACTGTCCACTTAGGTAGCAGCACTGATTGACAATCAATTTCACATGCTGTTGTGCACATGGAATAGACAACAGGCGGAAAGCATAGGCAGTTAGCAAGACATCCCCAATAAAGGAGTGGATCTGCAGGTGGTGACCACAGACCACTTCTCAGTTCCTATGCTTTCTGGCTGATGGTTTGGTCACTTTTGAATGCTGGCGGTGGTAGCATGAGACGGAGTCTACAACCCACACAAGTGGCTCAGGTAGTGCAGCTCATCCAGGACGGCACATCAATGCAAGCTGTGGCAAGAAGGTTTGCTGTGTCTGTCAGCGTAGTGTCCAGAGCATGGAGGCGCTACCAGGAGACAGGTCAGTACATCAGGAGATGTGGAGGAGGCCGTAGGAGGGCAACAACCCAGCAGCAGGACCGCTACCTCCGCCTTTGTGCAAGGAGGGACAGGAGGAGCACTGCCAGAGCCCTGCAAAATGACCTCCAGTGGGCCACAAATGTGCGTGTGGCTGCTTAAACGGTCAGAAACAGACTCCATGAGGGTGGTATGAGGGCCCGACGTCCACAGGTGGGGGTTGTGCTTACAGCCCAACACCGTGCAGGACGTTTGGCATTTGCCAGAGAACACCAAGATTGGCAACTTCGCTTAACAAATTTAACAGGTTAACAAATTTAGTAAAATGCAAAGAAATTGGAGATTATGAACTAATATGGAATCCCTTTCTAGAATTTTTACAAAAGGACTACAATATAAAATTATCATTGTAAAACTTGGAAAATCAAAAGGAAAAATATTATAAAGAGAACAAACGTTAAATATGTAAGAACAAGTTTAAAAGGAATATCAGAAATGTAATAAATAAATTACATGTGGAAAGAAAAAAAGTGAACTAGGCAAAGAGATAAATTATAAACACAATGAAAAAATGTTAAAGGGATGGAGAAATATAATAGAAATATAGTAAATATTAAATAAATGTTAAAAGGTTTCTTCGTAAAAGAAACAAGAAGTCTTTTTTAAATTAATTGTTCTATATATAACTTTGTTGTTATTGTTATAAATAGCTGAATGTATGTAAGTAGGTCATTTATGTGTTGTAAATCTTTGTAAATGTATCTATCTTTGCGACGTGTAAATATTTTAAACAATAAAAATTATTAAGAAAAAAAGAAAAAAATCTCCAAAGACATCAGGGATCCCTTCATTTATGTTTTTGGAGTGTCATACATTGGGTTATTATTCCTCTAAGTCAGGGCTTTCCAAAGTTTTCCCGCGGCGACACACCAACCGCCATTGGTGTGTCGCCACGGGAAAACCCGGAAGTGCCGCCGTTGCAGCAACGCGCAAAAACCCGGAAGCGCTGCTGCCGCTTTTGGTTTTTGCGTGCCGCCGTTGGTGTGTCACCGCGGGAAAACCCGGAAGCGCTGATGATGATGAACACTTCCGGGTTGTGTGGCGACACACCAGACTGTGTGTGGTGACACACTTTTGTGTCGCGACACACAGTTTGGAAAGCTCTGCTCTAAGTAAACCAAAAGCATGAACTCATGTATGGAGGCAATGCATAGAGTTTTTCATGAAGGTAACATGCCATTGGGCACATGAGACTTCCCAGATGATTTTGTGTGGCCTGAGAGTGCCCTCTTCATTTGTCACTGAATTTTGGTGTCCACATTAGATATCACCATTTTGCAGTGAAATACTAAAATAATAGAAAAAAGCAAATTTTAAACTGGGGAGTCTTTGGTGCTCTCTGAGCCTTGTTGTTTTCATGCAGACGTTTCATTGCCAGGCTAGGCAACATCTTCAGTGCGAAAAGGGAGTGGAACTTGCTGTCTGTTTATATACCCTGGCTTGTCCTGCCTGTGTTGGTGGGGGTCTTGTACTCTCCTTGCTAGTTCTTTGATTGGGCTGTTGTGTGCTGTTTGGGTGATTGACTGAGTTAATAGTTCCTTGATTAAGGTCTATTGTGTTGTTTGATTGCTCCTCTGCTGCTAATCTTGCTGTTAATCTATGCATATCTTGTTGTTGATTGCTGGCCCAGGGGTGTTCTGGTCTTCTGGCTATTCTATTGTCTCTTATGAATGGTATGTAAATGTTGTTAACCTCTATGTGTCTGTTGATGGCTGCTTTGTCTGAGTGCCAAGCTTCCAGGAATTCTCTAGAATATTTGGATTTGGCCTGGTCTAATATGCTCACAGTTTCCCAGTTGAAAGTATGGTTAAGTCTGTCCATGTGTTGTGAGATTAAGGAGTTTTCATCATGTCTTCTGACTGCTAGTTGGTGTTCGTGGATGCGTTCTGCTAGTCTTCTGCCAGTCTGTCCTACATAGTGGCTGTTACAGTCCTTACACTGTATGTTGTAGATAACTCCTGTTTTTTCTTCATGGGCTACTGGGTCTTTTGGTTTACTTACAATGTTCTGAAGGGTTTTGGTTGGTTTGTGTGCTACAGTGATGCTGTGTGGATGTAACAGTCTATTAGTAGTTTCTGAGATGTTTCTGATGTATGGCAGTGTAATCCTTTTCATAGCTTCTGTTGGTTTTGCTGTGGTGGGTTGAGTGGTCAGGCACTTTTTGATAAAGTTGTGTGGATATCCATTTTGCTGGAAGATGCTATATAAGTGGTCTGTTTCCTTTTTCTGGTGTTCTGGGTTGCTGCAGTGTGTTTGTGCTCGTCTGAATAGTGTTCTTACACAGCTCCTCTTGTGTGAGGTTGGGTTATTGCTTTGATAGTGGAGCACTTGGTTAGTGTGGGTAGATTTCCGGTAGACTTGTGTTTCTAGAATGCCATCATTTCCTCTACTGATGAGGATGTCCAAGAAGGGAAGTGTGTTGTTGTTTTCTTCTTCCCTTGTGAATTTTGTTCCTTTGAAGATGTTGTTGATGGCTTCATGTGTTTCCTCCAGTTGATCCTTTTTTATTATGATGAAGGTGTCATCTACATACCGGATCCATACTTTGGGTTGTATGTGTGGGAGTGCTATCCTTTCTAGACGTTGCATTACTATCTCTGCTATGAGTCCTGAGAGTGGTGATCCCATAGGTGTTCCTTTGATTTGTTGGAATATTTGTCCATCAAACTGAAAGTAGGTGGTGAGGCTACTAAATTTTAAACTAACATAAAATTATGGCAATTCTATTGAAAGCAATAGTTAAAAATATTGTCCCAGTATCCTTTCTCAACTACTTCCACCCACCCTGCAGCAAACTCTGCCCACTTTTATGTCATGATCCCAATGTCCTTAGATGAAGAAGCATGCTTTAATCCTTTGTGTGCTGACCTGGGATTTATTTATTTTTTAAAGGATTTTTAACCCACCTTTTGATGTAAGGATTCTCAAGGCAGCATAGACCAGTATACTTTCAATAACGATTGCAACATTGTAGGAGTAAATTTAGTAAGATTGATTAATTATGTGCCATCAAGTCAGGGTTGACTCTTGGTGACCACATAGATAGAATTTATCCAGGATGATCTGTCATCAACCTAGTCCTTCAGGGAGGGAGGGAGGAAAAGATTTTCCACTTTAATAGGAAATAAGGAAGGCTGGATGCTTTATCTTTTCTGAACAGGAATAAGGTTGCTCTTACAAAAATGAAGCTTAAGAAACAAAATAATTAAGCAATTAAAACTAGTCTGGCAATGGTAATAACTCTTTACTGAATAAGAAAAGGTTTGTATAGAAAAATACAATGGCATTTGTTATATAACCTTAATAGAATGGATAGGTAAGTGTTTGCTGCATTTGAAATCTTTCTTCTAGACAAATAAACTCCCTACCCCACTTTGTAATAAAAAATCAAGATGTAGAAAGCTTTTAACTGAACAGTTCTGTGGTGCTTAATGTCATTTCTTACAAGTGTTTATTGCACACATAATGTTCCAATAGAAGAGAATATCTGTAGCTCAGGGTTGAACTGTGGAGTCCTTGGTGATCTCTGAGCTTCGTTGTTTTCTTGCGGATGTTTCATTACCCAACTAGGTAACATCTTCAGTGAGAAAAGGGAGTGGGACTTGCTCTGTTTATATACAGTAGCTTGCTCTGACAGTGTTGGTGGGGGTGTTGTTTTCTCCTTGGTAGTTCCTTGATTAGGCTGTTGTTTACTGCTTTATTGTTTGTCTGGTGTTAATCCTGGTGTTAATTTAGAGTAAACAAAATGTAAACATGAACTTGATTGCTTTGATATTTTTTTCCAAAATAGATTCACAGTAAAATAGAATATTAGCTGCTGCAAGCCACCAATTACAGTCTGCAAAGCTCCAGATGGCAGCAAAACTAGGTAGCAAGAAATAGATGGATATCCCTGGATCTTTTTGTTGACATCTAATGGTAATCTAGATCTTGCAGCCAAGATATGGTAGTTCTAACCTGTTGTTTAATCAGTTCACCACAGTGCCTTTCTGCTCAAAATCCATGTTGTCTAATGAATTTAATTTAAACCAGGAGATTGGATGCTGTTCCATATGTTGACCTGTTCAAGTTCATTCACAGACAACACAGGCATTCCCATTTCTCCACAAGATTGGTGCTGCAATGCTTTTTCTCATAGTGTTGCAATGCAGCTCACTGCAGCAAAATCAGATTTCTGGTGTGCCTGGCAAACACATTTCCCGTCTGCAAATACATATTTTTAAAGACTCCATGCACATTCAATCTGGTTTTAAAAGCCATTAAAATGTCCCCTGTCCAATAGCCTATACTTTAAAGATCTCTAAATATATTTTTACAGAAGCAGATGTAATAGTGTTGCATAGCATATCTAAGCTTTAAATGCTCTTGCTGAATCCTT
This sequence comes from Charina bottae, assembly GCA_023362775.1. Lineage (NCBI taxonomy): Eukaryota > Metazoa > Chordata > Lepidosauria > Squamata > Charinaidae > Charina > Charina bottae. The sequence goes on from JALMGJ010000004.1 coordinate 104,903,077, forward strand.
GCTCAAAATATTTCTTGCAAAATAAATTATGTGGGTGACTGGAGATACAACCATCCTCTGCTATTTCTAAGTCCTGAGTTCATAAGCTTCTGATCGGCTAAATGAGTTTTCCTGATGGAAAGAGTATTGCAGCACAACCCTGGGATTCCATTTTAAAGACAGTGATATAAAGAGTAGTACGTGCCCCGTTAGCTAAATCAGTACCCTATATCTTTTGCCAATAAGGCAGAAATATGAACGTTGTTCCAATCATCTTTTAAAATCATCACAATTCTCTTATCTCCAAAAACAAAAGGTACACATATAAACTGATGTACAGCCTCCGATTTTAGCTGCAACAGCACAGATATAGACAAGTGCCAGGAATCAGCCTAAAGTATTAACAAATCTGGTTCTCTTTCTGTCTTCCATGAATATTTCACTGTTTTAGTACGTAGAAGCTGTCTTTCTGACAAAGCCTGACATAATCCAGTCCTGGTTTTGATAGCACTATTGAAATCTTCATCAGAACATATTGATACACCCCGAAAGTGCACAGCCTTCCATCAGTGGACTACCCAAAGCCTGTACCAAAATCAATACAGGGTTTGATTATTCATTTATTTATTACATTATGTTCTATCTTTTCTCTTGAAAGCTGGGACATGTGGCTGTATCACTCCTGCCAGAAGCAAGCAAGAGATGCTGGGAGAGGTCAATTGGCAACAGCTGGAAGTTCATACCACCTTCTCTTTTAGTATAGTTCACCATGACATCATTAATCTGTGGGCCTAAGCAATGACTCCCTATACATGGTTGAAGAGGAAAGGAATTCATCCACCTAAACCACCATAATAGGCATTGACTAATCCAGTGGTTAGCTACATAGCATCCAGCAGCATCATATGATTAGTGTTTCCCAAAATACCCCTGCCCTCAAAATTAGACTAGAATGGGACTAGAAAGTACTGTAGTGTTATCTATATTAGGCAATAACCAGTTGTATTAAGATTGTGTCAAGTTATGTGGGTATTGTGATCTTATTTGTCAAAGAATGTTCTTGGTTTTCACAATGAGTCTGGAAAAGCACCAGCAAACTTGAGGCTGGTATAGGTAGGCATAGTAGGTGGCATATTTAAAGAAGGCACACCGTAAGTCTTTCTCAACTCCATTTTTTTCTTTTCCACTTGTCCTTTCTATAGATTTCTTTCCATCTAGAATTTGTTTTCTCCCTCAAACTGTGCACCCATCTTGTTCTTCGTCTCATGTGGCCTCCAAGCGGTCTTTCACTAGGCTGACCATACGTCCCGTTTTCTAAACAATTCCCAACCATCCCGTCGTTTTAAGAAAAATATCCATTTTGTCCCGTTTCTGAAAGTTCCCGCGGCGAACTGCGCCCGTGCATGCACACACGCACGGGTGCGCCCACTTTGTCCGGTGAGCTGTGGGTAGGTTAGGGTCCCGTTTTCCTCTCAAGGAAATATGGTCAGCCTATCTTTCACTTGTGTTCTCACTTCCCTTCCTGGGCTTAGTCTGCAATTCTGTGCCTGCACACTTGAAAATAATGATTGACCTCAGTGGGTCTTTTTTCCATGTAAACATATAAAAAATTAGATAGTAACTTTCGAACTGTGGTGCTGGAGAAGACTCTTGAGAGTCCCTTGGACTGCAAGGAGATCAAACCAGTCAATCCTAAAGGAAATCAACCCTGACTGCTCATTGGAAGGACAGATGCTGAAGCTGAAGCTCAAATACTTTGGCCACCTAATGCGAAGAGAGGACTCACTGGAAAAGACCCTGATGCTGGGAAAGACTGAAGGCAAAAGGAGAAGGGGACGGCAGAGGATGAGATGGTTAGATAGCATCACCGATGTAATGAACATGAATTTGAGTAAACTCCGGGTGACAGTGGAGGACAGGAAGGCCTGGCGTGCTATGGTCCATGAGGTCACGAAGAGTCGGACATGACTAAATGACTGAACAACAACAAAAATTCTAAAGTGAAACACAGGGAGTATATTTTTAGTTAAAATTGTATTAATTACATTGATGATAAATTACTAATATACTTAATTTAAAACAATTCTTAGGTTCTTAGGTTTTCAATTTTATATCCCCATTTAACAGCCACCCAAGTTTATTCCCTTCAACCCAGTCCTCTCCATAGCAGATATTTCCTCAGCATTTCTCCCAAATAAAATGGGGACTTAATCAGTGTTACTGCTCAAAAGAGATACGTTAATAAAAGAGTCCAAATTGAGAGAAAAGGAAGAGAGGTTTGGAAGAAATATGAAACGGAGGAAATATATGTGAATAAATTTATTATTTCATTTTATTTGTATATTAAATTTATTTGTTGTTCAGTCGTTTAGTTGTGTCCGACTCTTCATGACCTCATGGACCATAGCACACCAGGCCTTCCTGTCCTCCACTGTCTCCTGGAGTTTACTCAAATTAATGTTCATTACATCAGTGATGCTATCTAAACATCTCATCCTCTGCCGTCCCCTTCTCCTTTTGCCTTCAGTCTTTCCCAGCATCAGGGTCTTTTCCAGTGAGTCCTCTCTTCGCATTAGGTGGCCAAAGTATTTGAGCTTCAGCTTCAGCATCTGTCCTTCCAATGAGCAGTCAGGGTTGATTTCCTTTAGGATTGACTGATTTGACCTCCTTGCAGTCCAAGGGATGCCTAAGAGTCTTCTCCAGCACCACAGTTCGAAAGCATCAATTCTTCAGCGCTCAGCCTTCCTTATGGTCCAACTCTCACAGCCATACATTACTACTGGGAAAACCATAGCTTTAACTATACGGACCTTTGTCAGCAAGGTGATGTCTCTGCTTTTTAATATGCTGTCTAGGTTTGCCATAGCTTTCCTCCCAAGGAGCAAGCATCTCTTAATTTCATGGCTGCATTCACTGTCTGCGGTGATCTTCGAGCCCAAGAAAATAAAATCTGTCACTGCTTCCATTTCTTCCCCTTCTATTTGCTAGGAGGTGATGGGACCAGATGCCATGATCTGAGTTTTTTTAATGTTGAGTTTCAAGCCAGCTTTTGCACTCTCCTCTTTCACCCTCATCAAGAGGCTTTTTAGTTCCTCTTCACTTTCTGCCATTAGGGTGGTATCGTCTGCATATCTGAGGTTGTTGATATTTCTCCCGGCAATCTTAACTCCAGCTTGTGATCCATCCAGCCCGGATTTCTCATGATGTACTCTGCATATAAGTTAAATAAGCAGTGTGATAATATACAGCCTTGTCGTACTTCTTTCCCAATTTTGAACCAATCGGTTGTTCCATGTCCGGTTCTAACTGTTGCTTCTTGACCCGCATACAGGTTTCTCAGGAGACAGGTAAGGTGGTCTGGTATTCCCATCTCTTTAAGAATTTGCCACAGTTTGTTGTGATCCACACAATCAAAGGCTTTAGCGTAGTCAATGAAGCAGAAGTAGATATTTTTCTGGAACTCTCTTGCTTCTTCCATGATCCAGCGAATGTTGGCAATCTGATCTCTAGTTCCTCTACCTCTTCGAAACCCAGCTTGCACTTCTGGTAGTTCTCGGTTCACATACTGCTGAAGCCTAGCTTGTAGGATTTTGAGCATAACCTTGCTAGCATGTGAAATGAGCGCAATTGTACGGTAGTTTGAACATTCTTTGGCATTGCCCTTCTTTGGAATTGGAACGTAAACTGACCTTTTCCAATCCTGTGGCCACAGTTGAGTTTTCCAAATTTGTTGGCATATTGAGTGCAACACTTTAACAGCATCATCTTTTAGGATTTTAAATAGCTCTGCTGGGATACTGTCTTCTCCGCTAGCTTTGTTGTTTGTAATGCTTCCTAAGGCCCACTTGACTTCACTCTCTAGGATGTCCGGCTCAAGGTCAGTGACCACACCATCGTATTTATCAGGGACATTAAGATCTTTCTTGTATAGTTCTTCTGTGTATTCTTGCCACCTCTTCTTAATCTCTTCTGCTTCTGTTAGGTTCCTGCCTTTTTTGTCCTTTATCATGCCCATCTTTGCACAAAACGTTCCCTTGATATCTCCGATTTTCTTGAAGAGATCTCTAGTCTTCCCCATTCTATTGTTTTCCTCAATTTCTTTGCATTGTTCATTTAAGAAGGCCTTCTTATCTCTCCTTGCTATTCTCTGGAAATCTGCTTTCATTTGGTTATATCTTTCCCTTTCTCCCTTTCCTCAGCTATTTGTAAAGCCTCATCAGACAGCCACTTTGCTTTCTTGAATTTCTTTTTCTTTAAGAAATTTCTTTAAATTTAAATTTCGAAATTTCTTTAAGAAATTTCTATTAATTTCTTAAATTTATAGGCCACCCCAATCTGTATGACTCTGGTTGGCTTATAGATACAACCATAAAAACAGTGGAAACACAGAATATTTTATTTGTTTTTATTTATTGGATTTGTTAAGGCTGCCCAACTCTAAGTCTCTGGGCTGCATACAATAAGTCCAATATATAGATTAAAAACACATTAAAAACTACACAATTGCTCAGACCAAAACAAAACTCCCCAACACATAAAAACTCAATAGGGGATCCACCACCACCCTAACTCTTGGCCTGGGAACAGAGCCAGGTCTTAAGAGAGTTCCAGAAACCAAGGAGAATGGGAGCCATGTGTATATCCAGAGGGGATGCTGTTTCAGAGGGCAGGGGCTGTGACAGAGAAGGCACATAGTCCACAATAAAGTCCAAAGAAAAAGAACGATCAATCAAACAACTGCAGCATCGCTAAAGGGTTCTATCATCTACTGCATTCTAACTGAGAGCCTGAAGATATAGCCAGGTTTTAAGTGCCTGCTTAAACAGGGTGGGGGGGTGTCTACAAATCTTTGGTGAAACAGTGTTCCAGAGGTATATTTATTCAAAATAAATATACAGTACTGACTCAATTCTGCCACATGACTTCCTCATCCAAATTTTGCTACAATGCTTCCTCCTCCAAAAAGCCCAGCAGGACCCCATTTGTGACTCAGAGAAACAGCACTGCAAAAGCTCATGAGCTCCCTTGTCTAACTCCTCTCCATGTAAACCAGCCTTCTCAACCACAATGCAAGAGGATCAAATGACAGAGGTGGACTCATCACCATGTCTATGATTCCCATGCGGAAAAGAAACAGTCCCACCAATGGAAATAAACCCACCTTCTTCAAAAGGGATCAACCAATCCAATTGAATTTTCACTTTGGTGCAGAAGCCCCAACCAATCAAGCAGAGCCTGGCAAAGATTTTTTTAAAAAAAATACAAGATAGGGATAGAGAATTAGCTTAGCTTATTTAAAGGATATGCACATATCACATGTGCAAAGGATATGCACAAGGAGCGTGGGCTTCGAATGCACTTAAAACAGAGTGTTGCCACCACTAGTTTTTGTAGCCATTATCATGCAATCATCTTTAATCTAGAAAAAAAAAATAACACGAATTTGTCCAAACTGACTTGATAATAAACCCGGGTACCTTTTCAAATCCACTAGTGTGTAAATATCTATTTAGATGAACTAGATTTAGATGAATATTTACACTAGTGTGTAAATATCTATTTAGATGAACAAAAATTCATGTAATCTGGTATTTTCTTTGCAATGTTTACTTTGTGGCATCAATAGAAGCATTTTAAAAGAGAATTATATTTTAAATTTGTTTGAAACAAATATTTACTATATCATTATCAACCATATAAGGCAACCTACTGAAGTCTTGAGAGGTTTAGTCTTTTTTAGGATTATTTGCTTGGTCACAAAACTAAAGTATCAGAACAGTTGGCAAGCAATTAGACTACAAATTAGATATCCTTATATACCTCTGATTTTGCCAACGTTATTATGCCAAGGTTGGAAGGACATGTACTTAAATGAAGCAAATAATTCATAGTTCATGTCTGAATTATTTACCTGGAGGCCATGCAAATGGTCAGTCACATTCCTCCACTAGGTCCTCTGAGAATAAAAATAATATGGAACTCTTCAAAGAAGAAATAAGAATGACAAATCTGCAGGTACTGATGCGCACTTGTTTTGCCACAAATGAAAACCCTAAATTAATGGGACCCCTGCATTTCATTACTGGGAAAGAAATGAATGCCAGAGGGTCAAAACAATTTTGAATGTCAGGTATTCATTTGCTGCTCAGTTGGAAATCATTTGGAGCCATTTTCCTTTAATAGGCACAATAAGTCAAAGAAAGGTTGGAAGAAAAGAGGGGAGAGATTAGAGAAAGGGATTATGCAAATTATTCAGTATACAACTCTAATATTTTGAGTGTGAATGTGTTAAACATTCTGCTCTGTCTGTCCATATAAATGTCTTGTGACTAATCAAGATTTCCTGTCCCCACTTTCTATATAATTTCTCTAAACAAAGGAAATATACCTGTATCTACACCCCAGCCAGATTTTCAGCCTGACTCAGCCATATACTAGGGATCAGTTAGAAGACACCTAGAAGGTCATCAAAGGGATTGATTGGTCTGCTGGAACTTTTGAGAATCTATCCCCCTCCCTCTCAGAAAACCACTGTTTGGCAAATTTGTCTTTTAATGTCCGGTGAAGCGTAATGATCAAACATAACCATGCAGTCCTGTGGAACTGTCTTAGACAAACAGACCTGGCCAGTACCTTTTCAGTATATGTAACAATGTCTGATCAGTTTTAGCCAGCAAATCTGAATTGTATTGTATTGTATTTAACTGAAACACACAATGTCTGATACCTCCCTGATTGATAATTAAATATATATACTGAACTGGAAATTGGAGTTGATTTGGTCTTTTTCTGTAGTCATGGGAAGTGATTTTATCCATGTGTCAGATCAGTGGGACTATATGTTTATCTGATTCTTAAGGAGAGAAAAAAAGGAAAGCTCAGCAAAGGGGGGGTGTGGACTGTCCTTCTCCAAAGGTTCAACTCTTAGGCCTGAATTTCCATGTATTCAAACTAAGATGTATCAATTGATTAATTGAGTGGTAGCTGAATATTTCCCTTCTATAAGCAGTTTCACTTGGTTTTGATCTATCCTTTTTTCTGTGTAATTACTTATGGTTATTTGTAGTTTATAACTTTAATTACCTACGTACAATATATTGGTCTTAAATTTTATCTTTTTAATCTGTTTGTTTATGTTTATGGACAGAATTATGTTTCTGTTTATGGACAGAAGTTCGCAACATTGTTCAGGAGGCGGCAACAAAAAATGTCCCAAAGAAAAAGAAAACCAAGAAGGCAAGATGGCTGTCTGCTGAGACACTGGAAGTAGCCCAAGAAAGAAGGAAAGCAAAAGGCAACAGTGATAGGGGGAGATATGCCCAATTAAATGCAAAATTCCAGAGGTTAGCCAGAAGAGATAAGGAATTATTTTTAAACAAGCAATGTGTGGAAGTGGAAGAAGACAATAGAATAGGAAGGACAAGAGACCTCTTCCAGAAAATTAGAAACATCGGAGGTAAATTCCAGGCAAAAATGGGTATGATCAAAAACAAAGATGGTAAGGACCTAACAGAAGCAGAAGAGATCAAGAAAAGGTGGCAAGAATATACGGAAGATCTGTATAGGAAGGATAATAATATTGGAGATAGCTTTGACGGTGTGGTCAGTGAGTTAGAGCCAGACATCCTGAAGAGTGAGGTTGAATGGGCCTTTAGAAGCATTGCTAATAACAAGGCAGCAGGAGACGACGGTATCCCAGCTGAACCGTTTAAAATCTTGCAAGATGATGCTGTCAAGGTGATGCATGCCATATGCCAGCAAATTTGGAAAACACAAGGATGGCCATCAGATTGGAAATAATCAACTTATATCCCCATACCAAAAAAGGGAAGCACTAAAGAATGTTCAAACTATCGAACAGTGGCACTTATTTCACATGCCAGTAAGGTAATACTCAAGATCTTGCAAGGTAGACTCCAGCAATTCATGGAGCGAGAATTGCCAGATGTACAAGCTGGGTTTAGAAAAGGCAGAGGAACTAGAGACCAAATTGCCAATATCCACTGGATAATGGAGAAAGCCAGGGAGTTTCAGAAAAACATCTATTTCTGTTTTATTGACTATTCTAAAGCCTTTGACTGTGTGGATCATAACAAATTGTGGCAAGTTCTTGGTGGTATGGGGATACCAAGTCATCTTGTCTGCCTCCTGAGGAATCTGTATAACGACCAAGTAGCAACGGTAAGAACAGAGCACGGAACAACGGACTTGTTTAAGATTGGGAAAGGAGTACAGCAGGGCTGTATACTCTCACCCTACCTATTCAACCTGTACGCAGAACACATCATGTGACGTGCTGGGCTTGAGGAATCCAAGGCTTGAGTTAAAATCGCTGGAAGAAACATTAACAATCTCAGATATGCAGATGATACCACTTTGATGGCTGAAAGCGAGGAGGAGTTGAGGAGTCTTATGACGAAGGTGAAAGAAGAAAGTGCAAAAGCTGGGTTGCAGTTAAACCTCAAAAAAACCAAGATTATGGCAACCAGCTTGATTGATAACTGGCAAATAGAGGGAGAAAAAGTGGAGGCAGTGACAGACTTTGTATTTTTAGGCACAAAGATTACTGCAGACGCTGACTGCAGCCAGGAAATCAGAAGACGTCTACTTCTTGGGAGGAGAGCAATGGCAAATTTTGATAAAATAGTTAAGAGCAGAGACATCACACTGACAACAAAGGTCCGCATAGTTAAAGCAATGGTATTCCCTGTAGTAACCTATGGCTGTGAGAGCTGGACCATAAGGAAGGCTGAGCGAAGCAAGATAGATGCTTTTGAACTGTGGTGTTGGAGGAAAATTCTGAGAGTGCCTTGGACTGCAAGAGGATCAAACCAGTCCATACTCCAGGAAATAAAGCCAGACTGTTCACTTGAGGGAATGATATTAAAGGCAAAACTGAAGTACTTTGGCCACATAATGAGAAGACAGGATGTCCTGGAGAAGAAGCTGATGCTAGGGAAAGTGGAAGGCAAAAGAAAGAGGGGCCGACCAAGGACAAGATGGATGGATGATATTCTGGAGGTGACAGACTCGACCTTGGGGGAGCTGGGGATGGTGACGGCCGACAGGAAGCTCTGGCGTGGGCTGGTCCATGAAGTCACGAAGAGTCGGAAGCGACTGAATAAATAAAAACAAACAACAATCTGTTTGTGTTCCTAAGTGAAACTTGACAGTTTTCCTCCCTAGGATGAGTAGAATGATGCTTGAAAATTTCTTGCCGTTCTGATAGAAACCACATATGACTTTGCTATTTGACCATTTACCAAACAAACAAACAAATACAGATGTTTCAGACAGAAAAAAGAAGCCGGTTCTTCCGATGAAAGCCATGAGAAAAGAACAAGAATAATACATCTGAATAAATTAGAAAGAAGGGAACTGTGATGTTAATGCACAGGTAACTAAATCAATGTGTTTAATAATGCAAATGAATGTAATAGGAAAGTAAAAATAGTATTTATTGTACACTGCTATCTAAATATTGACCTGAGCATATGGCTGTGGAAACGCTACCTATTGTCATAACAACTGATTTTATTTTCTATTGCTCTGCTGTGCAATTTGGATTATATGTGCGACTATATAGTGCTCCTGATAGAGAACAGTATAAGGAGGACTAGATCTTTTCCTGGCCCCATGGCTAAGGGTGTGATACTATTTTATTCCCTGGATTTTGTTAAAGATGGGGTTGGGATGAGCTTTCTGTATTTTCTATTCTAAATGCAAAGCCTTTGGGATTTTTCTATTTGATTTATAAGAACCTACTCAAAAATAAATGTCACTGAATTTAGTGTAACCTAGTCATTGGCAACCATCTATTGGAGTGCAGCATGAAGGACTTCAGGGAGGAGGAGGAGGAGGAGGAGGAGGAGGAGGAAGAGGAGGAGGAGGAGGAGGAGGAGGAGGAGGAGGAGGAGGGGGAGGAGGAGGATCAATATTCTTAAAATACTGAATATTCTTCTCTTATACCAGGGGTGGGCAACATCAGGCCCGCAAGCCGTACAAGGCCTATGGGGCTCCCGCCTAAGGCCCGCGGGGCTCCCGCCCGCAAACTCCGCCCCTTCCACACAATTGGCTCCCACCCGCAAACCCCCCCCAATGCTTGTGATTGGCTCCCGCCCACAAACTCTGGCCCCCGGTCTGCGGAAATCCCAGAAACCCCACCCCCCACCCCCGGTCCCCGGTTATAAATATCCAAATGGCCCTTGGCAGAAAAAAGGTTCCCTACCCCTGTCTTATACTGAAATGAATCAAGAGAGAAATAAAGAACAGGAGAGGGAGAAGATGCATTATAGATTCATCCACAGTTTGTTATTTTGCTACTTTATAATGTAAGAAAAACATACATCAAGACTCTCTGAATTCTAAATTACAGATGTTCCATTTGCAATGGGACATAGTGGTTATAGTGTAGACCCTGCAGAGACAAACTTTCAAGTCTCAGCTTGACCGTGGAGTTCACTGGGGACTTTGGACAGTTACTATCTCTCATCTCAACTTATTTCATAAAACAGTTTATCTTGCAAGGTCATTTGTTTAGAGATAAAATGAAATACCCTATGTCTGCCACCTTAAGCTCCTATATATAAATGTGAAGTGACAAATAACACCAATGTTTTCATTAAAAACATTGCTTATGCCAGTAAAACATCAGGACACCAGAAAACTGGACCATGGCCATTCAGCCTGAAAACTCATCACTGCTTGATTGACATCAGCTATGAAAGTCTAAAGGTAAAGGTTCCCCCCACACATTTGTGCAGTCGTGTCTGACTCTAGGGGCCAGTGCTCATCTCCGTTTGTTAGCTGAAGAGCCAGCGTTGTCCGAAGATGCTTCCACGGTCATGTGGCTGGCATGACATGCACAGAACGCTGTTACCTACCCACCGAAGTGGTACCTATTCATCTACTTGCATTTGCATGCTTTCGAATTGCTAGGTTGGCAAGAGCTGGGGCGAGTGCGGGAGCTCACTTCATCACACGGGGCTAGGGATTCGAACCTCTGAACTTGCGATCTTCCAATCGACAAGCCTGGCGTCTTACCCGCTGAGCCACCACGCCCCTACAAAAGACTACAGTATGTATTAGGAAATAAGATTTTATAGACCATGGTCTACTTTATCAGACACATGGAATATTAATTATCCTGAGGTAACCATCTTTGACTGGGATAGGGTAAAGTCAGAGGGAAATAACAGAGTGAATGCACTCCAAGTCCCTTCACGTAAATGTTGACATCTAGTGGGACCTAGGTAGTGCACCTTCTCAGTAGCAGCCCCTGCCCTTTGAAACACCTTTTCCCCTGAGATCTGGTAGGTCTCCTGCTCCCCTGCCCTTCCAAAAAGCCGTGAAGACCTGGGTTTTTGCACAAGCGTTGGGGTAGCATGAGGCTGGAACCCAGCTCTAAAGTTTTTTCTGGATGTGGGAGGATGTGTTGTGTTGGAGGCTCCAAGACATTGTTTTTTGGCTTTTATTGTTTTATTATTGCTTGTGAGCTGTCCAGGGTTATGCTGCATAAGATGGGTGGTTATCCAACTCTTTTCAGTAAAATAAATAAATAAATAAATAAATAAATAAATAAATAAATAAATAAATAAATAAAATACAAACAATTGCAAATGAAATGTTTGCAGGCTAAAAAATACAACTGTAAATATACCACAGTTCAGAGGTTAAAATGTTAATTTTTGTTAATGTAAGATGATGCTATGTTTCTAGTGCATGGTCTAGTATATTTAGATGGCAACTTTTACCTGAGAGTAAATAGCCCTATTCAAGTGTTATGAAAATCAGTAAAACTCACCACACTAACCATGATGAGAGGTTCCCTCCCCAAATTAGGAAGGCAGTTAAAATGCAGCCATCTGCATGTATAGGGGCAAATAGCTAAATTATAGAGGGAGGTCTTTGCATTTACACCTTGAAAGAGAAAAATTTCCCTTAAATTTAAATTAAATAGGAGACCAGGACACAATTACATTGAAGCATACATTGATTTATTGAAGATATGGTACCAGAGGGAATGGACAATGCCTGGAGAGGGGTGGGGTTACCAGCCCTCTTTACTGATATATGCAAATTATCCTTTCCATTGGATTGGTTAGATTACCAATGGTAACCGCCATTGAGTCCCCTTGTGGGGGGAGATGGGCGGTGATATAAATTGAACAATAAATAAATAAAAATAAATAAATTGGTTACATTACAATTGCAATTAATCAGCAACAATATAATAGGTCATTACTATTAATGTAACTGCTAAAATTACCTTTATTGATTGGATTAACTTTTATACATATTATAATATTATAATATTTTAAGTTTTAATATGTATAAAATATTCATTGATTTCAGGCATTTGATTGCCTTTGCTGAGTTTACAGTGTGCCCTATTGAATCATTCCACTAAATTATAAATGTATTTATTAAACATATAACATTTTCATTTGATTAAAATCCCTAGAATTCCTCCATTCAGCCTGTACAGATGCTGGCTTCCTTCAACACAGTCCTGAATCCAGTCCTGAAGATTTGTTCTATCATGGAAATCAAGATATATACAGCTTTAAGTACAAATATTTCTGCAGCGTTTACATCCATGCTGCACACATATAGGCACCTGCCTTTTTTTTTCTAATGTCATAGGCACTCTTGTAATGGGTGAGGCTGCCCACTGCTGCTCATGTGTTGACTATTACTGCATTTGATAATGTCTGAATGGGTTTACTTTTATCATTAACAGAGCGAGGAAGATTTTGAGTAAACATCTATGGATGCCATACCTATATAATGCATCTAACTGAACAAAGCTAAGATACAGTATATGGAACTTTTGTATACACATCATTTGCATATCATCTGTGGTTTTACAAGGGGCCTGCGTACCATATGTCCTCTCCACAACTGCTATTTTTTGTATTCCAAGAGCTGTCAGAAACCAGTTTACATATCATAGATTAATTCTGTAATGATGCTGTACCATCACAGAATTATTTTAATGTCTGAAATGGCCAACATGTACAAATTGCCATCCTATACATTGATATTTTAAAACATTTTTTTTAAAATCAGTCAGTGATCTATTTATATTATGCAATGTCTAGAAAGGATAGCACTCCCACGCATACAACCCAAAGTATGGATCCGGTATGTAGATGACACCTTCGTCATAATAAAAAAGGAACAACTAGAGGAAACACATGAAACCATCAACAACATCTTCAAAGGAATAAAATTCACAAGGGAAGAAGAAAAGAACAACACACTACCCTTCTTGGACATCCTCATCAGTAGAGGAAATGAGGGCATTCTAGAAACACAAGTCTACCGGAAATCTACCCACACTAACTAAGTGCTCCACTACCAAAGCAATAACCCAACCTCCCACAATAGGAGCTGTGTAAGAACACTATTCAGACAAGCACAAACACACTGCAGCAACCCAGAACACCAGAAAAAGGAAACAGACCACTTATATAGCATCTTCCAGCAAAATGGATACCCACGCAACTTTATCAAAAAGTGCCTGACCACTCAACCCACCACAGCAAAACCAGCAGAAGCTATGAAAAGGATTACACTCGAAGAGAATATTGTAAGGATTACACTGCCATACATCAGAAACATCTCAGAAACTACCAGTAGACAACCACATGGCATCACCGTAGCACATAAACCAACCAAAACCCTTCAGAACATCGTAAGTAACCCAAAAGACCCAGTAGCCCAAGAAGAAAAAGCAGGAGTTATTTACAACATACAGTGTAAGGACTGTAGCAGCCACTATGTAGGACAGACCAACAGAAGACTAGCAGAGCGCATCCACGAACACCAACTAGCAGTCTGAAGACACGATGAAAACTCCTTAATCTCACAACACATGGACAGACTCAACCATACTTTCAACTGGGAAACTGTGAGCATCTTAAACCAAGCCAAATCCAAAAATGCTAGAGAATTCCTGGAAGCTTGGCACTCAGACAAAGCAGCCATCAACAGACACATAGAGGTAAACAACATTTACATACCATTCATAAGAGACAATAGAAAAGCCAGAAGACCAGAACACCTCCTTGCCAGCAATCAACACCCAGATAGGCAAAGATTAACACCAAGATTAGCACCAGAGGAGCAATCAAACAACATAATAGACCCTAATCAAGGAACTATTAACTCAGTCAATCAACCAAGCAGCAAACAACAGCCCAACCAAGAAACTACAAAGGAGAGTACAACACCCCCACCAACACAGGCAGGACAAGCCAGGGTATATAAACAGAGAGCAAGTCCCACTCCCTTTTTGCACTGAAGATGTTGCCTAGCCTGGCAATGAAACGTCTGCAAGAAAACAACAAGGCTCAGAGAGCACCAAGGACTCCACAATATTGTGCTTTGTTCTGTTCTTGTGTATTGTGATTATGGCTTACAATTAAAAAAAAAGTTAATCAAAAACTACTGAAAGAATTTTCATATTCCCTTGGCCTCATCCCCAAATTTATAGTTGATAATAGAAGCAGCTGAAACGTTCAGTGGTGTGTCACTGACTGAATGATACATTTGTACGTATTTGACCAAGCTGTAGAGCAGAGGAGAAATACATTAAATGTCTTCCCGTTCTACTAATATAAATGTGAAAAATAAATAAATAAATAAAAGCTTGCTCATATATTTAAGAATCTGTTGTTTCCTCTCTCCCTTTCTCTCTCATTTTTTCAGTACAAGGGAGTGAAGTAGGGGTTCCAAGAACCTGGAAATGCATGCAAAGACAGAAGAAGAGAAGAGAGCTAAAAATGTTCATGATATCTCATTTGGTCCCTTTGCCTAAATGTAGGGAGGGGGGGTGTTGCAGTTCATATTAAATAATATAGCTATCAGAAAGTCAGGCATTGCCTTTTCTTATTTATTTAAAGCTAGATTTTTATTACTCGCTGGAAAATAGTTAAAGAACCTGGCTTTGACCAATATGAAACATTGCCCATAAAAATGCATATAGGTTGTTCTACAATGGCTGATTTCTTTCTCTGATTTCCCTTTACTGGGCACTGAACAAAATTCTTGACAGAACAAAAAGAACTAAAAGAACAAAAAAAAATAGCACTTCGTTTTCTTAGTTCTGTTTAGCTGTTGCAAAGCAATGGATTGGTATAGATAATATGCTGAAAAGTGAGAAACCCTCTATCATCTTTCCCATTGCTATATAACTCCTAACCCCCTGGCATGCTGCCACGGATGATACTGGTTGCAGTTCAATTTCTCTGGAAAGGGCCAGATCAGGAAATCATTCTCTGTAATCTCAGACAAAAGCATTGGCAACTGGATTTGCATTACAGCACAAAACAAAAGGTCTTATGGCACAATATTTCATTACAGTCTTCGCTTTCATGGACTAAATCCACTTTATCTTCTTGTCATGGCAACTTCATAAATTGTAAGCAAATTCACCTAAGTAAACAAAAATCATTGCCCATCCCTTCTTACTTTCTAAGGGAGGGATAAGGAGGAACAGATGATATTTATTACCAGCTAAAAAATTTCAAGCACACGACTGTTGTCGAACTCAGGATTGCTGGCATGAAATTGTCTTAACAGATGGTTAGCAGCTCTTGTCATAGGAAACAGTTCTGAGCATGAACTTAATTGAGTGGTTTAGAACTGAATAAATTAACATCTTAAAGCCTTAGATTGTCTCAGGTGAATTTCCTAAACACATATATTTGCAATTTTTCAAAAAACCTTTCTGTGAAACCAGGAGCATGTGTGTTTGTAATTTCTCCATTTAGAAACTACAAATGCACAAAAGCCCCAATTCCACTTAAAAATGATGTTAAAATTCAACATACACATCCACGCAAAGCAATGTGAGAACCATTCGGCACACACACACCCAAAAAAAAAAAGCACATGATCAAGAGACATCATGAACAAGAGGCAGCATAATAGCTGCTTGTTGCCTCAATTTCCATTTTTAGCTCATCACAGAAATGAGCTTATTTGAATGTCCTCAGTCCTCAAGAGGACCTGTTCAGCCTGCAGCGTTGGCATCAGAGTGGACTTAATGTAACAATGAGGGGCTCAAGTGGGGGGCTGCAGGTAGCCCAGGATGATAAGTTGCCATTTCTGTTTTAGGATAATGTTGCGTTATGGCTGGATACACACAACATTCTTAAATTGGTTGAAGTAATCTTACTCTCACATGGGGGTATGGGGTATGAAGTAATCTTACTCTCACGTGGGGGTAGGGGGTATGAAGTAATCTTACTCTCACGTGGGGGTAGGGGGTATGAAGTAATCTTACTCTCACGTGGGGGTAGGGGGTATGAAGTAATCTTACTCTCACATGGGGGTAGGGGGTATGACATAATCTTACTCTCACGTGGGGGTAGGGGGTATGAAGTAATCTTACTCTCACGTGGGGGTAGGGGGTATGAAGTAATCTTACTCTCACATGGGGGTAGGGGGTATGAAGTAATCTTACTCTCACATGGGGGTAGGGGGTTAAAGGCAGGAGTAGAATCAGTTGGTTTGCTTTTCAGAGGCCTCCTAGTCCCATTTGTATGTTAGCAACTACCTTAGTGTCACCTCCTTCCCTCTCAGAGTTCAAAGAGTTGATAGGTCCTGGGCAGCCTGTAAGACCAGTTAGGAGGCTGGGGTTGTGTGGGTATTGTAAATGGAATTGTCAAAGAAAGTGGGTTGTCACCCAGGTAGTCCTTCCAATTTATCAGATATTCCAATTTGTTCCTCCCGTCTTGGGAATCCAAAATGTGTTCAACCTTTAACTCTTCCTCCATGCTAACTGAGATGGGAGGGGGAGGGGAGATAAAGAAGCATAAGGAATATAGAGAATGGCAAACTGGATTTATTTTTATTGTAGCTTAAGTTACAGGCAAAAGGTAACTGGGTTCCAATCGAAGAGAATAACAGTAACTGGGTTCATCTGCCCTGATTCAGAGAATGGTTCAATACATTTTGCACCCATTGCTTAGAGGAACACATGGAGAAGAAAAACTTACATGCTCCCTATCAGAAATGGAGGGGTCTTCCTAGGGTTAGGACAGCAGTTTTATTTGTAGAAAGCCTTGACAAGATCCAGCTGTTTTTTGAAGAGCTGGTGTGCCGTTTCCTCCTATCTGCACGGTTGAAGCCACTCTTTTGTGGGCAGAAGGGCCATTTTCCACCTGTTCCTTGTTTTGGTAATGGACTGGTCTGGTTTAGGCACTTTGCTTTTAAGCTGATCAGAACTAGCTTCCAAACCATTCTGTAGAAACCATGAGTCTCTGTCTTTAATTGCCTAGTAAGCATGTTGTGTGAACAAAGTCCCTATGGTGAAAAGACTGCCTCTTTATTTAGTAGCTTCACTTTAGATGCTCAGTTATGGATTATGGATTAAGAATGGAGAGCTAATAAAAAATACCTTCTGGCTGTCACCATTTACATTTTTCTGAAGGGCCCTGAGTGGGGGCATAATTTGAAGAGGGGCAAAGCAGTAATAGGTGCTTCAGTTATTAAAGCAGAGTCCTATCAGTTATCTCCATAAATGTTGCTGACTGCATCAAACTCCCTCTGCAGATATCTTGAATATAGGATTTTGTTTTCATTTAGTTTCATAGCCCTTCTCTAATTAGATCATTACATTTAACACTGGCCTTTTTAAAAATAGCAGTTTAATTCTGATCCCAACTACAGTATCTTAGAGTAGCCAGAAGCAACCCTTGATATGGTGTGCAGGACAATCTAAAGCCTTCCTAGAGATATACTTTCTGGACACTTGGAGGTTCCTTTAGCCAAAATATTTCCTATCTTCTGAAAAGCAAAATTATTTGCTTATTGTTCGTTATTATTGTACATTCACGTAGTTGTTCTTCAGACTCCATTCTTAATTTACATTATTTATTCTACAGGAGTTGCTTGATTTTTCAGTAATGTACACTAATGAAAGTCAAGTGAAAGGTTACACTATGCAACACAAACACACAAACCTATATTTTAAAACAGAGTTACTTGTAACCACTTGATCACTATGTATGTATATGTACTACTGTGCACCCAATAAAAAGTAGGAAAAAAGGATTAAGGCCTGCTGATGATTTTTACTCCTGATTCCCATATTGATTTATCTGTTGCTCATTTATGCTCATCTGCCACTATGATATTTAGTTACAAAAATAAATTATTTACATCTTCACTCAGTACATCTGATACAAATAGGAATGTAAAGAGTAGGAAATCAAAATAATATGCTGGCTAGGATTAACCCTGTTTTAGTCATTGGAATAAATAGAATAAAAAATAGAATAAAATACTGAAATAATTACAATAAAATAAAGCCATGAATAGTTAATAAAATCAGTGACTGGCATTGACTATTAAAAACATATCAGTGCAAAATAAACTTCACCAAGGACAATGTAGAAATAATAAGGCTGCCTGACCTCTTTGAAGAGGTTCTACAATAACTTCTACAGCTGTTTTGGTACTAGAAACTTCTTAAATACACATTAGTCTTATCCTAAGAGGTGGGTCATTCAACAGTGCCTCACAAGATTAATGTAACTTTGAGAAGGCTCAAAAGGAAAGGAACAATGTATATGTTTGCATATACATGCAAACTTGTTTCTGCGCACAGGTCTAGTTAAGAGAAGGAAGAAGGTAAGCAAGATTTCCTTTAAAAATGAATGCTTTGCCAAAAGGAAGAGACTGAATAGCAACATAAACTCTAGCAAAGTATGCTGCTCAAAAAAATAAAGGGAACACTGAAATAAGACATCCTAGATCTGAATGAATGAAATATTCGTATTAATTACTTTGTTCATTACATAGTTGAATGTGCTGACAACAAAATCACACAAAAAGCAATGGAAATCAAATGTAAGCAACCTCTGGAGGTCTGGATGTGGAGTTACACTCAAAAATTAAAGTGGAAAAGAACACTACAGGCTGATCCAACGTTGATGTAATGTCCTTAAAACAAGTCAAAATGAGGCTCAGTAGTGTGTGTGGCCTCCACGTGCCTGTATGACCTCCCTACAACGCCTGGGCATGCTCCTGATGAGGTGGCGGATGGTCTCCTGAGGGATCTCCTCCCACACCTGGACTAAAGCATCCCCCAACTCCTGGACAGTCTGTGGTACAACGTGGCGTTGGTGGATGGAGCGAGACATGATGTCCCAGATGTGCTCAATTGGATTCAGGTCTGGGGAACGGGCGGGCCAGTCCATAGCATCAATGCCTTCATCTTGCAGGAACTGCTGGCACACTCCAGCCACATGAGGTCTAGCATTGTCTTGCATTAGGAGGAACCCAGGGCCAACCGCACCAGCATATGGTCTCACAAGGGGTCTGAGGATCTCATCTCGGTACCTAATGGCAGTCAGGCTACCTCTGGCGAGCACATGGAGGGCTGTGCGCCCCCCTAAAGAAATGCCACCCCACACCATTACTGACCCACTGCCAAACAGGTCATGCTGGAGGATGTTGCGGGCAGCAGAACGTTCTCCACGGCGTCTCCAGACCCTGTCACGTCTTTCACATGTGCTCAGTGTGAACCTGCTTTCATCTGTGAAGAGCACAGGGCGCCAGTGGCGAAGTTGCCAATCTTGTGTTCTCTGGCAAATGCCAAACGTCCTGCACGGTGTTGGGCTGTAAGCACAACCCCCACCTGTGGACGTCGGGCCCTCATACCACCCTCATGGAGTCTGTTTCTGACCGTTTGAACAGCCACATGCATATTTGTGGCCCACTGGAGGTCATTTTGCAGCGCTCTGGCAGTGCTCCTCCTGTCCCTCCTTGCACAAAGGCGGAGGTAGCGGTCCTGCTGCTGCGTTGTTGCCCTCCTACGGCCTCCTCCACGTCTCCTGATGTACTGACCTGTCTCCTGGTAGCGCCTCCATGCTCTGGACACTACGCTGACAGACACAGCAAACCTTCTTGCCACAGCTCACATTGATGTGCCATCCTGGATGAGCTGCACTACCTGAGCCACTTGTGTGGGTTGTAGACTCCGTCTCATGCTACCACTAGAGTGGAAGCACCGCCAGCATTCAAAAGTGACCAAACCATCAGCCAGAAAGCATAGGAACTGAGAAGTGGTCTGTGGTCACCACCTGCAGATCCGCTCCTTTATTGGGGATGTCTTGCTAACTGCCTATGCTTTCCGCCTGTTGTCTATTCCATGTGCACAACAGCATGTGAAATTGATTGTCAATCAGTGCTGCTACCTAAGTGGACAGTCTGATTTCACAGAAGTGTGATTGACTTGGACTTACATTGTGTTGTTTCAGTGTTCCCTTTATTTTTTTGAGCAGTGTATATCAAGGAAATAATGAAAAGAATAAGACTTGAGAAGCACAAAGACAAATAACAAAAAAAAAACTTTAAATGTATTTGGAACAGGAAACCTACTAGGGAGGACATTGGGCCATTGGACAATGGGAGCATTAAAAATATGCAAAAAGAGGAAATGCTGGATTTTTTTTTAGGAGGGAGATCAGATGAATTGAGAAAAATAGTTACTAAAACATAATAAACAATGAGGTGAAATCTGTAGCTTGAATCATGTCAACTGGATTTCTATTTTCTCAGTGGAAACGTTTCCACTGAGAAAATAGAAATCCAGTTGACATGATTCAAGCTACAGACAATTCCACCTGGATGTCTGAGAACCTTCATAGACAAATGAGGTGAAATTATAAGTGAAATTGACACTAAAAATAAATCATCCCTGGAGACAGATGGTATTGGCCCAAGAGTTCTTAAATGAATTAAATATAAAATTGCTGATCCTTTAACAAAAATATACGGTTTCTCTTTAACAGCAGTTCTTTTCTTGTCCTTGGGAATAGATGCCAATCTCTCCCCACTTTTTAAGAAGGGATCAAAAGTTGATAAAGGAAACTAGGGGTGCCCAAAAGAGGGTGTCAAAAAAGTCAAAATAGTGACAATGACCATGTGATCAAAGCCCCACACCCCTATGTTCATGTAGTTTTATTTACAGAAACACCAGCTCCTTTCTTCTCCTTCTTTCTATTTTTTCCCTCTTTTCTTTTTGTAATTTAGCCTGATGAAGTGTTCTGCAGAATATGAAAGCTCAGATTTTTGTTTTTAGCATTACAAGTATATCCCAAATCTTCCCAAGTTCTGGGTGTTTATTTATTCCTCAGAAAGGCTTGGTCAAGTTGAAAAACTAAGGGCAGTAGCCCCATTAGTCTTTTGCAGCAAAATCAACAAAGAACATTGTAACAAGTACTACATTCGTTTTAGCATAAGTTTTCATAGAGCACAGTCCTCTTGATCAGATGCATGAAATATACTTCATGGAGACTTTGATCCACTCCTGTGAGAAATGGTTGTAGGATCAACACCTCTCAAAGAAACATGGGAATCAATATCTCAGGCATACATTGGGTTACACTTTAGAAGAACTCCACATTATCATCTATATCAGCAAAGATCAGAGAAAACTATCTAAAAGGGATTCATAGATGGTATTATACCCCCATACAAGTTGCTAAAATTACTGGGAGAGACCCAAATAAATGTTGGAAATATGGTAAAGGAAAAGGCAACTAATAGATGTATGATGGTCCTGTGTGGTTGTACAAAGATTCTGGACAGAAGTGATTAGAGAGATTAACAGCATGGATATCATAAAATTTAGTTACGGTCCCAAGATATGTTTGCTGTCATTTTTTAGTGAGAGAACTCAAAGAAATGAAAACATAACTCTTCAATTCATGATGGTGATGGGGTATATGCTGGCTTAAAGGGGAAAAACCGAGGCTTGAGAATAAACAGACAAGAATGCAGCTTGTTAGGGCCAACAGTGTTTACTGTTTAGCATAGGGCAATAATGCAGATACAATCACATTATCACAACAATGAAAAAGATGAATATACAGGATACATCATTGTAAAAGGAAAAACAAAACAAACTTATAAGCAGAGTTCCGTGTATTGATCCCAGGGCCAGAGTTCCTGCCATGGCCTATACCCAAAGCCAGGCATAGCTCACTCTGCCCAGTCCACAGGAAGTGAACACGTGAAGAACTACATGGCTAAGAGACACTAGAAATCAAGAAGACATAGAACACCATTTTGCATGGTTGTATATTCAGTTCTTCTAGCATTCTGATTGGCTGGAAGTTAGCTGTTACACACACTAGGCCTCAAAGCATTAGGCCTAAAGCACATAGCATGACCTGCTATTGGTTAGCAGTGCTGCATCTACGCACTGAGTTCCCCCCTTTCTTGCTCAGGGGGGGCCTGAGCAAGTCTTCCCATGGAAGGATATCAGGAGACCTTGTTCCCATGCAATTTAGTCAAAACAATACACACGTGACCATTGCTATCTTGCACCTGCACTTCATGTCACCATGAGAAGCTTGTGCTTTGTACAGAGATAATTTGCCAGGGCAACACAAGAACTCTAACAGATGGTTGCTGCAAGGTTGGCTATAGCACAATACTGGAAAAATTCAGAGCCTCCATCATTAGATCTCTGGTATGTAAAATTATGGAAGATTGTTATTATGGAAAAATTGACATATAAAAGTTGGGAGATGTTGGGATATACTAGAAAAGTTACCTTTGATTCAATTTGAGAAAGATTTATTATTTTTGCAAAACATAATAGACCAAATTCTTCTTTTTATTTACCCCAGTATATACAAAATTATTGTTGGAGTCTTGATTTATTCTTAGATCTTTTTAATAAGTTTGTTAATTCTGCTGTGATAGTTTTAAATTATAACTACTGTCTTTTACTCTCTATTATTGTTTTTACTGTATATTTTATTATCTATTGCCAAGTCATACAGTATATCCCCCTGTATCTGTGGTTTGATTTGTTTTCTAAACAAAATAAAATAATTTTAAAATGGAGACTCTGATCCACAGAAATCTGGTACAATTCTTAGGAGATCTTTGATTTGCTCATTGTTAGAGGGAACAGTGTGTTCTATCCAGGAGAACAACTGGCAAAGCCCATTTTGAAATGACATGGACAAAAGTCCTTTCATACGGTACTCATTTGAAGGGATCTCATGTAGCACTTCTGTTAAGAATTATCACATAATGATCAGGGAGGCAATCCCCACTTCTCATTAACAGAGGTAGAAATGTCTACACTAACCAAACGGATATCAGGGCAACCTGATGAGCCAGAGCCAGTCAAGATTTTTGAAACAGATATGCACATAAGCAGTGATCTAAAGAACCCTACATCCTCTGCAAATCTGTTGTAGGGATGATTGGACTGCTTCCAAATCTTATATTGATTTTTAAAAGACTAATTCATAACCCAATTTTATGAGCAGATACAAGTAAAAGAAAGATGGGTTGAAAGTAGATGTTTTTCATGTAGGAAGCATTATTACAATGCTGTTTGATAATAGATCATAAGGATACTTAGGATACACCCACTGAAAGCAATGCAACCTGTTAGTTACAACTAACCTGAGTCTCCAGTGACTAAAACTAGACCCTGGTTTAAGATGTACATTTAAAGATTTGGCTATATACTCTTGGCATTTAATCACATGTGTGTGCGTGTTTGTATACACACATACACACACACAGTATATATCTTATTAGACTGGTTTGTAACCAAATTTAATTGCCCCCAGGGTAAAAGTCTGACCAAAGGTAAAGGTAAAGGTTTTCCCCTGCACAGTCGTGTCCGACTCTAGGGGCCGGTGCTCATCTCCGTTTCTTAGCCTAAGAGCCAGCGCTGTCCAAAGATGCTTCCACGGTCATGTGGCCGGCATGTACCACGCAGAACGCTGTTACCATCCCACCGAAGTGGTTCTTATTTATCTACTTGCATTTGCATGCTTTCGAATTGCTAGGTTGGCAAGAGCTGGGGCGAGTGAGGGAGCTCTCTCTGTTACGTGGGGCTAGCGTCTCGAACCACCGACCTTCCGATCGACAAGCCTGGCGTCTTAACCACTGAGCCATCGTGCCCCATATAAAAGTCTGACTACCCTTGCTATAATGTACAGAGTAAATCTATTCTGAGACTACAGTGAAAATTACTATTTACATAAAGTAATTGCATTGATGTAATTGAAATTCATATTGTATTATAAAAAGAAAAGCAAATTTCAGGCTCCATTAATTTATACTAGTTCAGAAGTTCTAATGCAGAAGAAATCATTACAAATGGAGCATGGGATTTCAAAATCAAATGAAGGAAGTAAGAAAGCTCTCAATCAAGATAATAAGCAAACAGTGATTCTAAAGAAGATTCATAATGAAGCAAAAGAAAGACTCACTAAAATGTTGAGCTCTGACACTGTTAATTATTCTTATCAAAATATAAAATCATACATTTAAACAGCTGAGCGTGGAAATACATATTCTGCCAGTTATAGAGACACATACTAAAATAACCTCCTGCATAAGTTTTAAAATAATACATAATATGAAATGAATGTATTTATTCAGTGGAAAAGAACTGCTTGGAAAAAGAAGCCAATGTTCGTTAAATAAGAGGATATCTGGTGTTTGGAGGAAACACTTTTCAAAGCAGCACCAAAAGAAAGATATTGTAAGAGATCACAAATCTATTGCAATTTTTTTAAAAAAATAAGGCGTCTTACAGAGGACTGTCTGCCTTGAAAGAAGTTTAAGCTATCTATATCAGTGGGTAGATGGATAAACTTGCTACCTTGGCATGTCTCTTTAGAAGCGCTCACATAGATCGGAGAAGGATTGCAATGGGTTTTGAGTAGTATGTTTCTTACCTACATGGAGGGAGAGTAAAGTAGACAAAGTGAATGTGGCACGTTGATTATAGCCTTCATTTTATAAGTTTTTTTCCGCTGATAATACACTTGTATTCAAAGTACTTCTTAGAAAATTATCTAGTTATAAGTGATGCAAGAATAGGGAACTTCTGATCCTCCAGATGCTCTACACTGTATCCAACTAGCATGATGAAATTTAGGGGTAATACAAATTGTAGCCAATTCTATACAATTATTGCCCATGCTATTCCCTGTAGATTGGGAAACAGGGAAGGAATGAAGCTTAAAATTATTCTAATGAGCTAGTTTAGTTAATTTAACTAGGGACTGGGCCAACTAATTCCACATGCATTTCTGGGGCAGAAATTAAATGTACATTTAACTACTTGGGGAACTGATCCAATTGCTCATTAATATATACACATAGAGACTCTCTGGGCTTTTTTCCACAAGATTAATCCATTTCCTATGAAGAGACATATCTACAAGAGTTACTTGCACCGGCATAGAGAATGTGAGGAGATAATAAGAGAATTCACCAATTCCACCCAAAAGCTAGCTGACCTCACAGATAAATAAATGAAATTTCTCATTCTTACCAAATGGACCCACATAAAATACATCAAGAGTGGGGTTTTTTTTAAAAAAAAATTGAAGGCTTAAAGTTCCTCCTTCAAGGTTCAGCTTTGTGAAGCCAGGATCTGGGCTCATTTCAAATACCCAGGGAAAGCTCATCTTGAGCAGAGGAAGGTGAAGATGTTCTAAGTAAGAATATGACTTGCAAAAGAAAACATCTGGTCATACATGATGGCTGGATGTAAGCTCTGCATAATTTAAAAATAATTTCATATTTAAGGAAATGGCAGGAATGCTATAAAAAGGTAAAGGTAACCCCCGCACATTTGTGCAGTCGTGTCCGACTCTAGGGGCCAGTGGTCATCTCCGTTTGTTAGCCAAAGAGCCAGCGTTGTCTGAAGACGCTTCCACGGTCATGTGGCTGCATGACACGCGCGGAACGCTGTTACCTACCCACCGAAGTGGTACCTATTCATCTACTTGCATTTGCATGCTTTCGAATTGCTAGGTTGGCAAGAGCTGGAGCTAGTGCGGGAGCTCACTCCGCATGCAGGGCTAGGGATTCGAACCTCCGAACTTGCGATGGACAAGCCTGGCGTCTTACCCACTGAGCCACCACGCCCTATACATGAGGGATAACTGATGAGACTAAGCTGCAGAGGATGAGATATAAATGGCAGGGGAAAACTAGACCAAGATCTATGGCAGAAGATTAAGAGGTACAGTAGATACTGTATTTCATTAGCATAACTCCAGAAGGCAAGAGCTATTCTCCAAATATCTTGAAAAGTAAAACAATTGAGGAAGTTTTAATAAGGTGGGAAATGTTGTTGTTGTTTATTCGTTCAGTCACTTCCGACTCTTCGTGACTTCATGGACCAGCCCATTCCAGAGCTTCCTGTCGGCCATCGCCATCCCCAGCTCCCTCACAGTCGAGTCCGTCACCTCCAGAATGTCATCCATCCATCTTGCCCTTGGTCGGCCCCTCTTCCTTTTGCCTTCCACTTTCCCCAGCATCAGCATCTTCTCCAGGGTGTCCTGTCTTCGCATTATGTTGCCAAAGTACTTCAGTTTTGCCTTTAATATCATTCCCTCAAGTGAGCAGTCTGGTTTTATTTCCTGGAGTATGGACTGGTTTGATCTTCTTGCAGTCCAAGGCACTCTCAGAATTTTCCTCCAACACCACAGTTCAAAAGCATCTCTCTTCCTTCGCTCAGCCTTCCTTATGGTCCAGCTCTCGCAGCCATAGGTTACTACACGGAATACCATTGCTTTAACTATGCGGACCTTTGTTGTCAGTGCGATGTCTCTGCTCTTAACTATTTTATCAAGATTTGTCATTTCTCTCCTCCCAAGAAGTACACGTCTTGTGATTTCCTGGCTGCAGTCAGCATCTGCAGTGATCTTTGCGCCTAGAAATACAAAGTCTGTCACTGCCTCCACTTTTTCTCCCTCTATTTGCCAGTTATTAATCAAGCTGGTTGCCATAATTTTTTTGAGGTTTAACTGCAACCCAGCTTTTGCACTTTCTTCTTTCACCTTCGTCATAAGGCTCCTCAGCTCCTCCTCTAAGGTGGGAAATGAGTACATTGAAATTGTTCAATGATTGATAAATGCTCTCTTGGCTCTAGTCAATCAAGGATACATTAGCTCTTAAGTATCCTGTAGACATTAAATGAATTATTGACAATTAAACAACTTTTTTTTACAGATTTACTACCAGAAAATTATAATTTGTGTTTAGGAATAATTGCATTTATGTGGGATCTTCAAGGAAGACACTCTATGATGTGAAGAATTCCAATTTTCATGATAAAACATCAGGATCAGCATTGTTAATAGAACTCAATAATGGTATTAATTTAGGCAGAAATTGACAAAGGAGATTAATTTTTTTGTGAACACAGTTATCATGCAACTGACAAGAACTCCCCAAATATCCTGGAAAGTTAGAGCAATCAGGCAGCTCATCGAAGTCTGGTAAAGAAACTCCTGAATTACTGCATGTACTTGGGAAAGAAATCTTGTAATTTCTTTCAGAAAATAGCTTAAGGCTTTTTATAGGTAAAATAATTAAAGTGTTCCTTTACTGCTCATAGAATAGCTTGGGAGGGGAAGAGGGAAATCACCTGCTATTTTTATATTCTTCCTGGATGCAAAAATATTTGCAAATTGCAGTGTTTATAGCAGAAGGAAGGAGTAAAAGTTGAGCATCTGCACATGCTAATAGGACTCACTCATGGGAGCATTTTGCTGTCATTTGTACCCACCTTAATATCCTTCCCTCTGCCATAACTTACTTCTAAATTAGTACTGGAAAATCATGTAATCCATAAAGTGAGATGGGGATGAGGCAAGGCTATGATCTGGGAAAGAAAGAAAATAAAGAACTACTGTATAAAGAAGAGCTAATCAAACCATTAAAATGTAGCTATTCCAGAGGGGGTTGGAAGCACGTCTGTTATGTGTGGTGAGTATTGTGTTATTCCTCTGACACTAGGGTTCTAATTGTAGTGTAATATTAATATGGTTGTTCATTTGTTTTCATCTTCTTATTGCAGGGGGGGAATGTGAGCCATTCAGACTCCCTCTGGATTGGAGTGGCATATAGGCCTTGTAATAAAATCATCCCTCAGGGTCCACCCGTAACATTTTGCTATCTGAAATAACAGAGGAGGTGGTTTCTTCCCAGGATTCTACATAGAGAAGCCAGCTAGAACGGCAGCCAAATCTTATTCCAATATAGGCTACTCTGGGACTGTGTTGGCCACAATAGCTGAGGCAAAGCCCCAGATTAGTAGGTCTAAGGCAATTGCGTATACTGTAGTCTCCTGCCAAAGGAAGCATCCACAGAACTCAGGAGACCATCTGGGAGGCAACACTGTTCTCCTGTCTAAGGGTCGAAACATACAGTACAGTATTTCAACTTCTCCTTCTGGTCTCAGCTGAAAATGGGTAAAGTCTTCTTAAGTACTGAGGTCTCTCTCTCCCATCCTTTCTCAGCTACTGGAGAATGCTGATTACTGCCAGGCTGATTTGTAAACAGCTGGCTGCTGCCTTAACAAAGTTATTTCCCTCTCCAAGATACTTCTCACTACATTCAAGCCTCCCGGAAGGAGAGAAAGCACTTGAATCACTGTGATAGATTGGCAATCTAGCTCACAGCCTTCTCAGCTAGCCTTTTTTGTGTCTCCTGCTACAGCAATGCTGCCAGGTCATTTGTCTACAGGTCTAGTCTCCTGGGTCTCATCGAAAAATTTCATTGCAGCTGATATACAGAATGTGCACTGATTAAACCCTAGCACAAAGTCAGGAAGAGGGCTATCGTGGCATCTTTAGGTGGAGCTTCTTCCAAGGAGGATGAAAAAGAACAGAGGCCAGGTAAGGAGCTTGATGAATCTGGTCCCGTGGTGCCAGGGCCTAGGACTGACATCTTGGAGGAACCATCTTCTACTGCCCCAGCTCTCCAGACATGAAAAAGAGAGAACAGTTCAAAGTCCATGAGAGAGCTGTCACCATTCCGTTGAGATTCAAAGGACAGAGAATGAAGAAAGGCCAGATTATTTAAAAGAGCATTTTATGAGCAATGAACTACTCAAGAGTATATTGTTTTCCTCAAGTAACTCAGTTTCTGCAATCAGCTCTGATCAGCAACAGCTATACTGAACAGCTAGGTCCTATAAATAGCAACACCTTTTGGAGGAAGAGAACTCTACTCAACTCAATCATTCAATTGCTGTATTTCAATATATATTCAGGGTGTACCAAAAGTGAGGCCCCAAAGGTCAATCACAATATGTTTTATTAATCTTTTTCTCGGAGAAAATGTTTCTGTACTTAGGAATGTTCCAAGGTCATGCATCAAATGAGTAAGGAAGTGCTTAAAAGAAAATGGCAACCAATTTGAATATTTAATGTAATTTATATAATAAATTGTCCACGGGGCCTGACTTTGCCTATGGGGCCTGACTTTTGGTGCACCCTGCCTATATGACCCTTCCATCTACACACAGCAATAAATTACATTCCCATCTGAATTGGTCATAAGGTGGTGGGCAATCAAAATAAGCAAGAAAAACCGTGATCGTCTGCTGTTTTGGTCTTTGCTGCCTTGCTATTTCAGGGAACAAGAGCAGCAAGGGAGTTCTAGTCCCGATGGTTTTGGAGGGGAAACGCAGCCCTAGACAAATGGTGAGAAATAGCCATCTAGGCACTTAATTGCTGGTTTCCAAGCAGCCTCCTTCTCCTGGGCACAAGTTGATTAGCCTGATTGAACTGACACATTTTGATATGCAAGGCATACATTCCTACAGTGGCAGGAGTCTACTAATTGGCTTGCAAGGTCCTTCTGGAGTAGCAAGATTGGCTTCTCAGGTAGATTAGGAAGTAGTGTCACCTTTTAATAACCTCCTGTATGCTAAAAATAAACAGCCGATTCAAGGCATAGCTGGATGCATGAAAATGTAACCAATTAGAATGTCAGTCAGAGCTTTGTTTATCAGAGTGATTTAAACACACCCAATGCAGTCCTGCCACTGAGGCAGCCACATATAAGCATTTCTATCTGCCTTTTTTCTGAGAGCAAGGAGGCATATGTGAGACGTGGTGGGGCAGAATGACTTACAAAGTCACCCAGTGAGCTCTGTGGTTGAATTAAGTCTTGAACCTGGGCCTCCCCAGTCCAGGTCTAATACTTTAACCCCTAGCTAGCTAGCTAGCTAGCTAGCTAGCTAGCAATGTGTTGCTCAATTGAATAGTCCTTTCCCTTTCGGTGTCAAGTTTCCCTATTTTTCCCCCTGTATATGAACCATGAGTAGTCAACACCCTCAACGCAAACCTTGGCTTGGGACAATGGCATTTGAAAGGAATTGCTCACATACAAACCTGCCCACGGATTAAAATTTCTATTGAAATGTTCCTCTGGCACCCCCCTGCCTTCGGAAGTTAGGAGAGTAGTACTGTAACTCCAGTCACAGAGCAACTTGGCTTTCCCTTCTTAAGGATATTTGCATGGTGCCTATATCACAAAAATGTGGGTATTATTAAGAAACTGGTGTTCTTGGGTGGCATTTTTAGTGCATTTATCATTTCTGCTGCTTTTTTCCCTGTTTTGGTCATGACTTTATCATTACCTATAGTATTTTATGTGTTGTATGTTTACCGGATCTTCTACTTACCCAAAGATGAGTCACATTTAAAATAAAGCTGGTTGGAGGTTTTGTTTTGTTTTTTTGCAGTTATTGCATGTATGAATCAAGCTGGGAGTAGCTATAATACATCACAAGCCTTTGTAGATACAACTGATAACTTCCTTTTTTTAGATGGATTAATGAAACTGCAGGCAGCTAATTTTTAAACCGTGATGAGTACCTTTCTTCTTTTAGTTTTAAACTTGACATTATCCATTGCCTTGAGCTAGTATGTGAGCAAGCAAGGTTGAAATCTATTAATAAATATTGAAAATTGCATGGGGATGAACAAGCAGCATGTGACAATGTTTTTTTTTTACCCTTGTGTTTTCAGGCAGAACAATTCTCTGCTTTTTTTTTATCACTTTGGGTCATAAATATGGAAATGAAAGCACCAAAATTCAACAAAAGCCCTGTCAGACCAGACTGAAGGCTAACTTGTCCAATCCTCTCCTACTCTTTGTTCCAAATAAGTGGTATTCAGAGACATGCTGCCTCTGATGCTTTATTCTGCTGGTGGTATAGCTATTGTCTCTTGGAGTCACTGATAGCATTATTCTCCAAGGTCCATCACATGGCAATTAGGATTTCTTTGTAGATAACCTCACAATATCAGGATCATAATGCAAATGTAAATTCATTCAATCTGGTAAGATTATTTTAAGGTCTGTATATTTTCTACAATTGATGTGCAGTTTATTTTATTAATACTTTAGTGCTGGTAAGCAAACAGACCAGGTATTATGGATAAACACTTTAATCAGCAGTTGATTGCAAAACAGTGGAAAGGAACATAATTATCATCGCAACAATTTCAAAGACGTGATTATAATGCGTATTATCTTACAAATGATGGCTCCAAATGGTCAGTGGCTTCACCCCTAAATACTCCAAAATAGATTTGTGCTACTGTTCAAGTATCCTCACTGCTGCATGCATATTATAACAATGATTCCTCCTGAGCAAGCAGCATTCCCTCCAGCTAATGCGTATCTGCCAACACCTCACTTCATCCTTGCCTTGCTGTGTTTTTTTGCAATGTAGAAAAAAGACAAAGCCAGTCATAAAATCCAGGGCAAGAACATTGTGACCATAATTCACATAAATTGGAAATGGGGAAAACCACAGAGTCAGGTGTTGGGAGATTAGTCAGAGTTCCCACCAGTGGAAAAACAGCCTGCCCCCCAGGTCCATCAACCACCAGTGTCTCAAGTCACAAAACAGAAATTTTGTCATTTGAGCTGTACTCCGGCTGAGCCAAAAGAAAATTAGTTTGGCCACTTAAGAAATGTGAGGCTGTATGAATACTGAGGCACAGCACTAATCTGGGAATATTACCAAAGCCCCACATGGCAGGACTCAAAATTTTTTTAGATGTAAATCAATAAAGAGGCTCAAAACTATTCACAATGCCTATCATGAAGCCCCCTTTCTAAAGAAAAAGAAAGATTTGATTTCATTAAAAAAATGCTATGTCCATTTCCATTTTTTCTTTGCTAGGGAAAATTGTTGAGATCCAATATACAGTTCACAAATTTTTCTACAGGCTAAGGATTTCTACACATGCCCCCATGAAATGAATCAGTGTTAAGTTTCCCAATTCACTTATATTTTGCTCATGAAAGAGCTTAGTAAGTAAAACCGTTGACAATAGGTCAGAGTATATAGAATTCAGCACACCGTGAGTCAAAGAGTAAGCTGAATATAGAAAAAAGGAGGAAAGGGCCAGAGGATGTTATTTTTCTGCTTACACGGTAAATCTAGAAGTAATTCCAAGGCACTAACAAGAAACTTCATGGTCAAATTAAAAGAAGTATGTTCATTTCTTACAGGGCAGAACAGGACAAAATTGTCAAAAGCCAAAGATCTTGTCAATAGTATTTATAATATTTGGTGTCCTCACTGTTAGCAAAGAATGTTGCACATGACATGGTTTTGACGAAGGCTGGTAACATAGTGTATTTTTTCTATCTTACCAAAAAATGTTATGTAAAGGTCTTAATTGTCTAAAGCCAAGATGGGCTATGAACCTATCTGATAACAACCATGGTATATGAAAGATTGTAACTTGGAAAGTTAGAAATGAAGAAAGTTATGCTGTGTGTCTGTGAAAATACAATACAGGAGAGGGATGTAATAATTTGAAAGAAAGCGACCTGATTTTTGCGGTGGAGTTGATAAATACATACATGTAAGTGAAGTGTAGATTTAATGATGAATGAAACGACTAACATGTATGTCCAGAAAGTGTGAATGATGTCATCTAGGTGTTTATGGGTGCATATAAAATTATGATTCCATATATAGATAGGTGACAACTGCATGTTACATTCTAGTGATTTCAGATAATGGGAGAACCAGGAATGAATTTTAGGAAAAATTGTACAGTGTTTTGGATGAATGTGATCCATGGGGAAATTATTCTGCTAGATAAATGGGTGAATGGATTGGTGGTAATGAAACAAGAGAGAACAGAAGAACAGAAAAGTGAGTGGGCTGCTCAAAGACATCAGGATGAATGAGAGTGGTGACTGATGAACATCTTCTTTGCAAAAACTTGGTTTGTTTGAATATGTAGTTTAAGCCTAAATTTATTCATATGTACACATGGAAAAGAAATGAATCAAAAAGTATGATTGATTTCACTATTTATGATGAAAGATTGAGATTGTGGCAAAAATGGACATGGAAGAAAAGGAAATAAGTGAAAAGCAAAGTGAAAGTAGATTGGTTGCAGAAAGCGGAAGTACATCCTGTACTAAAAATTATTAGAAGACAGATTAATCTCTCAATAGAGTGAATAGAAAGTGGACCTAAGAAAAGAGATGGTGGAAACAACAGGACAGAGTGAAAAGAATTATGTTATGAATGTTCTGTGGCTTGAATCATGTCAACTGGATTTCTATTTTCTTAGTGGAAACGTTTCACTCCTTATCCAAGGAGCTTCTTCAGTCTGAGTAAAGTTAGTAAGGGAATCCTTAAATATGTTTCTAGGCTGGCTGTGTGACCTTGCACCTGGGGCTAGGTCATGGTTATTTTTGAGATGTTTGTTTCTAAGTCCCTTTATCATCTAAAGGAGGATCGTTAAGATTACCCTGCTGCTGTTGAGCTTGTGAAATGGTCTTAATCTTCCTAGGCACAGAAGACAAAGCAGGAAGGAAGATAGGGGAAAGGTTATGCCTGAGGCCCCCACCTCTATTCAAGGAAGGATTTTCCAAGTTGGCATGAATGGATTCCTTGACCCCTCTCTCAAACCACCTATCTTCTCTGTCTAAAATGTGAACATTAATGTCCTCAAATGAGTGTCCTTTTTCCTTGAGATGAAGATAAACTGCTGACTCTGGTCCTGTGGTGTTACTTCTCCTGTGTTGGGCCATCCTCCTGTACAAAGGTTGTTTGGTTTCTCCAATGTAGAGTTCAGAGCACTCCTCACTGCACTGGATTGCATACACTACATTGCTTTCCTTGTGTTTTGGAGTTTGATCTTTGGGGTGTACAAGCCTCTGTCTCAGTGTGTTGGTGGGTTTGAAATATACAGGTATGTGGTGTTTGCCAAATATCCGTTTGATCTTTTCAGACACGCCAGCCATGTAAGGAATGATCAGGTTCTTCCGTTTACTCTGAGTCTCAGCCCTATCTGTCGCTGTTTTAGGTCTGGTAGACTTAGATTTGGTGAAGGCCCAATTTGGATATCCACAGGCCTGCAGAGCTGTTCTCAGATGCTGCTTTTCATTCTTTTTGGAATCCATGGAGGTGGGGATGGTTTCTGCTCTGTGTGACAATGTCCTGATGACTCCTAGTTTGTGCTGCAGTGGATGGTGGGAGTCAAACATCAGGTATTGATCTGTGTGTGTGGGTTTCCTGTAGATCCCTATTTCTAGCTTGCCACCGGTCCCAATGAGGACTTCACAGTCTAGGAATGCCAGTCTGTTGTCCTTGGTGTCTTCTCTGGTGAAGCTAATGTTGGCATCTATAGTGTTTATATGGTCCGTGAAGGCCTGTACTTCCTGGGCCTTGATTTTGACCCAGGTGTCATCCACATACCTAAACCAGTGGGTGGGCACCGTTCCCTGGAATGTGTTGAGTGCTTTCTTCTCCACTTCTTCCATGTATAAATTGGCCACAATGGGTGACACAGGAGAACCCATGGCACAGCCGTGCTTTTGTCTGTAAAAGTCACCTCTGTATGTGAAATAAGTGGTGTTAAGACACAGGTCCAGAAGATGGCAGATCTGGTTTGGGTTGAGATGGCTTCTCCTTTCCAGGGTGCTGTCCTCTTCTAGTCTCTTCCTGACAGCGGATAGAGCATGAGTGGTGGGGATGCTGGTGAAAAGGGAGGACACATCAAAGGAGACCATAGTTTCATCTGTATCCAGTTTCAGGATCTTTGCTTTGGAAACAAATTCTTCCGAATTATGGATGTGGTGTTCAGAGTGTCCAACTAGAGGTGCTAGTATGGTAGAGAGGTGTTTGGCAATGTTGTATGTTACCGAATTGATGCTGCTGACTATGGGTCGGAGGGGTGTTCCTTCCTTGTGGATCTTAGGAAGTCCGTAGATGCAGGGGATGGCTTCTCCAGGATACAGACGGTGGTAGGTAATTCATAGACATATGTTATGAATGGCAACAGAGTGCCTGAGAACTATATGGGAAGCTAATGGAAAGTATGAAAAGAATGCTTTGTGGAATGAAGAAGTGGATGAGAAGGAAATGCACATAAGACAATGAAATGAGAATGAGAGAAGGATAGTTTAAAATGTGCATAGGAAGAAAATAATAGCTGCAGAGATTATAAACAAACAATATAAACAAATATAAACAAAAAAGGCTAGGTACTATTAAGATTTAAAAGACAGAGAAAATGCAGAGGTATTTTGATGGAATTAAAGAATTGTTTTGGAAGTTAGTGGAAAAGGCTAAACCAGGAAACCCCAACAGAGTGAAAGAAATTAAAAACAGAAATCTTGAAATGATTTGGAAAGAAACTGAAATAAGGGAAAGTTGGAAGGGATATTTTAGAGATCAGTATGGAAATAATAAAGGGGCGTTGTGGCTCAGCAGGTAAGACGCCAGGCTTGTCAATCGGAAGATCGCAAGTTCGGAGGTTCGAATCCCTAGCCCTGCGTGCGGAGTGAGCTCCCGCACTAGCTCCAGCTCTTGCCAACCTAGCAATACGAAAGCATGCAAATGCAAGTAGATTAATAGGTACCACTTCGGTGGGAAGGTAACAGCGTTCCGCGTGCGTCATGTGGCCGCATGACCGCGGAAGCGTCTTCGGACAACACTGGCTCTTCGGCTAACAAACGGAGATGAGCACTGGCCCCTAGAGTCAGACACAACTGCACAAATGTGCAGGGGGTACCTTTACCTTTACCTTTACCTTTACCTTTACCTTTACCTTTACCTTTACCTTTACCTTTACCTTTACCTTTACCTTTACCTTTACCTTTACCTTTACCTTTATGGAAATAATAGTGATATGTTTGAGAATGGAATTGAAATGAATGCTGTGAATGCTAGTGCCTAAGGAAAATTTGATGAAAACAATGTCATAAATGCTGTGAGAAAAGTGGAAACTGGTAAGGCTGCAGGAGTAGATGGCATAACTGTAGAAATGTTAAAATATGGTTTGGGGTTGATTATGGAGTAGCTGTGCCTCTTGTTTAATGAGTTTGTGAAGTCTGCATCTTTGCTTGTTGTTTGGAAGAACACTGTTATTTTTCCCCATGCAAAACTGAGTGCAAAAACTATGTGTAGATAATTCATTAACCTTGCTAGGAAAGGTGTCTGGGAGAATTCTGATTGAAAGAATACAAGAAGTGACAATAAACAAAAATTTGGGAAGTTCGGTGTGCCTTTCTGTTGAGCAGGGAGTGGGCAGCCCAGATTTGTGTTCTTCAGAAGACCACTGAGAAACATATCACTGTAGGAAATAACATTTATTGTACATTTGTTGATTTAGAGTTTGGGCTAAATATGGAATTGAAGATGGGTGCTAAATGCAGTAAGAGTAATAATAAAAATATAATTCTCTATCTCTATCTATCATCTATCTATCTATCTATCTATCTATCTATCTATCTATCTATCTATCTATCTATCTATCTATCTAATTTATATAGCCACCCATCTCACTTTTACAAGGGACTCTGGGTGACTTACAACAATAATAAAAATAAAGCACATGTGAGAATCAAGGGAATGCTTAGCAAATGGTTCAACACTGAGCCGAGAGTAAGACAAGATTGTGTGATGTCCCACTGATTATTTGAACCTTTATTGGAAGAATGAATCCTCACAAAACAAATATACGAAAGAAGAAGGAATTGGTTGAGAAGAATGGAAAAACCGAGATAGTTGTAGTCAAATTGATATGAGCCTTAAAAAGAAAGAGGTGGGAAGCTCAAAGAACAAAAGACAACGTATGAAGCGTGTATGGATGGGCTGGAAGCAAGGATGAAAAGGCATGGGGAGGTACAGTGAATGGTATATACAGTAGATTTAGTTATATTTCCCATTGTT
This sequence comes from Charina bottae, assembly GCA_023362775.1. Taxonomy (NCBI): domain Eukaryota; kingdom Metazoa; phylum Chordata; class Lepidosauria; order Squamata; family Charinaidae; genus Charina; species Charina bottae. The sequence goes on from JALMGJ010000004.1 coordinate 104,940,083, forward strand.
TTTTCCTACCTTGTTCCTTAATTTCTTTGGCTTATTATTTTTTATCCCTTTCTGGTGCTCTGAATAATAGTGCTAATCCCAGAAGGGAATATGGGTATGCAGGTAACTGGATAAGCAGTCTAATTTGATAAAAAGCAGTTACATCAGTTCTTGGAGGGAGACTATTTATAGTGAGCTTTTTCCAAGAACTTACTAAGGAAAAACCAGAAATAAAAAAGGATCATTAATGAAGGCAGACAGTGGCTCATCCATAATTTTTAATTAATCAAAATGGGATGATATCAGAACTTGTATTTTAAAAGTCCCATTTATTTAATGTAAAGGAAGATTTAAACCAGCCATCTCTAACTGCTGCACTAGAAATGTGTTGGGCACCAATTCCTGTTCTGCCTAGGGACCATGACAGTTGGTACTTAATACATCTGGAGAACACCAGTTGGGGAAGGCTGTTTGAAATAATATAATGGCATATTCTGACATAAACCATAATTATGAGTCACTTTTTGATGAGTGGATTGCTAGAAATATAAGTGTAGGCTAGATATACAATTACACAGGTTCAGACTCTGTATTTGTTTCATCTAAAATGGTTAACTGAGATCCTGAAATAATTTGCTCCATCATCAATTGGAACGTCAGTTGCTCCATCATCAACAAATGATGAGTTTGTGTTTCTGGTCCCATTGCCATCTAATAACTCAACATATTTTTATAAGCATCTGAGAAATATATTGATTATAGATGCCATTGCAGCTACTAAGTCTTTCTTTGGATGTCTGGCTACATCACTACACAATTCAGAATATCAAAGCAGGAGCTCCTTCTGAGAACTTGCTCAGAGCCCACATCCATTTCAGTTTCAGTTCCCTAAGCAGGAATAATTCTCACATCACCTCTCCCCTCCGTTACCTTATTGTCCACCCATGTGAGAAAGCAAATGAAATTTGTTGTCTTGCCTCTTGATTACTCAGAGCTGAATTTACCACGAACATCCTCCTTTCAAAAGTATTTTATGTGAAAGCTAACTCTTATTCAGACCATTTATTTAGCTGGCAAAAGAATACAAAACAGCTTTTGATGCTGCAGCATCTGAATATTTTATTTATTTATTTATTTATTGTGATATTTATACCCCGCCTATCCCCTCCCTAATGGAGGACTCTAGGCGGCTTACATCCACAATCCTTTATACAATTATACAATTATACAATTCACTGTGCGTGAGGGGAGGGGGTAAGTGAACCAACTCTTCTAAGGCTCCGGACTACAATTCCCAAGATGCCTTGAGCCGGCTGCTGACTTCCTGTAGATGTTACTTCCGGGTCCGTCGTCACCGCCACCATTCGATCTTCCTCCAATCTTTTCTCCTCCGGTGGAACCGACTTCTTGACAGGAGGCCAGCAAATTTTCCCACTTAAGGTGGTACCCATTTATCTACTTGCTAGGCTTTCAAACTATCGGGTTGACAGGAGCTGGGACTAGCAACGAGAGCTCACCTCGTTGTGCGGGGCATTCGAACTGCCGACCTTCTGATCGGCAGTCTACAGCTCAGTAGTTTAACCTGCTGAGCCACCGCGTCCCTTATGTTATATGTTATAATCACCTGCATTCAGAATATCCATGATTCTAAGAACCGTAATATAAATCTTTCTGAATCAGGCCAAGGTCTGTCTTAGTTTATCACATAGCCTGGGTGATCTTTGGGTTCATCACAAGCTCCTGCCACTGTTCCCATCCAACTGGCATTTGGAGGCATGCTACCCCCTGACTTGGAGGTAAAACTGAAGCTTTGGCAATAATAACTCTTAATAATGCTGAGCAACTCTTTTCAGTGTTGCCTGGAAATACTCTTCCGATTATATATAAATGTAATTTTCCCTAAGCAAATTGCAGATTGATTTAGATTAGCAGCAGGAAATCATTTTAACCCAAAAATGGTCAAAAAAGTGTCCTCTTTCTAAAAGTTCTGGCCATTTGAAAGATTGCCCAGTCAATATTATAATTCTTACGGTTGTAAAGAATGCTAAGAATTACATTTCTACTTCAATTGCAGTGCTCATTTCCAAATGGGCATCTATTTATATAAAGTGCTATATGCAAATTTTATGCAAATCTACAGCCTCGTTGCTTCCCTCTTTTTAATTTCTTCTTTTGTGGCAATCTTTAAGTTGCTTCCTTTCTCTCCCCCTCTCCCCAATCTGTTTCAACCAAAGAAAGAGTTCCTTATCAATTGTAGTCCCTACTCTGTGGAACACACTTCTAACCAATGGGTTACACTGCCTTTTACTCTACTTTTATATTGTTGCTAGATTCTTCTACATGGTTGAGCATTTCTAATCAGAGGCTTTGATATATTTTAATCTGCTAAAATGGATTGTAAGGTGCTTTTTTAGATGCTGTATTTATTGTTCTTTTGTTTTATTTTTAGGGTTATTTGTTGTTTTGAAAGTGATGCATTGCTTTATTTGTATGCTAGATTTTATCATAGAAAGGCAGGAAATAAATGCCCAAATAAGCAAAGAAAAAAACTCCACCAGTTTAGTTAACTTGCTTTGCATAGCATTTGGGTTTTAGCTGCCTGAAAAGCAAGATAAAATCTTTGAATGGCATAAACAAAGGAGTTTGGGAAACTGAGAAGTCTAAGAAGACCTTGAGGAGACCTTATCCACCCTTCCTGCTTCTCCTGTGGCCAACAACCATTTTTGGAGAACAGGAACAAATGACAGCACTCTGTCTTCATCCTCCTCCCATCACAAATGCAACCTCTGGGTTCATTTTCCTGCCACAGTTTTAAGGTACACTCCTGCCCCCCATGTAGTTTCTAATGCTCCCACCCATTTTGGCTGGTGTGTTTTACATCATTACAGCTACAGCAGCTCATTGGCAATTTTGCAAAGTCAGGGATGACCCCTCAACTGAGCCAGTTCTTTCCCTGGTCTCAAATGTCCTCTAGAGTGGCTTTTACCAGGAATTCTGCAATAGTACAACACTTATAATACCTCATTGCAAATAGAAGGCTGCTGGTTCAAGCCTGACATACATACATACATACATACATACACACACACACACATACATACATACATACATACATACTTATTGTTTTTTTCTGTACATTTTCCTGGGCTTTTTTTAAATGTCCAGTAATGCACCATTTCATCTTTTTTCCAGTCCCCTGATATAGAATAATTTCATCCACAGCTCCATATATCTCTATATCTCTATCTCTCTGTGTGCATTTTTAAAATATTTTTAATTAAGGATTTTGATTACAATAGTAAAAACTAATACAAACTAAACTTAAAGAAAGAAAAAATAGTAAGAAAGAGTAAAAAGTGCAAGAGAAAAGAAAAAGAAAAGAAATATATAAAGAAATGACTTCCAACATTCATTACAAGAAGTATAGACAAATTTAGTAACTCTTCACCCATTATAAGGTTAGAGAGAGATATCTCTTCATCCCATATCCCATCCCTTATCTATAAGAAAATCCATAAAACTTCAACTTTTCAATCCTGGTGTCAGCAAAAAGTTCATAAAGGGTTGCCAGAACTTTGCAAAAAAAAAAAAAAAAAGTCTTATTTTAGCCTTGATCAAATAAACCAACTTTATATTCTTTCCTTTTACTTTTAACAGTCTTAATCTTTAATTCATTCAAATATTGTCATAGGATTTCCAGGTCATTACCTTGGTTTGTCATATGTATTTCTCCTTTAATTTTTAAACTTCAGTCAGTTTCTTTTGTATATCCAATAAAACGTCCTTTTACAAATAATTCTCTTGGCCTGTCATTTGTAGTTCCACTTTCGGTACTTTCTTGGTCTTGTCAGACAAAATTTGCTCCACATCCTTCATTCCCTCATTAACATCTTTTGGACATAATCTATCCATAGAATCAGACATCATTACTGACAATGTTGATATTGTAGCTACTAATTTCTGGCTCCATTCTTCAAAGATCTCCTTAATATTTCCAATGCAATTACTGTATGTTTTGTGTCATTTTGTAAGTCACAGTTAACCAACACCAAAAGCAGACTTGTATTTTTTTTCCATTCTACTTAGAATCTTTAGTCCCCTCTAGTGTCCAGTTTCTAAAATCATAAAGTTGCTTATCTTTGTTATGAACCAAGATATCCAAAATAATTCCGGTTCCCACAAGAAGCTATTTATTTTTTTATACTGTAGTTAATTCCAAAATCTTATAGTAAAAGTCAATATTCTGAATTTAACTGGACCCTTAATCCATTTGTAACTTTCTTAGATCAAAGTTATTTAGCTTTTTGCTGTTTATTTCAAATTCTTTAAGTTCTTAAGCTTGTAATTAATTTTTCTTTTGTCCAGAGTTAAACTTAAACTTACCCGGCGACTTTTCAAACTTGTCATTGAATAGGTCTCTAATAGTTTTAAGATGGTTAATCGCAATTTCCAAAAGAGATTGGAAAGTGAGGCTTGCGAACTTAGTGTCCTTTAAAATGGTCTGCTGCGGTTTTGAGCAAGATGCTTAATCCCTTTGTCTCCCGGTGCTCAAATCTGAGGAATACCGTTGTTCTGCAGTCTCCTTGTGAGGACCACCCATCCAGAGCACATGTGGGTGATCTCCCATCCTCTCCTTATCTGGAGAGGTTCTGAAGAACTGGTCTACTCACTAGTTCTTTGGTCTTTGCCGCAGTCATTGGCTCTGATTTTGCAGATATGTCTTCTGTTCTCCATGTCTCCCCCAGAAGTCTTGTGCGTGTGTGTGTGTGTGTGTGTGTGTGTGTGTACACACCAATAAGAACTATCTAGAGGAAGTCTCTAAATCCAGTTGACATGATTCAAGCTACAGACAATTCCACCTGGATGACTGAGAACCTTCATAGACATATCTAGAGGAAGGAAAGTGGTTAGCAGTGGCTTTTTTGGAACGGAAAGTTGGGAGTCACAACAGCAGGAGAATTATCCAATGGAAGGATGTAGTAGCCTGCTCTCTGGAAAGAATGCCTTGCAAGTCATTGCCAAGTGTCTCAGCCCAGACAGGATTTTCTTAAACTGGCTTAGATTCAAACCAGTATGATCCTAGGAAAGGAGCAGCTTAATGTCCTAAGATGCTATTGAAAATCAAACATTGTCTTGGGAAAAGGAAGATATTGTTCCACAATCTAGTCCAGCAAATAAGCTGAGAAATTCTTTTTAAATCAGGAGGATATAACGTTTGACAAGCATGTGCTATACTTGGTCTTGGTGGGTGCCAGGAACTAAACTTCAAAAACTTGGTGAGTCCAAGAGCAAAAATTGGCAAGACCTAGACAAAAACCAAATTTGATTTGATTCAAATCAAGCATCCATTTATATAAAATATATTAGACATTTTTAGTACAGTTTGTGTTGAATAATTTGACCATTCTGCAACACTAGTATCTTTACTCTGGTCATTGACCAGCATTTCATACAGTTTTTGTAAAAAAGCTCAAATTTAGATACATTGACATTTTCTAGATTATTAATAGAAAGAAATAAAATGGTTCAAATTATAAAACACTATAAAGATAAGTAGTAGAATACTAAAAAAAATCTAAATACTTAAAACTAAATTATAGAAATACTTGTGAATAAAATACTAAATTACTAAACTACTAAGTGTGTGTGTGTGAAGTAAATTGTTTGATATCAGTGTACAAATATCTCAGGCAAATTCAGGGGCTCTGCAAGATGGGGCCAGCAGTTCTGCTTAAGGAGGTTCTGCCTGGTTGGGAATGAGATGAATTTGTCAGACAGGCATATAGTCCACATTAGATGGGGACTGGGGGCCACCCAGATGATCCCCATTGGTGGTAGAACAGCTCCTTGGAAACTATTTGGAAGAGGGAGAGGCCCCAAGTTGTGATATATCTGGTAGGAATCCAAACAAGTAGAGGTGAAGTTTCTGGAACAGATCATATTTATTTATTTATTTATTTGTTTGTTTGTTTATTTGTTTATTTATTTATTTAATTTATCCCCGCCCATCTCCCCGAACAGGGGACTCTGGGCGATTTACAGCATATAAAAATTTAAGATCTACACAGAGATTACTAAAAAACAACAAATAAAAGAATAATTAAAATCCAAAGATGGTTAGAAGCCGGAGTCTAGATCACAATCCTACGGGGCCAACCAACCCCAAGAGGCACTACCACCTCCGTCGTCCCAGGCCAGGCGGTAGAGCCAGGTCTTAAGAGCCTTCCGGAAGGTCAGGAGTGAGGGGGCCAGCCTCACCTCCGGGGGCAAGATGTTCCATAATGCGGGTGCTATTGCAGAGAAGCCACGCCTCCTGGACCCCGCTAGATGAAATTCTCTCGTTGAAGGGGTCCAAAGCATGCCCTCTCTGCATGAACGGGTGGGGCGGGCCGATGTTATCGGGATGAGACGGTCCCTCAGATACCCTGGCCCCATGCCATGTAGGGCTTTAAAGGTAATCACCAACACCTTGAATTGGACCCGGAAGCAGACTGGGACCCAGTGCAGCTCGCGCAGCAGAGGTGTCACGTGTGCTGATCTTGTAGCACCCATAACTGCCCGCGCTGCTGCATTCTGCACCAGCTGAAGCTTCTATGCTGAACATTTCCCTTGAGATCATCAATGAAATCAGCTTGAGAGTTATGACTGGTGTCAGTTTGTCTGGAACTGGAATTCATGGGTAGAGGGAAGGTACCACACATGGAAGAAACACTTATCTTCAGTAAAATGTCTATGATTTTATGCGGATTGATAGATGAAACAAATATAAAGGTATGAAAAAGAGAAGAAGAATGTCAGGCCAAAGTGATGGTTCATCGGTGATGCTCTAGCTGCCCCACCCTAGCTGCCTCACCTGGCTATAGCAGATTTCCAGTGATGTAAGCTGAAGGCAAAAGGAGAAGGGGACGGCAGAGGATGAGATGGTTAGATAGCATCACTGATGTAATGAACATGAATTTGAGTGAACTCCGGGAGACAGTGGAGGACAGGAAGGCTTGGCGTGCTATGGTCCATGAGGTCACGAAGAGTCGGACACAACTAAACGACTGAACAACAACAACAACAAAAAAGCATGCTTGTAGGAGAACTCACTTGTGTCATTAGCTGGCACTATGGGCCATGAAACATGATCTGATTAGGTATATGGCAAGTCCTTATTGTTGCAACATTAATTTTTTATGACCTCGGGGGCTCTGCACCTTTGCAGTGACAATAAGTAACTGCTAGTCAGTTTTTAAAGATGGCTTGCTTGAGCTCCCAAAACTCATTTCACTAACCGTTATATGAATTTGTCATATTTCAGGGAATTCAAAAACCTTCATTTTCATTATTAGAAGTAATCTATAAAATAATCTAATATATTCCAGACTGCCTTGGGGTGCAGAAATGAAAAGAATGCAAAGGCCTTGTTACTTCCCCCCCCCCCCCCCGCACTAAGTTTGTTGAAGACAAAAAACAGCCAAGCAAAAAATGATGCATGGAAAAGAAAATCCCAGGAGAATAGTCTTTTAAAATATTTCATCCCAGATACCGCTTGTTCTATTTTACTTCTCTGTTGGCTGGTCACTTAGAAATTTCATTTTCCATTACAAGAAATAGATTGAGAAATAGTTCCTTAATGGAAAATGAAAATCCTAAATGGCTCAGCTGCTATAGAAGCTGAAGCTGAAAATAAAATGTCCAAGGCAAGCTGGGAAAATAAAAGAATAATGGGACCAGGTTCAACTTAAAAAATAAAAGAACAATATCAGCAACAAAACTGCCTACATCCCTAAAGTGTTTTGCTATTTTTGATGCTGGTACCAGCAGTTATGGCAACCCCAACTCTGAATGCCAATGTACTCGTCTCGTCTCGTTTCATGTCAGAAATGCAGGAAATAAAAAAGGGAAACACATTAATTAAAATTTAAAAAGTTAAAACATTTAATAAAAATATAAATTTTATATAACTCTAGCCCAATGCCGGGCCACATTGATGGCAGAGGTGTTTCTGGCCAATAAGTCACTCTGTGTGCATGTCGGTCCCAGAGGGCACTGTAAAAGATGGGTAGTTGTTTGAATATTGCCACATTCGCAGCAAGTATCCTTGCCCTCAGGGAGAAACCCCATTTTTCCAGATTGTCTTTAGTTCTGGCCAAACCAGTGCGCAATCTGTTTAAACATCTCCAAACTGTCCACTCCTCCTCTGAACCTCCAGGCAGCTCCTCAAGCGGTTCTATCCAATTATGAAGATGTTTTGCTTGAGATTTCCATCTTTTTAATCATTCTGTTTGAGGTGTAATAGCAATCTCCTCAGCGCAATCTAAGAAGCTCCTTCTTGACTACAATCTTTTTGTAGGAGGTACTCGGTCAAATAATGGGTGTGCCGGATCATGTAACACCTTTCCATATTCCACTCCTTGTGCCACACTCCTTCTAATACCTGGTGGGGCTATTCCCACCAAGATATATAATTTATCAAGTGGAATGGGGTGTAAACATCTGGTAGCGATGTGGCATGTATCACTAAGCACCCTATCCACCTGCTTAGAGTGCGCAGAGCGGCCCCAAATGGGGCAGGTATACTCTCCCGCCGAGTAGCACAATGCAAGGGCAGCTGTGCGTAGAGTAGTAGGTTTCTGAAGAGATTATTACGGTGGAAATCTTTTGTTTTAAATTGCAACAATGTCTTTTAAAGGTTAATGTTCGGTCCAATGTTACTCTGAGGTAGCATGGCTTCTCACAATGTGTGAGACTCACTCCATCCCAGATAACAGCAAGCCTGTGTCTGGCCTGCCTATTTTTGAGGTGAAATGTGCAGACATTAGTTTTTGATGGGTTAGGTTTTAGTCCATTCTCATTATAATATTCAGACATATTCTTAAGAGCCAAAGTGAGCTTGTCTTCCACTTCCTCGAAGCTATTTCCCTGAGCGGTAAGTGCCAAATCGTCGGCATAGATGAAAGACAATGTATCAGGACTGACAGGTAGATCATTAGTATATATATTGAATAACAGGGGGACAAGGACGCTCCCCAGTGGGAGACCATGCCGCTGAACTCTCCACCGACTCTTTTTTCCCTGGAATTCAACGAAGAATCGTCGATTCTTGAGTATTGCCTCAATGCATTTAGTCAGAGCAAAATCGTGTGTAATATTATATAATTTCAAGAGAAGCTTCCTATGATTAACTGTGTCATAAGCAGCAGATAAATCGACAAAAGCATCTCCTGTGATTAAACCTGATTGGAAGCCATCCTCTATATGCTGGATGAGATTAAGTATCTGGCCTGTGCAGGACTTTCCAGGCTGAAAATCAGCTTGCTGGGGGATAAGAATCGCCTCAATGGCAGGGAGCATTCTATTTAGAAGAACTCTCTCATAGAGTTTAAAAAGATGGCAAAGGAGGGAAATTGGACGAAAATTCTTTGGGTCATTCGGTTCTTTTCCAGGTTTCAAAAGTGCAATAACTCGGGCTTTCCTCCAGATCTTCGGAATACGGTTTGAGGCCACACATACATTAAAAAGTGACAGCAACCATTGCTGAGCAAAATCCCCAAAGTTTTTTATTTGTTCAACACGAATGTCGTCCAATCCCGCAGCTTTTCCGTTCTTCATATCTCAAATTGCTGTTTCCAGTTCTTCTCTATCAAAGGGGGAGGCCAGAGCACTGGCCTCCCCTTCCACTGCCCTTGGAAGCCTGCATTTCTTAAGTCTCTCCTTAACCCTACCGTTTAGCAACAGCTGATGAGCTATCTGGTTTGCCGTAATGTTCTTATATTGGCACAAATTAGTTGTATCATTATTTAGATCAGGGCTTTCCAAACTTTTCATGTTGGTGACACGCCTTTTAGCCATGCATAATTTCGTGACACACTAATGAGGAGTCCCCGCCCCCCGGCCCACGTGATTGGCTCCCGGCTCCAAACCCCGCCCCCGGCCCACGTGATTGGCTCCCCGCTCCAAACCCCACCCCTGGCCCACGTGATTGGCTCCTGGCTCCAAATCCCACCCCCTGGCCCCCCAGTCTTGTACTGTATGTATTGTATTGTATGTAATTGTAGATCAGAGCTTTCCAAACTCTGTGTCGCGGCAAGGGCCCAGGTGTGTCGCAGGGGAACCCGTAAGAGGAGGCCATGCACCACGTGGAGCCCCGCCACTCCCTTGCCGCATTGACAGGTCCCTGCTCTGAACCCAGCTCTTCAGCCCTTGCTGCAGAAGCCAGGTAAGTTAGCAGCCCGGTAGGGCTGCAACTGGGGGGAGGGTGCAGGGACGCCACTAGGCCACCGCACTGGGGGTGGGTGGGGGGTGCAGGGACCATGTAGTGTGGCGGCCGGAGACATGGCTTTTCCTCCCCAAGAAGTGCCAGTGGCCTGGCAGCTGAGAAAGGGATGGGGAGGTGGCTCCGCTGCCCATCTCGCAAGGCCCCCGCGCCGTCTGCGTCTCCGGCTCCCCTTCCCCTTGGCAGCGGCCCCAGCTAGGCAGAGGCAGGACTGGGCGGACAGGTGCCGCTCTCCGCCTCTGTGGCCTGGCCTGGCTTGCTGCTTCCTCCTGTTGCCTACAAGCGGAAGATGGCGGTGGTCTGATGCGCGGCCCGCAAGAGCTGAGCTGCAGCCAAGCCAAGGGAGCCTGCCGGTGGCTCCAGCCCGAGAGGCCTCCTGGCGCTCCGGGGAGACCCAGTGCGGGCGGTGGGGATGGGGCAGAAGCAGAAGGAGAGGAGCCGCCAGCAGGAGCACGGCACGAGGAGTGCCTCACCGGCGCCTGCCCGGCTTCCACCACGCTTCGTCAGAGAAGGTAAGACACCACACCGGCGGGTGGGCAGGCAGCTGAGAGGCAGGAGGGCGGGCAGGGGGTCGTCCGACCGTCCTTCCCAGAGCTGCTGGGGCCAGATGGAGCAGTGGGGGACTCGGCATTGCTCCTTCCAGCGGGTGCTCCAAGCCCAGCTGTTCAGCTATCGATCAAGGATCGATCAGGCCCGGGGGCAGGGCTGGCTGAGGGGCTGGGGGGAAGACGGGTCCCTGTTGCCTGGGACATCCTCATGCATCCTCCCCCCTTCCCCCGCAACATGGCAGCAATAACAACCACAGCGACCACCACCTGCCACGAAGGCTCTGGCAGAAATGGATCCAAGTGTGGGACGCTCTTCTGGAGAGTGGAAAGTGCAGGATCCCCGCTCTTTCTTGGGGCTTTTCTTCTCTTTCGGGCCCTGCCTGTTATTGCTGCCATATGGTGGGGGGAGGGGGGGAGGATGCGTGAGGATGTCTCAGGCAACAGGGACCTGTCTTCCCCCCAAGCCCCTCGGCCAGCCCTGCCCCCGGGCCTGATCTATCCTTGTTTGATGGCTTGGAGCACCCGCTGGAAGGAGCGATGCCGAGTCCCCCACCGCTCCATCCGGCCCAGCAGCTCCGGGAAGGACAGTCAGACAAGCCCGCTGCAGGCAATTCCCTGCCCGCTCGCCTGCCTCTCAGCCGCCCGCCCGCCGGCGCGGCGTCTTACCTTCTCCGGTGGAAGGCGGGCAGGCACCGCCAGCAGCTCCTCTCCTTCTTCCCCGTCCCCACCGCCCGCGCTGGGTCTCCCCGGAGTGTCGGGAGCCCTCTCGTCAGGCCAGAGCTGCTGGCAGGCTCCCTCGGCTCGGCCCCAGCTCAGCTCTCGCGGGTCACGGGCCGCGCATCAGACCACCGCCATCTTCTGCGGCGAGCCAGGCCAGGCCACAGAGGCGGAGAGCGCCGCCTGTCTGCCCATGCCGCGCTCCCGCCAGCGGCTCCTCTCCTTCTGCCCCGTCCCCGCCACCCGCGCTGGGTCTCCCTGGAGTGCCAGGAGCCCTCTCGTCGGGCCGGAGCCGCCGGCAGGCTCCCTCGGCTCGGCCCCGGCCAGGCCAGGCCACAGAGGCGGAGAGTGCCGCCTGTCCACCCGCCCAGTCCTGCCTCTGCCTGGCTGGGGCTGCCGCCAAGGGGAAGGGGAAGGGGGAGCCGGAGACGCGGACGGCGCGGGGGCCTTGTGAGGAGGGCAGTGGAGCCACCTCCCCGTCCCTTTCTCGGCTGCCGCTGGCACTTCTTGGGAGGGAAAAGCCATGTCTGCGGCCGCCGTGCTTCGCGGTCCCTGCACCCCCCACCCCCCTAGTGTGGCAGCCTAGTGGCATCCCTGCACACTCCCCCGCAGTTGCAGCCCTACCGGGCTGCTAGCTTACCTGGCTTCTGCGGCGAGAGCTGGGTTCAGAGCAGGGACCTGTCCGCACGGCAAGGGATGGGCAGGGCTCCACGTGGTGCATGGCCTCCTCTTCCGGGTTCCCCTGCAACACACCTGGGCCCTTGCCGCAACACAGAAATGTGTCACAACACACAGTTTGGAAAGCTCTGATTTAGATGCTTTAGGAGTTTCCAACCCTTCTGGCTGTTCTTTGTCAAATTAATTGATTCCAGGGTGGCGTTCCATTTCTCCCTCCAGGATTCTGCGAGGAGTAACATTATATTGTTGCCAGCTTCAATTGTTTCTCCAGAGAATGAGTTCTCATTAAACATTCTAACATAGTTATTAAGATGAGGCATAATATCTGGAGAAAGCCCTGATATGAAGTGGGTTCAGCACCCTCTTGGGATGGTTTGTCTGGATGCATGGCTTACAGATTTAACAAAAAGGTCATAGTTTTCTGGTATTGCTTTAATATTTCGCAATTCAGAATCAAGTACATTGGAGAAATCCCCCCAATTCGCTTTTTTAAAGTTAAAGTGACGCTGAAACGGAACATTTCTTGGCCTAATGACAGAATGCACATCGCATATTAATGGTCTATGCTGCGAGTGAGGGATCAGGTCACAGACCCTCTTGGTGCATTGATTGCTAAGATTGTTACTTGCAAAAATCAAATCAGGGTTGCACCCTCTTGTCCACCTACCACTATTAAAGGAGGCTGGAAGTTTGGCATCGTGGATTAGGGTAAAGGCATTAATCTCCAACCATAACTCCACCTCTTCGCCATCACTATTCGTTTCGCCATATCCCCAATTGATACTGTGGCTATTAAAATCACCAAGAATAAAGTTAATCCTGTGTGAGTAAAAGTTCCCAGGCTCTGTGAAGCTGAACGGTATATTCGGTGGTTTGTACACCGAGGTAACCACACAGTTATTTAATTTAACTGACAGTATTTCAATATTATTTTCCTCTGTAAGATCCGTTGAAAATATTATCAAGTCAGGACAAACAAAGATGGTACTACCATACTGTTCACTTGGTCTTTCAATAGTGAGTTTCATTCCTGCTATACGGGGACGCCGTTGGTGAATTCCTCGGTGAGTCTCTTGCACACAGATAATATCACACTTATTGACCTTGCAAAAATTACTTAATAAAATTTCCTTGTCTGCTGATATCCCTTCAATATTAATAGTAGCCATCATTAAAATTGGCCCTGAAAAGGGCCCTTTGTTTACAAGAGGCGATTCCTGCATTCTGGATTGGAAGGATTAGCCAACGAAAATGTAATGTACTAGAAAGTTCAGAAATCACTGTGACTTGTTATCAAGAGCTATTAAATCTGAATGTAACTTTCCCCTTCTCCTGTGTTATTTCAGGCCAGTGAAATCACGCCCCTGAAACCTGGCAGCAAACCAAAATTCAGAGCTGTGATTTCCGTTGCATTTTAGTGATAAACAAACAACCCATAGGATCATCTTAACACACTGTATAAAACAACAATAAAATAATCCCCAAGCCCCAAAACCTCTAAACCCTCCCAAGAAATTCAGGTTTGACCATAAGCATAACACTACCTCATCATTGCTGCATCTGCCACAACCCTTGGACACCCCCAAAATTAAAAGTTTATCCCAAAAGGTAGTTCACGTGTGCGGTGTGGTGTTTTTAGTGTTTCCAGTAACAAAGATTTGACTCTAGGTTGAAATGTTCTACTAAAATATGTTGCCTCTTTCTTTATGATTCTCGGAGTGGTAAAAAATCTGGAAAGGAATTATGCTATGCTGGGATTAATAGCTCTCTCTCTCTCTCTCACACACACACACACACACACCCATAGAGCTGGCCTTGTGCCAAGTTATGCCACAGTAGAATATGAAATGCTTCAGTTAGCCCTTAGTGACCTCAGCTAATTTAATAAAAAAATAGAGTCAGAGATCTGTTTAGTCTTTGATGGGAATCCATCAAAAATCCAGGAGATATTAGCTAAAATAGGAGGGTTTTTTTAAAAGTTCCAGAAGAAAGTAATTGTGAACTGAAAACTACATGGGTGAGTCCATACAGACACCAGGAGTTGAGCTCAGCTTGACAGAGAAGATGAAAGAGTCTGTCTAAGCAAGGATATGTGCCCATGTTTGAACCAATGTCATAGCAATAAGGTGGTGGTGGTGGTGGTGAAATGTCTCCACATCTCCTCTCCTATTGTCTTAACAGGCTGTCACAAACACCCTTTGAAGGAGGAACCAAGATTCCCCCCTCGCAGCCTTGGTGATGAATTTGTGCAGCATTTTGCCAACAAAGAAACTCAGACTTGCTTGAGTCTTGTTTCCACATGAGCAGCGTGCAATGTGATGACAGGGGCAATGTCTGATGATATTGCCCAGCATTCTTCCAGCCTTTGAATTCTGAAGGACTGGATTCAGTCATTCTTGACAACTACAACCCAGTTTCAACCTTCCCTTGTTGAAAAAAGTTGTTGGTTGGGAAAAGTTATTGATAATGGCTCAGCTAGGAATGCCCTAAATGAAACAGATTATTCCCCTCCGGAATGGGGGGAGATGGGCGGTGATATAAGTTAGAAATATATATATATATAAACAGATTATCTAGACCTAAGTTAGGTTTTGGACCCGGACATGGGACTGAGAAGGTACTGGCCACTGTAGCAGATTATCTTTGTCAGGATCTGGATGGGGGAAGAATACCCTTCCTAGTCCTATTAGGTCTCTCAGAGGCCTTCAATGCCATTAATGATTTTATCTTTCTGGATTGCTTGCATGGGTTGGAGACTAAAGGAACTGTCTTGCAGTAGTTCTACTCCTTTGTCATTTGTTCCGGTCAGTAATGATGCAGGAAGACAGGTCTGTATTGTGGCCGTTTACTTGCCATGTGCCTTAGGAATCGGTCCTCTCTTCTTTACTCTTTAACATTTACATGAAGTCTATGGAGATGTCATTCAATAGTGTGGGGTGTTGTATCATTTGTAGCCTGATGATACTCAGCTTTATATTACCTCTCTGGGCTGGACTGGATATCCATGAAGGTCTATTCCTGGTGTCCAGAGGCTGTAGGAGTCTGGATGGGCAGAAAAGTTTGAAGTAGGTTGGAGGTACAAGATGTTGATACATTGAGGTGATTCTATGCCTCTAGTGTTGTCTCTCAGCAGGGAAGCACTACCCCTGAAAGAGTTGGTCTGTGACTTAGAAGTCTTCCTGGACTCATGACTCCTGCTCAACCAGCAGGTAGAGGCCATGGCTGGGGCAGGGGTGGGAGTTGCCCAATTACCAGTTACAGTCTTAGCTGTTGGTTTCCATGTATAAATTTACAGTTCTGGTTTTAACCTACAAAACCCTTCATGGTATCTCCAGGACCACATTCTCCAGATCTTCTTGAGAGAAATAGCTGCCAGTATCCCACTTCTCAGAAGTTTCAGGAGCTATAGCCAGGAGTTGCTGCTTTTCTGTTGTAGCACTGAGCTTCTTGAAATCAGGGTCACCCCCTGCCTGACAACATTTGGAAAACAACAAAAGACAGAGCTCTTCCATCAGGCTTTTCCCTAATGCATGGGAACCATCAGGGTTTTTGCTATTGTTTCACATCTTACATGTTGAAAATACTTTATTTTTGAAACTACTGTGGCTATTTTAATAATGTATTTGTTTGACTCCTGTTACCATGGATGTTTTGTTCCTTACTATGGATATTTTATGTTTTGCTGTAAATTGCTGTGAATGAATTCATTGAAATTGGTGTATACCGCTTAAATATATAAATAAATTATTTTATAAGAGTTTTAGATATTTGACCTTGTTTGTGATCTCTTAAGATAAGAACTCAATCCTGATAGATCCCAAAGGGAATACCTGATTCACAATTCATCAGTAATTTTTTGTCCTTAGAAAAGTAGTGGGCAATACATCTCCTTGGGTGCCAGGGCATCTATCATCTCTGAAATATCGTCCATCCCCCCTTAAAATTATTTTAAAATATATTTTAAAAAAAACAGTGGCTTTCAAAAGGAAGAAATCCAAACTTGAGAAGAAGCCTCTAATCCACTGTACAGCAATGCTATTTTCTCCTTCTTTTACTGAGGACAAAGATATTTTTTAGACAAGCATATGAATAAAAACATGAATGTTGAGTTTAAAGAAATGAAAAATTCAGTCGATGTACTTCAAGCATCTGTTGATACAATTACAGCCAAAACTGATAAAGTAGGAAGCAGTATCTTCTAATTAGATGACAAGCAAACTGCTTCTGAAAATGCTATAACAACTTTACAGAAAGCTAATAAAGTGTTAGAAGCCTATCTTACATATTGGGAAGCATAATCATAGGGAAACATAAAAGTTCAGGCTTGCTGTAAATATTGAAGAGTCCTGCCCCCTATTTTGAGAATTTCTTTCACTAAATATTTCATTTAATAATGGATTTTCTGTTAGAGTTAGAAAGAGGGTCATCAAATTCCAGCTCCTATTCCACCCCTCCCATAGGAGGAAGAATAGCTATTCTCGGCCATTTGTTGTCTTTCAGTTCACAAATAAATATTTTGATGATCTTGTGAACTGGGAGGCACCTGATCAGATTGAACTTTTTTTAAAAAAAAATAGCCTTTATGTACTAAAATACATTACAATATCAAAATACAACAAATATAGTAAATATATACAGCACATATAAAAAAGAAGTAAAAAAGAAAAGAAAGAAGAGAAAGAAAAAAATATATTAAAACAAAAGTTTTCTGACTGTCACAACTATAGATATACTAATAATTACTTTTTAATAATCTCTTATCTCTATTTTTCCTTATATTACCATTATTTCTATTTAACTAATTCATTCATATATAAAACCCACAGTCATAACTTCATTTTTTTCAGTTACAAGCAGGTAATCAAGAAGTGAGGGACCGTCTTGTCCCGACCATGTCCGCCTGCCCCACTCGATCATGCAGGGAGGGCATGCTTCGGATCCCTTCATTAAAAGAATTCCATCTGGCCGGGTCCAGGAGGCGTGCCTTCTCTGTAGTAGCACCCGCCCTGTGGGATAACTTGCCCCCTGAGGTGAGACTGGCATCCTCGCTCCTAGCCTTTAGGAAGTCCTTGAAGACCTGGCTCTGCCGCCTTGCCTGGAGTGAAGGAAAGGACAGTTCCTCCTGGGGGTGGTTGGTTTAGTGGTTTCCTCTTTGTAAGAACAGACCATCTTCTGGATTTCTGCTTTTTATTTTTATAGTAGTTTTAAATGTCTAGGTTTTATCGTTTATATTTTGATTGTAAACCGCCCAGAGTCTGCCATGGCAGAGATGGGCGGGGATAAATCTAAATAATAAATAAATAAATAAATAAAATAAAGTGGCTGCCATAATTCCTTAAATCTCAATATATTTTTATCTTTCATCAAGACCGTTAATTTTGCCATTTGTGCTAAATCTAATAATTTAATCATCCATTCTTCTATTGTTGGTATATGTTCTTTCTTCCAACATTGAGCGTATAAAATTCTTGCTGCAGTAATAATATGTAATAATAAATTTCCATACTTTTTCTCAAGTTCTTCCTCCATTATTCCTAATAAATATAATTCTGGGTTTTTTATTATGTTTACCTTAAGAATTTTTTGAATAATCATATGTATCTGTTCCCAAAATTTCTTTGCTTTTTTACAAGTCCTCCAAAGATGATAGAACGTTCCTTCTTCCTGTGAGCATTTCCAGCATACATTTGGTATATTTTTATACATTTTGATAATTTATCTGGTGTTAAATACCATCAATACATCATTTTATAAAAGCTTTCTTTTAAATTATAACTCAAGGTAAATTTTAATCCCCTTGTCCACATCTTTTCCCATTGTTCCAACATAATATTGTATCCAAAATTCCTCGCCCATTTAATCATGCAATCCTTAACTTGTTCATCCTCTAAATTCAATTGTAATAACATTTTATACATTTTTGTAATAATATGTTCATTATTCATACATAATTGCTTTTCAAAACATAATTCTTTTTATCCAATTTAAAATGCTCATTTAATTGTATATACAGTATGTAATCATCATCATCATTGGCGATCACTCGTAGCCGAGTAAGATTGTCTTCCAAAGGTAAAATTTTAACGGTGAATCCGTAAGTGTCTATAAAGGCCAATTCTGGATCCGCACAACCTCCCACAATGAGGGCATAGGTTTCCGGGTGGGAGACGGTCATGAGGGTTTGCCTGACGTGCCTTCCTTTTAGCTCTCTTCTCCTTTTCGCCCTGTACTCGTGCTTCTTCAAAGTCCATAGCGCCATTAATAAAGGATGACCTCCAATTGAAACGCTCATGAGTTAGGGCTTCCCAGTTCTCAATGCTGATATTACATTTTTTTAAATTAGCTTTGAGAGTTTCTTTGAATCTCTTTTGCTGTCCACCAATATTCCGTTTTCCATTCTTAAGTTGGGAGTAAAGTAGCTGCTTTGGAAGACGATGGTCAGGCATTCGAACAACATGACCGGTCCAGCGAAGTTGATGTTGGATGATCATTGTTTCAATGCTGGTGGTTTTCGCTTCTTCTAATACGCTAACATTAGTCCGCCTATCTTCCCAAGTAATTTGCAGAATTTTTCGGAGGCAGCGTTGATGGAATCTTTCAAGAAGTTGGAGGTGGCGTTTGTAGAGGGTCCATGTTTCACAGGCGTACAGAAGGGTTGGTAGTACAATGGCTTTGTAAACAAGCATTTTGGTCTCCCTGCAAATGTCCCGATCCTCAAACACTCTACGCTTCATTCGGGAGAAAGCTACACTCGCAGAGCTCAGGCGATGCTGAATTTCAGCGTTGATGTTGGCTTTTGTAGATAGATGGCTGCCAAGATAAGAAAAGTGATCAACATTTTCTAGTGACACACCTTTAAGCTGGATTGATGGCGCTGCAGAGGGATTGGTTCGAACTTGCTGGTAAAGCACTTTGGTTTTTTTAATGTTAATCAGGAGGCCAAGTTTTTCATATGCTTCTGCAAAGATGTTTAGGATAGTTTGAAGATCTTCCTTGGAGTGTGCACAGACTACCTTATCATCAGCATATTGAAGTTCTATAACAGAAGTTGCAATTACCTTATTTTTTGCTTTCAGCCTACTAAGATTAAAAAGCTTTCCATCTGTTCGATATATAATTTCTACACCAGGAGGAAGTTTCTCTTCAACAAGGTGCATAATCATAGTGATGAAGATAGCGAATAAGGTTGGACACATCCCTGTTTAACGCCGGATTCCACTTTAAATGGATCGCTTTGAGAGCCATTGTTATTCAGGATTGTTGCCATCATGTCGTCATGGAGTAACTGCAAGATGTTCACAAATTTATCAGGGCATCCGATTTTCAGAAGGATGGTCCAGAGAGCAGTACGATTTACAGTATCAAAAGCTTTAGTCAGATCAATAAACGCCATGTACAGAGGGCGGTTTTGCTCCTTGCATTTTTCTTGAAGCTGTCGTGCAGTGAAGATCATATCCACTGTTCCCCTGGAAGGGCGGAAGCCATTTTGCGTTTCAGGGAGGATGTCTTCTGATACAGATAGGAGACGGTTTGCAATGATCTTTGCCAGGATTTTGCCTGCTGTGGCTAGAAGGGAGATGCCTCGATAGTTTCCACAGTCTGTTCTATCACCCTTTTTAAAGAGAGTGATAATTATGGCATCCCTAAAGTCTGCTGGAATCTCCTCCCTCATCCAGATTTTTTCGATGAGCTTATGAAGTTGTTGTGTAAGTTCAGGCCCGCCTTCTTTAAAGACTTCAGCAGGAATCCCATCAGGTCCACTAGCTTTGTTATTTTTCATTTGTTTAGTGGCTTTACTGACTTCCTCCAAACTAGGGGGTACTGCAAGCTCATTTCTTATTTGTTTTTGCAGGATTTGCAAGAAGACTTCATCAGCCACAGTAGAGTGACGATTAAGGAGATTGTAGTAATGCTCTTTCCAGTGCAGTGCAATAGACTCTTTGTCCTTTAGAAGTTTAGCACCATCTACTGAGCGTAAGGGATTTGTACCATGGTTTGTTGGTCCATAGATGGCCTTTATGGCATTAAAAAAGCCCCGTGCATCATGAGCATCTGCAAAATGTTGGGTTTCTTGGGCTTTTTTTATCCACCATATGTTCTTAAGTTCTCTAGTTCTTCTTTGGACTTCTGCCTTTGCACTGGCGTAGATTTTTTTTTCTTAACGATTAATTAATCATTAATGATTAATAAATAAATAAATAATAAATGATTAATTAATTAATCATTTAATTGTATATATGTAAACCAATGGCATGAATGACCTATTTCTAATTTTTCTCTTGTTTTAAGTACAAATGTATCTTCATAATTTAATAGGTCTTTATATCTTAACCATTTCCCCCCCACCCCATACTTTCCTTCCTTGCAAATGCTTCTTGTGGTGATATCCACAGTGGTATATTTGGTGTTAGTCTACTTTTATATTTATCCCAAACCTTTAATATAGCCTTTCTAATAATATGATTTTTAAATTCCTTATTTATTTTAGCTTTATCATACCATATATACGCATGCCAGCCAAATCTCAATTCATGGCCCTCTAATTGTAACAGTTTTTGATTTTCCAACATTATCCAATCTCTCATCCACATAAGGCACCATGCTTCAAAATATAATTTTAAATCTGGTAATCCCAACCCTCCTCTTTCTTTGGCATTCTGTAATAATTTAAACTTAATTCTTGGTATTTTTCCTTGCCAAATAAATTTTGAAATATCTTTTTGCATTGTTAAAATATTGTCTCAGTTATCGAAATTGGTAGTGTTTGAAATAAAAATAACATCCTAGGTAATACATTCGTTTTAATGATAGATATCCTCCCTAAGAGAGATAAGTGTAATTTTCCCCATCTTATCATATCTTGTTTGATCTCATTCCAAATTTTACCATAATTATTTTGAAATATTGCACTATTTTTAGTTGACATAATTACTCCCAAATATTTAATCTTCTTTTCAATTTTAAAACCCATCTTTTTTATCAATATTTCTTGGTTTTCCTGTGTCATATTCTTGCTTAACATTTTTGTTTTTTGTTTATTTACTTTAAACCCCGCTAACATTCCAAAGTCTTTCAATTTCTTCATTAAATCTTCTTTGAGTTGTATAGATTGATTTAATCCCTTTTACAAATAATTCTCCAAATTCCATCTTCTCTAAAACCATAAACATAAAAATCCAATTTAAATTATCAAAAGCTTTTTCAGCATGTAAAAAAACAAGGGCTATCTGACACTCATTATGATATTATGTGTATTCTATGATATCTAATACTATTCTTACATTATCCTTCAGTTGTCTTTTAAGTAGGAATCCACTTTGATCATGATCAATAATTTCTTGTAGAATTACTTTCAATCTTTCTGCTAGTACTGATGTAAATATTTTATAATCATTATTTAGTAATGAAATTGGTCTATAATTTTTAATCAGAGATGGGTCTTGTCCTTCTTTTGGAATAAGTGTGATATTTGCTTCTCTCCATGTGTCTGGCATTTCTGATCCAATCATAATTGAATTCATCAAATCTTTAAATGGAGTAATAATCTGATCCATAAAACATTTGTAATATCCTACTGATATTCCATCTGGGCCTGGTGCTTTTCCTAATTTAAGTTTCTTTATCGCTTCTAATATTTCCTGAGTCGTTATTGGGCTAACTATTAATTGTTGCATTTGTGACAATTTTGGTAACTTTTGTTTACTCAAATATTCTTCAATTTTTTCTAATGAAATCTCTTGTTTTCATATAAATTTGAAAAAAAATATGAAATGCTTTTTAAATTTTTTTATTGTCCACTAATTCTACATTATTTTCCTGAATTTTAGTAATCATTTTTTTCTCTCTGTCTTTCCTTATTTTATACTCTAACCATCCACCTGGTTTATTAGCAAATTCAAAATGTCTTTGTTTTGCATATTATAATTTCATTTCAATTTCTTTTACTGTTAACATAGAGACTTGTTGCTGTAATAATTTAATCTGATATACTATATTGTTATCTGAAGGTTTTTTCTGTAATTCTTTTTCCTTTAGTTTAATCTGATCCATAATTGTTTGTAGTTTTTCTTGATATTTTTTCTTTATAATTTGATTAAAATAAATAAAATGACCCGTAATTACTGCCTTACTAGTGTCCCATACAGTTCTGATATCTACTTCATTATCCAAATTAATCTCAAAAAATTTCTTTAGCTTCTTCTTACAATCTTCTACTACGTCTTCTTTTTTCAAAATATTTTCATTCATTCTCCATCTAAAACTTCTAGAGTTTATCTTTATTATTATATTAACAGGGTTGTGATCAGAAATGTTTTTGGTAAACTGTCTACTTTAGAAATTCTGTTTGCCAAATCCATTGAAACCCAGATCATATCAATTGTAGAAAATGATTTATATCTCTCTGAATAAAATGTATAATGTATAATCTTTCACCATTCCATTTTTATGCCTCCAAGAATCTACAAGTACCAAATTTTCCATTAATTAAAAAAAAAGACCTTGGTAATTTTCCTTGTTTAATTTTAATTTGTTTTTCTGATTTCCTATGTATCAATGGTGTGGTAACCCCATTCCAATCCCACATCAAACAACAACTTGAATATGTATAGGTTGATAGTTCATCTAATAGTTTCATATA
This sequence comes from Charina bottae, assembly GCA_023362775.1. NCBI lineage: Eukaryota > Metazoa > Chordata > Lepidosauria > Squamata > Charinaidae > Charina > Charina bottae. Next base: position 104,962,905 of record JALMGJ010000004.1, read on the forward strand.
GAAATTATTTTAGCTTCGTTTGGGGCGTAAACTCCTACTATTATCATTTTGGTTCCATATATTTCTATTTCGATTGCTACATATCTACCATATTCATCTGAGAATAATAAATTTGGTTTCAAATAAGTTTTAGCATAAATTACAATCCCATTTATTTTCTTTAAGTTAGCTGATACAAATTCTTTACCCAAATTTTTATTCACCAAATATTTTACATCCTTTTTCCTAATATGTGTTTCTTGTAAACAAATCACATCTTGTTTTAATTTATAATAACAGGAAGACAACTGTTTACTCTCTATCTTTGGAATTTCCTTTGGAAAGAAAACAAACTCCAAAATTTAAAATAATTTTTTTAAAAAAATCGAATCCCAAAAATAATGCTAAGAACCAAGAGAACCAGCTTCTCCTCACTGTAGAAAGCCTCTCTTGGGGCGCATATACTTAAAAAAAATACAAATTGGTGATTTAGAAATGGGGTGGCCGGTCCCTTTAAGGCTACAGCCCGGCTTGGAAATGGTGACGTCCCAGCCTCCCGGCTGCTCTTACCAGTTGAGCACAAAACGCTGTTTGTGATCTTCTGGCTGCAAGCAGCCGTCCAGAGGACAGATGGATGATTCCAGGTATTCTCCTTGATCCAGAGAACATTTCTGGGCTTCAGGAAAACCTTCCTGAGCCTGAAAAAAGTTACTGCGTTGTCAGCTCCGCCCACTGAACCAGTGGGCACAGCTGTTCAGTCTGCCATTCCCACTGGAAGCCAAGATTTGTCTATATTCTTCAATACATTTTTAGGCTCTGAGTTTCCAATGTATGTTTCCAAATTTCCTTTGTCAATTTTTTGCCTGCAGTATAATGCCTTTAAAAAAATTGCAAGTTCTTCTGCTATTTCTTGTACTGTATATTTATTTATTTATTTAATTTTTATCCCGCCTTTATTTTAATTAATTAATTTTATTTATTTATTTGATTTCTCACCGCCCAATTCCCTCAAGGGACTCTGGGCGGTTTACAAATCAATAAAATATCAAACATTAAAATAAACAATTTAAAAATACAATAAATATGATCATCATATTTAATAATGATAAATCATCAAGATGGTGATGATGTCTTCTTTCAACATTGGAAGGGCAATTTTAGGGCTATCCTATGATGTTAGCCATCCCCAGGAGTTTATGCTCTTCTTTCCGCCCCAGGCCTGTTGGCAAAGCCAAGTCTTGAGTTGTTTCCTGAAGTCCAGAAGCGAGGTGGACTGTCTTAACTCTGGGGGAAGAATATTCCACAGAGCAGGCGCTACTGCAGAGAAGGCATGCTTCCATGACCCCGTGAGATGGAATTCTTTAACTGATGGGGTCCGCAGCATGCCCTCTCTGCATGACCGGATGGGACAGGACGATGTAATGGGGATAAGACGGTCCCTTAGGTAACCTGGTCCCATGCCATGAAGGGCTTTAAAGGTCATAACCAACACCTTGAATTGCACCCGGAAGCAAACTGGAACCCAGTGCAGCTCGCGTAACAATGGTGTCACATGTGTCTGATATGGGACTTCCAAGATGGTTCGTGTGGCCGCATTCTGGATCAGCTGAAGCTTCTGGATACTCTTCAAGGATAGCCCCATGTAGAGCGCATTACAGTAGTCTATATGTGAGATAACCAGGGCATGAGTGACCGTTCGAAGGGCCTCTCGATCCAGGAAAGGTCGTAACTGGCGCACAACATGAAGTTGTGCAAAGGCCCTCCTGGCCACGACTGCCACCTGCTCTTTGAGCAGGAGTCGCGAGTCCAGGAGGATCCCCAAGTTACGTACCAGGTCTGTCTGGGGCAGTGCCCCATCCAGAACTAAAGATGACAATTTCATAGATATCAAGGAGCCATTAATCAACAGCCACTCCGTCTTACTAAGGTTCAGTCGAAGCCTATTTTTCCCCATCCAGGCCCCTACAGCCCCCAGGCACTTGGACAGGGTAGAAACTGCATCACTTACTTCCCCCGGGATGGAGATGTATAATTGAGTATCATCAGCGTACTGATGATATCTCACCCCATGGAGACAGATGATCTCACCCAGTGGTTTCATGTAGATGTTAAAAAGGAGCAGACAGAGTACCGAGCCCTGAGGGACCCCATAAGAAAGGGCCCACGGGCTGGATCTCTTGCTCCCAACCAACACCAACTGGAACCGGCCCTGGAGGAAGGAGGCGAACCAGCGCAATACAACGCCGCCCGCCCCAACTCCCTGAGCCGCTCCAGAAGGATACCATGGTCGATGGTATCGAAAGCCGCTGAGAGGTCAAGAAGAGCAAGAATGGATGCACTACCTCCATCTTGCTCCCGCCAAAGATCATCCATAAGTGCGACCAATGCAGTTTCAGTCCCATGACCAGGCCTGAAACCTGACTGAAAGGGGTCCAGATAATAATTTGTTATCTTTCTCTATCGCTGTTATCAGCCTTCTTTCTTCCTGTCTCCTAATTTGATATGCCAGAAGTTTCCCGGATATATTTGCATTTTCAAAAAATTTTTGTTTAGCATATATATTGTTGATCTTCTGTTAAAGTGCTGCTGTTTTCAATAAATCTAATTGTTTAACTTCATTTAACTCATTGAGGGTTTGTCAATCTGGATTGGTTTTATGAACATGTTCTAATTCCTTTATTTTATTTTCTAATTGTGGTCTCTGTGTATTATGTTCTTTTTTTCTAGTGTGCTGCAAGCCTTATTAAGATTCCTCTCCTATAAGCTTTACTTGTCTCCCACGTTTAACAAAACATTTTAATTACTTTCTTGAAGTAACAGCATTTCATTCACCCTCCATCTGAAAGGTAATTTTTGTCCCTGAAACCAAAATATTAAAATTGGGGCATGATCTGCATATATCATTGAATGAATCTGCACTTCTTTGATATATTAAATGACAATACTTTTAATAAGCATATATCTACTAAGCTAAACTGTAACAGACGGGCGTGATGGCTCAGTGGTTAAGATGCCAGGCTTGTCGATCGGAAGGTTGGCGGTTTGAGACCCAAGTGCTGCGTGACAGAGTGAGCTCCCACACTCACCCCAGCTCTTGCCAACCTAGCAATGCGAAAGCATGCAAATGCAAGTAGATTAATAGGTATCACTTCAGTGGGATGGTAACAGCGTTCCGTGCGCGTCATGCCAGCCACATGGCCACGGAAGTGTCTTCAGACAGCGCTGGCTCTTCGGCTAAGAAACGGAGATGAGCACCACCCCCTAGAGTCAGACACGACTGTGCAGGGCAAAACCTTTACCTTTACCTAAGCTATAACAGCATGTAATATGCATACACTCCAGCATACTATTGTATAATTTTGTGGGAAGTGTGCAAGGCAGGTATGAGAGGACAAATTATTTCCTAGGTTTTGCATAGGAAAAAAGAAACTGTGTAACAAGAACAATAAAACAGGAAATATAAATGTTTACTGTCTCAATTTGTAATTCATCCATGCCATTATCTGGAATTCTTGCTAATTGATAGCAGTTTTGAAAGCTAGCCCTGCATGTATGTGCATGGACACCCTGGTGGAGACAGGACAACCATCAGAGCAGCTTTCTGATCCTTGCAAAGGATGTACCTATTTAAGCACTATAAAGACCGGCACTTTGTTCATGCTAATGTACTTTTCCAAAGCACCTCTTCCAAATTCTTTGGACAACCCTATTGACCAACTGCAAAAGGTACTAGCAAGCACAATACATCCTAATTAAGGAAGATTTATATAAGATGCTAAAAATTTGAGATTATTAGTAAATTTTGTTGCTTTCAATACAGTAATGCTAAAATGCATTCTGCAGAGAAGGCTTTTGATAAATTATATTGGTAATGGCTTTTTTAAAAAATCCTTTCTTTTCCTCTAGTGTTCCTAAGATGGATTATAGGACTTTAAAAAAATATTTCTCCTAAAACATGAGGACTAATGGGTCTTTATCTAATCCCTTTTTATTGTAGAGATGTATATAGCTGTGCTACCATCTCTTCTTTTTGTTTGATATGTGGTTAGAACTTTAGCAGGCATGATTAGGTAGAGTAATAAAATTGGTAGTTTAATATATGTGGTTAAGGGATATAAAATAGTCATATTTGCAGATACATTGGTACATATTGATAAACCTGAATCTTCCATGGCAAAATTAATTGATGATTTTGAAGGTTTTCTGACTATATAGCACTGGAACAACAGCAACAATAAAAATGGTGTGTGTCTCACAAACAAAAACTGGTTAATCTTATAGAATTTTTCATACTGAATTTGAATATGTTTTCAGAATTTCTATGAGGCAAGTTTTTTGAATGACATAAAACTATCTTTGATAATAGCCTATACTTACAAGTTAATTAAAATCACAAAGGTGTTACTTAAAAAGAAGCAGTGTTTGATTTTCTGCTGAATTTCACCTCAGGAACATCTCTCCTAAGGGTCCAGCAGTAGTCAGCCAGCATACCAGGACCCTACTTGCCCTAGTATGACTTTTCTATGTTTGAAAAGTCCTGGTGAAATTGTTCAACATGCTTGTCATTGACTGTCTCTTGTTCTGCAGTATCTGTTCTCCTCAAGAGCAAAGATCAGAGTTTCTGAATTTCAACAATGTAAAACACTCAGGCTTTCAGGGGAGGTTTGGTGAACTGAAGATAGCTCCACAAAAGCAGAGCCGACAACCACGGCAAAGACCAAGGAACTGGTTAGTAGAGTAGTAGGGATGAAGAGATAAATGTAGCCTTAAAGGGGGTGAAGGGTCACTAAATTAGTTTATACTTGTGATGAAGGTTGGAAGTCACTTCTTTATATATTTCTTTTCTCTTTCTTTATTATATTCTTACTTTTCTCTTTCTTCTATCTTTTTTCTTGCACTTTTTACTCCTTTCTATTCTCTTTTCTTTAAGTTTATTTTCTATTAGATTTTACTATTAAAATCAAAATTCTTAATAAAAATATGTTTTAAAAAACAGTGTAAAAATTTCTACTTCTCTGCTTCTGATTGTTCCTCTTATCCACTGAGCTTGTTCCTTTACTTGATTATCTCCCTCTGCAGCACTGTTTTTCCAGCTTGGGAACTTTAAGATGTGTGGTCTTCAACTCCCAGCATTCCCCAGCCAGCATGTTGCCAAGTTGGAAAAACACTGCTCTAGAAAGTTGCTTCTGCTATTTGTTGTAGAGCCTCATTTCCTTGAGCTGATAAATCCTTACCCTTACTTATCAGCTAAATGGTGGCCATTCACTGCTGCAATCCTTTGACTTTTTCTTCAAGGACTGCTATGAGTTTTAAAGTTATTAATGCACCAATGGATTTGGAACAACTACATGCCCTTGTGTAATAGATAATACGTCAGTAGCAGGACACTGCTGAGTCTTACAAGAAGATTTTTAAAAATATTTTGACAATAATAGCAATTCTTCTGTTCCTATTTTTTACCTGCTTGCTGGGTTGTTGTTGTTGTTGTTGTTGTTGTTGTTAGTTGTTGTTGTTTTTTCAAAGAGATAACATTGCCAGCCATGAGTCTGTTGTTAAATACACTTTGTAGCTATTAGCCAGAACTCTGTGTGCCTTCAACAATCCTGGTGATGCCATTTAGTTTGATGTTTTTATTGCTTAAAAACAATCCATACTACTCCTTTCCCCAGGTGTGCTGTTACCCATCTTTTTCTTTCCTGTTCAAAAGAACCTTAAAGAATTGGGGGAATTGCGGCAAGTTGCAGACTCTGTAAAGGCACTTTTAATTTTCTTGTGTTGCATCAGTGGCAGTGTTGTTGCTGCCTTCGGCTAGCTCCGGGGTGTCTCTTTCTCCAAGTCAAGGGTCGTTGGCAGCTTGCTGCCATGGCTGGGGTTGCATTTCAAGCGTTTTAAAACACTCACATTGTTTTTCCTCATAAAGCAAGTAATTCATGCTGTTGAAAATATTTTTTTCAACTGTCATTTCCTGAACCGTACCCTTTAAAAAGGTAACTTTTTATCTCCAAAGGGCTCTGAACTACTGAATAGCTTTCATGCGTTTGGGGACTTATTTTCAGCAACCTCCCACCTCATGTGCATTTATATGCTCTAGGCACACAGCAGCCAAACCATTAAAAGAGAATAACAAGCAGTGGGGGTGGTAGCAAAGAAATATTTCTATGTGTTAAAAAACAAAGAATACTCTTCATCCTTTGCATTTGCTCAGGAATGGGAGTTGTTAGGTAACTGGAGAACACTCTTAACATTTTTGGACAATGAACAGTGTAATAATGCAAATGGACTGGAAATGTCATGCATTTTGAGCAGGGCTAGAATTTTCAGTGCTTGCCTTGTTTTTTAAGTGTGTGTGTGTGTTTAAAACATATTAAGCTTAATTGTACTGTAGGTTTACACTGTAAGAGTTTTTGACAAGAATGGAGAAAGCCATTTTCCTTTGAGCCTCAGTTTGCCAACCCTGCTTTTGATTAATTATTTAACCCCCCCACTCTGCTGCAGTACATTACATATTAATAATTTTATTTCAAAAGTTGAAGCTGTTCAGACCAGAATGGGGTGAAGAGCCTGGGCAAAGTGTGGAAAAAGTAGGAGATGAATTGCAGGGCCGGGGGTGGTTGTTCCCTAATATATAGCTGGTCAGACTGTAACAGCCACATGTCTTATTCATAGACCTGTTCCAAAAGGGATTCCTCCAAGCGTTCAGATAACTTGCAGAGTAGTGAGTGCATTTTCATCCTTGCAGACTCCACCCTTTACCCATTGAGGAGAAGATCTGAGGAAACAGCCTCTGCACATTTGGCTGAATGTACTAAGGGTTTTTTATGCAATTAGGAAATCTGCTCCATTGGAATTTCTGTTTTGGTGGACAAGCATGTTCAATTAGACTCTGAGAGCTTTCTATTTTAGCCCTTCTATGTCAGCATACATGGAGGAATTGCTTTTGAAAAGGACTAGAAGTGTGTTGCGTTTTATATTGCCCTAAGGTGGTTGTGGTTGTTGTTCAGTCTATATAGGAGCTATCTGTAACATTTGGGCATTGATGGCTGGGAATTCTGGGAGTTGAGTTCATTAAGAATGTCAAATCAAAGAAGACTCTACGTCACATTTGTTTTTCAATGTATTAACACATGTATAAGAAAACATATAATGTGGGAAGTAGATGGGTGGGTTATAAAAGCATCACTTAGATCATTTTAGGAAGTGGCTCTATGATAGTGATTTCACTTGTTGAAGTAATTATCATTTTAGATTATTAATCTAGTGATTTTGCATTCATTTAGCTCAAGATGCATATGTAATGTGTCTGTATCTTTCTGTAACATGAATCAAGAAGTTTGCTTTTGCTATGGCTTCCAATTCATGGTCCCTCATAGTAAAGGTAAAGGTTTCCCCTGCACAATCGTGTCCGACTCTAGGGGCCAGTGCTCATCTCCGTTTGTTAGCTGAAGAGCCAGCGTTGTCCGAAGACACTTCCGCGGTCATGTGGCCGGCATGACGCACGTGGAACACTGTTACCTACCCACCGAAGTGGTACCGATTAATCTACTTGCATTTGCATGCTTTCGAATTGCTAGGTTGGCAAGAGCTGGGGCGAGTGCGGGAGCTCACTCCGTCACATGGGGCTAGGGATTCGAATCTCCGAACTTGCGACTTTCCGATCGACAAGCCTGGTGTCTTACCTGCTGAGCCGTCGCGCCCATACTTCATCTAATATTTCTTATACTGTTACATCTATAAGTAGCAATCAGAACACTATCTTGCTTTCAAGAATCACACAGTTATTTTACTCAGTGATAAACATAAGGTTTGATTTTCACTACAGAAGTTACCATTTCCATGGTGATGAAGAAGAAATGTTCAGCAAACTACTTTAGTTATATGCTTCAATCAGTCAATCTAAAATCATGTAAGTTAATGTAATATTATCTAACCAATTACATTTAGTATGTGTGAAAGAATGTAGATATGACCTTGGGAAGAGGGGAGGGAGCAATGAATCATTAAGGGAGGAGAAAAGACTAATCAGTCGTGAGAAAACAGAAAGTGTAAGAAAGAAAATAACCCATCCTGATTTTGTTTGGGATAAGGTGGAGTAGAAGGCTTTCAAGAGTCTATATTCTGTTGTATTTTTTATTTTGTGATCTAAAAAGAATCTGGGTCACAAGATTCAGTTTAAAAAGACATGCTAAGGTATTTTCTTTTTCTCTCACTCACTGGAGTCACAAAGTCTGCTGGAATTCATGTTGCTGTTACCAAATAAGGAATCTCTTTGTATTCTTAAAGTGTTTTGGTTACCATATATGGTATTCTTGTTGGCTGGGCTGAGTGTTGAAAAGTCACATGCTAATTGGTTACTATGGTGATTGATTGATTATGAGCAAGAAGTTAATATGCATAAAGGTAACATTCTTTGTTAAGCCTGGGGGCACTTCTGCTGTTTCTTTTGCTATTCAAATGAAGATGTTAAGCCTACCTGCACCTCTTGTAGGTAAACAGATTGTAGATATGTTCTTATTTATTCTTTGAATAAATGCAACTTTATTTTTTTACTGCAAAAGACTACTTTATTGATCTCTCTCAATGAAAGCTTCTAAAACTCTGAAATCAAATAAAATTAAAAGGTTATGGGCCCAGCAGAGAAGCTAGAAGCTAAATTATATAAAAATGAAAGAGAGATCAGGAAAGAATTTAATTTGCATTTGAAAGGCAAGTGAGCAAAGGCCAGGGAAGACTTTTATGAAACTTTTGAAACTTCCTGGAGGCTGCAAAGCCGTTTGTCTGTTTGAATCACAAGCCTCGTGGTTTTCAAACAAGGAGAAGAAATGGCTGCTGCAAGTTACCAAGGTATGCCTTTAGAACGTCTTTCAGACTGTAATTATTTGAACTGGGCTCTGAAAATGGAGAGTTTTCTTCGGAGAGAAGACCTGTGGTCTCCCATGGGTGACCCAACTCCTGCAAATCCTGATCAAGCTTGGGTGAGACAGGATGAGAGATGCAAAGCTTTGATAATTTTAGGAGTAGAAGATACTCAAATTGTGCATGTTCGTGGTCTGCAAACCTCCAAAGAATTATGGGACTCTTTATGTAATTTATATGTAAAGACTGTAGCTGGAAGTAAAGTAACTTTAACCAAGAAGCTGTATAAAGCTTATTTACCAGAGCATGGCAATTTACCTGAGCATCTCCACACACTTCAAAAGTATTTTGTGGAACTTCAGGAACATGGGCTGGAATTTACCCCTCTCACAAAAGCCTACATCATTTTGTCTTCGCTGAATGATTTGTGGGACACCTTGATCTGCACTCTGGAAGCAATCCCTGAAAATGATTTAACTCCATCGTTTGTCTCTGCTCACCTGCTTGCTGAATGGGAAAAGAGACAAGAAAAATCTGCACCCAATTCTTCTGCAAAGCTGCAGCATGAAAAGCCAAGAGAATGAAAAAGCCTCGAGTTTCAAGCTTCTGCATTTGCAAGTAAGTGTTGCTTTCATTGTGTTTCTCCTGGGCATCTATGCAAGGACTGTGACCAGTTGTTCAAAGGTAAGAAGATTGAACAGAAGAATAAAGGAACAACAAGAAAGAAAGCTCTGCAGACTTCTCATATTGCACTGGTTGTTGAAAACTGTAATAAGATAATTGGGTGTTAGATAGCGGGGCAAATTGTCATAATTGTAAAAGTTCTATTGCATCCTTGTCTAAAACTAACAAACAAAGTGTTTCCTTGGCTGTTGGGTCTATGTCTAAGATCATGGGTCAAGGTGATATGTATCTATCTTGTTTAGGGGAAACTGTTAAAGATGTTTTATTTGTACCAAGTTTTCAATCTAATCTTTTGTCTGTAGCTCAGTTAGTAGCAACTGGATATGCCATAACTTTTAAGAAAGATGGCTGTGAAATTAGGAAGGATGGTAAATTATGTTCAAATTGTATTCAAAAGCATTCACTTTACATTGTCCAGAAAGCTTCTGGGAGTCAAACAGCAAAGGCTGTGTTTGGTAATACTCCTATTCATGACCAGTGTATTCATTTGCTTCATAGGAGGTTTGCTCATGCTAACTTTAAATACATATCACAAATGCCAAACATATGTGCTGATCTAAAATTGAAATCTTATGATAAATATCTAGATCAGAGCTTTCCAAACTGTGTGTTGTGAGACAAAAGTGTGTCGCCATACACAGTCTGGTGTGTCGCAGCGACACACCAACTGCAGCATGCAAAACCCAAAAGCAGCAGCAGCCCTTCCAGGTTTTTGCGCGCTGACGCAAGGACGGCACTTCCGGGTTTTCCCATGGTGACACACCAACGCCGGTTGGTGTGTCGCCGCGGGAAAAACTTTGGAAAGCCCTGCTCTAGATTGTAATGTCTGTAAGGAAAATAAGACATGCAGAGCTCCTGTAAAGAAATTTGCAGATAGAACCACTTCTAGACCCCTAGAAAAAGTCCATTCTGATGTAATATGTCCCTTCTCTCCTAGTTTTGGAGAAGCAAGGTATATTTTGACCATAATTGATGATTTTTCAAGGTATACATTAATCTATCTGTTAAAACATAAGGATGAGGCATTTGAAAAGTTTAAAAGTTTTGTAACGTGGGCAAATGGGAAATTCCCAAAGCCTGTATCTGCTTTGCAATCAGACAGAGGTGGAGAGTATCTATCTACAAAATTTAAAAGTTTTTTGTCAGAAAAGGGGATAGAACAAATTTTGTCTAACCCTTATTGTTGTTGTTGTTGTTCAGTCGTTTAGTCATGTCCGACTCTTCGTGACCTCATGGACCATAGCATGCCAGGCCTTCCTGTCCTCCACTGTCTCCCAGAGTTTACTCAAATTCATGTTCGTTACATCAGTGATGCTATCTAAACATCTCATCCTCTGCCGTCCCCTTCTCCTTTTGCCTTCAGTCTTTCCCAGCATCGGGGTCTTTTCCAGTGAGTCCTCTCTTCGCATTAGGTGGCCAAAGTATTTGAACTTCAGCTTCAGCATCTGTCCTTCCAATGAGCAGTCAGGGTTGATTTCCTTTAGGATTGACTGATTTGACCTCCTTGCAGTCCAAGGGACTCTTAAGAGTCTTCTCCAGCACCACAGTTTGGAAGCATCAATTCTTTGGCGCTCAGCCTTCCTTATGGTCCAACTCTCACAGCCATACATTACTACTGGAAAAACCATAGCTTTAACTATACGGAGTTAATGATAGTATTGTCCAAATACCTGAAGAAACATCACAGAGAAAAACACCATGACCTGTTCTTTATTATCCCAGAGTGCAGGGCATGGAATCTGTTGGCATGGGGTGCAGTATCATCAGTATCATGGTCTGTGCAAAGACCAGGCGTAGTTACAGTTCAGATACAAAGTACATGTAGATAGCAGTCAAAAGAAGCATAGAAAATGCATGAGTGAGATGAGTACCCATAGTTCATAGTTGAATTATACCCATGGTTCAACATTCTGATTGGCTGGGCCATTTTTCAGCTTCACATTTTAGTAACAGTTGTACTTACTATAAACCGCCATGGGATGGCGGTGTTGCATATTGGCTTTCCCTCGGGACGCTGTTCTCATGAGAAAAGGATTGCTATCACATTTGTTTTGACTAGAGGAAAGCACATCTGTTGTTTACCACTTTTTTTGTTATGGGAAACGCTTACAGCAGAGGAACTTGGAAAATTCCACTTTCCAGGCTAGAGATTCATAGTGAAGAAAATCCATTCGTTTGAATCTTACATAGAATGACTTTAACAAATAACTTTAACATATTAGCCTTTGCCCTGCTTCATTTTGTACTCCGAGGCCGAACTTGCCTGTTATTCTGGTTATTTTTTGACTTCCTACCTTAGCATTCCAGTCCCCTATGATGAAAAGGACATCTTTTTTTGGTGTTAGTTCTAGAAGGTGTTGTAGGTCTTCATAGAACCGGTCAACTTCAGCTTCTTTGGCATCAGTGGTTGGGGCATAGACTTGGATCACTGTGATGTTGAATGGTTTTCCTTGGATTCGAACTGAAAGCATTCTGTCGTTTTTGAGGTTGTACCCCAGTACTGCCTTTCCCACTCTTTTATTGACTATGAGAGCTACTCCATTTCTTCTAAGGGATTCTTGCCCACAGTAGTATATATAATGGTCTCCTGAATTAAATTCGCCCATTCCTGTCCATTTTAGTTTGCTGATTCCCAAGATGTCGATGTTCAATCTTGTCATCTCATGTTTGACCACATCCAGCTTACCTTGGTTCATTGATCTTACATTCCAGGTTCCTATGCAATATTGTTCTTTACAGCATCGGAATTTCCTTCCACTTCCAGACACATCCACAACTGAGCATCCTTTCGGCTTTGGCCCAGCCGCTTCACTCTTTCCGGAGCTACTCGGAATTGCCCTTCGCTCTTCCCCAGTAGCATATTGGACACCTTCCGACCTGAGGGGCTCATCTTCCGGCGTCATATCTTTTAGCCTTTTGATACTGTCCATGGGTTTTCTTGGCAAGGATACTGGAGTGGTTTGCCATTCCCTCCTCCAGTGGACCACGTTTTGTCAGAGCTCTCCGTCATGACCTGTCCGTCTTGACCTGACTTCATTGAGTTACGTAAGCCCCTTCGCCACGACAAGGCAGTGATCCATGAAGGGTCTAACCCTTATACTCCTAAACAAAATGGAGTTGCTGAGCATAAGATAAGAACTCTTCAAGAAGCCATGATGTGTTTGCTTAAAGATGCAAGTTTACCTTTTACCTAACCTTACTTAACCCTTATACTCCTAAACAAAATGGAGTTGCTGAGCATAAGATAAGAACTCTTCAAGAAGCCATGATGTGTTTGCTTAAAGATGCAAGTTTACCTTTTACCTAACCTTACCTAACCCTTATACTCCTAAACAAAATGGAGTTGCTGAGCATAAGATAAGAACTCTTCAAGAAGCCATGATGTGTTTGCTTAAAGATGCAAGATTACCTTTTAAGTTTTGTGGTGAAGCAGTATCCACTGCTTGTTATGTGCAAAACAGACTGTTCAATAGTGCAATTCAGGATACACCATTTCATTTGTTCTATGGCATGAAGCCTAAAGTAAGTCACCTCAGAATTTTTGGAAGCACAGCTTGGGTGCACATTCCAAAGCAGCTGAGGCACAAAGGGGCTTCCAGAACAAAGAAAGCTATCTTTGTTGGATATGAACAGAGCCAGAGGAGCTACAGGTTCATACTAGGTAATCAATTAATAATCAGTAAAAGTGCTTCATTTGCTGAGCAAAATTGGGACAAAATAAACTCCAGTTCTTCAGTTGATTTATCCATGAGGGAACAGCAAGGTTTTGCTGATGGTGATCTGAGTGAAATAAATAAACCAGAGGAACAGCAAACTGAACTGTAAAAAGAAAGACAGAGTTTTCTCAGGAAAATGGTGAGAGTCAGAATGTTAGTCCTGTCCTACCTCGCAGGTCTCAAAGATGTAATAAAGGGGTTCCACCTTCACATTATGAAGTGGATGTAGCGAAAGCATTTCACATTCACACAGAACCTGAATCTCTAGAGCAAATAAATGAGATGTCATCTGAAATTGCTAAATGTTGGCATGAGGCAATGCAACAGGAATTAGCTTGTTTAAAAGAAAATAAAACCTGGAAATTGGTAAATCTACCTCCAAATGAGTGCTGTTTGGATTGTAGATGGGTTTTCAGATTGAAAAAGGATGCAGATGATAAAATTCAGAAATATAAAGCAAGATTGGTTGCAAAAGGGTTTTCTCAAAGAAAAGATGTGGATTATGATAAAACATTTGCTCCTGTAACAAAGGGTGAAACTATCAGGTTGCTCTTAAAGGTTGCTGCCATCAGAAAGATGTCTGTTTAAAAGTCTGTTTTTCACTATGATATTTAAACTGCTTTTCTGTATGGTGTATTAGAACAGAAATTGTATATGCATCAACCATATATGGCTATGAACAAGGTAAACATCTTGTGTGTGAATTACATAAATCCATTTATGGCCTAAAACAAGCAGCTCATTGTTGGAATATTAAAATAGTCTACCCTACAACAATAAAGAGCATGCTGTTTCTTGACCTTGCCTACCTCAAAGAGCTGATACTATGGAACCATTAAGGGCAAAGACATTACAATCTAATTACATCTTATTATGCTTATTCTCAATAGGGAAAAATGAGTTGCCTCCCAATAGCCCAAGTAACTGGAGAGAATCCATATATCCTGCTGTTTTGTTACCTATCAGTGTTGCCCTTTTCTGTTCAAGTTGTTCAATTAGGCAGTCTCCAGGGGCAGAATGTGCTTAGAGATGTCCGTTCAGAATATCATAGCATAGATAGGTACATTTGCACCTGAACACAAAAAATGTATTCCCTTAAATGGGATGCATAGTAAGATATTCATATCCACAGTTAACTTTGAAATTTCATTATGTTTTAATGGAGTAGGGCTAAGGGGAATCAGCCAAAAGATATCCCCTTTTCATTCTATCCTCAGCATCTCTCAAGTTCTTTTGATTCTTTTCAAAACAGAAGGGGGTACAAGAGTCAAAAGGGGACATTTTTCACAGGGTCAAAAATGTTCATGACCTTAGCATCAGATTTCTCAAAATGTGTTATTTGCACATTATGCTTTTATGGTTTGTAGAAAGCTTCATAATTCACCATCTGTTTTTACCAGGATTTCTTTGAGCTTGGAAATTGCTATTCAGTGAAATGAATTGTTAAATCTGGCCTCATCTGTGATGTGATCACACTACAGACTGGAACACTTTGGCTGACATTATTAAAAAGATATATAGCTCTAATCTATTTTACTTTCACTTTTTCTTGTCTTCAGTGATGTATGAAATTTCTTTTAGATTATTACAAATCTTCATCAGCACTTTTTAAAAGTTATTATACTAAGACAGCATTCTATTATTTTGCTGTTTTTACATAGAGGAAGATCAAAACTTGGAGACTAATTTATTGAAAACTTTCCCCTGACTTTGGAGCCAGCTGTGTCTTTGTAATCAATAGATGTTTATAAGGCATTTTTCATAAAGAAATCAAACAGCCCAGCTGCCTCCCTTAAAAAGTCAGACCTCAGCAGAAAACCCCCCACAGAACAGAGCCATTTCGTTCCCAAAACAATCCCTCAGAAAAACAACCTCATCAGTATCTTGTAAGTCAAACTGTAACCCCTTAATCACCAAAGTGTGTTCGTCGCCTGGTATTTCTTCAAAGAATCCATTCTCACTGTTGGGAAAAATATCTCCCTCTTGATGAAACTCTTCCTCTCCCAGCAGAGCGTCCTCAACCAGTTGACACATTTTAGAGCTGATAAGATTGTTGTAGTATTATAAATTAAGAATATGTATTTGGTTTGATATTAAGGCTTATATGATTTCATTTTTCTTTAATGATTTGACTGGATTTTTTAAAGGCTTGTTTGATTTATAAGATTTATAAGGTATCTATAAGGTATAATATTAATTGGTTTTTAGGTTTAATTGGGTTAAGATTGCTGTAGTATTATTAATTATAAAAGTTTTTATAATTTGATTTTTGTTATAGTGAACATAAATATATAGAATAGTGGTAGGAAGGAAATAATTAAATAAATGTTTTTGTTGGGTGGGAGGGAAATTGATTTAGAGATTTATATAATTTTTCTGTCTTTTCCATAAGGGGAAGGAGCAATTGCATTAGTGATTTGTATATGTGCTAATGGAGGGATTTATAGAAATAATGTGATCTTGGTTTGATATAGAGTAAGGGTTTGAATATGGAAATTGCTATATATTCTTGTGGAAAGTCAGAAGTCACTTTATGTAATCTTCAAAATTCTTTCTTCTTGCATTTTACACTTCTTTTAGCTTTTCTTTTCTTTTTCTTTTTGTAGTTTTTATCTTTTTTTCAAACTAAATAAAATTCTTTTTTAAAAAATATGTTTATAAATGTTGAAATACTTGATGAAATCCATGAAAACTCCACTAGAGTATAATATGGTGGTGCACCCCCTACTCAAGAAACCATCACTGGACCCTACGATATTGGATAATTTTCATCCTGTCTCCCACCTCCCCTTTTTGGGGAAGGTGGTTGAGAAGGTGGTGGCATTACAACTCCAGAGGATTCTGGATGAAACGGATTATCTAGACCCCTTTCAGTCGGGTTTCAGGCCGGGATATGGGGTGGAAACTGCATTGGTCACGCTTATGGATGATCTCTGGCGGGAGCGGGATGGAGGAAGTGCGTCCATCCTGGCTCTCCTTGACCTCTCAGTGGCTTTCGATACCATCGACCATGGTATCCTTTTGGGACGACTCAAGGAGTTGAGGGTGGCTGGCGTAGTTTTGCGCTGGTTCGCCTCCTTCCTCGGGGGTCGGTCCCAATCAGTAGTAATAGGAGATGAGAGATCCAACTCTCGACCCCTCGTTTGTGGGGTGCCGCAGGGTTCGGTTCTCTCACCTCTCCTATTTAATATCTATATGAAACCGCTGGGTGAGATCATCCGTCGCCATGGGATGAGATATCATCAGTATGCTGATGATACACAGTTGTACATCTCCATCCCAGGGGAAGTAAGTGATGCAGTGGCCGCCCTCTCTCAGTGCCTGGAGGCTGTGGGGGTCTGGATGGGGAACAACAGGCTTCAGCTGAACCCTGGTAAGACGGAGTGGCTGTGGATTGATGGTTCTTCTGGATCTGGGAAATTATCATCTTTGGTTCTGGATGGTGTTGCGCTTCCCCATTCAGAACCAGTGCGGAACCTGGGGGTCCTACTGGACTCACGGCTCCTGCTCGAGGAACAGGTGGCAGCCGTGGCCAGAAAGGGCTTTGCGCAACTTCGTGTTGTGCGCCAGTTATGCCCTTTCCTGGATCAGGAGTCCCTCCGTACAGTCACTCATGCCCTGGTCATCTCCCATATAGACTACTGCAATGCGCTCTACATGGGGCTACCCTTGAAGAGTATCCAGAAGCTCCAACTGGTCCAGAATGCGGCAGCACGTGCAGTTATTGGTGCCCCTAGATCGGCCCATGTGACACCTCTACTACGCCAGCTGCACTGGATACCAGTATGCTTCCGGGTGCAATTCAAGGTGTTGGTTTTGACCTTTAAAGCCCTACATGGCATGGGACCAGGATACCTGAGAGACCGCCTCATCCCCATAACTTCAAACCGTCCCACTCGATTATGTAGAGAGGGCATGCTTCGAACCCCGTCGGTAAGGGAGTTTCGGTTGACGGGGTCCAGAAGGCGTGCCTTCTTGGCAGTGGCACCTGCCCTTTGGAACATTCTGCCCCCAGAGGTGAGGCAGGCCCCATCACTCCTATCCTTCCAGAAGAATTTAAAGACCTGGTTGTGCCGCCTCGCGTGGGACGGGAATAGGAATAGCTCTTCATGGGTATGGTTGGTGTCTTAGAGCCCTTTTAAGATCATGTGGGTCCTAGGTTGGTTGAGATCGCCCGCTTGGATTTTCTATTTAATTTATGTAATAAGTAATTGTATATTGTATTGTATATTTTTAGTAGAATTTTAATTTTTATATCTGTAAACTGCCCAGAGTCCCCTGTGGGGGAGATGGCGCGGTGATAAAAGTCTAATAAATAAATAAATAAAATAAATAAATATGACCCAATATATTTGCTGACAAGAAGGGCCAAATTATGTTAAAAATAATGTACAGTACTTCTTCCATTATCCCGCAATTCTAGTATAATTTCTTGGGAGTAAATTCCACTGGGAATATCAGTAGTACAGCATTTATGAGTTGGATAAATAGGTTCTTAATCAGTTGATGAGCATTATTTCATGAAGTGTCCTTATTAAGCATAAAACACTTTCAGGCCTAGAATATAATTAAAGTGTAAAAGCAACTTAGTTGGTTTTGGAGTGCTATTTGCCTTACTCTTGCAGCTAATGACAGTAACCCCCATGAAATACTTGATTTAAACCTGAAAGAGCAAACTGACTATTCCTAGAAAAGCTTGGAGACAAAAAAGTTGGTATGCTTCTGTTGGAAAGCTGTATAATAATTATGGGTTCTTATCACCTTGGCTAAGGCAAATTGAATAAATAAATATGCATGACTCCAGGATGGGGAATAGGCAGGACAGGGAATCAATTTCTGTATTCCTGGTATTGGTTTAATTTACATATTGCAGGCCTTGACTTTAATCTGCAATTGTGAAAGTGCCTGTTACTGTCATTGTACTATTACCTGCAACTGAGTTATCTGCATCATGAGAAACCAAAACAGCATTTGGCCTCACTGATTATAAAGTTCAAAAGAAGATCTGTATGTCTATTTTTAGATAAAGAATGACTCTTGATTTGGAAGTGTTTGGGTTACTTTAGATCAAATATATTTTTACTCATCAGTGCCTAACTTTCAATCAAACATACCTCTCAGGATTGTGGTAAGGATAAAATATGGGTTGTAGGCACAATTTGTAGCTTCTCCCTATAACATTGATTTTGACATTTTCTTTAGTTACAATCATGGTACATAAGCAATGCTGTGATAATAACCCCAAAGTGTTTAAGAAAGTGAGGCTTGTGCAAACCTTGTGTTCATATAGGCTGCATCACAGCTGTGAGGTTGGTTGAAATCCCTCGACTCCCAGTCGCTCAACTCATGAGTCAACCACAAAAACCTCAGTTCCTGCAGTCTACTAATGAAGAGCAGCTGTCCAGAGTGCAAGTGGGTGATCTCACATTCTCTCCTTTATCCAGAAAGACAGT
The DNA here is from genome assembly GCA_023362775.1 of Charina bottae. Taxonomy (NCBI): domain Eukaryota; kingdom Metazoa; phylum Chordata; class Lepidosauria; order Squamata; family Charinaidae; genus Charina; species Charina bottae. The sequence continues at coordinate 104,981,590 of JALMGJ010000004.1, forward strand.
GCTGGCCAGAATTCGACGTCTGGCCACTGATCTCCACTGCAATGCCATCCCTGCTCCTTCAGGGATGTCTAGTCCACCATAGATCCTTATCCAGAAGCCCAAGAAACCTTTATTTCCCATTTATTGATTTTTTCAACAAGGCCATTAAAGGCATGTATATGTGAATTTTCTTTTACTTGATTCCAGGCCCAATGTGACACTGGTGGTTGCCAAATTTTTGGCTGCTGTGATTAGAAGTTTGTTGTTTATTCGTTCAGTCGCTTCCGACTCTTCGTGACTTCATGGACCAGCCCACGCCAGAGCTTCCTGTCAGCTGTCACCATCCCCAGCTCCCCCATGGTTAAGTCTGTCACCTCCAGAATATCATCCATCCACCTTGCCCTTGGTCGGCCCCTCTTCCTTTTGCCTTCCACTTTCCCTAGCATCAGCTTCTTCTCCAGGGTATCCTGTCTTCTCATTATGTGGCCAAAGTACTTCAGTTTTGCCTTTAATATCATTCCCTCAAGTGAGCAGTCTGGCTTTATTTCCTGGAGTATGGACTGGTTTGATCTTTGAATTATGTTTCCCATGAAATGTCAAAATGTGTACTGTTTTCTTTCTTTGTTATTATATTTGTTCTTGGGTCCTTTGATTGTAATAAAGTTTCACTCATTCATACATATGCTATGTAACAATGGCTGAGTTCATCTATTGGGCTAAACTGTAATGTGGCTTGTTTAGTTCTGGCATAACATGATATGTGAATTTGGTCACTGTGATTCCTGAAGCATAGTTTATGGCTTAGTGCAATATGTGAACAAGGATAATATGGCCTGTTCAATAAACTGTGAATATAACAAATCATGGATTGGTGTAATGTCTAATCCTAAGCAATGATTGGAGACATGTTTACAGCTACAACTGGTATCCTATACATGGTGACATATGGGGGGAAATCCAGCACATTCTTCTTTTTTATAAACAAAATTGGTGTGAAATTATGCCACCATTGTTTCTGGTGGCATAATGAGGAACTAACATTTCTCTCCTATTTCCTATGAACCCACAGCATTTCATTTATTATTTATTAAACAATTAAATATAGCCACCCATCTACCAAAAAGAAGTCTGTGTGGTGAACAAAATAAAAACGTAATATATTAAAAACAACCATTTAAAACTATAAAATCTAACACACGTAGAGAGTAATGGGTTGTGGAACCTGTAGTATCTGAAGTAAGTAAAGGTAAAGGTACCCCCCGCACATTTGTGCAGTCGTGTCCGACTCTAGGGGCCGGCGCTCATCTCCGTTTGTTAGCCGAAGAGCCAGCGTTGTCTGAAGACGCTTCCACGGTCATGTGGCCGCATGACGCACACAGAACGCTGTTATCTACCCACCGAAGTGGTACCTATTCACCTACTTGCATTTGCATGCTTTCGAATTGCTAGGTTGGCAAGAGCTGGGGCGAGTGCAGGAGCTCACTCCGTCATGCAGGGCTAGGGATTCGAACCTCCGAACTTGTGATCTTCCGATCGACAAGCCTGGCGTCTTACCCACTGAGCCACCACGCCCCTTATCTGAAGGGTCTCAGTGAAATCACTAATTATATCTGCTCTCTGACACTATGCCAGCTTCTCATGGGAATAACTGGTAAGCTAAAGTCAAGATGAAGACCAAAAGATTTAAGAAAAGGTCTATATAATATTATCTTCACAGTTGGAGCTATAATGCTTTGTTTTCAAAATGCTTTCAAATTAAATAGGATATTCTGTTCTGTCTCATTTTACATTAGTAGATCATTGTGGTAGTGCTTTACATATCTTTGATTAACCCCACCTTAAGAACTGGTTTCAATATGTTACAATACATTTCATCACACTTCCTGTTAAGCTATACTGAGTTTTTCCCAAAACTGGTGCCATCCTAAATCAGCCTACATTTTGTAAGTAGGCTGGGTGTTACAGAAGTTAGTCTAGCACATGTGGATTGGGGAGCCTGTAGTATCTGAAGGGGCTCAGTGAAATCATTGGATGACGTTATGAAATAAATTGTTAGATTTTAAAGTGTGTATAACAATGTATTAAATATATACCCAAGAATCTTTTCCCCTTCAAATATTATGAGGGTTTTTTTCCCCTCATAAGCAGTGTTAAAAAGACAAGAGTAAGCAAAAGAGTGAGTTTAACAGCCATAAAGTTCTGGATCAAATTTAATAGCAGTATATTTCTGGATCAAATCCAGAAATCATGGGGTCAGGATGTTAATGGAGCTCTGATGTGGTTGTGTGTGATTTAAGGTAATGAAAATTTTACTGGGGACTCAACTCATTTCTTTTATCTCTTACAGCTGATCTTAGTAGTTGCTTTATATTTTCATCTTTGCCACTCAGATTATTACTGGTAGATGGGAAGCCATAAAAATTTGTTTAAGGGATAAATTAAATAAATAAATTGATAAATTGATAAATAGAATGTTGTCCTTAAAGATTTTAACTTTAGACCATTTATTTGCTGCCTCAATCACCAAAATAACTCTAGACAGCAGTTTTAACTAACTGATATCATCAAACTAAATATTTCAAAATTAAGCAATATACTAAGCAAATACAGAATGTGAGCTAGAGACAGTATGTGAGTCTCTGGCATATTTCATTAAGTCTGGTTGCACAGAACCATTTTAACCTGGTTGGGTCATGGAACAACTTACTGAAAATATTAAAAAGTTACATCCAGAAAGGAAAGTATTGCATTAAATGGACAATGAAAATGGCATTGAAGAAAACAATTGTGTCATCAGGACAACAAGATTTTGGAGCAAACATCCTATTTATTTATTTGTTTGTTTTTATATTTATTTATTTATTTATTTATTTATTTTTATATTTATTTATTTATTTATTTATTTATTATTCATTCATGCATTTATTTTTATATTTATTTATTTTTTTATATTTATATTTATTTTTATTTATTTATTTATTTCTACATTTCAAATTTAGTCACCACCCATCTCACTCAAGGAGCAAATTGAGCAGGACAGTCAGATACACCTCAGTACAAATTGGCTGGCTTTCTACGTTTTAAAGTAAAGTAATACCTATTAATTCTAAAGAGGTTGTTTTAAGATGGTTAAATCCAGAGTACAAAATCACCTAAATACAATACTAGCACTAAAATATAGACTTTCTCCTACAGCTTTGGTTAGTGCAACATAACAAAGGTGGAAAACAGTCATCATAGCTGTTCACTAACTTCTATTTATCAGCTGTGTGGAGCATTACTATGCTCAGCAAGTACAACAGATCAGCAGTCATCAGCAAGGCAGTCTCAAGAGCAGAGAAAGAATATACTGTACCAAAGGGCAGAGAAGTAAATGGAGCCAGGAATTGAAAGATCAAATAGGTTAGATCCACAAAGTCCTGATGGAGAGTCACCCAGATAACAGACCAATTGAGAAAGGTAGTAGATGTGAGTGGTTTGACCCTACAAATTTATATCAGATGTTCTGTCACCTGGAAGGTAAGAAGCTAATTGAAGCTCTTAACAGGTTAGCTAAAAACCTGTATCATGATTTCTTACTTGACAGACAGAGTGAAATCTCCTACATGGAGATGAAAATTGCTATTCTATAAACAAATGGGAAGAATTTTATATTGTTTTGCTAGCCAGATGTTGCATAAACTTGTATTTAAAGCATATAAATTGATCTTGCAGACTAAAACAATACGATCCTGTTCTCAGAACCAGGAAATGTACCATGATAGAATCCTACACTAACACAGCACTGAATGGGCAAGAAGAAATGAGCATTGAATAATGTTGAATACCGTTGGTTATCAACTTTCCTTAAAGCACCAATATAAATTGCTAGAGGTGGTGAAAGTCATAACTGATTTAAAGGCTCAAAGCATTGGTCCAAGAGTCACTGCGGAAACATCAAGGCAATGCAAATTAAACCCTGTGGCAATTTCCAGTCATTTATCACCTTTAAAGTCCTTCATGGCATGGGCCCAGGTTACCTGAGGAACTGTCTTGTCCCAATTACAGTGACCCGTCCCACCCAGTCCAGCAGGAAGGGCACGTCGGCTAAAGAATTTCAACTGGCGGGGTCTAGGAGGAGAGCCTTTTCTGCCATTGCCCCTGCCCTGTGGAACATCTTGCCTCCTGAGGTGAGGTTGGCCCCCACTCTTCTGGCCTTCCAGAAGAGCCTTAAGACCTGGCTCTGCCATCTGGCTTGGGGATCCAATAGTGGTAGGCAGCCCTGGGGGTGGTTGGTGGTTTGAAGATGCTCTCTCCGCATTTTTCTCTTTTAACTTTATTGTATTTCTTGTATTTTTATAATGGTTTTTATGACCCTTTATTTGTAGCGTCACTTCTATAGTGAGATGGGCAGTGTATAAATTTAATAAAAAAATAAGTAAAAAAATAATTGTATCAGCTGAAACAGGCAGAGCTAGGATGTGGTCAGCTTGCCTTCAGATGTTATCTGCAGCTTCTGTGCATGGCAAAGTTGTAGGGAGGAGAGGGCAATCCTTAAAAATATTGTAAGCTACCATCATCACACAGAGTGCTATGATAGTAACTTACAGTATTTAATATCCACTTCAAATGTTAGCATTATGAAGCTTCAATGAGACCCTGCAAACTACTATCATAAAAGTGTGTGTTTGTGTGTGTGTACAGTAATGTGACAGGAGATAAACTAATTTGCTTTTTCCATGACTTCAGATGAAAGGTGACAGAGGAAAGACAAATCAGGTTGAGAGAATGAGCACTAAGGATTAAAGAATTTTGGAAAGGTAAAAGAAACTCTTCATGATTGGAATAGCTGTCATTGTATCATGAACTGGGCATATCCACATGACTGATCATTGATCCTTCTCATTTTGTAATGAGAGAATCACACTAATTTTGTAGTGAGAGTTTAAAGCCTAAATGAAGCTTGTAGAGCATGTGTCAGCAGCAATCCTAGTTCAAAGTTGTTTAAAGATTTCATGAGGCTTCCCATTGTACCGCAGTAACACCTGTAATTAGTTCTGTGCACATCTGAATTAAAAATGGGGACCAATGGACTTCCGGTTGAGAGCCATGTTGAGCTAACATCCCCTTTTTGCAACCGGACGGCATTACGACAAACATCGGCATGGGATGCAGGATCCTGGCCGCCAAAATGCTCTCCAGATTAAGGAGAGTTATTTGAGATCGTCCATGTGACTCCACACAGCTGCTACTCATGAGTAAACTGCAGGAATCATTGTTTTACATTCTGCCTATGGGTTGAATGGCTGGGAGTCAAGGGAAGAAACATCTTTGCTCACAATTGTTAATGCAGCCGTTTAAAGGACAATAAGCTCAACTGAGCCTCAGTTCTTAATCACTTTGGTTTTGTTTTGTTTTTTCTGATGCCTTAAAAGGATTAAGACCCTTCGGAGAGGCAAGTTATACTGTATTCACTAGGTGAGTCGCCTTCTCCTTAGAGAAAGAACCTTTAAATATAATTTTTAAAAGCTTTTGAAAAATATTACTTTTTGGATTAAACAGCAAAAGGGTGCTCAGAATATGACTTTAGAAAGATTAACAATGCATTAAGGGCTCAGATGGACTTGGAATTATAATTTTAAATGCCCACAAAGAGCTTTGAATTAATTAGAAGAAATTTTCCCTTGGGAAAATGGCGATTGCTTTGAGCTTTTTCATAATAAGGGGACTTTGAAGGTTGGACACTAGAGAGAGCTAGAGGATAAACAAAATGGAGCAGAAATCTATAATACAAACCTGGGAATATTTGTCTGCCAAATTCTTTGACAAAATAGATAAATTGCTTGACAAAATTGACAGAGCATGTTATAATGGAATTACAGAACAAGAACAAGTTGCAATGGATGATCTTGAAATTACTTTGAAGGAGGACTTAAATGTAACAAATAATGAGAAAGATGCGGAGAAAGATATGGGCACACAAATGGAATGATCTATTCCCAAAAGGAGATGTACAAATATTGAACCAAGAAACTGACTTGGGTAATTTTTAAAAATTGAATATACAAAAGACCTCTGTTAAAAGTTTTAAGGACTTTATTAGAACAAACAAAAAGACAAACTTTGCTTATTGGCTATACAAAAGAAATCTGCTGAAGTTCTGGAAGATTTTTTGCTTGAAACACAGATGAACAGACGACTAGCTCTGGGCCTCTTTTTGAAGGGGTTGAAAGATATTTTTAAAAACTCAGGGAAGGAATACAAGGTTGGCTTATTTGGCCAGGGCTGAAGGAGAAATATAGCTACATCTGGTTGCCCTTACTGGACTTTTGCTGACAAAGAACAACTGATGGAGCATTTGGATTTTGCTTTTTTTTTATTCAATAGATGAGAAATGGGGTGAAGAGATATTATGTTGTATTTAGAGATAGTGATAAGCTACTAAGATTGTTTTTGCTTGTTGGGAAGCAAAAGGGGGAAGTTACTTCTTTCTTTTTTCTTTTTCTTTTTCTTTTTCTTTTTCTATTTTTCTATTTTTCTTTTTCACATTCTTTTCTTTTCTTTTGTATTTTTCTGTATTGGCTTTTATTCTTTTAATTTATAATTCTTAATAAAATTATTTGAAAAAGGAAAAAGAAAATGGGGACTAACATGGATTCTATAGCCCACTGGTTGAAATGGGGTTATGCCAACACAGAGATTTTCTGAATCATAAGATATATTGACTGGGGATGATGGGACATGGTCCAACACATCTGGAAGATATGAGGTCAGAGAAGGCTGTTTAGGAGCCTGAACTTTAAAATGCAGACTGATGCTAAGATGTCAGACAGAAGGAGCTTCTCAAATAAACGTGATCTTGGTACTCTTTGGGTATATGCTATCAGATTTCTCATATGATATTGGTAAATTGGGTTTCTCTACAAAGCAAAAGTGTCTTGGCAAATTGCATCTTTTACAAAGCACAGCGTTCTCATGATGACGTGAATGCCAGGTGGCTGGATAACAGAGAAGCCTTGGCTTTGTTTACATCCTCATGAGATAGGGAGCGAGAAGGTACCATGTTATGGCTAGCAATGGATCTTCCCATGGGAAGATATCCTCCTGATTTCCTTCTGTGGGAAGCCTTGCCCAGGCCCCCTGAGCAAGGAGGGGGGGAACTCAGTGTGTAGATGCAGCACTGCCACCCAATGCTGTGTGCTTTGAGGCCTAGTGTGTGTAACAGCTAACATCCAGCCAATCAGAAAGCTAGAAGAACTGAATATACAACCATGCAAAATGGTGTTCTATGCTTCTTGATTTCTAGTGTCTTTTAGCCATGTAGTTCTTCACGTGTTCACTTCCCGTGGACTGGACAGAGTGAGCTATGCTATCCTGTATGTTCATCTTTTTCATTTTTGCGATAATGTACTGTATCTGCATTATTGCCTTATGCTATCAGTAAACACTGTTGGCCCTAACAAGCTGCATTCTTGTCTGTTTATTCTCAAGCCTCGGGTTTTTCCCCTTTAAGCCAGCATATATCCCATCATATGCAACCATTTAAATCCAACTTAAAATGCATTTAAGATTACTGTGGATAGTTAGGAGCATTTCAGATCTAATCGGACATCAGGAACCATAACCACAGGCATACTTACATCTTTGTTGGTCTGTAGTGTTTTTAGAGAACCACTAAACAATTAGCACTAGTCCTTTCTGGATATTAGCTGAGAACAGAGATCTGTCAGCTAATCAGTACCTGCTTGCTAGCCAGTAGCTGAGAGTCTTATTTTGCTCTCTCAGTACTAAACACACATCTTTTCCAGCTCTTTATAAAAATAAAAAGAATAAATCATTAGTATTTCCACATCTGAGCTGTTAACAAACCTGAGTTGCCTTTCAAACTAATGCCAGCATACTGTTGTGATACAATCCCAGAAATTTGGAAATGGTGCAAGCCAAGAATCACCTGCATTGTCACACCACCCCTTCAAGCACAAGCTAGCAATACAGTGCTGTTAGTAAAGCAACATTTGCTGCATTGAAGCAGCATTTCCTTGTGCATTCATAACATGACCGAAGCGCAGAGATCAAAATTGCTTGCACTTGTAATCCCTTGCTTACAACTTTATATGATCAATGAAGAATCAACTCACTCAAGTACAGCATCAACATCTTTGCCACCCTATGCTGAGCTGGAGATGCAATTAAACCAGTCTGGAGGCTGTGAGGGATTGGATAGGACAAAGCAGACTGAAATTGAACCCTGCCAAGATGGAGTTACCATTTGTATATAAAATCCTCATGTGATTCCAGCTCCTGCATTGGATTTGGATGGGATCACACTCACTTTGAAGAGCAGGTCTGTGACTTGGGAGAGGGGGAGTTCCTACTGGACTGACAGCTCCTGATCGGGGTCACCACTCCTTGAAGAGCGGGTCTGTGATTTGGGAGGGGTTCCCTCCTGGATTCACAGCTCATACTTGATCAGATGCAGTTAGTGAAACTTTCCCAGTTTTGACTGCTATCTAGTTGCACTTCTTTTTGGAGGAAGAAGCCTTTGCGATGGTGACTAATGCCCCCAGGACTTCTAGCTTACACCCATTTTGGAGCTGCCTTTGAAGAAATTACAGTTGGTAAAAAGACAGCTGCCATTGGTAAGAGCAGCTACAACAAAATAACATCAGCTTTTCAAGCACTGGTCCCTAAGAGGTTTCTGTGTGCAATTCAAAGTACTATAAAGTACTGTAAAGCTATTTATGGCTTGGCTCCCAATTACTTTTGGGATCATGTCTTCCAAGTAGAATCTAACCATTCTCTTTTGTCTTGGGGGGGAGGGGTGGCTTTAGATTTCCACCCCATGTGAGGTTCAGAGGGCTGGAGTCAGGTGGTAGTAGTATTTGGTTCTGTTGTGGTGGAACTTCTTCCCCAAGGTCAGACTGGCCCCTTCTCTAATGCATTTTATGAAGGCAGTTAAAATGCTCTTATTCCACTCGGCATTTCAGAACTAGGGAGTTTATTTATTTATTTATTTATTTATTCAATTTATTCCCCGCCCATCTCCCATACAAGGGACTCTGGGCGGGTCACAACAATCAAAGTTAAAACAATACAATAATTTTAAAAAATACAATATAAATAAATAAAATACAAGATGGGGGACGTAGGGAACGTAGCATAGTGTTGCTATGGGGCTAGCCAACCCCAAGAGGCACTCTCGCCTCCGTTGTCCCAGGCCAGGTGGCAGAGCCAGGTCTTAAGGGCCTTCCGAAAGGTCAGGAGGGAGGGGGCCAGTCTCACCTCCGGGGGCAAGATATTCCATAGGGCGGGCGCTATCGCAGAGAAGGCACGCCTCCTGGACCCCGCTAGATGGAATTCTCTTGTTGAGGGGGTCCGAAGCATGCCCTCTCTGCATGCACGGGTGGGGCGGGCTGACGTTATTGGGACGAGACGGTCCCTCAGGTACCCTGGTCCTATGCCATGTAGGGCTTTAAAGGTGATCACCAACACCTTGAATTGGACCCGGAAGCAAACTGGCACCCAATGCAGCTCGCGAAGCAGAGGTGTTACATGGGCCGATCTCTTGGCCCCCATAACTGCTCGCGCCGCCGCATTCTGCACCAGCTGAAGCTTCCGGATACTCTTCAAGGGTAGCCCCATGTAGAGCGCATTACAATAGTCTATACGGGAGATGACAAGGGCGTGAGTTGGGCTTTGGGTGTGTGAATACATTTATATTTATTTTGGGGCTGTTTTTAATTAGTACTGGCTTTATTGACTACTACTTTTTTATTGCAATGTTACTGTTATAAGCTGCCCAAAGTCTTGGGATAGGGTGATATATAAAAAGAAGGAAGAAAATCTGCCTATTTTTGCAAGATCTCCTTTTTATAGCAGAAGTTGATGGGGTTTTTTTTAATGGCCAGGGCTGTATTTAACATTCTTTAGGAAGAGAATTATTTTCTGTTTTTGATAGGGTGGGTAGATTTTTTCATTTTTTTTTAAACTGCATTTTAGGGTTTTACTGACTTCTGGCAAATTCACTGCTAAAATTCAGCAGTGTGATAAGAATGGCCAGCAGCAGTTACAAAAAAAAAAGAAAAAAGGAGGGGGGATGGGAAAACAAGTTGCCCAAGGCAACTTGGGAAAAGGAAGGTATACGATGTACCCAAGATGAAATGAAATTTCAGTTAATTGATTGCCTCATTTGAAATATATTAATTTACTCTAGTAACCTGAATGCTCTAATTTGTTTTCTGAAATCTCCAGAATCATGATGAATGTATATCAGTCTTGCAAGTGAATGGCATATTTGAACAGTATAATCCTAAGTATGAATGATAACTTGAGAAAATACTGTCTGGAACATGCAAAAGTCACCTTCTTTTATAAACTCCCTGGCAACCAGTACTTCAAGAATGATCCACAGAAAATTGGCCAATGCCTCATCTATAGTCTTTGGTCGAGCTTCTCCCCAACCCTCTGAAATATAATATTCGTATGGCTGTAATTAAAAAATAACAAGAGAGAAATACAGGGCAAGTTCATAGAAAAAGGAAGCACTGACTGATTGTATCTTCAGCCATAATATAACTGGCAATGGGCTGCCTAAGCAGATGCAGTGAAGGGTGGGGAGGGAACTAGTTACCTAGGCAACAGAAGAAGACAACAGTTGGCGGTCTGGAGGGAGAGAGCTACAAGAAACTCTACAAGGGCTGCTGAGAAAGATTAAAGAAACTCTTTGAGATCTTTGGAAGAAGTTCTAAAGTTAACAGCCTGAAACTTAAAGCAACTGAATACCAGGAGTGAGAATGAACCATCCCTGAAAAGAAAACAAACTTAAAGATTGACTGGAGCTACCAGTATGAACTGAGATTTGGTTGTTTGCTTCTTGTAAAGTGCAGGACGCCGCTGCAATGGGAATGGAAACAGTACTTGTATTAAAGATTATCTGTTACTTTAGCTGTTCCAAATCAGGGAGATTAAGGATCACCTCTTTCTTATACATTATGCTTTGTGGTATAGTTCTGAACAAGTTTTTCTGAAACTGGGTCTCTCTATGGTAGAGAGCACCCAAATAAATTAGGAAAATCAAAGCAGACTGACAGAAAAATAACATAAGCAAGTTCCTTCAGAATGGATACCTGTAGCATTTGAATCTAGCTGTTTTCCATGCACAGCCCAGAGATTCTCTAGAGCAGTGAAACTATCCATCCCACCCTCTTCTAAAATAAATATTGGGATGGCATAAAGAAAAAATAAAATGTATGATACATGGAAGCATGTTATAGGGGGCTACCCAAATCATTATCTCTTTGTAGTACACATGAGTATCCTTAGAACTATAATGATCTTCCTGATCATATGGTTGGTAGAATTTCTTCCTTATAGTTTATTACTCGCTCAGGTCAAAACACCAGACACCATAAATCAGAGAGTTTTATTCAGCAACAAGAGAAAAGTATTGAATGCGGCTGCCCCCTTGCTAGGGGTGCAAAGGCATTATATAGTCAGGTGTAAACAACTAGGCTGCGCATGTCTAGTTCTAGAATTTTAAAGTTTTACTTTCCTAATAAGGAATAGCTTAATTTCTCACGTTCTAATTGGCATGCCTTATCTCTGTTGCTATGAGCGTAACATTTGTCCTTGCATTCCTTTCTAACCTATGTATGTGACTCTCTTGTTTCTGTGTAATAGCAAAGAACTAACTTCCCTTCTAAAATGGAATTAGTTTAGCTTTTTAATTGCTAATAATAGTTATTTACAGTTATCGTAATAACTACCTTCTAACACTGTTGGTGGTTTATTGCCAAACTAACCAACTGAATATAACTTCTTGAGATACCCTGGCAGGAATAAATTTCACTCACAGGAAGAACCAAGAAACATATTGTCAAAAAATAGATTGCCAAGAGCTATACTGTATAAGGTCCTATTCTAAAACTTAGCAATCTTTCTATTTTTGTTACTAGTATATAATTTGAATGGTCCACCCCCGGTGACTGATGGACCCAATGGGGTTCGAAATGGAGCTTGGGGCTATACCCGATTATCTGCTGCACGGTCCAGCAGAGGCCCTGGCTACTGCCTGGAATAGGGAGGTGGCCGGGGCCTTGGGTAGGATCACACCCGTGTGACCTCTGTTGTCCCATCTAACCCGACATTCCCCATGGTTTATGGAGGAGCTGAGGGTTCTGAAGAGGATTAAGAGACGCTAGAGCACCGCTGGAGGAAGACAAGGACCAAATCCAACCGAACACAAGCTAGAGCTGCTATCAAGGCCTACCTTGTGGCAGTAAGAGCAGCAAAATGTCAATATTTCTCTGCTTTTATTGCATCTGCAGAATGCCACCCAGTGGCCCTGTTTAAGATCACCTGATCCCTATTGGGGAAGGTGGGTCAAGTAACCCACCTACAGGGCCACGCAGAGGAGTTTTCCAAGCATCTGGAGGATAAAATCGCTCAGATTCGTGCCACGTTGGATGCCAAGTGTGGGGCATAGCCTGTGGAGATGCCTGGGGAACGTACTTACCCGGTTATCTGGGAACAGTTTGATCCTGTTGGGCCCAAGGAAGTAGACAGGGTCTTCTGGACTGTAAATGCCACCACTTGCCAATTAGATCCATGCCCCTCCTGGTTGGTGAAGGCAGCTCGGGAGGTGACGTGTGGGTGGTCCAAGTGATGGTGAACTCATCCTTGAGTGAGGAAGTGTTTCTGACAACTTTTAAAGAGGTGCTGGTGCACCCCCTCTTCAGAAACCATCACTGGATCCCACCGTACTGGACAATTTTCATCCAGTCTCCCACCTCTCCTTTTTAGGGAAGGTGGTTGAGAAAGTGGTGACATTGCAGCTCCAAAGGATCCTGGATGAAACAGATTATCTGGACCCTTTTCAGTCAGGTTTCAGGCCTGGATATGGGACGGAAACATCATTGGTCACACTTTTGGATGATCTCTGGCAGGAGCAGGATGGGGGCAGTGCATCCATCCTTGCTCTTCTTGACCTCCCAGCAGCTTTCGATACCATTGACCATGGTATTCTTTTGGGTCGACTCAGGGAGTTGGGGTTGGGTGGTGCAGTTTTGCGCTGATTCACCTCCTTCCTCCAGGGCTGGTCCCAATTGGTGTTGATAGGGAGCGAGAGATCTGGCCCACAGCCCCTCCTTTGTGGGGTGCCACAGGGTTCAGTACTCTCTCCGCTCCTTTTTAACATCTACATGAAACCACTGGGTAAGAACATCCGTCACCATGGGATGAGGTATCATCAATATGCTGATGATACCCAATTATACATCTCCATCCTGGGTGACTTAAGTGATGCTGTGACCACCCTCTCTTGGTGCCTGGAGGCTGTAGGGGTCTGGATTGGGAACAACAGGTTTCAGCTGAACCCAGGTGAGATGGAGTGGCTTGTGGGTTGGGGGCTCCTCGGCATCCAGGAACTTACCATCTTTAGTTCTGGATGTGGTTGCACTACCCCAGACAGATCTGGTGTGGAACCTGGGGGTTCTCCTGGACTCACGACTCCTGCTGGAAGAGCAGGTGGCAGCCGTGGCCAGGGGAGCCTTTGCCCAACTTCGTGTTGTGTGCCAGTTACTCCCCTTCCTGGATCGGGAGACCTCTGGTCAGTCACTCATGCCCTTGTCATCTACTGTATAGACTATTGCAATGTGTTCTACATGGGGCTACCCTTGAAGAGCATCTGGAAGCTACAGCTGGTTCAGAATGCAGCCACGCGAGCAGTTTTAGGAGCCCCAAGGATGGTGCATATAACACCTTTGCTGCACGAGCCGCATTGGGCGCCAGTTTGCTTCCAGGTCCAATTCAAGGTGTTGGTTATCGCCTGAGGGACCACCTCACCCCCATTACATCGACCCGTCCCACCCGGTCAGGCAGAGGGCATGTTATGGACCCTGTCCATGAGAGATTCTTGATTGGCAGGGTCCAGGAAAAGAGCCTTCTCTGCCGTGGCCCCCGCCTTGTGGAACACGTTACCCCCAGAGGTGAGGCAGGCCCCCTCTCCTGGCCTTCTGAAAGGGAGTGAAACCTGGCTTTGCCACCTCGCTTGGGGTGGGAGTGGGGATAGTCAATCATGTGGGTGGTTGGCGCTGTGATGTGGCCTCGAGGAATTTATATTTTATATAAGTTTTAAATATTTTTTATATTTTATATTTATATTTTTATGATGTACTTGTTTTTATGATTTTAATCTCTTGTTATTTTAATTGAATTGTAAACCGCCTAGAGTTGCTTGCGAGATGGGCAGTGCAGAAATGTGAGAAATAAATAAATATAACAGGCAGCATTCAGTCAATAAGTCTTGATTTAGTACAATGCAATGTGCCAAAATGCTTCTAATTTAACTTGTAACTATATTTAAACTTGCTGCTTTCAGTAGATCTTCAGAAGCATGTCTTGTAAATTAATGATATTCTGACATGTAGAGTCAAAGAACTGCAGCATCAACAGCTCTTAGATTGCCCCTTTCATTTCTGCAAAATATATATTAAATGTGGATAATATTCTGCACCCTTTGTCACCTTTGAAAGTGGTGACATGCTCCAAACTTCTACTGTTACAAAATTTAAACTTTGAAAATTCAATTAACCAGGCAGAAGAGCTTTTATATTTTTGACATAATTTTAAGCCATTTAGCTTATCTCAATTCCACAGTTACCTGCTCAGTAGAAGCTGTATTGAAACTAAAAGAGAAACAAAAAGAACAAAAGATTTTCCTGCCATTTTGCTGTCCCCTGTAGCAAAGCAATGCAAAGCAAAATAGCCACTTTTATAATACCCTGCCACTAATTCTGTAGAAAAACCTCTACTAGGGTTTATGGTACACTTGAATGACCTTATATAACGGTGCTTACAAGCAGTAGCTAGGCCAATTTTAATATTATTTAGATTCTAATTAAAGACATAATACGGATTTGGAATGCTGCAAAGCAAAACACTGCCCCTGGGTATCATCATTGTTTTCAAGAATGTCTCAGGCTCCACACGGGACATAAAGACTTTCTCTGAAAATAAAAAGGGTAGGTGGCTGCAACTTAATTTATTTATTTTTATTTATTAATCACATTTATATGGCCAGCCATTTCACAAGATGCTTTGTTTGGAAACATACCCCAAAAAAATGAAAAAAGGAGTGATGGGCCATTATGCCAGAGGGAGCAATAGGAAGCAATCACATCAAGTTGCTTATTGTTATATGGGTGTCTTATGACTGACCACATTCACCATGGAAACTATTTTGTGAATATGCATGCCCATCGTGGAAGCCATTTTGTAGAGCAATACAACATGCCATTTCAAATGAACTATGGGAGCATACTCTGTTGTTGTTGTTGTTGTTGTTGTTGTTGTTGTTGTTATTTGTGCCTTTGAGCCAGTGTTGACTCCTGGTGGCTGCCTGGTCAAATCCCTGCAGTTTTCTTGGCAAGATTTCAGAAGAGGTTTGCCATTGCCTCCTTCCTAGGGCTGAGAGAGAGGGACTGGGCCAAGGTCACCCAGCTGGCTTTGTGCCTAAGTCAGGACTAGAACTCAAAGTCTCCCAGTTTCTAGCCTAGTGCCTTAACCACTACACCAAACTAGCTCTCTATATTCTGTTATAGCGCAACAGTATATGCTGTTTTCATGGTATGTCTATTATTCAGCTCTCACACAGAATATTTCTCCTCCCACCTATCAGGACACTAAAAGCCAAGTCGATACATTTATTTTAGCATTCCATTGTGAGAAATGGCTATGTGAAAATTGCACCTTTTACTGATCAGATTTTCTGCGTTTGCGTATTCATCTTGAAGTGTCTCACCTGGCTTTAAAGATGAAAATGCTTTTTATTACTTTTTAGTCCTGTTATCTGTACAGAATTAGTTTAAAAAGACTAGAAGAACAGAATTAGTTCTTTTCTCATGGAATGATCAATTAGCGACAATATCAGAAAGTGGAAGGAATGCGCTAAGGGAGAGCCACTTGCTCAGGACTAGACAGCAGAGATTTGGATTTTTTTTTCTTCAGTACATGCTAAGCATCTGAAGTAAAAAAAACCTCACCATCCCATGGATGAATATATTTGAGAATATGTTTGTTTTTTAAAAACAATATTTTGACTGTCTGAAATTATTATCAACCCCCAGTAACCCCAATAGGCTTATAAGGACCATCTAACATCTCTTATGGCTTAAAAAAGGAATTAGCCTTATTTTCCAAGAATGTATCTATCCAGAACATTTGTTTAATAGATTTTATACAGCATTTGTAGGTTAAAAAAAATTGAAACAGTGTACATTAAAATGCAATAAAATTACAATAAATAAAGGGTTTTCCAGAGAAAAAATATTAAAATGATTCTCAAGATAAAGAAGAAAAACAATTTTCACATGACATTCACTGAATGAAGGCATGGATGATGAGAAGAACAAATAAATTTTTACTAGGTGCCTAAAACACATGACATTAGGCACTCCCAGATATTAGGAGGATAGGTGCCACTGCAAGGAAGGCCAGCTTAGTCATGATGGCTACATAGATTCTCCAAATGGTTGCCATGGGAATCTAAAGATAGGTAATTTGCGGAAGAAATTGAAAACAAGGCAGAGGCTGCATCTAAGCTCCAAATGCCAAATCTGACTTTTCTTAAAAGCTTAAATGCTAAACTTGATCTTCACTAATCACAACAAAATACGCATCTCTGAGGGGGGAAAAGGAGAGGGAATGCCAAGAGAAAACACATACAAATCACACGTATTTATTCAATACATATAGATCCCTGGATTATACATTACGTTTTCATAAATATGTACTTACCCAAAACATAGCCAACTCTGCTCCCACACAACACCTCCAAAACAAACAAACCCAAAACAAAGAATTGAGTTAAGAGATTACTGAAGAGGTCTTCCATCATCATCATCATCATCATCATCATCATCGTCGTCGTCGTCGTCGTCGTCATCATCTATTAAACTTGTATGCTGCCTGACTCTCAACAGCTCTGGGTGGCTCAGAACAATCAAGCAAATAAATTACAATAAAATCAATAAAACATTAAAAATAAAAGATGGCAAGTGCAATGAAGTGAGGGGTCTCACTCTCCCTCGCCAAAGGCCTGGGTGAAGAGCCAGGTTTTCACGGCTCTTCTAAACAACAGCAGAGTGGGGCCATCTTGATCTTGTGGGGAACCTCATACCAGAGGGCAGGTGAGAACTACAGAGAAGGCTGTAGGAATTCTGATATGGTAGTATCAGAACTCCACGCAGCTTCTTATTAGTATATAGCAGAGTAGAAGCATTCCCATAAACTTGCACAAGGCTTAATCAGTTCAAAACACAAAATAAACACACTTCACGCGTTAAATGTAAAGTTACATAAAAAGAGTTTGCAAGTTTATTGTAACTCACAGTTCCTTGGTAGAAACGGTCCATGCGTGCGAGCAAGTGGTTCTGACCAAACCCACAGTCTTCATTAATGTGGCCATGCTGCATGGAAGGATGAGAAACACGTCGCAGCAGCCATGGCTGGCCACATCCTCCTTGGTCGGAGATTCAAGCAGAGAGAGAGGAAGAGAAGGGAACAGGAAACAGGAAACCAGGATTCAGCCCCTCCCACACAAAGCAAGTAAGATCAGGTTACAGCAGAGGCTGTCTCCTCCTTCGAGCTTGTGTGTGAGACGTGCTTGATTGAAACCAGATCTCTAACATCCCCTTCTTTTCAACCTATGCATGTCTCAATGTCCCACAAGATTTAATTTCCCTCTCAGTTCTTGGTAACTGATTCTAGATAACAGCTTCGTGAAGATGTCCACTATCATGTTCCCTGTGGGACAGTAGTCTAGTTTGACTAACCCTTGGTGTTGCACCTCCCTCACCACATGATGCTTTACATCAATGTGCTTTGTCCTCCCACTAATCTTCTCTGACTGTGAGAGTCTAATGCAACTCTGATTATCCTCAAGAATTTTGATAGGGACTGGTTCCTCTACCGACATGTCTGCAAGCAGAAGCTTGAGCCATTTTACCTTGTTGCATGTTTCAGTGGCTGCAACATATTCTGCCTCAGTGGATGACTGAGCAACTCTGCCTTGTTTGTGGCTACCCCCAGCTTACTGCACCACCCCCATAGAAAAACACATATCCACTGGTGGACTTCCGATCAACAATATCTTCTGCCCAATCCGCATCTGTCAATCCCACTAGTCTAGGACTCTCAGTGGCTGGCAGTTTTTGTTTTAGGTACATGTTCCCCTTGGGGTACCTTCCCACCCACTTGACACCAGTCCAGTCTCTTTGTGTGGGTGTGCTGGTTTTCCTACACAGAATGCCCACTGCAGCAGCTATGTCCGGCCTAGCGTTGATAGCTAGATACAACAGCTTGCCTATGGCACTCCTATAGTCATTGTTCTCTGGCAGTAGATTTTTATTTATTTATTTATTTATTATTCAAATTTATTCCCCACCCATCTCCCATGCAAGGGACTCTGGGCGGGTTACAATAAATAAAAATTTAAAACTATACAAAATATCTAAAAACACAAACAAAACATAATAAAATAAAATCCAGGATGGGCTTGGACCCGCAGAATAGATAGTAGAGCTATGGGGCAAGCCAACCCCAGGAGGCACTACCACCTCCGTCGTCCCAGGCCAGGTGGCAAAGCCAGGTCTTAAGGGCCTTCCGAAAGGCCAGGAGGGAGGGGGCCAGTCTCACCTCCGGGGGCAGAATATTCCACAAGGCGGGCGCTATCGCAGAGAAGGCACGCCTCCTGGACCCCGCTAGATGGAATTGTCTTGTTGAGGGGGTCCGAAGCATGCCCTCCCTGCATGTACGGGTGGGGCGGGTCGACGTTATTGGGACGAGACGGTCCCTCAGGTACCCTGGTCCTATGCCATGTAGGGCTTTAAAGGTAATCACCAACACCTTGAATTGGACCCGGAAGCAAACTGGCACCCAATGCAGCTCGCGAAGCAGAGGTGTTACATGTGCCGATCTTCTGGCACTCATAACTGCTCGCGCCGCTGCATTCTGCACCAGCTGAAGCTTCCGGATACTCTTCAAGGGTTGCTGGGTTCACGTTGTTTGTGGAAAGCTGTTTCCATTGGTGTAGGCATAGGATTAGCATCCTGCAGTCCTAGGCTTTCCAACAGTTCTAACAAAGGCATGCTTCCAGGGTCCTGATAGATGACATTTTTTAATTGAAGGAATCCAGAATGTGCCAACCCCGCAGGATTGAATCAGCCAGGCAGATGATATGGGAGATATGCAGTCCCTCAAGTAACCAGGCCCTATGAAGCAGATGATGTTGCAATCCCTACACTGAGTAACATGACTCCACTACCAACTGTATAACGCCACCATCATTTTTGTGCCAATAATGTGTTATCCTTGAACAGGGAAATGTTCTATCAAATAAGACAGCATATCGAGGCCTTCTGCTTTAAGGGTATTCCACACTCTCATCTAGTGAGGATTCTTGCCCCCCATCATAGCAAAGGGCTGGAATGGTCATAAAAGAGTTGAATGCAGAGTTGCTTGTATACCAGCATTACAAGTCAACAGGGATTTGCTGCTATGACATCTGGGAAGCTTTTTAAAATTGTTTATATTTTTTACACATTTGGCCTTTCCACAACATATTCTCTCCTCAAACTGCCTCTAAAGTCATATAACAGGCAAATGTTCAGAAAGATGTATACGGAAATTCATAGAATATAGGAGAGAGGGAATACTAGCCATTTCTTTTTTCTTTTATGAGAAGAAGGAAGGGATGCTTGTCTGGTGAAACCAGAGGTCTATGTGGTGGTGGGGGACATAAGCTATCCAGTTATTAACTAGCTTGAAATGATAGCAGGTGAGCAAAGCTTAGATGGCAGTTTTCTATGCTCAGTTATTAGCCAAAACAGGAAAGCACAGATTGGCAGTAAGGTCTTTGTAAATTCAACATTTGCAAAGTTATAATTTTGACAATACTCACAGCATCTTGATGCTCATATAGATCTGAAAATAGTCAAAACAACTATTCTCAGATAAATGTTAAACTGTGTCAGGAATGATTGGGAGAGGGAAAGGCTGGTTGTCTGGAAAACATATTAGTGTTTTCAGAAACGGAGTGGGGGAGCCATAATTTCTTTTTCACAGAATGTTCTCTGTAATCTGGGACATAGAATAAATACTGGTGATGAATTCATTAAGCCACCCGTCATCATCCTGATGATGAAGGGGCGTGGTGGCTCAGCAGGTAAGACACCAGGCTTGTCAATTGGAAGATTGCAAGTTCGGAGGTTCGAATCCCTAGCCCTGTGAGCTCCCACACTAGCTCCAGCTCTTGCCAACCTAGCAATTCGAAAGCATGCAAATGCAAGTAGATGAATAGGTACCACTTCGGTGGGTAGGTAACACCGTTCTGCGCGCGTCATGCGGCCACATGACCGTGGAAGCGTCTTCGGACAACGCTGGCTCTTCAGCTAACAAACGGAGATGAACACCGGCCCCTAGAGTCGGACACGACTGCACAAATGTGCGGGGGGAACCTTTACCTTTTACATCATCCTGAAAATGAATCCAAACTTCATGGCCACATTGGTCCTAATTTTCAGACTTCTCTGTTTTTTCCTCTCTTTTTTCTCTACTACCTAAAAGAGTTCTAAAGAAGTCTTTTGTGATTTTTTGCTTCGTCCTGATAAAAGTTTTGACCAATCATAGATTTTAGGTTTCTTCCTTATCAACTAGCCATCTTTTTAAAAAAGGATGACGTTTTCCAAAAAGGATTGCTGGGCATTCCCCATAAAACATGTCCTATAAAAAGTGCATGTTACAGTACTTACTGTACCATTCAGAGATAGATGAACATTCTCTTCTCTTCTCTTCTATTAGAATTTACTAATTCAAAGTGAATTCTTTCTCACAGGCCATAAATAATCTCCTTAATTGACAGCAGTGGACCAATGGTTTCCCTTTCACGATTATGAGTTTTTTTTAAGAGAGCAGATTTACAAGAGGTCTAAATTAGGACCTTTGAGTATAACACAATTTTCTTTCCCTTTCCGTAGTTGCAGACTTCAAATATTTTCCCCAGTGATACCACTGAGTGAGAATCCCCCCAAATTATTATCCTCCCCCTAGTGAAAAATACTACTTAAAATTATGATTTTAAAAGTTAATATTCCATAATTATTATTTATTTCTGTTTTAATGCAAAAGCTATATTCTCACAGCAACTATATAGAATGCAAATGTGGGAAGAAGGGAATAGTAATATTATATATTAGCCCTAAAGACTTTGTAAAGTCTTTGTTGCTATTACCAGTGAAGAAACAGTGATGTGTTTCAAGCTAACCTGATGATAGTTGAGCTGGGGAAAGAAAACTGGTTCTCCAAGCTGCACAGAAAGTAGCAAGCAGCTGTCTGCAACTTGTGATCTATATGTATAGAATATCTAACTCTACAAAAAATAACAACCTGCTGTGTTTAATCTTGCTGCATGGAATTTACAGGAAATGGAATAAGAGAATGTGAAAAAGCTCATGAACTTCTTTCTACGTTTTGTATGCATGGCACCTTGCTCCTTCTCTTCTCTGAATGGGGAATAGAAAACCATCTGCAATTGTAGATAAGGATATTACAGACTAGCTTGTTGTTCTTTTCCACATATTCCTCTAATTCATTGGTAAACATCTTTAATTTGGGGAATATGTTATGGAAAGGCCAAATGTGTAAAAATATAAACTTAGGGTACACTCACTCCAGTTCAAATATAAGTGACTACATGTGTGAAATAGTGTTGCAGTGAACTAATACCCACCTGGTTCAGCCAGTAAATCCATATTGTGACAGATAACTAGCTCTGATATAGGAAAATGCAGTGAACTCCTCATTCTGCCTGCCCTTGACTTCAGATTCCAATTCCATTCAAAACCTACATTGTGGCTTGAAACTTTCATATATGTTTTTCTGGATAAATCCTTCCACAGTTGTTCTGTCATCACTGAGAAAGCCTGTTCTATGGTTGCCACCTGCAAGGGCACCTGAGGAGGACGTCTGATGATAATATTCCCATCATTCATCGTCATTGGCAATCACTCGTAGCCGAGTAAGATTGTCTTCCAAGGGTAAAATTTTAACAGTGGATCCGTAAGTGGCTGTAAAGGCCAATTCTGGATCTGCACAACCTCCCACAGTGAGGGCATAGGTTTCCGGGTGGGAGACGGTCATGATGAGGGTTTGCTTGACGTGCCTTCCTTTTAGCTCTTTTCTCCCTTTCGCCCTGTACTCGTGCTTCTTCAAAGTCCATAGCGCCTTTAATAAAGGCTGACCTCCAATTGAAACGCTCATGAGTTAGGGCTTCCCAGTTCTCAATGCTGATATTACATTTTTTTAAATTAGCTTTGAGAGTGTCTTTGAATCTCTTTTGCTGTCCACCAATATTCCGTTTTCCATTCTTAAGTTGGGAGTAAAGTA
The DNA here is from genome assembly GCA_023362775.1 of Charina bottae. Taxonomy (NCBI): domain Eukaryota; kingdom Metazoa; phylum Chordata; class Lepidosauria; order Squamata; family Charinaidae; genus Charina; species Charina bottae. The sequence goes on from JALMGJ010000004.1 coordinate 105,003,988, forward strand.
GCTGCTTTGGAAGACGATGGTCAGGCATTCGAACAACATGGCCGGTCCAGCGAAGTTGATGTTGGATGATCATTGTTTCAATGCTGGTGGTTTTCGCTTCTTCTAATACGCTAACATTATTCCCAACAGGCTTATAAAACAGGTCATCCTATGAAATGAGATACAGCGTGGACTCTGCATGGAAGTCTTTTTGTTTGTGTGTAAAGTGCTAAGCCAGAGAACTGCATTTACTGTATATATTTGTTTCATAATCCGTTGTTCCTTCAATGAATGGCATTCAAGACAACTAGCCAGAATAAAATTGAAAATTAAAACAACAGAATAAAATATAAGTAAAACATAAATCATAAATGTTCATTTATGTTTTAAATATTATTTAAAACATAAATGAAACAAATAGCAACTACCCATCTCAGTATCAGACTAGCTAGTATATCTATTGCATGTCTGTACACTAATATAGTATGGCCTGCCAGCAGAAGGCTAACAGAATTCTAAAGCTTATGTTCACTAGCTCAAAAAAAGAGGGCTGAAGAACATGTAGATTATGCAAGTTGCTAAATTACAACTCTCAGTAAATACAGCCAGCTTGGTCAACAGCGCAGAATGCCAAAAGTGACAGTTCAGCAACAATATCTAGGGGGCATTTTTATATTTGAGGCAAAATGGTTGAATATTTTTTTTTACTTCTGCTACTTTTGATATTTGACCTCTGATAGTTCCAATGAATTATTTGATACTCTTCAGAGGAAAATGTTTAAGTGCAGGAAATGTTCCAAAGAGAAATGACTCATGGATTATTTTCAGTGAGTGAGTTATAGTGTATGTGGAACAAACTCCTGCTGTGGTAGAAGAGGGCTGCAAGTCTAGCCTACATGTCCATCTATCACTGGAACATACTAAAAGATACCTGCCTGTTTGCTCCAAGTTTCACGTTCTTAGTCATATTTACAAAAGTAAGTTGCTTTGACAAATGGTCTGTCTTAAAGAGAAAGGGTTTTTTAAAACAAAAAAAAACCTAAATACAAGATTATACTCTGTATTAATTATAGATGAACAACTTCAGCTTTGTTGATATTAATCCCATCTTTAATTCTCCTGAATATTTCCCATATAAGGAATTATTTTCCTTCAGAATAGTAGTCTGCAACAAAAAGGATAGACTGCTTAGAAAAAGGACTTGATTTGCAGAAATCCACTTTTGTTTTCACAGTCACTTTCCTTCAAATAGGTAACATTGGTTATGCAGTCATAAACTGGTGTCAGCATGTATAGCAGAGAACAAATCCATGCACAATGATTTAATTTTCCATGAAATGACTACAGAGAAAGGTTTTTGCTGTTTTGCCTATCTCTTCTCACAGACTTTTTCTTCTTGTTCATAGTAACTAGAAAACAAATGAAAAAGCAAAGGTGTCCATTATTTCTGAACCAATGGAAGGTCAATGACAAATTTTAATCAAGGCTATGCAATAGCGTATTACGGTATCACACTGGCATCTGAGGTGGACAGAACTATTATACTAATATGCAACAAATGGACAATTGCTGACTGGATTAATTTAAATTAGAAATAAATAGCCCTATGTTTTAAAGCTGGTGTATTCCATTAGGAGTACTACAGGGAGATCAGTTTAAATTACACTGTGGCTATTACCATATTGTGAACCATTCATGTAGCTCACTTCACATATGAGATATTTTCTCTACATTATTGCAAACAACTACCATGCATCTTGTCAGCCCTTCAAGGTAGACCAGACTAGGAAACCAAAGTTATGAATGCTAATACTACTTTTATTATATAATTACAGTAACAAAATATTGCAAGGCTGAATGTGCCTCTGCTTCCTCCCTTTATCTTCAAGAGAACTAGGGAGGGTCAAGTCTGAGACACTTTCTCAAATTACATTTCTGCCCCAGATTCAAATTTCTATTGTCTGACTGTTGTCTTGTTTGTGGTTCTTCCTCCTGTTCCTTAAGGTTATTTTTGCTGTCCATTACACATCTTCAGTCACAGGAGGAAGCACTAAAAGAAAGAAAGAAGCAAAGGCTTATTTTATCTTCACTCTTGTAGGGAGCAAAGAGATTTTGATGCGGATTCTTTTTATGTACCTTAGTCTCAAACTCAGCCACAGAGAAATAACAGTGTGAGGTTGATGGGATTAAACCACATGCGAACCACTTGTGCCCACATGGACCATATAATTCATAGAGCCTCAGGTAACCTTGCACATGTATTTGGGGCATCATGATTGCAATTGAGATTATGTGCCAACAGTGGGAATTTTCTGTGGTGCCTTCCTTAATTTTTAATCAAGTTTTTATTTGTACATTATTGTTTATTGCTATTGTAAACCACTACATTTTGGGATGCAGCAATGAGGAAGGAAGGAAGGAAGGAAGGAAGGAAGGAAGGAAGGAAGGAAGGAAGGAAGGAAGGAAGGAAGGAAGGAATGCAGTCAGTGAAAAATCTGCATTTTCCCCCATCACTCTTCTTTCAATTTGATGAAAGAGAAGTTGCTTTAGAATGTTTGTTCCAAAAGGAAAGAGAAATTTGGAAAAAATTATTGGAGAAGTATGGTATTCTTTCACTTATTTAGTTACACTTTGCGCATGTGTGAATATTTTGTCTTTTCTTGCATAGTCCTCTCTCAAACATTGTGCAGATTTCCTGATTTTTCAGGCTGCTTTTAAGTCTCAAAGGAAGTTATAATGAGGGAATTCTTCCAACTGGGTCTTCTTAGTAGCAGCATTATCATTGTTATTAGTTCATCATGAGTAATTCAGAGTAGTCTTCAATCCACTTCCATCATTTGTCCCCAGCTGTATTTTTAATCTTCGGTGGCTCCTTTGCTAAACTGACATTATTAACCAACCTCATTTATTTCCTTTACTTTCTCTGTTGTCAATTCAGATAGGCTTTAAGTGACTTACAGAACCAAAAGACTTAGGGTTAAAAACAAATCAAAACCATATAACCACTGACAGCCATAAGTAGATGCACCACCTCGGGGTAGAATAATATTCATTTGTCCCCAAATATTCTCCTGAAGAACTGTGTTTTCATAGCCCTTCAGAAGCAAACTAAGAGGGGATATCCTGGGTCTTTGTGGGTAGACTATTCTTTAAAAGGGGGACAACCAGCAAGAAGACTCAACATCAGGTGTGTGTGTGTGTGTGTGTGTGTACGTATGTGAATACACCCACCCACCCACTCACCCTGCACACACAGAGACAATATATAAAACAAAATAAGCCTGTCCCATGTGAGCTGCAAAAATTCTGACAATCTCTAGATGACTGCAAAGAGATTCAATTTTCTGTATCTCTTTGCTGTATTCTAGCAGACCTTCAGATTTCTGCAGCCCAGGCCAACAATCAACAGACGTAATGTGAAAGTTCAAAGCCCATGAACCTGTTTCCTATGGCATGACCTTTTGAAACAGTTGTAGATATAAGGTTCCTGGTAGAATTCAGAGAGCTAGTCACAAAAGGTTTTCACTACCAGTTAACCTCAAACACATCTCCACAGGAAAGGCTTGCAGGTTGAAAAGTGTAGGGCTTAGGAAAATGAACACCAGACAAACCCAAGTTCAGAAATAGAACCAAAAACCTGTAAAATGAGGGGAACCAATGTTCCATATTCTTTGTTTGTTTTTAACTTGAAATTGTGTTGCCAAGTCAAGAACTGAACTGTTCATTGAGTTCAGCTTGGCACAATGCTGCAACATCACTGGAAAATAGTATCTACACTCTTTAGCTGTTTTTTTTTAAATCCTATCTCACAGATACAATGTGCAATGCTTGAAAAGTATAAGCTACTATTTATCATTCATTCTCTGAATGTCAGGCTCTGCAGGTATAACCAAAATGTTTAGAAAGAGTATATTAGAACTACAGTAGGTCAAAGTACCTGGAAGTTTGACATTTGGCTCCATTTGTTTTCCTCTCCCTGTACCTTTATCTCTATTGCCATCTTGATTTTCAAAATTGAAACTGGAAGCTAACTCATTGGAGTAAGGATTTGTTTATATATGGCTTGTGCGAAACACCATAACAGTGATAACAACATACTAAAACATCCAAGTGGATGCTCATTGTGTTTACTAACAAATACATCAAATACTTAACCTAGTTTACTGAATATGCCATAATTGGCTTGGCCCATACAATATGACTAAAGCAAATATAATCAAACCATGTTTTTATTTACTGCTTTGTATGAACCCAGCCATTCTTCCATCAGTTCCAAATAAATAGAATTCAGTGTAATTATTACTCCAGTTCAGCTATTTCTCACTGGAAACCTCCTTCAGAATTCCTTTGTTAGGAAACAGAGACATTCTATATAAGATATATTAGTCATAATGATAAATACTATGAAGATGAGTTAATAATACAGTGGAACATAACACCAATTCTTTTCAGGTAACTTCAATTGGACTAATTTTCACAACTCAGCCTGTAATTATACTTTTTATTTGGTACCAGTGAGACCATATTTTTAGTGTCCTGAGTACACAGCTGTGTGCCACAGATGTTGATGAGTGAAATGGATTCAGAGCCACAAATATGATTAAAGATGATAATTTTAATTCTGCAAAGACATATTGTAAGAATTTCTTCCCCATCCTTATGCCGTAAGCTGTGTGGGAACTACAGTTTCTACTGTGATAGCTGGGAATGCAGGAGATATAGTTCCCATACATCTGGAGGGCAACAGGTTGGGGACTGTAAGGAACAGGTGTTTTAAATAAATTATATAGAAATGGGGCAGTGTTCCATATGTCAGAAATGGTTCAGTTGTTTGTAACATGGTTCCAAAGATGTTTTGAACACCACTCAACTTTATCAAGAAACATGATTACAATTATTGATTTATTGTGGCATAAGAAATGGAAAATCGGTATGTCTTGTGTTGCAAGATTCTAAAATTATCTTGATATTGGGTGGCATAAAAAATAGATGAATAGTTTCTCTCAAAACCTGTGCTCATGTTTAGGTAAATCTTATACAACACCCTGAAGGTTATCATGTCCTGTAAAAAACCCCGTGAAGCAACATTAGTTGGATTTTATTCTCATTGACTCTCTTTTGCATTTCTGTGTTAAACTCATTATTGTTGTATCTGTTAATAATACTTCCAAGCTTTAATGGCTATAATAAATTTCAGTAATCTGTGATTATTAGTACAAAAGCAGGTTATTAGTCTCTTGTCATTCTCTGCATTACAATGTGATTTTGTTCTTTGTATTATTAGACTGCTTTCTGTGTTATTAGGTAGCATATTAATTTCAATCCTCAGGCAATTTTTTCTAGAGAAACCTTCCCCCATTGGTGCCTTCCAGATTTCAATACCCATCAAGCTCATCCATATGGTCAAAGGTTGTGAACAATGGAATTGAAGTCCAACAAATTTGGAAAGTACCACTGCAAACCAACTCTGAGTGGATCACAATATAATTGTGATGGAATGTGTCTATGGAGGGGGAAGTGATATGATGGACTACAGTAATGCAGCTGGTTCTCAGGAAGGAAGGAGCACATTCCAAGGAGGGGTGTCGAGACAAGAGACAGCAAAGCCCAGAACTGGACTGTGGGAAGAGGAAGAGATTCAGATTAGCCACTCCCTAGAATCTCCTAGGGTATATCCATTAGGTTAGAGTAGTACAGGTTTAGTCTGGCAAGATTCTGTCTATACAGTATAAGCCAGAGCTTTCCAAACTTTTCATGTTGGTGACACACTCTTACAACAGGGCATCATTTCGTGACACACTCTTACAACAGGGCATCATTTCACGACACACTCTTACAGCAGGGCACAAGGCAGGCACTAGGACCTGCGCGGAATCCTGTCAGGGCAGGTTTGGAGACAGCAAGGCACAAGGCAGGCACTAGGACCTGCACGGAATCCTGGCAGGGCTTGGAGGCAGCAGCAGCCACGACACAACCAGACACTGCAGCCCACACAATAACATGTTGCAACACACAGTTTGGAAAGCTCTGGTGTAAGCAAATAAAGAACTGAATTTGGCTGGATTGCTTCTATGTTGTTCTTGGGCTAGGCCTGAGAATAATAAACAATAAAAATAAATACAAAACAAAGCAAGATCAGATCCAATCACTCTATACAAAAACATAGACAAAAACACATCTAAGAAGGAGTTCCATCCATCGTAATCCCAGGCCTGGGAGAACAACAGCTCTTCAAGGCCCTACAGAATGCCAACAGGATGGAAGCCACACAGATTTCAGGTAGGATTTCATTCTAGAAGGCAGGCATCACAACAGAGAAGGCATGCTTCTTGGGTGCTGATAGATGGCATTGTTTAATTGAAGGAATCCAGACTGCATCAACAATGCTAGTACATACTGGCCAGGCAGAAAACATCGGAGATAGGTGGTTCCACAAAAAACTTGGCCCTATGCCATATAGGGCTTTATAGGTAATGACCAGGACCTTAAATCATACCCAGAAGCATACTGGCAACCAGTGCAGTTTACGAAGCACAATCGTCATTACTACCCATGCCACTGTATTCTGGACAAGATGAAATTTCTGGTTTTCAAGGGCAGCCCCATGTACAGTGCATTGCAGTATTTGAGCCATGAGGTGATTAGGGCATGAGTGACTGAAAGGCCTCCTGATGAAGGAAAGGGTGCAACTGGCACACCAGAAGGAGCTGTGAAAAGGCCTCCTTGGCCACAGATGCCATGAGTCCACAAAGACCCCCCATTGCACACCACTCTTGGATTGGGAAGTGCTACTCCATCCAAGAGTATAAATGGAAAACCCCAGGTCCAGGGAGACTTAATATCCACAGCCATTCAGTAGCACTTAGGCAAAGTCAGTTCCTTCCCATCCAGGCCTGCACAATCTCCAGGCATTGGGACAAGACCTGAACAGCCTCACTTGGCTGGCTTGAGGTTTAAAAATATAATTGGGTATCATCAACATATTGAAGCACCCCACATTGCAGGGGTCTAGGGTTAGATCTTCACCCCACCAACACTGACTGGAACTGTCCACAGAGGAAGGAGGAGAACTACTGCAAAACACTGCCTTTCATTCCCAGTCCTCAAAGCCAGTCCAGAAAGATACCATGGTGAATGGTATCAGAAGCCTCCAAGAGATCCAAGAACACCAAGACAGTTACGCCCTCCAGCAGTCATCTACATTCACAACTGATACCATCTCCATACTGTAACCCAGACTGAACCCAGACTGAAAAGGCTAGTCCATTTCATCCAAAGACCTCTGCAGGTGACAGCCAACCACTCTTTTGAAAACCTTCCCTAAAAAGGGAAGGATGGAGACTGGACAAAAGTTACTCAACATGGTTGGGTCCAAGCCATGACAAGGGCCTCCACCAACCTGTGTGCCAGAGCTGCAGCTACAGAGAACTCCAAGACCAAAATGGAGTGATCTGTCCATGGCAAAGGATTGATATTAACATCCCTCAACCCCAGATCACAATGCCATTGCCCCAAGACAAAAAAACAGATCCAATGTGTTTGAATGCAACCTGTGAGAGTGGGGTCCTGAATAAGCTGGCTAAGGTCTATGGTTGTCTTCGTAGTCATGAACTCCCAAGCTACCTCCGATTTTGGGCCCAATGAAGCCAAGTTGAAGGTTGGAGACATGATGGTAGCTGTCTAAAATCATTGGATGCAAGGTTGGCCTCTTGAGGAGGGTGCACAGTACCACCTCCTTCAAAGGCATCAACCCTTCTCTCAATGAGGCTGACACCACAGCATGGACCCAACTTCAGGTCACCTCCCTGGCTGCCCTAGCAACCCAGGAAGGACCTGGGTCCAATAAACAGGTGGCCAAACTAACAACCCAGGGAATCTATGTCTTCAGGAGTCACTGACTTGAACTCATCACAGATCACCATAAGACTGAGCCCCAGGGTCTTTGGCTGGACCCCAATTGAATTCCAGCTTGGAGAGAATCTGATGAAATTTATCTATCTATCTATCTATCTATCTATCCATCCATCCATCCATCCATCCATCCATCCATCCATCCATCTTCTGACTAAGGCCTTGGCTGAGCCACCTATCATTGCTAGGATCAAGTTAGGATCATTGCCACTTGAATCACAGGAAGGGTAGTATGAAACTTGTCATTTTCTGGGAAAGCTATACCCAACCTGGTACTCTGCAGATGTGATGGACTTCAGATCCAATAATCCCTCAGTAATCCTGAGCTGGAGCAGTCATTGTTGTGGAATTGTGGAAGTTGCAGTCAACACATTTGAAGGCACTACACCGGGAAAGAATAACCTACAATATGTAGCCCATATGTTTAAAGAAAGTGATTGATGCCTCCTTATGGGAGGAATGTACTTCCTCTGCCGTAAAGAGGCAGTAATGTGTCTAATGAAAAAACCCTCCCTTGACCCTGAAGATTAGTGGAATTATAACACAGTCTCAAGTTTCTATCTCTGGGAAAGGTGATTGAGAAGGTGGTGGACTCCCAGCTCTGGATACCTCTGAATGATGCTTATTAACTGGACCTATTTGCAGGGATATGGTGCTGATATTGTTTTGGTCTGCCCTAGTTGATATTCTGTGCTAGAAACTGGATGGGGGAGAATAGTCCTGCTGGCTTTCTTAGACCTCTTGGTGGCTTTCAGTAGTATTGACCAGTAGTATTCTTCTAGATGTCTTGGAGAAATGAGCCTCTGGGACACTGTTTTATAGAGATTCTGGTCCTTCCTGTCAAATCTTGTCCAGAAGGTAATGCTGGAGGATAACTTACAGACAACTATGCTGTTCACCTGCAGCATCTCACTGGGTTCCATCTTGTCCTCCAAGCTGTTGAACATCTGTTATATCTGCTGGGAGAAGTTTGTTTGTTTGTTTGTTTGTTTGTTTGTTTGTTTGTTTCCTCAGTTTATTAGCCACCCATCTCACTTTTCCAAGCGACTTTAGGCAGCGTACAACAAGTTATCTGGAGTTTAAAAACAGAGAGCTTTCAGTCTCATTTAAATGACCTTAAAACCATGGGGGGGTGTTTGACTCTAGAAGGGGCTGCCTTTGTGTCTAGCGCAGAAAGATCAGTTAGTACAACATGGGTTGGTTTCCAGAAGAACAAATAGAGACCATATCTGTGTTTCAAGCACTGACTTGGCTGCCAATTTGTTTCTGAACAAATTACAAAGTGCTCCTTATTACCTTTAAAGATCTATGTGGCTTATGTTCAGGCAATTTGAAAGAACATCTTTTTCTATATGAACCTCCATGCTGCATGCATGCTCCATGCTTTATGGAGATTCATCTACATTTGCCCCAAACTTATCTGGCAGTGACTCAGTGTTAGGTCCATTGTTGCCCTAGTTCTTTGGAGTGTATTTCCTGCAAAGTTGAGGGATCTAACATCTTTATTAGCTTTTTAAAAGGTCCTTAAAATCATTGTTTTGAATAGCCTTTAAATTTTAAAAAATAATTTTACTTGCTTTACTTGGTTTTAATAATTTATAATTCTTATTATTGCCCTTTTTAATACCATGATTTAAAATTGGCTTTATTGTAAAAAGGTGAGAGCCTTTGATAGCTGGCAATATGCTGAGTTCAACAAATAAATAAATGATAATTTTCTCATTGTGAATCCATCCGGAGTAGGAAAAGTCCTTTTGAAGATGCCCCCTGCTGTCAGAGGCCCATCTGTTTTGGCCTCCAGGAGAGGGCCTGCTTCTATTTTACTCCCAGAGTAAGAATTCACACTCTTGGGAACTGCATTTTAGTCTCACTCTGTGTTCGTAAAATCTATAAAGATGTATCTCTTTTGCAGGATTTTTAGCTGTTTATTGATTTTAGTATTTTAATTATAATTTATGTTTTTAATTTTTATATATTTTTTCAATTTTGTTAGCTGCTTTAAGTATTCATCAGAGTAGAAAGGCAAGATATAATCAAAACAATAAATATTTCTGCTATCCAACTGTTATCTGTGTGCTAAACTATATATGCATCAGGCAATCCCCCCCCATGCACACACAATATTTTTAAGCAGAGAAAACATACAAGTCACTCTCTGAGTGAGATGGGCAGTGACTAAATTTGATATATAAATAAATAAATAAATAAATAAACAAACAAACAAACAAGGACAAGAGAGCCAGTTTGGTCTAGTGGTAAAGGCACCAGGCTAGAATCCAGGAGACTGTGAGTTCTAGTCCCGCCTTAGGCACAAAGGTAGCTAGGTGACCTTGGGCCAGTCACTCTCTCTCAGCCCTAAGAAGGAGGCAATGGCAAACCACTTCTGAAAACCTTGCCAAGAAAACTGCACGATTTGTCCAGGCAGTCTCTGGATTGTGAGAAGAATTCAAGACCCCCTTCCCATTTCTGCCATATTGTCTTCCTCAAACACTGTTTCTTGCCATTGCTTCTCCTCCTTGGCCAAGATAAAAGGTTAAAAGTTACAAAATATAATGGGTTCATACAGAGGATGCAAGAGATTAAAAATGTGTCAGGAAGCCTGTTTAGACAAAAGATTCCCTTCAGATTTAATCAGAGACCTTGTAAGACAAAATTAGCAGAGCCCATCTAGGTAAACATTTCCCCCCAGCCAAACAGATCTCCATAATCCAATCACAAAAGATTCCTTCCAAGGTGAACATTACAAGCTAGTAGACAAAGCCACACCCAGCAGGGGGCCTGACCACAGAGCTCCTCCTCTCTGAACTCCAGTAAACTGCACTTTCCTAGAATTCCTAGAGAGCGCCCCCTGCCAAGAAACTGGCTAAGTACGCTTTCTGAGAAGTTCTTGGAGGGCAGGAACACCTTTGCATAACAACAGCCAAGCTTTCCTATATAAAGGGTTTGTGGGGGAAATGCAAGTGTGGCCACCTCCAACCAGCAGACTCTGTACATGCTCTTGGAAAATAAAATTATCTCTGTTCAAGCAATCGCCTAAGAACTTTCATTCCCGGCTCGGAACAGACCTGGTAAGATTTCCTTCCAACAGGATAAAAAAACAAAACTAGGACAGGATGCTGATATTGGGAGTAGAATTTTTCCCCTGCTTTTTTGCTCTGATAAAAAATTGACCATCAAACTAGTCTCCTCCCCTCACTGGAAAAGATATGCCATTTTCATCTTTTCCTCCAGTTGCGGGGAGCAGAACTAGGGCATCAGTTCTAAACAATCACACTGAAGGGAAAGGAAAAACAACCGTCCCTGATATCAGCCCTCCTCCAATTAAAAAAAGATCCTTCAACTTCAAGAAGAATCAAAGACATGCCCCTTACAATTCTGATTTTTCCCCAAAAGCTGTTTCAGCATAGAGGAGAAAAAGAAAATCCAACTAGACCCAGCATAGATAAAAGTGATTCTGTCATTTTCAATCAAGCAGAAGATAAAGATTCATCCTGTTGAAAGCAGGGAGAAGTGTGTGTGTGTGTGTGTGTGTGTGTGTGTGTGTGTGTGTGTGAGAGAGAGAGAGAGAGAGAGAGAGAGAGAGAGAGAGAGAGAGAGGGAAAGAGAGGGAAAGAGAGGGAAAGAGAGAGAGATTGAAGGGAAAGTTCTTCCTGGTTCTTCTCTTATGAACTCTGAAGCACCCAGTTACAACTATATTGCTCTGTGGCCAGCTGCAGCTGTCATTCTCTATTATACAAATGAAATATGAATGGCTTAGTATTTCCTCCCTGCTTTAAAACAAAGAAGTATGACCTCGGACCACTAATTACATCGGTAACATTAACGGGGTCCCAAGGGAGCAGGAGGAGCAGGATAATGCCTTACTAATCTAAAGAACATTTTTAAAGATTATAAAGGAAATATTATAAAGGCCTGGTGACATACAAGAGCCAAAGAGCTTCACTAATCCAAATGAAGTTTATTTCAGTGACACAAGTAATAGAAGAACAAATTGGTTGAGGTATAAAAGATATGAATTGCCACTGAGACATTTATTAGAAGCAGGGCTAGGTGATCTGATACACTCCACATTTTTGGACTACCCACAAGACATGGGACAGTTGAGACCCGAAGCCCAAAATATTTGGAAGGCACAAAGATGCCCACCCCCAGTTGAAATGTGTCACATTTTGATAAGAGTCATTTGCTGACCTCTGATGAAAAAAGCAACAACATAAAATGATGAATAAATACACATTACTGAAAGTTGCACTCTGATGCACACTTACATGTGAATAATTCCAATTATAATATCACGTGCATAGCCTAACTTTCATAAAATTATATTTCCTTCAAGTAATCCTCATGAGTGATGAAATTAATACAAGGAGTTCATGGTAAGACAGAAATTTGAATGCAAGATTCATTGGACTAAGGTAACATATTATTTATCAACCTACTGTATGTTGGTAAACTAAAATTTACTTTCCAGTAAAAATACATAAGTCCCTCATGGATATGAATATTTTATGTTTCATAAATCTTTAATTTCCATTTTTTGGTATCAGAGAATTTAAACATGCAGCAATATAAATGGATCATGATGGTTATATTTAGATATAATGGAGATATTTGGAAGAACTGTTCATTCCAGAAGGCATTGCACTGTCTCTAAAGCAACCTTATGAAACCAAGTGCCCAGCAGATATATTTGGACTATAATTCCCAGAATTCCCAGCCAACGTATTGAGAAAGTACTGTGTTGTCAACATGTTTAGAAGGTACCTATTGGGAAGGCTACTCTAGGAACAGGGACCTAGTTTGATGTACATCTGCCCTTTACTTACTGTAGATGTGAAAGTGGCACCAATGGCTAAGTGTATTTGTTGAACACTGTTTATTGAACAACATCTATACAACATGAGGCCTCATTACTCAAAGAAATACATACTGATGCTCATAGCTCATTGTTGAAAGCTTTCTCCATGTGACCCTTGAATCATGGAAAGGCTTTATTAATGGTAATATGTCTATGAAGGTTCTCAGTCATCCAGGTGGAATTGTCTGTAGCTTGAATCATGTCAACTGGATTTCTATTTTCTCAGTGGAAACGTTTCGCTCCTTATCCAAGGAGCTTCTTCAGTCTGAGCAAAGGTAGTAAGGGAATCCTAAATATGTTTCTAGAAACATATTTAGGTTCTGAGAACCTTCATAGACATATTAGGATTCCCTAATAATCCTTCTAGAAACATATTTAGGATTCCCTTACTAACTTTGCTCAGACTGAAGAAGCTCCTTGGATAAGGAGCGAAACGTTTCCACTGAGAAAATAGAAATCCAGTTGACATGATTCAAGCTACAGACTTTATTAATGGTAGTCTCTGGATTTTGTACAGTGATGTTTCTCCTAGGAATAACAGCTGTCTACATGATGTTGATTGCTAATGTTTCCCTTCTCCTTTTTCCTGAGACATGTATATATCAACAAGCAAGTGATAATAATGGAATAACTGAATCATGGCTCTCTAAACAGTAGGCCCTGTGCTGAACTGTGGTTTCAACAAGTACTGAATCATGTCCTGAAGTACTGAAGAGAATAACCAGAAACCATGAAACAGTAATTTTCCAGTAATTTAATTTACGTATATTGAGCATAAACATAACCATAAGCAAGAGGAAATTGGTACATAACTTGATCCTATTTATTTCAGAGTTATTTAGGTCAGAGTTAAAGTATTTTGTACATGCATGTGACCATTGCTGAGAGCAGGAATGTGACCTGAGAAATGATTAGTGAAACAAGTTTCATAACTATAACAGAAAGGAGATTTATTTTCAAGAAAGGCATTATAGGAATAGGCAAAGCCTAGCACATACAGTACCTGGCTATATCTTAACAGAGGGAAAGTCAAAAAGTAGGTACTTCATACATGTGTGTTTAAGAACAAAAGCAGAAGGAAGTGACCTGAGGTTAGCAATTTCATAACACAAAAAAGAGTATATGAGAGACTGTGGGAGGTTGGGAAAGGAATGGAAGAGAGCACAGATATAAACAGTCAAGAGATGGTGGGTCAGTTGACAGTTTATCTCATAAATGGCAACATCAGCCAGGTAGAGAGAATTCTGGGAAGAAGCACTTCAAAGAATTCAAAAGACTCTAACTTAATTAACTTACTAGAAATGAGGCTGGGAAATTCCTATTAGAGTTTCCTTGATTCTGTATTTAACACGTACTAGCATTAAAGATTTTTGTTGTTTATTCGTTCAGTCGCTTCCAACTCTTCATGACTTCATGGACCAGCCCACGCCAGAGCTTCCTGTCGGCCGTCACCATCCCCAGCTCCCCCATGGTTGAGTCCGTCACCTCCAGAATATCATCCATCCATCTTGCCCTTGGTCGGCCCCTCTTCCTTTTGCCTTCCACTTTCCCTAGCATCAGCTTCTTCTCCAGGGTATCCTGTCTTCGCATTGTGTGGCCAAAGTACTTCAGTTTTGCCTTTAATATCATTCCCTCAAGTGAGCAGTCTGGCTTGATTTCCTGGAGTATGGACTGGTTTGATCTTCTTGCAGTCCAAGGCACTCTCAGAATTTTCCTCCAACACCACAGTTCAAAAGCATCTATCTTCCTTCGCTCAGCCTTCCTTATGGTCCAGCTCTCACAGCCATAGCTTACTACAGGGAATACCATTGCTTTAACTATGCGGACCTTTGTTGTCAGTGTGATGTCTCTGCTCTTAACTATTTTATCAAGATTTGTCATTGCTCTCCTCCCAAGAAGTAGACGTCTTCTGATTTCCTGGCTGCAGTCAGCATCTGCAGTAATCTTTGCGCCTAGAAATACAAAGTCTGTCACTGCCTCCACGTTTTCTCCCTCTATTTGCCAGTGATCAATCAAGCTGGTTGCCATAATCTTGGTTTTTTTGAGGTTTAACTGCAACCCAGCTTTTGCACTTTCTTCTTTCACCTTCATCATAAGGCTCCTCAGCTCCTCCTCGCTTTCAGCCATCAAAGTGGTATCATCTACATATCTGAGATTGTTAATGTTTCTTCCAGCGATTTTAACTCCAGCCTTGGATTCATCAAGTCCAGCACGTCGCATTAAAGCATTAAAGATATCTTACTAAAATATGTGCAACTTCTGTTTCCTTGATTTTGCCCTTCTGCATGGTCCTTGACACAGTGATAGACTAAGAGGATCCTTAACTCTCTCTCCATCTACACCCCATTGCCCTCTTATACTCAACAGATCATGAGATGCTAAAGAATCAATGCTAGTGAATTCACACTTCCAACAATTAATCTACTGCTAGTGGAAAAATATAGGATACAATATGTACTTACGCAGAAGTTAAATTTCTGTATATCTGCGTTGTGAGGTGGTTCTTTTCTATATAAATATTTTATTGTGTTAATAACAGAAAAAGGAAAAAAAGTTGTACACATGAGTATATTAACAATGTGAAACAATATTACATATTTAAAGCAGAAAAAGTCCTAGAAAATTACGTACATCATGAACAAAACAACTCCCCACCCCACCCCCAAAATCAAACTGCTGAAAAGTTTACTTCTTTAGTCCTTTGATGGAACCTCCCCCCCCCCCGCCAAATGTACTTTAGAAGTTGACCAATACATACCAATAAGCCAGCGCTGCAGATGAGGTGCAGATTTGGTAGTCCAGTTTTGTTCTTCCTTTGGCCATCCATCATACATTCACAATGCTTCTATCTTGATGGATTCTAGATACTGGACACACAGGCAAGAATAATGTATACATGTATGGAGCAGCCTGAAGTCATGTTAATAATCTTAAAGATTTCAGCTCCATATATGGCATACGGTAGGTAGGTAGGTAGATAATAACTTTGTAGATCTATCACTTCCTTGAAAAATACAGATAGAAGATAGATAGATGATAGATAGATAGATAGATAGATAGATAGATAGATAGATAGAGATAGAGATAGATAGAGATAGATAGATAGATAGATAGATAGATAGATAGATAGATAGATAGATATAGATAGATAGATAGATGGATGGATGGATGGATGGATGGATGGATGGATGGATGGATGGATGGATGATGATGGATGGATGGATGGATGGATGGATGGATGGATTGATAGATGATAGATGATGGATGGATGGATGGATGGATGGATGGATGGATGGATGGATAGATAGATAGATAGATAGATAGATAGATAGATAGATAGATAGATTCTAGTGAATCGGTTTTGACCCCTGGCATAAAAATGGAAAAAAAAAAAACGAACTTGTGATTTATGGTTCTGATGGTTAGAGAGGATAGATTATAGAAAGAAGAGAGTTATGATGTAACTTTAGAAAGAGAGGTTAAAATATAATTGTACTTATAACTGCTGTGAAGAATATCGGAAGCCACTTCTTTAAGTCTGTATTTTTTATTTTTTTAATCCGTTCAATCGTGTCCGATTCTCCGTGATTGCCTGGACAGGTCCATGCTGTTTTCTTGGCAAGGTTTTCAGAAGTGGTTTGCATTGCCTTCTTCCTGGGACTGAGAGAGAGTGACTGGCCCAAGGTCACTCAGTTGGTTTCCATCCCTAAGACAGGACTAGAATTCACAGTCTCCCAGCTTCTAGTTCAGTGCCTTTAACCACTGCTCAAAACTGGTTCTCATCCAATATTTACAAAACAAAATTGTCTATGGTAATAACCTCGTTATTAACTCAAATGAGACTAATTTCAGTTTCTTTAAAGCAATCTTTCACTGATTTGCATAATTAGAACATTCAAACTCATTCTAAAATATATGCAAATAAAATGTATCAAAATCATCCAATTCCTTCAACTTTTTATAAAAATGGATTATTGGCTTTTCGGCATCAATAGATTCTTCCAAAAACCTCTGATAGATGTTAAATTTCAGAAGCAGCAATAGTATCAGGACTGTATAATTCTAATAACATACACTTAAGTGGAATAAACATCATTCAAGTTCAGTTTTCAGTTCTATGAATGTTTTTAAAAAGCTACTTCATCAGAACAAAGTTAGTCTAAAGTAATAATATAATAATATGAGAGTCCTAGTTTACCCCCAACCCCTGAGCAAAACTAAGATGCATTTCCTTTGATGTCCTAGGTGTGGCCTGGTGGATCCAGCAGACCACTTGTTGTTCCAAGCATTCAGATGTGATTCTGCCAAATGATTGGCTAAAATCAAATCTGATTTTTTGCAGAGTGAGTGCTGAAAGAAGCAGCTTGAATTTGGAAGGCAAAAGTAGTTCTGTATAATTAGTTTGCTTTTTAATTCCAGGCAGTATTGTTTGCTCATATTTCTATGTCTTTATGAGTCTACCATGGTAGAGATGGGCGGGGATAAATTCAAATAATAAACCCAAACTCATAAATTTGTAAATTGATTATAAAGGTACACAGAGTGCCTGGATTATTTTCTTCAAACAAAATGTACACTACAAGAACTGTCTTGACTCTCCAAATATATGAGCTTCAGAACGGAAATGCCATTGTGACACAGGGCAACAAATCAGATACAGAAGACAAAACTGTGCAACATGGCATTATAGCCTTGGAATCCAGGTTGCAATAATATCAAAAAGTAATCAATTTTAGTCTGTTATGTTTTGTGTTAGAGTCAGCTTTGGAGGGGAGGGCCAGAATACTCTTGACTTGCTGTGCTACTGATGTCTGAATTTGCCTGAAAATATACTGTATTTAGCCTATACAAATAGTGGCTATTTTGTGGTTATCTGCAGAGTCCATCTTTTACATCTGGGAATTTGATTTTAATCAGAAGGTATTTGTACTTATTGCAACTGAATCAGCAGAAATATTTGCTGGTCTCATTTATCTCAACAGTTTGCAGATATTCAGAGGTCAGAGTGCTTTGTCACCAATCTTCAACATTCTGCTTCTCTAATTAGTCACTTGGCTGGAGCTTTATTCAGCTGCACAGAGAGCCAGCCAATTTCTTCTTACACTATTCCAAAAACTGTCAGGAAATAAGCTCAGATCTCTGAACAATGAGTGGATATTCTGTACAATGAATGGACAGGGCTTAAAAATGCACCTCAGTAGGAGTAACCTTAATTCAGCCTTACCTCACTTGTGGGCTTGTATGTCTTTTAACATTTTGAGCCCAAGTCACCTACTCATTGTGCCTCCATTGTGTCTAACTTGCCTGGAGCATGTAGAGAAAGTCTTTTCTTTTCTTTCTTTCTTTCTTTCTTTCTTTCTTTCTTTCTTTCTTTCTTTCTTTCTTTCTTTTTTACAAAGTCATCGTTTCCTTTTCAAGAGGAGCCATCCACCAAGATGGCATGACCTAATCTGCAGCCATTTATCTCGATCTAACAATACCCATGATGCTCTGGGTTTTCACAAAATGTGTTTCCAATATTGTGATGATTGTGGCAAACCTTGTAATTCATTTTGAGTTGACATTGCCAAAGGTGCTAGCATCACAATGTTTTCTGTAATGTGCGTTCATGTGTATATTTGAATTAGAATAGCAAATTTAGAGAGAATAACAAAATAGATGAGGTTGCTTTGTATGTGCAATATTTATATGTTCAATTGCTCAATACTAAATCAGAATTTTTCGGAGGCAGCATTGATGGAATCTTTCGAACAACATGACCGGTCCAGCGAAGTAGATGTTGGATGATCATGATCGCCAATGACTAAATCAGACCTTTGGTCTATCTTGCCTTTGCTATCTATTCTGACATACAGCAATTATCCAAGGGATCACAGAGAGAGGTTTCCCAGCACTCTTTAACCGGAATAGAATTAAAGTGAGGCCATTTCTATGCAAAACTCATGATCCAATAAGAAGCAATGCCCTCTCCCTTTGAACATATCTGTGGTGCAGGAAGAGGGACTCCTTAACCCATTGAGTTCCCAGAAGAGAACAGTCCAGGATGGCTGAACTTCCACTGCTTCCTTTTTCATCCTGCATGTATTGGGACCTAGGTACAGGCATCTGGCTTCATCATCAAGCTCTATTTTGTCACAGTTGTTGCTACCTCAATCCTTGGTTATCTGTCTACTTGCCACCTGAATAAGTTACCCATATTGTGGCTCAGTGAACACAGTGGTCACCACTTTTCTTACACAAGCTCATTTGACTAATCAGCCCACCAGACATGTTCCAGAAGCTTGCTCAAAGGAAAAGGAGGATGTTTCCCTGGAAGAAAGGCAATTCTGTGTTGGAAACATTATGAAAGGAAGGGAAAGTAAAGCTGCCAGTGCAGTAATGTCTTTCTGCACCAATTAGAAAGCCAGTTTGGTCTAGTGGTTAAGGCAACGGGCTAGAAACCAGGAGTCTGTGAGTTCTAGTCCCACCTTAGGCATGAAAGCCGGCTGGGTGACCCTAAGCCAATCACATTCTCTCAGCCCTAGGAAGGAGCCAATGGCAAACCAGGAGACTGAGAGTTCTAGCCCCGCCTTAGGTATGAAAGCCGGCTGGGTGACCTTGGGCCAGTCACTCTCTCTCAGCCCAACTCACCTCACAGGGTTGTTGTTGTGGGGAAAATAGGAGGAGGAAGGAGTATTAGGTATGTTCACCACCTTGAGTTATTTATAAAAATAATAAAGGCGGGATAGAAAATAAATAAATAAATCTATAGTATAGTACACTTGAACATATTGTACAGAGTTGCTGCCCCCCTTCTTCAGCAAGGATCTTATAAATCCAGAAAAAGTTATAGAAAATAGAAATCAAAATGCATTCTAGGATGGACTATCTCCTTCATAAATTGTAGTTTTAATCTTCTTCCCTGATCATCCACAACCTGTGAGATGCTATATTGTTTGCTTAATATATTTGTTTCCTGTCCCCAACCCTGAAGAGTTTTCAGGACAGCTGGCAAAGTAGATTTTTCATCAGTATCAAAACATATTGAATCTATTTCAAGTAACTAAATGTTCTTCTGTCCAAGGTAGCAGCAAAGACCTTTTCCTTCAGTAAAAGTGCATAGTCCTCAGGAGCGGTCACATTATTTTCGCCCTTAAGGAAGAAAATCACACAAGAAATTATTTTCCATCTCGGCAATAAAATGACAAGAGAAAAAAAACCTGCAATTTGTTTCCCTTTGATAATAAAGCAAACGGTATCAGTTGATTGCTCACTTTGCCCAAAGGCAAAGGAAGGGCCAGCCTGCCTTTGACACAAATAAACAACTGCATTCTGCTCTGTGTGTGTGCCGGTGTGAGAGAGAGAGTACACATTCCCCCCTGTGAGCCTTGTTGCAGGTGCTACATTCCAGACACTTATCTTCTCCATTGCTATTTTGAGAAATAGGTCTTTGTTTCAGACAGAACTTGTCCTTTGGGGCTTTTTACAATAAAGTGCTCTTGAAAGAATAATAAACCTGGACATAAGTACCTGTCGATATAAATGCTTTTACTTAAATTCAGATTAATTGATTGGTGAGTATGTACTTTGGTAATGTGAAATGGGCAAACGTAAATCCATTAAGAAATAAGAGGTCCCATGATGGAGCCAACTAAAGAAACTTTGTCTGGAGAACTGCATGCAAGGTCATCAAATGAGTTTTGTGGGGCAGAAAGAAAATCCCAGGGTAACTGAACCAAACACGTGACTCTGCCTGCAGCTGAGGGTTACATAAGCTCCAGTGTACATGCCTGTAGTGCTTGGGTTAGCACATAATTAAACATATTTCTTCAGCAGAGCAACTGTTCCTTTGGAGCTGTAGCACAAGTATTGCTACAGGGAAGACATCCATGTATGCCTTCGGGCCATCATACCTGTTTTCATTCCATGTCAATTGCATTTGCTGACAGAATTGTGAACTTTTCATGATGGGTTTGATTGCAGTAGTGTGATGATTCATAATGTAGAAGAGCTAATGAAATGAAATGGAATGAGCAGCAGACTTAGAAAGGAGGACATGGTTTCAAATCCCCATTCATCCATGAAGGCTATTGGATTTTATTTCATTTTATTATTTTTTGAGCTTCCTTTGTCACTGAATTATCACACAGGTAACATGAAGGTTGTCTTCTCTGATTGGCAGTAATGAGGCGTTAGGCAAGAATTCTATCTTCGGAGAGTCTTTAAGTGGGGAAATAATGTTCACTTGGTGACACTGTCATTGTCCTGAGTTCTTTCCTGGTTTCGGTTTCTATTTGACAGGATATAAGCAAATATCATTCTAGCTGTTTTTGCTTGGTAATAGCCACTATTTTTTTTGCAAACAAAGGAACTATGAGAGACTGAGCTGGACTGCAATTTTGGTAGATGAATTTCCTCCTTTGAACAGACACACATACAGGTATAGAAGTATACCCATAGCTGCTGTTGGCTGCAATATTAATTTCTTTTAAAACAATTCAAATAGCAGGGTTTAAATGATTGTTTGATGAAAACATATCCAGGGTTTAGGAACTTGTTGATTGAGATAGATTAGTTAATGTTGCTCACCTCCAGCAAATCAATATATATAATGCCCAAAGACAACAATCAAGTTATTTTGGCACATAGAGCAGAGAAATATATCCCCCATCCCTGGCAATAAAAACAGCATTGCTTCTCTGTCTAACAGTTCAGCCAGAGCTCTTAACCCTTCTGTCTTCTCCTTTGTTCGCATTAAATACATATCTTAAGATCACAGCCTCCCGCCACAAGACTGTGCTATCAAAAATTGTTGGCAAGCCACTGAATAAGACACCATGATTTCTCACTGATTCTCAGGAGGAAATGAAATAAAATAGATTGATTGGTAGGTAAAACATGACTGCCACCATCAGATATACTTACCAACAAAAGAAAAAGAAAAATCTGAAGAACTGTGGGAAGATTGGAAATTTTGACTAGGCCCCCATCTGATAATACTATAGCATCAATGATTCAATCTTTTCATCCCTCACTGGGATTATTGTTGCTGCTGTTAGCAGCAGCAGTCTTGGTCACAAACAACAACAACAACAACAACAACAACGTCTTCATCACAAAAAGGATATTTTTTGGTCACCAAAAGGTTACTGATTAGCAATGTCTTTTCAGGCTTTGAAAACTAGTATGACTGGAAACCCCTTATGGACCTTTTGCATAAAAATGAAAAAAAAACACGAACTTGTGATTTATGGTTCTGATGGTTAGAGAGGATAGATTATAGAAAGAAGAGAGTTATGATGTAACTTTAGAAAGAGAGGTTAAAATATAATTGTACTTATAACTGCTGTGAAGAATATCGGAAGCCACTTTTTTAAGTCTGTATTTTTTATTTTTTTAATCCGTTCAATCGTGTCCGATTCTCAGTGACTGCCTGGAGAAGTCCATGCAGTGTTCTTGGTTTTTCAGAAGTGGTTTGCCATTGCCTCTTTCCTAGGGCTGAGAGAAAGTGACTGGCCCAAGGTCACCCAGCTGGTTTTTCATGCCTAAGGCGGGACTAGAACTCATGGTCTCCTGGTTTCTAGCCTGATGCCTTAACCACTAGACCAAACTGTCTGTATATCTTTCTTTATATCTTGCTATTTTTTTCTATTTTTTTCTATTTTCTTTTCTTATTGCACTTTTAGCTTTTTCTGTTATTTCTTTCTTTCTTTTTTACTTTTTCTCTTCTGATTTAGTTGGTTGAAGTTATTATTATTGTTCTTAAAAATTTTAATAAAAATTATATTTTTTAAAAAAAGAAAACAAGTATCTTCCTTCCTTAGCTCTGGTGAAACTTTTTGCATGGAAAACATTTTCTTTGCCATTGGACCGTGGTCTATTTAGTTACAGCCAAACCCTAATATCCTTCATACTAAAAGGTTGAGCAGATATAAGTGACTTCAGTGAGATTTCTACTACTTTATTATGGTCTGCTTAATATTCAGGCTGTGAATGTCTCATGGGAATTCTGTGATTGGATTTCACAATTTTTTAAAAACAAAACCAAGATTTGACGCAAGGCGATGTTTTCTCGGTCCTTTTCTTCCTGCATCATTTATCTGATATATTTATAAGGGCCTATTTTTCCATGTCCATAGACAAATAGTGGTTTGTGTGGAAGTTTATAGTTTTGAATGGAAAAATTGATCCAAGTCTCTCTACCCTTGACAGCTTTGAACTTTCAGTCTTTCTTTTTTAAATCAGATTATTTGATTTCAGTCATCCTCTTAATGTATAATTTAGTTTTGAATACAGATTATCTTGGAAGCTTTTGCAATTTTTTTAAAAAAAATGACTACGAGCAGAAAATATGTTTGATCTATAAAGAATCCTCAGTTCTTGCATTCAGTGTGAATATGCATGGAAAACAAGAAAGATGATTTGATAATACCAAATGTCAACTACTGATCAAACTCCACCAAGGTGGAGTTAAGATCCTCCTCACAGCTGATCAGTAAAACAAAATGTCATTTTCAAATGCAGATTCTACTTGACAAATTTTGACTTTTTTTTTGTTTAAAAAAGCAACAACACACCAATACATAACACATTGCCTGCTAGACAATAGCATAGTTTTATAGTAAAAGCCAGAAGAATGTTTATACTGATCACTGCAGTTAGCAGAATTCTAATAATACTTTAATGCAAACCATCATTAATGTTCATTAGTTCTATTCTGGCCACTGACACTGTGTTGACTCAGTACTACTAACTCAGCATCTTTCTCTTTCAGTGGGCTGCAGTTTCCTGCTTGCTTCGCTTCTCTAATAAAGTATAATTCTCATTTCTTTGTGGCTGTTCCTTGCAGTCCTGTAATGCTGCATTCAGTCATCAGTGCTCAACCTGTGCATCTCTGTCAAAGAATTAAAAACTCTGATGGAGAATTAAACAGCCTGATGGACAGTTTGGCCAAGGAATTCTTACTCAGAATTAAGTCCCTCTGCAGTCAGTGGAAAATTCTGACTAAGAACACTATGATTGTACCAAGCAGTAGTAATCCAAAATCTAAACTGAGCTTGAAGATAGCAGAATGGTTCCTCATCTTACAGATCAAACCTCTGTCAGAATTAGAATCATGTTATCAAAATTTTGAAAAATAAATGCACTTTGTTTCATTTCCCTACTTGGACTTCTTAATAAAACAACACCAAATTCTTGCTTAATCAGAATAGCCTATTATATGAGAACAAGTCAGCAATTCCCTGGACAAAGGTTTAATATGGTGGCAATTAATCATAAAGAGAGAGACAGAGGCAAAGGAAGAACACCACAACGTTAGCAAACATCAGCAAACTAATGCAAGGAATATGTGAAGGGCTGTGAAGCTTGGCATCTACTTGCACCTCTCCAATAATCAGTTACACAAAGTGGAATGGATGATATTTTTCCTGCTAAGAAGGTATTTTTACCACTGCAAAGGGTAGAGCCCAGGCCCTTCCCTTATATGAGATGGCTAGCACCCTAGCATGGATAGAGAGTGGCCCTTATGCTTAGAATTTGAGAATTGTGGCCATCTTGATTTTATTTCATATTATTCTATTTATATTGTTTAAGAATTTTAATGATATTTTATATTTTTGTATATTTGTTTTAGGACCGTTTTGTATTTTAATTATGGTTTGGTTGTGAACCGCCCAGAGTTCTCCCTGTGGAAAAGATGGGTGGTAATATAAATCCAATAAATCCAATAAATAAATAAATATGTAGGAAAAAGGGAGATGTTAGGTTGGGTTGTATTTTGATTAGCAATGAGCACATCCATACTTCACAAATGAGCATACTGTATGAATTAGCTCACAGCTTTGGCATTCTGCGCAAGAAAAATATATATACAATATAAAGGTAAAGGTAAAGGTTCCCCCCACACATTTGTGCAGTCGTGTCTGACTCTAGGGGCCGGTGCTCATCTCTGTTTGTTAGCCGAAGAGCCAGCATTGTCCAAAGACGCTTCCGCGGTCATGTGGCCGGCATGACGTGCGCAGAATGCTGTTACCTTCCCACCGAAGTGGTACCTATTCATCTACTTGCATTTGCATGCTTTCGAATTGGTAGGTTGGCAAGAGCTGGGGCTAGTGCGGGAGCTCACTCCGTCACGCGGGGTTAGGGATTCGAACCTCCGAACTTGCAATCTTCTGATCACAAGCCTGGTGTCTTACCCGCTGAGCCACCACACTCCTATATACAGTATATTTGTGCATAAATGTAAAACAAAGCAGTATTTTGCAATGTGCAAGGTTTTTAAAAGTTGGCCTCAGTCACTGCTAACAACTTAGAGCACAAAGTGACATAGATATTGAGACACACTCTCATGTGCTTGTGATAGAGAGAAACCCTAAGGCTTGGTCTGTTCTTGCTCTTCTATAGTCTGCATGCTGACTTTACAGAAGAGGGGCACAAGCTGAGATTTCAGAACATACTGTGTATTGTATTTTCAATGTGACAGAATGAGATTGCAGAGTAATCACATTAACTACATTTAATTATATATAAATGAAAATGAATCAAATTTATTACTCTATCCTAACCATTCTTCCTGGAATGTGGATCCTGGTTCACCACTCAAAATTCAACCACAACCTTTGGCTAAGAAAAAAAAGGGACACTCTTGCTTTACAGAGCTGCTTCCAATTGTGAGAAGAACCCAGAACAAGTGTTCCATAATAGGTCTTCTCCTACATTGGTGAGCACTTTATTTCAAGAGCCAACAACAGCACTCTGACAGAACAGGCATTAACCATCCTACTAAAGCAGCTTTTTGGAGCAGCTGAAATTTTAATAAATCTGGCACCTGGTGCTGTTTGGAGCATTTGGCTGGAAATTATTGTCTGTAGCTTGAATCATGTCAACTGGATTTCTATTTTCTTAGTGGAAACGTTTCGCTCCTTATCCAAGGAGCTTCTTCAGTCTGAGCAAAGTTGGTAAGGGAATCCTAAATATGTTCCTAGGTAGCTGTGACAGCTACCTAGGAACATATTTAGGATTCCCTTACCAACTTTGCTCAGACTGAAGAAGCTCCTTGGATAAGGAGCGAAACGTTTCCACTAAGAAAATAGAAATCCAGTTGACATGATTCAAGCTACAGACAATTCCACCTGGATGACTGAGAACCTTCATAGACATACTGGAAATTATTGCTAACTAGGGACATGGGCTGGTAGAAGCTGGTAACAGTAAATCACTGCTGATCCTGCATTTTTTCTCACTGGAACTACAATACAGTTAAACTGACATTGTTGTCAAATGCAATCCTCTTTCTGAGAAGTGCTTGGAATTTTTAGAAAGGAAAGTAGACTTCCTTCTTTATTGTCTCCAATGTGGAAGTTCCCTTGTCCAGGTAATATAACCTAAACGCTGCATTTGAAATAGGACTAAATAGGACTTTTTAAAAAATAGAGAGAGAAACAGACAAGGCAAATCCTCCTAGTATATTTGTTTCCACTATTAATATTGTTGCAATAATGGTAAAGACACCCTTAATTTGAACTCAACTTTTGACAACTTCATTGATATGTCCCTACAGATTTCTTGAAAGTGGTTTGCCATTGCCTTCTTCCAGGATTTTGTTGTTGTTGTTGTTATTTACTTCCCAGTAAAGTCTATAGCCCTGGGGATTTCTGGTGGTCTCCCATCCACATACTAACCAGATCATCCCTTTTGGTTTCCAAAATCAGCTGCAGTCAACTTGGTTCTGCCACTTGCTACAGCTAGCTGCAATACTTGAGTCAAAAGGAAAACTACAAGATTTTACATAGCTGTTCCCATGTTTTGCAGTTTGTTCCTTCAGTACAGAGGGAATACACAAAGCATAAAAGGGATTTGAAGGCTTTCATAAAATGTTTGTAAAATATTGAGTAGATTGCTTCCTTGTTTGCAGAGGGCCAAAATAATTACACTATTTGCAAACAAACAGCCAATATTGACATTAACATTGATGAGCAAAATACCCCAAACAAATTAAACATAAGATTCTTGATTGAAAATTAGTTTAATAGGAAACTTTGGTTGCATACATAGGATATATCTTTTTCAGTGTTATTTGGTCTGTCCATGAATAATACGATCTGTACTATTTGAGTCTTGAAATGTTTTTAAGGACCTGATATAGTGCCTGATATAGTGATATACTGCATTCTGCGTGCATCATGCCGGCCACATGACCGTGGAAGCATCTTTGGACAACGCTGGCTCTTCAGCTAACAAACAGAGATGAGCACCGGCCCCTAGAGTCGGACACGACTGCACAAATGTGCAGGCGGAAACTTTACCTTTACCTATAGTGCCATTGTTAGGATTTACTGACAGGAAAGGATCGATTTCTTCTTTTAACAATCTGTATCAAATCATCAGGAATGAAGAAATTATGGTCTGAATCTGTGCACCTTCTCAGGCAGAAAATCAGACTTAACAACAAAGAAACAATCATGACTGAACTGGGGCCTCTTGCAATGGTACTAATGACACAACCCCATGACCTTTCTGGCACCTCCTTGTTCTCCTGCAGTTGTGAAGTGTGTGCCTGGTGCTCCTATTCTAAACACAGGAAATGTTGGATGTGCCTGCAGAACATCAAATTACTTTCTTGAAAACAACCATTATCCCCATGTTACAAATATAAGTGGCTCTGGAGTAGATCCAGCTTAAAATTTATGTAAGAGTATCTTTCTGTTGAAACACTGAAAGATGAACAGTTTTGACAAATACGTATAAAAGATCAGATAACAAGTTCTGCTTAGCTGTTCCTTTGATTACTTACTTGGTGCATCAGTTTTCAGAACAGGCAAAATATCTCATTTTTAATGCTGTAATGCAATGTGTATACTTCTGATAACCACCAAATATATTATAACTTCCTTTGCACTGATATTACAAAAAAGTTATATCTATATAGTGCAGCAATGACCTATACAATGGCAACACACCTACAGTATATACAGTAAATGTAATTTATCTTTTCAGTCATTATAAACTGCATTTTAGCCATAATAAACTGCTGTATGTGGCAGCCTGAATTATTCCCAAGAAGTTGGATAGGTAAATGCTCTTGCACATTATCAAAGTTTAAACTTTCCCAGCATCTCTGAAATGGTTGATACGGTACCAACAGAGTGGCGTTCAGAAAGGCATGCATCTTCTGTGCATAGGTAAAGGCTGAGATGTTCCTACTGTGCACAGCAGTCTGTTATGATCAGTTGTTGTGCTTGTCCTTGGACTGTGCCACTTTAAGTGCTTATAATTAGGGCAGTAGGTCACCAGAATGAAAATGAATTGAGTTTCTTTCCTTTGTTGGAAACGTTGTGATTAATGCCAAAGAACAGATTTCTAGTACTGCAATGTGATGCATTTCCATCTTCTGTACATGTCTGCCAAGCTGCTACTATGGCAGCTTTCTGATGCCCCGGTTATGGTGCTGTTTGAGCCAGTGCATTTATAACACTATGGCTGATCATTAATTTCTAGGATCACAGGCCTCTTGGCATAAAGGAAAATAAACCTTTATTCTGCTATGGCAATTTTGCAGCAAAAACTTTGCAAAATCCCAGAACATACATACATACATACATACATACATACATACATACATACATACATACATACAGCCATCCATCCATCCATCCATCCATCCATCCATCCATCCATCCATCCATCCGTGGTATATGTACATTCACCTAGTCACATTCAGACGTGGATTTTTCTTAACCATTTCAGCTCTTCCTTTTCCTTTCCTAACTCACTCGCTGGATCGTCACCTTGTTGTGGTGAGTGGGCTTGTGTGTTCCCAATGAACCCTGTGAGCGAAGCCGTCGGGAGTCATGTACTCCTGGCAGGGTCACCCATGGCGGTAAGGTCCAGGGGGAGGAACCAGACAAAGAACGATCCAAGAAAGTCCTCAACGGCAGAACAGGCGGAAGATAACAAGGTGTATTGTTACAACGGCTGCGAAGGCGGATGAAGGCTGCAGCAGACAAAAGGTCACCAATCGTCATGGTATCCATGCCACTGGATTAGAGCCTTTTTCTGTGAAGGTTGTGTGCTGATCGTTGTGCACCGATCTCCACACATAAAACAAATTCATGCACAGGCGTCTTCCAACCACACCAAACCCAAAACAACCAAAAGTCCCATGGCGACTGACGAATGGCAACGGGGGCAGGACTGTGAAATCCGGAAGCTCCTAGTCATGGACCAGCACATGGGCGGTGGATACGGATTCAGTCGCCCTGACTCAAGGATCGAGGCAGTTGAGTAGTTCAGCAGCTGTATCCACGACTGAGCAGCCCTATTTAGGATCCACTCTGCTCACCCCATATGGGGAGGGGGCTAAAAAAAGTGACCTAAACATAGTCTGCCTCATTTTCTCCCTGACTGGATTACCGCGACCAGTGGGGTCACCATCTAGCGGTCGTAAAAAACACATGAATTTTGGAACATGGAATATACGGACACTGCAAGACAATATAGATAGTGAACGACCTGAACGTAGGACTGCCATTATTGCAAGGGAGCTGAGACGTTTTAATATTGATATAGCAGCACTCCAAGAAACTCGAAGAGCAGAAGAAGGACAGTTGAAGGAAGAAAAAGGAGGTTATACCTTCTTTTGGAAAGGACTGCCTGAAGAAGAACGACGAATACATGGGGTAGTTAAACATGGGGCGTTAAACAGGGATGTGTTATTGCTCCAACCTTATTCGCTATCTTCATCGCTATGATTATGCACCTTGTTGAAGAGAAACTTCCTACTGGTGTAGAAATTATATATCGAACAGATGGAAAGCTTTTTAATCTTAGTAGGCTGAAAGCAAAAAATAAGGTAATTGCAACTTCTGTTATAGAACTTCAATATGCTGATGATAACGTAGTCTGTGCACACTCCGAGGAAGATCTTCAAACTATCCCAAACATCTTTGCAGAAGCATATGAAAAACTCGGCATCTCGATTAACATTAAAAAACCCAAAGTGCTTTACCAGCAAGTTCGAATCAATCCCTCTGCAGCGCCATCAATCCAGCTTAAAGGTGTGTCACTAGAAAATGTTGACCACTTTTCTTATCTCGGCAGCCATCTATCTACAAAAGCCGACATCGACGCTGAAATTCAGCATCGCCTGAGCTCTGCGAGTGTAGCTTTCTCCCTAATGAAGCGTAGAGTGTTTGAGGATCGGGACATTCGCAGGGAGACCAAAATGCTTGTTTACAAAGCCATTGTACTACCAACCCTTCTGTACGCCTGTGAAACATGGACCCTCTACAAACGCCACCTCCAACTTCTTGAAAGATTCCATCAACGCTGCCTCCGAAAAATTCTGCAAATGACTTGGGAAGATAGGCAGACTAATGTTAGCGTATTAGAAGAAGCGAAAACCACCAGCATTGAAACAATGATCATCCAACATCAACTTCGCTGGACCGGTCATGTTGTTCGAATGCCTGACCATCGTCTTCCAAAGCAGCTACTTTACTCCCAACTTAAGAATGGAAAACGGAATATTGGTGGACAGCAAAAGAGATTCAAAGACACTCTCAAAGCTAATTTAAAAAAATGTAATATCAGCATTGAGAACTGGGAAGCCCTAACTCATGAGCGTTTCAATTGGAGGTCATCCTTTATTAATGGCGCTATTGACTTTGAAGAAGCACGAGTACAGGGCGAAAAGGAGAAAAGAGCTAAAAGGAAGGCACGTCAGGCAAACCCTCATCATGACCGTCTCCCACCCGGAAACCTATGCCCTCATTGTGGGAGGTTGCACGGATCCAGAATTGGCCTTTATAGCCACTTACGGATCCACCGTTAAAATTTTACCCTGAAAGACAATCTTACTCGGCTACGAGTGATCGCCAATGATGGGTTTCCTTTCCTAAGCACATGATTAAATGAAGATACTGTATATTGATTTTAATTGTTTTGCTTTATATCTTTGCACTTGACTGTAAGTGCAAGGAAATGAAAATTGGGCAGACAGTTTTTAAAAATGTTATATGCTTTGTATATAAGGGAAGTACAATATGTTTAAATTAAAAGATGTCTGAGAAATGCATTATTTGTTTTTATTTTTAAATGTATGTTTAGGAGTTAGAAGGCAAAATTATTTTTCTGACTTCCTTGGGAGGAGTCATGGCAGAACGTCAACTCTAGCTTAGCTTTATAGCTAGAATCACAGCGTGGCATTTTTCTGGTGGCTCACGTAAGATTTTAGCCCCGAAATATTCCCTGAAGTAAAGGGGAACTCAGAGAATCATCCCTCAAGTCTTCTGGACAGCTGTTATTTTTCTAACATTCTTGTATCATGTCTAAGAAAAAGTGTTCCCTATTTTGCTTTAAACAAACTCAGGTTGTTAATCCACATTAATACAAACTTTATATTAACATCAGTGACAATATTGTAGATTTAGA
This sequence comes from Charina bottae, assembly GCA_023362775.1. Classification (NCBI taxonomy): domain Eukaryota; kingdom Metazoa; phylum Chordata; class Lepidosauria; order Squamata; family Charinaidae; genus Charina; species Charina bottae. The sequence goes on from JALMGJ010000004.1 coordinate 105,035,147, forward strand.
ACACACTGTGGAAGAGGGATATTTTAAAAAAATATCTGCAATATTTACTTGTTCTAGAAAGATTACTTTTGTTAAAACTAATATCATCTGACAGTAACTAATTATTATCATTAAAACTTAATTAGCCACAGATAGTGCTTCAGATTCAAATATTGCTTTCTATCTTCAATTCAATTTGTTGGAATTATTAAGAAAATATCTGAATGTGGTGCTAACTGCAGGATTGATGCTTTATTGAGCAAAGAGGACCTATAAGTTCAAAAAAAAAACAGCAGAGAAAGAAAGCTTTCTTCATTAATAAAAGCAGTTAGTGAGTGTTCCAGCTGTGTGACCAGGAGAAGACCCAGCATGTAAATATAATCTTATAACTGGCGCGTTCAAAGCGGCAAAGCAGGGGAGATATATGTATGCAAGAGAGAGGAAAAAACTGAAGGAGGGAGCTATATCTGGCATGCTACACTTAATAAGATTTATTTTAATTGGAGGAAATGTTAGTATTAAATCTATATAATGTGATTACCTGTATTTTTCACTTTGAATGGATTTTGCACATTTATATGACAAATAGAGTAAATAGAGCCTCGTGGTATACTGTATCTCTTCTTTATTCTAATTCAAGTGTTCCAGCCCAACAAATCTCAGTGTCAAAAAGGATAGGGAGTTGGAATGGGTAAGAGACTGAATGAAATGAGATCTAGGGAGAGTTAACCATATGGAACCAAGAAGTATAAAGCTTGGTCAGAAGTTTTAAAATTTGACAAGCAAATGGTGCATTGGAACATGTTAATGAATAGCTAAAGAACTGCCTGAAGACCACTGTGTATTGTTTACAAGACATTTGGAAGATAAAATTGTTCATATTCAGCCACAGCTGAACATATCATGGATGAAAACCATTGAGATAGCTGGGACAATATCTTACAGTGTTATCTGGGATTGTTTTGATCCTGTGGAATCTGAGCAAATAGGCAGAAACTCTGTTATAGCCATTTCTGTGATAGATCCCTGTCCCTTCTGGCTGGTTCAAGGGAGGAAATGTATAACTAGATTTGACTGATTCTAACTTTCTCCAATAGAAGAGAGTATCTATAGCTCAGGGTTGAACTATGGAGTTCTTGGTGCTCTCAGAGCTTGGTTGTTTGCTTGCAGATGTTACATTACCCAACTAGGTAACATTACTAGTGCATGTGAGTTTAGGGTTTGCTGCCTGTTTATATAAAGTAGTTTGCCCTGCCAGTTTTGGTGGGGGTGTGGCTTCCTTCTTGATGGTTCCTTGATTAGAGTATAGTTTTCTGCCTGATGGTTTGTCTGTTGTTGATCCCTGCTTATCAGAGTGTTGGCTGCTGGATGGGATGTGTTCTAGTCTTTTTGTTTCCTTCCTGGGTTTTTATTGTCGCTTTTGAATGGTGTGTAAAAGTGGTTAATCTCTATGTTTGTCTCTATGCTCTATGATGCCTGATTTATCTGAATGCCAAGCATCTAGGAATTCCCTAGCATTTTTGGATTTGGCTTGGTCTAAGAAGCTAATTTTTTCCCAGTGGAAACTGTGGTTGAATCTGTTCATGAGTTGTAAGATTAAGGAGTTTTTGTCATGTCTGCTAGTTTTCGTCATGACTGCTAGTTGGTGTTTATGGATGCATCTCCCTTGTGGGGGGAGATGGGCGGTGATATAAATCAAACAATAAATAAATAAATAAAATGCACTCTTCTAGTTTTCTGCCTATCTGACCTACATAGTGGCTGTTACAGTCCTTGCACTGTATGTTGTAGATGACTCACAGGCAGCAAACGTCACACTCACTTGCACTGATGATGTTACCTAGTTGGGTAATGAAATATCTGCAAACAAACAACCAAGCTCAGAGAGCAGCAAGAACTCCACAGTAACTTTCTAAAGTTCCTTATTGGTTAAATAAACCAATCTAAAAATTCTTTATTTGTTAGTCTTAAGTCAACGATAGCTGATCCTCTTGTGCTTTCCTCCATCCTCTGAAGGAAAAAGTAGTGATTGACCGTATCAATCTTGGTACCGTGGGGGTACCAAGGTGCAACATGAATTTATTTAAATGGGGGTTGTTGGCTGATGACAATATATTATGTGAATGTGGAGAAATCCAAGACCCGGAGCATCTGATTGTGTGTCAATTACTGTCGGAGCCTTGTACTGTCAACAACTTACAGCAAGCTAATGACAAAGCTGTGGCGGTGGCTACATTTTTGCAGAGTAAAGTTTGATCTGGACATGAAATAAATAAATAAATAAATAAATAGGAAAAAATAGTCAGCAAGACAAGTCAGAAATGTTCTGGATAGACCATACTTGGCCAAGTTTTCTTCTACAGATAGTGAATATATTCAAATTCCCCATCAATACCACTTTTTGCCTCTTTAAATGATCTGCAATTTGCTTTTGGAAAACAATATCCACATTGCCTTTGTTAGACAGGGAGTCATCCCACCAGGTCTCTGATATATCTATTAAAACATTTCTTGTCTTCTTGTATTAACATCTTTCAACAAACTGAACAGGGCACAGCTAGGCATTCATATATAACATCCATTCAAATAACTACGCACACAAAATATGTGTATTTTTCACTCAATCTGCTGGTTGGCTTAAGCAAAATTCAGGCTCATAAAAAGTCTGTGAGGGTACACTTGACACTTATCTGCCATCTGAAAACCAGCACACAGTGCATCTATCCTATTAGCTCTGTGTTTATCTTAATAGCCACCTTCAGCACTTATGAATTAATTGCAGGTTTGCCATTAACTAGCAAAAATTTCCTTTACTATGCTCTCTGCTTTCAATTTTGTTTCATATAGTTATATAAAAAGCTAAGTAGTAACATCCCAAGTACTGAAAAATTCAGAACTCAGACACTTCATAATGATTATCTTTGACCTTGAGTGATATAGATCAAATGTATCCAGGAGAGGAAGCCAATTAATTGTCTTGCAGGTGAAATGAAACCCACACACATGCCTATTAAACTATAAATTAAATGCACCCAGAGCATTCATTTAAGATTTTACTTGTATCAAATGTGTTGCAATCACAATAACTTTGAGGAACAGTATTTGATCTTTAGTCATAACAAATCTATTTAAGGCTGAGAAATATACTCCACACATTTCTCATTATAAAAAAAAACATTTTTAAAGTTCATTACAAAACTGTCTGTCCAGCTCATTAATTATCACAATTAACTAAGTAGATCAAACCATCTAACTTTCTTTTTTTTTTATTAAGTTTTATTAGGTTTTTAGGTATACAAAGCTAAAAGATAAAGATGAAACGGAAAAAGAAATACAAATTAAAAGAAAAGAAAAAGAAAAGTGCAGTAAAGAAAAAGAAAAAAAGAATAAAGAAAAAGACATACACAGAAATTAGATGACCTCCGATCTGTCTATGGTCATAAGAATAAAATAGATAGTTTGTTTTAACATGCTGGCTATTCATATAACATTCATATATTTTTCCTTGTCTATTATGTACTATTTATCTATAATCTAATCAACAAAAACTCCATATTTAGCTTTACTCCTCCTGCTTTTTGCAAATAGTCCATCAAAGATTTCCACTCATTAAAGAATAATAATTAAAATTTTCTTTTAGTAGGCAAATCAATTTGTCATTTTCTGCCATTTCTAGCAGTTTCAACATCCATTCCTGTATTGTTAGTACACTTTAATTTTCCCAAAACTATACATATATAGATATACCCAACTATACTATTATACTATGCATATAGAAATAAAAAGAAAAGGATTTTTCTATTTATACAACCCAGATTCCAAACAAAAAGAAAGAAAAAAAAATTCTGATTTAATTCTTTTAAGTTATACCCAACTCTACTATTTTTGATCTCTCGCTATAATATTTCTTCAGATTTTGTTCTTTTATAACTTTTCTCACAAAATATCTTGACAGTTTCTTATCTCTAACGTAACGTGATTCAACTCTAAAAATTTTATCTATCTCAGAGTCCATGTCTTCTTCTTCTGTCTCTAAATGTTGAACTAAAGTATCAACTATATATTTTCTCATATTCTCATCTAATTTTTCCAGAGCTCCTATCAAACTCAAAATACATTCTTCTTCTCTCATTTCTGGTAATACAATAGCATCTAAATTATATTCCATAGTAATAGAATCTGATTTAATCTCCAATTTCTTAACATGGCCTTGTGTCTCTTTAAGATCCCCTGGAAGAATATTTGCAATTTCTTTGACAGTCTGTATTTCATTTCTAAATTCTTTTTCTGAGTCTTCCTTCATCACTTCCATTTTCACTTCTATTTGTTGATCTAAAATATTGTCCATCTTTTTATCTATTTTTATATCAAAAGAAGTAATTAAGTCATCCATCCAGGTAACATTTAAAATATCCATCTTTTCCTCCAAGGCAGTAGTAAAATCATCTATTTTTGGAATCAGTGCTGTAATCGCATCCAATATTTTTCCCATATCTGATGTTGGTACTTCTGAAGGTGCAGCCATGGACTCCATTTCCTTATATCTATCCCTCTTCACTCTTGCAACCGTAGTAACCAGGTTGTATATATTATTCCTGTAAAGAGAAAAGAAAAATAACAAAAGACAAAGGAGAACCACTATAAACAATAAAAAAAGGGAAAAGGAGAGATAAAAAATTATTAGGGATTCAAAAGAAAAAAGGAGGGAAGAGAAGAAAAAAAAATCCAAATACAATAAAAAATTAAAAAATAAAATTAATACTGCTTTTTCTTAATAGATATTGCATTAAAAAAAGGGCAAAATGTACTTTGGTAAAATCAACAATTCTCACATAAAAAAAAAAAAAAAGATAAAAGTACAACGGGTAAGTCCTTTAGCTGTAGTCAAAATATCCTTGAAAATGTAATAACAATCCAGTTCTCAGGCAAGTTTATAATCACAAGTCCCAAAGAGGAGAGAGAGAGGGAAAAAAAAGAGAAGGGGGGGGAATAGGAAAAAGCCCCAACTCCAAATGTCTTCACTCTCCAAGACGAAAAGCAACAAGGAAGTCCACTAAAATCCCAAATAATAAGAAAATTCCCAAAACTGTTTAAAACAAAAATATTCCAAAAATACCCATTATAATCCAAATAATTTCCAAGCACATTACAGAGAAAAGAAGGGGGAAAAAAAACCATTTCAAGATGAAAAGCAGAAAGGCAATGAAATAAGACAAAAGGCAGACATTAACCCATTTGAATTCAAAATCCAGAGAGGAAAATAGATTAGCCCCACTTCAGTAAATAAGCCATTCATTAATAGTCAATGTCACTCCATTTAACTTCCAAGTAAAGACATTGTTCTTTAAGCTCCCACCGTTTCTCAAGTCGTCTTTAGCAAGAAAGTTACACAGTCACCAGCAGCATCGGTCATGTCCATAGAAGGATCTTAGCAGATAATATGTAAAGTTAAAATAAACACAAATATAAAACAGTGACTAAAAGTGCTGAATTTAGGTGCTACTCATCTGAAAAGATTTCGCTGTTTTCTGTAGAGCAATAACGATGGTCCTTCCAGTCGCTTTCGTTGCTTCAATTTCCTTTTTCCCGTGGTGGAAAAATGGGAATTGGGAAAGAGCGACGATCCCAGCGACCCTTGTGGTGTATCTTCTGATCCCCTTCTCTTCAAAGGGGAGATATGTCTATGAAGGTTCTCAGTCATCCAGGTGGAATTGTCTGTAGCTTGAATCATGTCAACTGGATTTCTATTTTCTTAGTGGAAACGTTTCACTCCTTATCCAAGGAGCTTCTTCAGTCCTGAAGAACTTCTTCAGGACTGAAGAAGCTCCTTGGATAAGGAGTGAAACGTTTCCACTAAGAAAATAGAAATCCAGTTGACATGATTCAAGCTACAGACTTCAAAGGGGAGGTTTCAGCAGTTTTATTTCTTTAAAAACCGCTGCAAACAGGCAAACAGCTGAGCCGAGCCAGGAGCGCTCGGTTCAACGCACCGGCGTCTTCAGCACCCGGAAGCGCTCTCTGAAACCATCTAACTTTCAAGCAAAAGATGAACAGAGTAAGAAGTAATATTTTTAAACAATGCCATTCCAAGTGACATCACAGTAACTTTGTACCTTTTCTTCTATACCTTGTGTGCAATCATGACTTTTTCACATATAACTTGCAGCCTGAATCTGTGTAGTCACAGAGGTTTTAATACATACTATAGTTAGAATATATATATATATATATATATATATATATATATATATATATATATTATAATAAATATAATAATATAATATAATATAATATAATATAATATAATATAATATAATAATATAGTTAGAGGGGCGTGGTGGCTCAGCAGGTAAGACGCCAGCCTTGTCGATCGGAAGATCGCAAGTTCGGAGGTTCGAATCCCTAGCCCCACGTGATAGTGAGCTCCCGCACTAGCCCCAGCTCTTGCCAACCTAGCAATTCAAAAGCATGCAAATGCAAGTAGATTAATAGGTACCACTTTGGTGGGAAGGTAACAGCGTTCCACGTGCGTCATGCCGGCCACATGACCGTGGAAGCATCTTCGGACAACGCTGGCTCTTCGGCTAACAAACGGAGATGAGCACCGGCCCCTAGAGTCAGACATGACTGCACAAATGTGTGGGGGGAATCTTGACCTTTTTATAGTTAGAAAAGGTTTTCAGAATGAACCTCACTTGCCAAGCTGTGAAACAGGTCCCTTGTTCAAACTGTCTGTGCACCAAATAATGTTGTTCCTATTATGCTATTTCAAACTTCTTCTTGCTCTGCTTTAGTAAAGAGAAAGGGAGGAGGGAAGGAGGGCAAACCCCACTGCTGCTTCGTCCTAAATAATGGTAACTCTTTTTTAGCAAATTAAGCAATTTCACTTTCCAAAAAGCTCAAAATCCCCCTTTTAAAGGAAATCAATCGTCCTGAAAAAGAGTGTTTTTAGGTCATGCAAGCAAATATTTAAAACTTTTGAGAGATGCCTACAAAGTTAACGTATTTAGAAATTTAGGAAATAAGTTGCTGGAATTGTAGTCCTTCATTGATCAGTATAGTTACATTGATCAGTATATATATACCGTAGGTGATCTGTGCTACGGTCCCCAAGCCATCTTGGATTTTATTTATTTTATTTTTATTGGATATATTTTTATATATCTTCTTTTTGTATTGTTTTTAATTTTTTTAAATTTTAAATTTTAATTATTGTAACCCGCCCAGAGTCCCTTGCATGGGAGATGGACGGGGAATAAATTAAATACATAAATAAAAATAAATAAATATATAACTATTCTTGCTTTTGCCAGTATTGTCAGATGTGTGTGAATCTGTACATGTGTCTGCATGTTGAAGACATATGTTTTCTGTATCACAAGGAATATCCTTACCACCATAAGCTATTTTCTGCATGCTATATGTTGGTGTTCATAATGAAAATGTAACTCTGAAAACTCACTGTGATGGGTGAATCCACAGATAAGAACTCCCCTCCCCCATAATATGTCCATAGATTCTGGCATTAGGAAGCTCATTTTCCTGTGGGAAACTGGTGATGACCTACCTGCTACCTTCCAGACCCAGTGGATGTTAATTATAGCACAAAATAAAAAGAAAATAAAGAAAGAATTGATTCCCCAAAGTAAAATATTGCCTTATTTATTTGTATATTTTTAAATGAGAAGGCTCTTTGAGTCAATGAAGTCAGATAGCTGAGGACCTTCAGGGCACTAATTTCTAATAGCAGAAAATATACAGTATGTGGCTCAGGATTGAACTGTTGGGTTGAACTATGATGTTACCTAGCCTGGTAATGAAATGTCTGCAGGAAAACGACCATGCTCAGAGGAGATCAAGTTCGCAAGAGAACTAAGTTTGCTACTTTGGGACTTGATGCTTCTTATGAAACCAAAGTGGGCAGATTTTAATAAAACCATCTAGTCTGACATGAAAACAGTCTGCAAATAAAGCCATCTAGTCTGACATGAAAACAATCTGCAAATATCTATTCCAAGGAGTTTTCTTTCCTGTCTAGCATGAATCAACCAATAATTAACTCAGGTATTCCAGTACCTTGGTCTAAGAAATTGATATATCTGTTCTTACCTCAGAAGGCAAATAAAGGTAAAGGTAAAGGTTCCCCCCCCCCCCCCCGCACATTTGTGCAGTCGTGTCCGACTCTAGGGGCCGGTGCTCATCTCCGTTTGTTAGCCAAAGAGCCAGCGTTGTCCGAACACACTTCCACAGTCATGTGGCCGGCATGACACGTGTGGAACGCTGTTACCTACCCACCGAAGTGGTACCTATTAATCTACTTGCATTTGCATGCTTTCGAATTGCTAGGTTGGCAAGAGCTGGAGCTAGTGCGGGAGCTCACTCCGCACGCAGGGCTAGGGATTCGAACCTCCGAACTTGCAATCTTCCGATCAACAAGCCTGGCGTCTTAACCGCTGAGCCACCACGCCCTTCCAGAAGGCAAATACTAATGAATTAAGATTCGTTTCCTCCTCAATTACTGGATTCTTTCTCCAATGGAAAATGGGCATCTCCAGCAAACAGCTCATAATTATATTAGCTCAGAAGAAATGGTGTTATACTCATGAGGAGAAGGAACCAAATTCAAACTTATTGCATCAGTCATCTGTGGCCCAGTTTTTATGATAAGAACATAAAAATAACCCTGTTGGATCAGGTCAAGACCCATTTTAGTCTAGTATTCTGTTTCTCACAGTGGCCAGATAAGTACCTCTGGCATACTCATAAGCAAGAGCTCAAAACATACCTTCTCCTACTGTTGCTGCCCGTCTGCAACTAATATTGCAGTCATGCTGACCCAAAGGTTACACTGTGATCTCATACTCTGTAGCAGCCCCCACCCGCCTGCAGCACACTCCACCCTCCCGTACCCTGCGCCAGCCCTCCCACGGCCTCTGCCAACCCAACGAGGCCTCTGCCAGCCCTCCCACAGCATCCACTGACTTGCCCAAAACCTCCGCCAGCCCTCCCACAGCCCCTGCCAATCCACCCACACTCCCTAGTGCCTGCCCACAGCACCCATGCTCCTTACCTGGGACTCCCACCTCTTCCTGCTTAACGACCCGTGAGTCCTGGGGTTACAATGGTAACCAGGACTGCCAGGATTGCTGTCGCTAAGCAATGTGGTCACAATTGCTGTTGTAACGCAAGGACTACCTATACTTATGTAAAATGAACCATATTTGCCATTGGCTTGACCATTTATCCATTTTAAAGAAATCCTTCTTGGGATCTTCACCATTGTTTTGGGGTTTTACCACCCTGAATAATTTAGTAAAAGGTAAAGGTTCCCCCCGCACATTTGTGCAGTCGTGTCCGACTCTAGTGGCCAGTGCTCATCTCCGTTTGTTAGCCAAAGAGCCAGCGTTGTCCGAAGACGCTTCCACGGTCATGTGGCCGCATGACCCGTGTGGAACGCTGTTACCTACCCACCGAAGTGGTACCTATTAATCTACTTGCATTTGCATAATTTATTATATATATATGTATGTATGTATGTATGTATGTATGTATGTATGTATATATATATATATATATATATGTGTGTGTGTGTGTGTGTGTGTGTGTGTGTGTGTGTGTGTGTGTGTATCATCCATTAAATGAGCTAGCTCACTGTTTATTCTTCAGGCAAGATCATTTATGAAAAACTTAAAAAGCACCAGTCCCAACACTTCTCTCCATTGAGAAAATTGCTCATTTATTCTCTTTTTTTTTCCTGTTTCTTTTAACCAAGTGACATTCTATGAAAAGACAGGTTCTCTTATCAGTTTAAAAGACAGTTTAAAAACTAGTTAAAGTTTTAGTTAAAAACTAAAAGACAGTTTAAAAACTAAAAGACAGTTTACTCAAGATGAGGAACTTTGACAAGAGCTTTTTGAAAATCTAAGTATACAAGGTCAACAAAGGCACCTCCATCCATATACCTATGGATACTCTCAAGAAACTCTAAGACGTTGGTGAGGCAGTGTTACCTTTGTGGAATCCACAGTAATTTTCTTTCAGCAAGACGTGTTATTCTATGTTACTAGGTACAAGAGTATATGGTAGTCCTAGGCCACACTTGACTGATGGTGCTACCTCCTGCTATGCAAAGATTTCCATTTTTAGTATGATTCAGAAAGAGGGGCAGTGTTGGCACCCCCTAAGCTTTGGCTCCCTAGGCCAATGTCTACTTGCCTTAGCCTAAAGCTGGCCCTGCCTAGGGATTTTATCTTCGATTACCAATTCTTCCGATTTGCTTGGAACAGATATTACGCTGACTGGCTTATCATTCCTCAGATCTCCTCTGACTCCCTTTTTAGAAATGGGTGGCCCATTGGCTACTTTCCATTCTTCTGTCACTGAGTCTGATAGAGTGACAGATTACATAGTTTTGGTAGGAGGTCAATATTACGTTCTTTAAGAACTTAATGCAGTCATGAAACATCATGCTATTGCTATAGAGCAGGGGTTGGCAACCTTTTTTCCATCAGGGACCACCCCCTTTGGAAAAAAATTTTCAAGGACCGGGGGGGCGGGGTTTTCAGGCAGCAGCCAATCGGATGGACGGGGGCGGGGTTTGCAGGCCTGCAGCTCCAGGAACCGAGGGCATTTTTGGGGTCCCGGAGCCTGCCCCTTCGAAGGGGCAAGCTCCGAGGTCCCCGAAAATGCCCTCAGTTCCGGCAGGGAGGCAAAAGCCTCGCCACACATGCACACGCTGCTGGGCTGCTTCCCTGCGGCACAGAGATTTTCCACCCCGCCCCCCACCCACACCGGTCAGCTGTGCAGCGGGGAAGCGGCTGGTAGCCTGCAGGCGGAGAGGCTTTTGCCTCCCTGCCAGAACCGAGGGTATTTTTGGGGTCCCCGGCGCCTGCCCCTTCGAAGGGGCAGGCTCTGGGGACCCCGAAAATGCCCTCGGTTCTGGCAGGGAGGCAAAAGCCCCCGTCTGTCTGATTGGCTGCTTTTAAAAAGATTCACTTTGGCTTTCAGGCTCAGACTAACTGCAATAATTCCTGGCAATCTCCCAGCAAAATGAAAATGAAGTTCAGAGACCAACAGAGATTTGTGGATCTTTTTTTTTCTTTTTAAATGTAAAAAACATTTACATTGCACCCCTAATAGAAAAACTCCCTGGGTATCCAGATAATTTTTATGTGAATTATCTACTTCAGGATTTAAAACCTTATATTACTTGTTGTTGTTGTTGTTGTTCAGTCGTTCAGTCGTGTCCGACTCTTCGTGACCTCATGGACCATAGCACGCCAGGCCTTCCTGTCCTCCACTGTCTCTCGGAGTTTACTCAAATTCATGTTCATTACATCGGTGATGCTATCTAACCATCTCATCCTCTGCCGTCCCCTTCTCCTTTTGCCTTCAGTCTTTCCCAGCATCAGGGTCTTTTCCAGTGACTCCTCTCTTCTCATTAGGTGGCCAAAGTATTTGAGCTTCAGCTTCAGCATCTGTCCTTCCAATGAGCATTCAGGGTTGATTTCCTTTAGGATTGACTGGTTTGACCTCCTTACAGTCCAAGGGACTCTCAAGAGTCTTCTCCAGCACCACAGCTCGAAAGCATCAATTCTTCGGCGCTCAGCCTTCCTTATGGTCCAACTCTCACAGCCATACATTGCTACTGGAAAAACCATAGCTTTAACTATACGGACCTTTGTCGGCAAGGTGATGTCTCTGCTTTTTAATATGCTGTCTAGGTTTGCCATAGCTTTCCTTCCAAGTAGCAAGCGTCTTTTAATTTCATGGCTGCAGTCACCGTCTGCGGTGATCTTGGAGCCCAAGAAAATAAAATCTGTCACTGCTTCCATTTCTTCCCCTTCTATTTGCCAGGAAGTGATGGGACCAGATGCCATGATCTGGGTTTTTTAATGTTGAGTTTCAAGCCAGCTTTTGCACTCTCCTCTTTCACCCTCATCAAGAGGCTCTTTAGTTCCTCTTCACTTTCTGCCATTAGGGTGGTATCGTCTGCATATCTGAGGTTGTTGATATTTTTCCCGGCAATCTTAACTTGTACAGTTGCCAAATTTTGTGTTGCTGCAACGAAAATATGACAAATCCAGACAAAAAAATAATTCCCTATTTTAAATGTATATTTTAAATTTGAAATGTTTTAACTGATAATTTGTCAGGGGACATACATTTTTACTTTTATGTTATAATTTCTTATTGTATAATTTCTAATGTTCTAGGCTTACCCCATAATGGTAACAAATGTATTAACACAGTAATAGCAGAGTGAATGCTGTATTATTATGTGATATACTGTATTTTGTTAGTTTGTGCAATTTTTTTTCATATTCATACATAACCATTATTACATTATATCAGCAATGCAAACTTCAGAATAAAATGGGAAGAAAACATTTGCTGTTAATGTGTTTCAGTAACTTCCAGACATACAAGAGCCCTGCTGGATTAAATCAAAGATTTATCAGTCCAGTTTCATATCTTCTACCTACCAGGCTAGATAAAAGGTAAAAGTAAAGGTTCCCCCGCACAGTCATGTCCGACTCTAGGGGCCGGTGCTCATCTCTGTTTGTTAGCCGAAGAGCCAGCGTTGTCCAAAGAAGCTTCTGCGGTCATGTGGCCGGCATGACGTGCGCGGAACGCTGTTACCATCCCACCGAAGTGGTGCCTATTCATCTACTTGCATTTGCATGCTTTCGAATTGCTAGGTTGGCAAGAGCTGGGGCGAGTGCGGGATCTCACTCTGTCACGCGGGGCTAGGGATTCGAATCTCCGAACTTGCGATCTTCCGATCGACAAGCCTCGTGTCTTACCCGCTGAGCCATCACGCCCCCTACCAGACTAGATACCCATGGAAAAATCACACATTGGGAAATAGCATTGTCTCCTGTTTTTCAAAGCCTGGGTTATTGATTGCCTTCTCTTGAGACAAAGATCTTCCTTTCAGAGGCATATTTTCACTAATCCTGAAAATAACATTTAGGCATGTTGTTCAGCAGCTATTGATAGCCTTGAGTTTCTCAAAAGCCCCTTAAAGCCATCTAATGAATTGGTCATCACTGCATCTTGCATTAGAAGTGGTATCTTTTGTCTATCTGGAATATCCGATCATTCAGCCTCAGGAATTGATTGTAGGTTCTGTATAATAAAGCGGGGGGTGGGGGGGGGCTCTATGTTTTGTAACATTTCATTGTAGAAGAATTGTTGTACGCACACACACCCTCTCTGATCATTTTGCTTTTCTACACTTTTTCCAGCTTGGTAACAATATCCTTTTTGAAGTCCATTAACCAGAATTATACACAACATTCCAAGTGTGTTTACACTGTATATTTGTATGAAGGTTGTACTGGTATTTCTTACATGTCTTTTCTAATGACATTAATATGGAATTTGTATTTATATAGCTGCTATAGAGTCACTGTCAGCACAGGCACCATTATTGTATATAATAACATGTATTTTAAAAAATAGCTGTCCTGATACAGTTTTATTTATTTCACTTATCTTTATATGAGCAGTGTTTTCATTAGAAATTGCTCATCCCGGTTTCATTTTCATTAGAGACCGTATCAAGACCTTTAATAATTTATTTAACTTTTATTCTTGTGCATTCTTACATTCTGAAGAGACCTAATATCATCATATTATCCTGTTTGCCTTTAATTTGTGTTAGCAGAGACTGGATATTGATTAATAAATTGTCAAACTAAGTAGGAAGATTTTTAAAGATAACCTTTTTGTAACCCCAAAATATATTGTGAGCCTTGGAACTATCTGGAGTTTGAGCCTAATTGATAATTAATTGATAACTGATAATCTATAACAGGGGTCAACAAATTTTTCTGTAAAGGGCCAGATGGCTCTTCCACCTCTGTGGGCACAGCTGGCAGGTCTGCAAGTCAAGGAGCATGGCACCCATTGGACAGCATCAGCGGACTAGCAACAAGGTCACTGATAGGTTACTGCCCAGGCTGCTCTGCCGCCACCCCTTGACTCCATTGGTCAAGCTCTTGGGAGCTTGGCTGAATCTCGGGCCTGGCAATCTGCTGCCCACTCACCCATTCTTAGCTCAAATGTCATTAAAAAAAAGGCAGTTGGCCAGATTTGGCCTGCAGGCTGTAGTTTGCCTACCCTGATCTATAATACAAATAGTTCCCTCTAGATTCTAGTTGATCTATGTCAATCTGAATGAAAAAGAGCTAACTCCATAATTGATGTCCTGTTGGCTTCCTGTGCTTAATGTAGTTTACTCCAAAAAGTCAAGGAATGTCTTTTGGAGAATAATAACATAACTTAAAGATTTTCTTCTTGGCTGTTATTTTTATTTTGTATTTAGTTAACAAGGTGTAATTTGATAACATTGTTAGTATGCACAAAACACAGCAACAGAAGCCCTCTTTACAACACTTAAGACTTGAAAAAAATAGCAACAAAAGATTAGATAGAGAGATAGAGAGATAGAGAGAGAGATATTGCTGTGACTGGGCAATTTAATAATTGTGTGGTACTTCGAGTAGGCTAAGCTGAGCTCCTTCAGTGTTCATAGCTGTGCAGAAAAGAAACATCAAGACTTTGTAAAAGCAGTATTAGCTACAGACATTTTAGAGGAGATGTTACCATCCTTTACATCTGAGTATTGTAACTGTGAGTGTGCCAAATGTTGTGTATAACATAGAATACAATCTTTGCCCTAAGGGAACATTTTTAACTTAATGCTTCTTCTTAATATCCAGCTCAGATGGAGCTGATTATAAAATGCATATCTTATATTGCAATTTCCTAGTTTTTTGAAGCACAACTGGAAATTGAAAATATAATCTAATAATTTTACCTTCAATTTAAGAGTTTTTAAAAATGTATTGTTTTTTGTTGTTTATTCGTTCAGTCGCTTCTGACTCTTCATGACTTCATGGACCAGCCCACGCCAGAGCTTCTTGCTGGTCATCGCCATCCCCAGCTCCCCCACGGTCGAGTCCGTCACCTCCAGAATATCATCCATCCATCTTGCCCTTGGTCGGCCCCTCTTCCTTTTGCCTTCCACCTTCCCTAGAATCAGCTTCTTCTCCAGGGTATCCTGTCTTCTCATTATGTGGCCAAAGTACTTCAGTTTTGCCTTTAATATCATTCCCTCAAGTGAGCAATCTGGCTTTATTTCCTGGAGTATGGGCTGGTTTGATCTTCTTGCAGTCCAAGGCACTCTCAGAATTTTCCTCCACCACCACAGTTCAAAAGCATCTATCTTCCTTCACTCAGCCTTCCTTATGGTCCAGCTCTCGCAGCCATAGGTTACTATGGGGAATACCATTGCTTTAACGATGTGGACCTTTGTTGTCAGTGTGATGTCTCTGCTCTTAACTATTCTATTGAGATTTGTCATTGCTCTCCTCCCAAGAAGTAGATGTCTTCTGATTTCCTGGCTGCAGTCACCATCTGCAGTAATCTTTGTGCCTAGAAATACAAAGTCTGTCACTGCCTCCACATTTTCTCCCTCTATTTGCCAGTGATCAATCAAGCTAGTTGCCATAATCTTGGTTTTTTTGAGGTTTAACTGCAACCCAACTTTTGCACTTTCTTCTTTCACCTTTGTTATAAGGCTCCTCAGCTCCTCCTCGCTTTCAGCCATCAAAGTGGTATCATCTGCATATCTGAGATTGTTAATGTTTCTTCCAGCAATTTTAACTCCAGCCTTGGATTCATCAAGCCCAGCACGTCGCATGATGTGTTCTGCATACAAGTTGAATAGGTAGGGTGAGAGTATACAAACCTGCCGTGCTCCTTTCCCAATCTTAAACCAGTCCGTTGTTCCGTGCTCTGTTCTTACTGTTGCTACTTGGTCGTTATACAGATTCCTCAGGAGGCAGACAAGATGACTTGGTATCCCCATACCAACAAGAACTTGCCACAATTTGTTATGATCCACACAGTCAAAGGCTTTAGAATAGTCAATAAAACAGAAATAGATGTTTTTCTGAAACTCCCTGGTTTCTCCATTATCAGCAGATATTGGCAACTTGGTCTCTAGTTCCTCTGCTTTTCCTAAACCCAGCTTGTACATCTGGCAATTCTCGCTCCATGAATTGCTGGAGTCTAACTTGCAAGATCTTGAGCATTACCTTACTGGCATGTGAAATAAGTGCCACTGTTCGATAGTTTGAACATTCTTTAGTGTTTTCCTTTTTTGGCATGGGGATATACAGTAAGTTGAATTTTTCCAATCTGATGGCCATTCTTGTGTTTTCCAAATTTGCTGGCATATGGCATGCATCACCCTGACAGCATCATCTTGCAAGATTTTAAACAGTTCAACTGGGATACTGTCATCTCCTGCTGCCTTGTTATTAGCAATGCTTCTTAAGGCCCATTCAACCTCACTCTTCAGGATGTCTGGCTCTAACTCACTGACCACACCGTCAAAGCTATCTCCAATATTATTATCCTTCCTATACAGATCTTCCGTATATTCTTTCCACCTTTTCTTGATCTCTTCTGCTTCTGTTAGGTCCTTGCCATCTTTGTTTTTTATCATACCCATTTTTGCCTGGAATTTACCACCAATGTTTCTAATTTTCTGTAAGAGTTCTCTTGTCCTTCCTATTCTATTGTCTTCTTCCACTTCCGCACATTGCTTGTTTAAAAATAATTCCTTATCTCTTCTGGCTAAGCTCTGGAATTTTGCATTTAATTGGGCATATCTCCTCCTATCACTGTTGCCTTTTGCTTTCCTTCTTTCTTGGGCTAATTCCAGTGTCTCAGCAGACAGCCATCTTGCCTTCTTGGTTTTCTTTTTCTTTGGGATGTTTTTTGTTGCAACCTCCTGAACAATGTTGTGAACTTATGTCCATAGTTCTTCCGGTACCCTATATACTAAATCTAGTCCCTTAAATCTATTCTTCACTTCCACTGCATATTCATTAGGTATATTAGTGAGCTCATATCTAACTGAATTCAAATTGAGATCATTCTATCGTTTTTTGGATTGTATCCAAGCACTGCTTTAGCCACTTTATTATTAATTATGAAGGCTATTCCATTTCTTCTGTGGTCCTCTTGTCCACAGTAGTAAATCTGGTGGTCATCTGATGTGAAGTGGCCCATTCCAGTCCATTTCAGTTCACTGACACCATTCCAGTCCATTTCAGTTCACTGACACCTAAAATGTCTATATTTAATCTTGACATCTCACCAATAACCACATCCAATTTGCCCTGGCTCGTAGATCTTACATTCCAGGTTCCTGTGTTGCTCCAGCAAAGGAGATCGTTACCTTGTCGTGGTGCTGGAGCTTGAGCACCTCAATGAAACCATGAGCTAAACCGTGAAGGGACACCCAAGACGGGAAGGTCGTGGCAGAGAGGTCAGACTAAATACGATCCCTGGGGAAGGTAATGGCAACCCACCCCAGTATTCTTGCCGTGAAAACTAAATGGATCAGTACAACCAGAGATATGTCGGTATACCATCGGAAGATGGGACTCCCAGGTCGGAAGATGGTCAAAATGCTACTGGGGAGGAACAGAGGATACGTTCAACTAGCCCCAGATGTGATGACGCAGCTAGCTCAAAGCCGAAAGGACGGATAGCGGCCGACGGTGCTGGTGGTGAATGACGAATCCGATGTTCTAAAGATCAACACACCATAGGAACCTGGAATGTAAGATCTATGAGCCAGGGAAAATTGGATGTGGTTATTGGTGAGATGTCAAGATTAAATATAGACATTTTAGGTGTCAGTGAACTGAAATGGACTGGAATGGGCCACTTCACATCAGATGACCACCAGATCTACTACTGTGGACAAGAGGACCACAGAAGAAATGGAGTAGCCTTCATAATTAATAATAAAGTGGCTAAAGCAGTGCTTGGATACAATCCAAAAAATGATAGAATGATCTCAATTCGAATTCAGGGTAAGCCATTTAACATCACAGTGATCCAAATATACGCCCCAACCACAGATGCTGAAGAAGCAGAAGTAGATCAGTTCTATGAGGATCTGCAGCACCTACTGGATAATACACCAAAAAGAGATGTTATTTTCATTACAGGAGACTGGAATGCTAAGGTGGCTAGTCAGACGACACCTGGAATTACAGGCAAGCATGGTCTGGGAGAACAAAATGAAGCAGGACATAGGCTGATAGAATTTTGCCAAGACAACTCACTGTACATAACAAACACTCTCTTCCAACAACCTAAAAGACGACTTTATACATGGACTTCACCAGATGGTCGACACCGAAATCAGATTGACTACATCCTTTGCAGCCAAAGGTGGCGGACATCTATACAGTCGGTAAAAACAAGACCTGGAGCTGACTGTAGTTCAGATCACGAACTTCTTATTGCAAAATTTAGAATCAGACTAAAGAATAGGGAAGACCCACAGATCAGTTAGATATGAGCTCACTAATATTCCTAATGAATATGCAGTGGAGGTGAAGAATAGATTTAAGGGACTAGATTTAGTAGATAGGGTCCCAGAAGAACTATGGACAGAAGTTCGCAACATTGTTCAGGAGGCAGCAACAAAAAGCATCCCAAAGAAAAAGAAAACCAAGAAGGCAAGATGGCTGTCTGCTGAGACACTGGAAGTAGCCCAAGAAAGAAGGAAAGCAAAAGGCAACAGTGATAGGGGGAGATATGCCCAATTAAATGCAAAATTCCAGAGCTTAGCCAGAAGAGATAAGAAATTATTTTTAAACAAGCAATGTGCGGAAGTGGAAGAAGACAATAGAATAGGAAGGACAAGAGACCTCTTCCAGAAAATTAGAAACATTGGTGGTAAATTCCAGGCAAAAACAGGTATGATCAAAAACAAAGATGGTAAGGACCTAACAGAAGCAGAAGATATCAAGAAAAGGTGGCAAGAATATACGGAAGATCTGTATAGGAAGGACAATAATATTGGAGATAGCTTTGATGGTGTGGTCAGTGAGTTAGAGCCAGACATCCTGAAGAGTGAGGTTGAATGGGCCTTAAGAAGCATTGCTAATAATAAGGCAGCAGGAGACGATGGTATCCCAGCTGAACTGTTTAAAATCTTGCAAGATGATGCTGTCAAGGTGATGCATACCATATGCCAGCAAATTTGGAAAACACAAGAATGGCCATCAGATTGGAAAAAATCAACTTATATCCCCATACCAAAAAAGGGAAGCACTAAAGAATGTTCAAACTATCAAACAGTGGCACTTATTTCACATGCCAGTAAGGTAATGCTCAAGATCTTGCAAGGTAGACTCCAGCAATTCATGGAGCGAGAATTGCCAGATGTACAAGCTGGGTTTAGAAAAGGCAGAGGAACTAGAGACCAAATTGCCAATATCCGCTGGATAATGGAGAAAGCCAGGGAGTTTCAGAAAAACATCTATTTCTGTTTTATTGACTATTCTAAAGCCTTTGACTGTGTGGATCATAACAAATTGTGGCAAGTTCTTGTTGGTATGGGGATACCAAGTCATCTTGTCTGCCTCCTGAGGAATCTGTATAACGACCAAGTAGCAACAGTAAGAACAGAGCACGGAACAACGGACTGGTTTAAGATTGGGAAAGGAGTATGGCAGGGCTGTATACTCTCACCCTACCTATTCAACCTGTATGCAGAACACATCATGCGACGTGCTGGGCTTGAGGAATCCAAGGCTGGAGTTAAAATCGCTGGAAGAAACATTAATAATCTTAGATATGCAGATGATACCACTTTAATGGCTGAAAGCGAGGAGGAGTTGAGGAGCCTTATGACGAAGATGAAAGAAGAAAGTGCAAAAGCTGGGTTGCAGTTAAACCTCAAAAAAACCAAGATTATGGCAACCAGCTTGATTGATCACTGGCAAATAGAGGGAGAAAAAGTGGAGGCAGTGACAGACTTTGTATTTCTAGGAGCAAAGATTACTGCAGACGCTGACTGCAGCCAGGAAATCAGAAGATGTCTACTTCTTGGGAGGAGAGCAATGGCAAATCTTGATAAAATAGTTAAGAGCAGAGACATCACACTGACAACAAAGGTCCGCATGGTTAAAGCAATGGTATTCCCTGTAGTAACCTATGGCTGTGAGAGCTGGACCATAAGGAAGGCTGAGCGAAGGAAGATAGATGCTTTTGAACTGTGGTGTTGGAGGAAAATTCTGAGAGTGCCTTGGACTGCAAGAAGATCAAACCAGTCCATACTCCAGGAAATAAAGCCAGACTGCTCACTTGAGGGAATGATATTAAAGGCAAAACTGAAGTACTTTGGCCACATAATGAGAAGACAGGATACCCTGGAGAAGAAGCTGATGCTAGGGAAAGTGGAAGGCAAAAGGAAGAGGGGCCGACCAAGGGCAAGATAGATGGATGATATTCTGGAGGTGACAGACTCAACCATGGGGGAGCTGGGGATGGTGACGGCCGACAGGAAGCTCTGGCATGGGCTGGTCCATGAAGTCACGAAGAGTCGGAAGCGACTGAACGAATAACCAACAATGGTGTGTTGATATTTAGAACATCGGATTCGTAGTTCACCACCAGCACCGTCGGCCGCTAGCCATCCTTTAGGCTTTGAGGTAGCTGTGTCATCACATCTGGGGCTAGTTGAACTTATCCTCTGTTCCTCCCCAGTAGCATTTTGACCATCTTCCAACCTGGGAGTCCCATCTTCCGATGGTATACCAACATATCTCTGGTTGTACTGATCCATTTAGTTTTCATGGCAAGAATACTGGGGTGGGTTGCTGTTACCTTCCCCAGGGATCATATTAAGTCTGACCTCTCTGCCATGACCTTCCCGTCTTGGGTGTCCCTTCATAGTTTAGCTCATGGCGTCATTGAGGTGCTCAAGCTCCAGCACCATGACAAGGTAATTATCTATCTCCTTTTCTGGAGAAAATGTATTGAGCATGTTTATTTTCTAAGGTTATTTTTAATACCTTTGGTAACTTTTGCTCTTACCAATTTTATAATGTTTTATAGATTGGATTTTCATTTTTTTTTAATTTATTTACTTTTTTATCATAATTACTGTATAACCCATATGCTGCCTGCGTGAACTGAATCTTACCATACGCTAAAATAAATTAAAGTGTCATAATATATTATATCAA
This sequence comes from Charina bottae, assembly GCA_023362775.1. NCBI lineage: Eukaryota > Metazoa > Chordata > Lepidosauria > Squamata > Charinaidae > Charina > Charina bottae. The sequence continues at coordinate 105,056,200 of JALMGJ010000004.1, forward strand.
CTATTAATAGCAATATGCAGAAATAAAAATTCAATGCTACAATGGAAGAAGCAGTCCAATCTTCCAAAACACTAAAAAGATTATCAGAGCTCCCAATTCACAACACAGTGGGAGAGCTGTTCCTCCAGAGAGGCAGGGTTCACGCCATTTAGAGAGTTAGATGACAGCACAGGCCCATTGAATTTAACCTGTAAATCTATGAGAAGACAGTGTAGCTTTGTTAGTACAGGTATCACATGTTTCTTTTTTTTTTTTAAAGAACTTTATTAATTTTCAGAGTATAGTTAAAATACAAAATAGAAAGTATAGAAAAGATAGAAAATAGAAGTAAAGAAAAAAGAAAAAAGTATAAAAGTGCAAATAGACAGAAGACAAAAACAGAAAAACGACTTCCAACTTCTCCAATACAGATATAGGTAAATTTACAAATATAATCTCTTACCATTATTTAACCCATAGTAACATTATTTCTATTAAAACAAACCATTTAATCATTAACATCAAAAATCAAAGCTTCATTTTTTTTCCACCACAACCAAGTAGTCTAGAAGTGGTTGCCAAACATTTATAAATCCAGAAACAGTGTTCTCTAATTAATGCTGTTAATTTGGTCATTTGGGCCAGATCCATTAATTTAACAATCCAGTCTTCAACCATAGGTATCTGTGGATCTTTCCATCACTGTGCATATAAAAGTCTTGCAGCTGTGATTATATATAAAAGCAAAATTCCATCAGGTATCACATGTTTCCACTAGAAAATACCTTACAGAAGTCTGTCCACTGCATTCCGGCCCACTACAATTTCTGAATTTCCTTCAAGAATATCCCCACATACTACTTATTATAGTAACTTGTTCTGGAGGTAATCAGCGCATCTATAACATTGGCCAAGACAGTCTTCTCTAAAAAGAGGCACAGTTGATAAATACTTCACAGCTGGACAAAGATGCCTCCAGCCACTGCACTGCCCCATTCATTCAAGGACAAGGAAGAGGTTTGTAACTCCTTCAGGTGAAGGATTCCTTCAGGGGGACTGTAACTTGATTGTCTGATACCAATATTGTCCCATCCATATGAAAAAAGTTGTCCCTGACCACTAAATCCTCCACCTTGTCTTCATTCAGTTTAAGCCTCCTACATATCCAGTCCATAATCTGGCCCAAGCAGAAATGAACCAACCTAACACATCTGATGAAGAAGAAAAGGAAAAGTAGATCTGGTTGTCTTCTACATATAGATGTTACTCAGCCTTCCATTCCTTGATGATCACTCCGAGAAGCTTCACATAAATGTTCAAAAGCATTGGAGGTAGAATTGATCCTTGCAAAGCTTGCAGGGCACAATAATAATCCCTGAAAAATACAATTTGGAAGCTACTCTCCACAAAAGAGTAGAACCATGAAAGAACCATGCCCAACTCCCAATTCCCTAAGGCAGTCCAGAAGGATATCATGGTCAATGGTATTAAAAGCTTCTGAGAGATCTAGAACCATGAGCAAGAACACACACACCCTATCATGCTTCCACATCAGCCAACTCCATGCCAAGCCCTCCACTGAGACAAATACAGTAAATCATTTTCATTCAGAACTTACCTTAAGTTCTTTGGCTACAACATGCTCCACTATCTTTGGCTACAACATGCTCTACTATCTTGCACAAGAATGGCAAATTTCAACTGCCCTATGGTTGTTAAATGGGATGATGGCTTCTTCAAAGGGGATATGCTGTCACTCCTTCAAGGCTGGTGGTGACACCCCCTATGTGAGCAAAGCACTGATGATTAAACATAATACCTCTCTCCAGTAAAATAAATACATCAATATTACAGTCATTGTTCTATTTAAATATAGTTCTTATAGGTCTGTAAGGTAAAGGTACCCCCCGCACATTTGTGCAGTCGTGTCCGACTCTAGGGGCCGGTGCTCATCTCCGTTTGTTAGCCAAAGAGCCAGCGTTGTCCGAAGACGCTTCCACGGTCATGTGGCCGTATGACACGCGCGGAACGCTGTTACCTACCCACCAAAGTGGTACCTATTAATCTACTTGCATGTGCATGCTTTCGAATTGCTAGGTTGGCAAGAGCTGGAGCTAGTGCGGGAGCTCACTCCGCACGCAGGGCTAGGGATTCGAACCTCTGAACTTGCAATCTTCCGATCAACAAGCCTGGCGTCTTACCCACTGAGCCACCACACCCCCCCATATATAGGTCTGTAGGGTGACTCAAACACTTTCATCACAACTCACATGGTACACTAGCAGGGTCCCCATCCTGTAAGCTCACCTTACTCAGGTACATACACTCAGAACTCTTAATCTATCACATGTATGGGCTCAGTTAAAGAAAATGGAACTCCTTGTAATGGAAAATGGAATTGCTTATGGTGATGACAACCTCTCCCTTAGAGTTCCCCTCACATCTCTGCTCCTGAACATTGAAATCTGGTGGGATGGGTTCAAATGATATCCTTCAGGTCTCCCTCATGCATACCAGGACTAAATCTCTTAGGAGGTGGGTCTTATTCAGTCTTGCATTTAATAGGAGGAAGAGAAAGACAGAGAGTAAGGGAATTGCTGAGATGCCTCTCTGCTTCAACCTGATTGGTATCTGAGCCTGACAGAAGGGCAGGTACTACTTGCCTGGTCCTCATTCTCCTGAAACAGTATGCACTGAACCTACCACAGTAATTTTCTCTTCCCCAGGAGCTGCCAATTGTAAACCTCTCTTTGTAAATACATCCCATCCCTCCCCAACAAATGAATATCCCAAGCCTAAAAGCAAACAGTCCCCACACAAAGTTACCCACCTACAAATAAATGCAACCAATACAGGGTCACAAAACAGGTTTTGAGTTTTCAAGTTCTCTAGAACCTCCTCAATAGGCAAAAGGAGAGAGGAAAGAGGATGAGGAAAAAGTAGTATTTGTGCAGTCAAGTTTGCATTTCGTAACAGTTCAAGATGAGTCCTGATTCATCATGTAATAAACCCATCTAGTTCAACATTCTGGCTCTTACAGTGACCAACTGGATGCATTTGGAAAGCTCAGAAGCCTGGACTGGAAGGCAATAGCCTCCTTCTCTGAAGCTTCACAGCAAGCAGTATAGAAGACATACTGCCTATTTAGTCATCAATGTTAGCAGACCTTGATAGCCTGGTTCTCCATAAACACGTCCAATCTCTTTTTAAAACCACCCAAATTGGCTGCAATAACTACAACTACTGGCAGTGAATTACATAGTTACATAGTTTAACTATGTGGAATATGAAAAACAATTTTCATCTATCAGTATTAAATATCTCTGCAGTTTCAGTGGATGAAGTTCTAACATTGTGGTAGAGGGGGAAAGGTTTCTCTATAAACATTATCTGTGCTGTGCATGATTAATCTCTATCATATGTGCTCTTATTCTCTTCATTCTTATTCTCTTCATTCCAAGCAAACACCCCAATTGCTATATAGTTTTTCTTTGTAGACAAGCTGCTCCAGCTCCTAAATAATTTAGGTTGCCTTTTTTGGACCTTTTAAGCTTTATAACACCCTTATCAAAATGAGGTGATTGGGACTAAATATATTACTCTGAATGTGGTCACATTAGGGATTTACACAAGGGTGTTATTGTATTTGTAGTTCTGTTTTTCAATTAACTTCTCAATTATTCTAAATATGGAATTTGTATTTGATACAGGAGCTATATACTGGGTCAACATTTTCATTGAGCTGTCCACAATGATGCCAAGATCCATTTCCTAGTCAATCACTTCTAGCTTAGAATCCCTTACACATGTATATGTGAAATTTTGATTATTTTTTTTATGCCAACATCATCACTTCACACTATACCCAGAAATGCCTGTGTCATTTTGAAGCCTATTCACCCAGTTGGAGAAATTTTGGAGCTCTTCACAGTGTATAGTTTGTTCATCTCTTAACTCTGTACAGTTTGTTACTATAAGCCAGGGCTTTCCAAAGTTTTTCCCGTGGCGACATACCAACTGGCGTTGGCATGTCGCCGCGGGAAAACCCGGAAGTGCGGCAGCGCGCAAAAACCCGGAAGCGCTGCTGCTGCTTTCGGGTTTTGCGCGCTGCAGTTGGTGTGTCGCCGTGGGAAAACCCGGAAGTGCTGATGATGATCAGCGCTTCCGGGTTGTGTGGCGACACACCAGACTGTGTGTGGCGACACACTTTTGTGTCGCGACACACAGTTTGGAAAGCTCTGCTATAAGCAAATACAGCCATTCACTAGCCAGCGCTAACTTCAAATCATTTTTATAGATCAAAAAGCTCTGGTATCAACACTGATTCCTGAAGGATTCCAACAATATGAGGATTGCCCATGTAGTCCTATTCTCTTTTTTATTTTATAATTGGTTGCCTGTCTCTGAGAGCCCTGTCTTTTCAACAGCAGTTGAATTTGTCGATTTGCTCAGGAGGCTTTGGCGAGGGACTCGTCAAAGGCTTTTTGAAAATCCAACTATAGAATATTTATTGGGTCATCCTTGTCCAGATGCTTGTTGAACATCCTTAAAAAAATCAGAAGATTAATTAGATAAGGTTTTATCTTGAAGTCTTGCTGGTTGCTTTTCAGTAAGGCTCAAACTTCTATGTGTTTCCTTAATTCCAAGAATTTTCCCCAAAACAGATGCTAAGCTTTAACAACTTTCAATCCATTTTTAAAAATTAAGGTATTTTCCTGTCCTCAAGGAAAGATGTCAGTATTAAGAAGAAATTGCATACCTTTTTAGCAATTTCATCTTTGAGTTCTCTTTGGTGCATTCTGCTTGGATCCAGAGATTGATTTGTTTTTGTTCATCAGTTTGGCTTATAATGTTACCCTTCATTACTCAGATTTGTCTGAGTAATTATTTTTCTCAGTTTATGAAATGTAAAATCAGTTTTGAAGCATAGGCATCTGCCCTACTTTCTCAACAGTGCAGATACTGAAGACGGGAGGAAAGAATTCATTCAGCTTCTCTGCTATTTCCCTCCTTTAAAAAGGTAAAGGTTCCCCCCGCACATTTGTGCAGTCGTGTCCGACTCTAGGGGCCGGTGCTCATCTCCGTTTGTTAGCTGAAGAGCCAGCGTTGTCCGAAGACGCTTCCACAGTCATGTGGCCACATGACACACGCGGAACGCTGTTACCTTCCCACCGAAGTGGTACCTATTAATCTACTTGCATTTGCATGCTTTCGAATTGCTAGGTTGGCAAGAGCTGGGGCGAGTGCGGGAGCTCACTCTGTCACGCGGCGCTCGGTTCTCGAACCTCCGAACTTGCGATGGTCCTTAGCAGACCTTTAATTTTTTTTCATCCAGTTGAAAGATATGATTATTTTTTGTTATTTGTTACTGAAATACTGTAACAAATCCAAGATACCTTAGAAGATATTCCCTACTTACAAGAACCTCTAGTACCAGAAGATCAGCACTATAAGATAGATCAGCACTCATTACCAAGTTGCAAGGCTACAGGAACTGATAGAATATGCACTGAAATGTGGCAAGCAACAGAAGAAGAATCAGTCAAGGTTCTAACCAAGCTATGCCAACAAATCTGGAGAACAACATAGTGGCCAACAGATTAGAAGAGGTCAATCTACATTCCAATACCAAAAAGGAGACTTAACAGAGTGTTCAAACTATCATACAATATTCCTAATTTCACATGATAGCAAGCTTAAAATCATCCAACACAGATTAAAGTCCTCCATGGAAAAAGAGATGCCAGATTTTCAAGCTGGCCTTAGAAAAGGCCAAGGAACACAAGACATTATTGCTGATGCATACTGGATAATTGAGAAAGCCAAAGAATACCCAAAAGAAGTCACTGTGTGCTTTATTGATTATAGAAAGACTTTATATTACGTAAATCACATCAAGCTGTGGAATGTGCTCAGAAAAACGGGAATCCCAGCACACAAGAAATACACCACAGACTAGCACTTGGTAGAGCAGCAATGAAGACCTTGGAAAAGATATTCAAATGCCATGATGTGTCTATACCTACAAAAATCAGAATTGTGCAAAACATGATATTCCCTATGGAAGCAAAAGTTGAACTTTGAAGAAGCAAGATAGGAAGAGTACACTTTTGAACTTTCGTGTTGGAGAAGACTCCTGAGAATACTGTAGACAGCCAAGAAAGCAAACTGGTGGATTATTGAACAAATCAACCCAGGGTTTCTCACTTGAGGCACAAATGACCAGGCTCAAATTATCCTACTTTGGAAATGTTATGTGAAGACCCAGCTCTCTGGAGAAGGCTCTAATGCTGGGGAAGGTGGAAGGAAAGAGATAAGGATAACCAGAAGCAAGATGGATGGACTTAGTTATAGTGGTAATGGGCAGACACGATGGATGCACCATTGGAAAGCCTGAAAGACCAAGTTAGGGACAGATCATCATGGAGAAAATCTATGTGGTCACTGAGAGTCGACAATGACTTTATGGCACATAATCAATCAATCAATCAATCAATCAATCAATGTCTTTGCCTTGCACTTCTCAAAGTCTATTTGTATTTATGTGTGTGCATTTAATGACAGCTTATCTTTTGCCAAAGTTTATATTCCTTCTCGTTCTCTTCATTTGGGCAAGATTTCCATTTTTTTTCTTTTGAAAGAAGCTTCTTGCTTTTAATAACATCTCTGACCCTGCTCATTAGCCTTTCCAATGACCTCTTGGATGTCATGGTACCTATACTTTCATGATCTGAAGTATATATTCTAGTTGAGATTCTATTAATAATTTTGAATAGTTTTCAAGCATTATGGAAAGAATTTACCATACTGATTAGTCTTTTCAACTGTCTTTTCATCACTTCTCTTATTACTTGGAGTTGGACTTGAGCTGAAATCTTACACTTAAAGGCAAACTGCATAATTAACTTCACACTAAGTTTAATTCTGGATCTCAGATCATGATACCCCTTATATAAGCCTTAAATAACAGGTATGCCTAGAGTGATATCATGGACTTTCATTCAAATTATACTTTCTTTGCTTCACGCTATCCCCCAGTTGGTCTCACATAGACAGTTTTACATAATGGTTTCCTATTAAGTGAAATCAATAGGCCTCCGCTGAGTATAATTAAATCTGGTTTCAGTGCACTGATTACAAGCCATCACAAAATTGTTTGTATGTCATGTATTTCCTTGATTTATGCATTTGATTTATACTTCATCTTTTTACTCAAGCTTGAGTCAAATCCAGAAAAAAAATTTAAAAATAAAATACTAAAATGAAAACGTAAAAGCAAAGTATCTTCAAAGTATCTGACAGCAAAGTATCTTCAAAAGGGCTTCTCCTGTGATCTTAACAGCAGGACAGGGTCTGTTGAGGCTAATGCTGAAAGCCAGTTTCTCAGGGTGGAGATGTCACTTATTTCAATAATCAAATTTGTCTTGCTTCAGAGCTAAAAAGCACAAAGCAAAAATCATAGGAAAGGCAAGAAAAAGAAGCACTGGATTTGAACAGCAGGAGATTCTACACACACTCATGTAGAATGAATGCAGCCAGTTCTTTATCATAGCAATGATGATTTTCATCTAACTTTGGGGTGGGGAGAGTTTGGGATGCCTCTAGCTTTTTCATGCAAGTTCATTAAGAGGAGAGGCAGCCACTTAGGAAGACAGGCCTGCCCTAAACCATTTAAGGCTTTAAATGTTGAAACCTTAAAACATGTGTTCTAGCAACTGGCAACCAGCACAGATCTTTCTGTGCACAGGCATCATGACCCTTGCACTAATTAGTAGTCTAACTGCTGGGATTGATCTGCTTATGACAATGCATACAAATCTCCCCCCCCCCCTGCTTCAAATCCCCAGACAGAACTCTACATCTAGCATGTACCTTGCTGTATGTGTGGGGTCAGATACCAATTAGGGCATCTCCATGGTTATCAGGAAATCCTGAGCTGCTCCAGTTTTGAATAACCTCTTTGTAGATACTGAAATCTTCCAGAACAAGAAACCGATAGTTATACATACAATGTCCAAGATAACATACCATGGGGTGGACAGTAAAGGTACAGGTTCCCCCACACAGTCGTGTCCGACTCTAGGGGCCGGTGCTCATCTCCGTTTGTTAGCCGAAGAGCCAGTGTTGTCCGAAGACGCTTCCGCGGTCATGTGGCTGGCATGACACGTGCGGAACGCTGTTACCTTCCCACCGAAGTGGTACCTATTCATCTACTTGCATTTGCATGCTTTCGAATTGCTAGGTTGGCAAGAGCTGGGGCGAGTGCGGGAGCTCACTCCGTCACGCAGGGCTAGGGTCTCGAACCTCCGAACTTGCAACCTATTCCTACACTTTCCCAGCCAGCCAAATGTAACAGCATGCAGTCAAAATAGGCAGACCTTTGAATGGTGCACCTGATCTATGAGAAAGAACACAGCCACTTCCTCTTCTTACCTTCTAATCCTAGCTTTCTCTGCCATGGAATAGGCCAGTGGACAAAGCTAAGACAAAATGGACTCACACACTTTATTCAACTATATCTAAATGATGCATGCCTACTTAGTGCTTTCACTCAGGATTAAATACTGTGTAATATATGTGGTATCAGCAATTGACCCTGATTGAAAAGCAAGACTTCTAGACTTCACCATCACTATCACCTTGACTTCCTTAGTTATAATAGCTGTTTGCAGCATTCCTCCATATCTTCCCCTGCCAGTTACTACTTCAATGCTTGCTCCATGATCTAATCATTATATTAGTTTAGCTAGAACTGAGCATTTGTTCTACAGTTGCTCTACAGTTTTATATGTGAGTGCTGTATTCACAATTTAAAAACTGGAGGTGGAAGAAATATTCGCAGTTTTCTTTCTCTGATAATAGGATCATCCACTGATGGAAGGGACTTTCTCAGTTAGGTGAAGACATTTTCCATTGGATGAAGGCTTCCTCCATTGAAGAACAGGAGGAAGATTTTGAACATAACTAAATACATTTACAAAGCTATAACATTTGTGATATACTTTTATTGCCCTTAAATAAAAAAAACTGGGAACTGGGAGTTGTGGGGGGCTACCTAATCTTGCATATGCAGATGTAAGTTTCAGCCAATTCTGAACAAAAGAATGTATTTCCATATTCTCCAGTGCAGAGCTTTCCAAACTGTGTCGCGACACAAAAGTGTGTCGCCACACCACCCGGAAGCGGCGGCGCGCGCTTGCACGGTGGCTGCCATGCACGCGCGTGCCACCGCACGCCCCCCCGGGCCACCACCGTGCGCGCCTGCGCCGCCGCACGCCCCCCCGCGCCGCCACCGTGCGCACGCGCTGCCGCACGCCCCCCCGCACCGCCACCGTGCGCATGCGCCATCGCACGCCCCCACGCACCGTGGAAAGCCCTGCTCCAGTGGCTTCTTATTTCTACTTTTTAACATGTAAACCTATTTAATGGCATTATTTGCAATTAATTAATTAAGTTCTTGGCAATTACTTTTTAGCACATAAACCTACTTAATTGCATGTCAAATATAACTCTCTGTACTTAATTGTTATTAACTGAACATATTTTATTGTGAAGTTTCCTGGATACATAATTAAGGAGTTTATACTTAACAGATTGTGGGAAAATATTTACTTGGTCTACAAAAAAAATCTCTGTCCTCTCTCCCAGCTAAAAATGGCAAGCATTGTGCAGGCAAAATGCCTGTTATTTTCATGCACTTAATTGGAATAAGACTTGGAATATACAGTATCAGGTCATTTGTTCTTAGGAAAGGTATGGGATTTTCTGTTTTGTTGCTTTAATACTCTGCCATGTTATTATAGACATTGTAAGCAACAGGCTATGCTGTGGTGTTGGTGTTGGTGTTGATTTGGTATTGCAGGCTTCCAGGCAATTTTTACTTTGTGTAATCATTAAGAAGAAAATTTAATATGTGTGTGTCCATCGCAATATATAACTGTTTTAAATGAGTTATAGCAGGCGTAGACAACGTTTTTGCAACTAGGTGTACTTTATCCCTCTCTTTTTTTTTCAGCCTCTAGGAACACAGAAGCAACAGAGTGATGTCACCTGGGGTTTTCCAAATCTTGTATGTAATGCCTATGCATTCATTCAGAAAGGGCACCTCACTGTATTATGGTATGAATCGACTCATGTGACTCTTAAGGCCTTTATTCTGTACCCAAAACCTGAAAAAAATATGAGCTGCTTTGATGAATAGTGGAGAGATGCTGTGCTTGTACAAGGTCCAAAGTAGAATTTTTAAATCATTTTCAAAGCATGAACGTCCCTAGAAGCAATTTTCTTTGCAACTGGTTTATTCATTTAAATATTATCAGCAAATTACCAAATTACCTACCTGCACCACTCTGTGTATTTGTAGCCCTGTCCAAAAGTATTCTATAATTACAGGAGGAGAGTTTAAACTTAAATGATGAACACATAGCCATTCCAAAAATGAACCCATAATTTAATAACAAGTACCTTATTGCACCTTTTCAAACATGAAGGTTCTAGGAGTATTCAAAAGGCACAGAAGTGGTTATGGAAAGAACTTTAACATAAAAATAATACATTCTTTATTTAGCTCTGTGAATGCTATCATCTGGAACAAGAAATTACCTTGTAATGTTTTCAGATTGTGGATTATTATCACTAGATATGTGATTTATTTGGAAAAGTAAAACTTATTATCATTGCACTGTTCACAGGTTTGTGGTTAAGAATGTATTAGCATTCTAATTACTGAGTCTGCAGTATTCTATATAGAAACCAGAAAATCTTTGTATTTAACAATGCACTAGAGTGAAACCATTGCTTTGTACTCATTTTTTCCCCCTTTATGAAACATATAGGGCTACAAGTACTTTGCTTTTCAGAGTTTGTTATTCCTCTTGAGAGAACTCTATCCTAATTTACAAGGGGTGAAAGAACTGTTTCTTTTCTGATACCTTCCAAATGTGCAGTGACTCCACTATGTTGTCAAGGTATTCTGGGAACTGAATCTCAGTACGTTAAGACTGAACTAAATAATAGTCCAGCCAATGTGTTCACTAAATTATGCAGACTCTTTTGATGTTATGCCCAATATGTATGATACAGGGTTGAATTGATAGGAGAAAACCGTAAGCAGAAAGGGAAAATAGATTCTGACCAATTTGCTACAGCAGTTTTGCAGCAATGAAGCACGTAATAAAAATTCAGAATTCCATTAAACTTCAGTCGTTATGGTTAGCTGCAGAATGTCAAGATGTCTTTGGTTTTGGAAATCTCATGGCTTTTCAAACAAAGTTATTTGAAAAGAAGCAGTTATTAGAAGCAGTTGAAAAAGCTTATAACCTTTTTTTTTTGCTCTGCTCTTCTGTCCCTGAAAGCTTATTTCCTGAGATGTATAGGGAAATTGTATTGCTTGATCACTTTTATAAGCATGGCACTATAAATTGCTTAAAGTTTTCCTCCACACAGGGAATAAAATTAGGTACTTTATATACTCTTTTAAAATGGTATAAGAAATGGTAATAAAAAAAAATGGTATAATTAAGGAAGGCACAAGTAACATGGAGATATTATGACAACACTGGTAGACTATTGGATCCCACTGGATTGACTCTACAAAGATTCAACCACACAAAAATCAGAAAACTCAAAATTAGAAAATTGAAAAGACAAGAAATTTTACTCATTAGTTCGAACAATTCATTTTTAATCACTTCCCACTGATGTTGTGATATTAAATTCTGTAGTGGAAATATTCTGACCATATAGATACAGGGAGGAGAAGTATCAATGTAGGAATATACATTATATCTCCATGTAAGTTGTGCCTTGTTTAATTGATATATACCATTTTAAAAGAGTATGTAAAGTACCTAATTTTACATAATTTTTAATTTTGCAAGCAAGCAATCTAGCTCAGAAAGCACCAAGGATGCCACAGTTTAGCCCTGAGCTACAAATATTCTCTTCTATAGGAATATACAACTCACCTAAGATGTCACTGGAATTGTCAATTTAAGCTGACAATTTAATGATTCAATTTGGTAAATCAAGTTGATTCCATTTAAGTCATCTGTTTGATTCAGTAAGCACTCTATACAGAAATGCCTTGAATCATCAAACTCAAAGGTGCCAAATTTGATTCAGTGCATCTAAATGATATAGTGATAACAGTTAAAAGGGTGATTTGATTAAATCACATTTAAATCAAATCTTTGAACTGAATTTTTATTTATTTATTTTTTCATCACATTTATATCACCGCCCATCTCCCCCACAAGGAGGGACCCTGGGCGGTTCACAATAAAACAATTTAAAATTCAATAAAAGTCATAAATAAATACCAATAATCAATAAAAATATAAAATACAATCAAATCCAAGTAATGGCAGTTCTACTTTATCCCATGAGCAGGTAGGGCTGGTCCAAGGCAGGTCTAAAGAACCAGCCAACCCCAAGAATGGCTATTCCCCTCCCCACTCCAAGAGAGAGGGGGCTAACCTCACTTCTGGGGGAAGAATGTTGCAAAGGGCGGGAGCTACTGCAGAGAAGGCCCAATTAATTTTAATTAATTAAAATTTAAATTAAAAAAAATTAATTTAAATTTAAATTTAATTTAAACTTTTTTTAATTTTAATTTTAATTAATTTTCACACAGCCTTATAACAAAGTTGTTGTTTTTTTCATGTGAAGGAAATGTAGATGGAAATAATGTTGTGACCCAAATACTGGACTGGGACTGGGGAAACACAGGCTCTAGTTCACACTCCACAGTGAATGCTCAGTGGTAACTATAATCATCATCATCATCATCATCATCATCATCATCCTGAATCATTCAACTACAGCAGGGGCTGGCAACCATCTTCTGCATAGGGGCCAGAGGCCATGCCACCGCAACCATTTCCTCCCTTTTCTCTGCTTCACAGCTTGCTCTCACTCTTGCCAATGCCAGGCAGAGTATTTCTTGCTGCATCCACTCCAAGTGGCTGGTGAAGCTGTTGCCAAAATGGCCCCCCAAGGATGCGGCAAGTGCTCTCTCCTTCTCTCACACAGGGTGGGTGAATTTTTTCGGGGGGGAAATCACAGGCCAGATGATTTTGGGTAGCAGGCCACATTGCTGATCCCTGCACTACAGGATTAAGGCCTCTTCGCTGAAGATTATGGGCCATAATACTGTATATCACACTGGTCCAAGGTCCAGGTTGGTAAATAGATTATCAGTTTTTCGCTTTCTGGTCTAGGGCTGAGAGAAAGTTCCTGGCCCAAAGTTACTCAGCCAGCTTCCACGCTTAAGGAGGCAATCTACTTTCTATAGGAATGTAGGAAAATGCCTTCTATTAGTAAGACTGTCCACATGTGCTGGTATTGAGGACTTTGATTTGCATTGGCTCTTTAGCATCTCAAGTACAAACTCCTCCCTTTTCCTTCTCCCTAATTCTTTATATATACTATAGGTATCAGGACAAAAACGTGGGATGTTCTGCATAGAAAAGTACTCTTTCACTGAACCATAGTCACCATCATCCAATATAATCCAAGTTCAAAGGGAGTTGATGGGGCATCCATGCAGGGGAGGGGGGGAGAGATCAAAAAAGTCAAGACAGCAGCCATGATTCTATGACTGAAGCCCTGCCCTTCCCCCCCCCCACATGTATTGCAGAGAAAGACTGAGAAGATTATGTTAGAATAAGTACCAGAAGGTATGTCATGTTCTTTATCCTCACAGAGTATAGAATTATGGCTGAATGTCAAGGAAAACATTCTAACAATACCAGCAGTTCAATAGGGAAACAAGAAGTTGCATCCAAAGTACAATCCTAGGCAGATCACTTAACATGGTCCTGAGGCATGTTCCTAGATTAATTCAGATCCACAATTCACTGTAAATTAGGCAGTGGCCTTGTAATACGAAACCCATATCATTGTTTCACATTTGATCAGATTATTTCTCCATCTAGCCAGTTTTATTGTCTAGCAATATTCCAGGGTTTCGTGCAGAGATGTCTCATATCATCAGCTCCTTGGCCATTTTAACTGGATATGCCAAGGATTGAATAAGGGACTTTCTGTGCACAATACATATATTCTGCCACTGAGCTATACTTGAGGGAGTTCTCAATGCTTTTCACTGGCCTATTTGCACCATAGCTAGCCTTAATGCAGTAAAGCTTAGAGAGCAGGGATTCCAGACTGGAGAGTATAATTTCAGCCTTAATATGTTGCTTTTTCAAACATTACTGCTGTTCAGTGTTCTTCCAGCGCTCAAAGTTGCGTGGTTATTATTATTATTTTGTAGTCATTACAAACCCAGCATCTTTCCTGGGAGTCTTGAGCTAAGAGTCCTTGTTAAGCCGAAATGTTTGTTAACAATAGTCAGCTCCTTATCAAAGAGGCTGTCATGGCACTGTGACTTGGCCCTGGCCCCATGACTCCAGAGAGAATCTTCTGAGCCTTCATTAGAAATCCCTGCAAGCAGTCATTTGTTTGATTTAAGTACCATGGCCGTAGTTGTGAAGCTACTGTACGTAAGCTGATTTAAAAAAAAAAGTTGTCATAGTCTTGAGCACTATTACAGCAATGCCCTCCATCCAAGAGGAAAAGAATTTGATTAGCGTGCACTCTAAATAGTTCTTTCCATTCCAGATAATCTAATGCATGATTATTAAATGAGACAGCATTTGTGAAATGTCAGTGATTTTGCTGGAGACAAAATGTTTCCCAAGATATATGCTAGAGCATCAAACTAGTGTTTAAAACAATCCCTCTCTTCTCTGTTCCCAACCTTCCCATTAGACAAGTCAGTTTAAGCTTGCCATATTAGTTCCAAGCTCAGCTTCTATCTTACTGAGGATTTTTATTTATCCCATTTCTGTTTAAAAGGTTTTGTTTAAAAGATTTCTGAACCTAGAATTAACACAGCAAATGTTGACAAATGGAGTCAGACAGGCCTTAGCAAATAAAAAAGCATGCATTTAGCAACCAATAGAAAACATTTTCTTTAGAAAAGGGGATATATACAGTATATGGACAGCAATAAAAAAGCTTGCTGTAGTTCTCTTAAGAAAGGGCTTCAGAGAATTTATAATGTCTTTATTGTATTACTAGTTCTTATTATATTGCTAGATTTACATAAACAAAGAGGCTGCATTGGAACAAAGTATGGAATATAGCTATTCGATTTCACCACAAAATAAAACCAACTTGGTCTAGTGGTTAAGGCAATGGGCTAGAAACCAGGAGTCTGTGAGTTTTAGTCCCGCCTTAGGCATGAAAGCCGGCTGGGTGACCCTGAGCCAATCACATTCTCTCAGCCCTAGGAAGGAGCCAATGGCAAACCAGGAGACTGAGAGTTCTAGTCCCGCCTTAGGCATGAAAGCCGGCTGGGTGACCTTGGGCCAGCCACTCTCTCTCAGCCCAACTCACCTCACAGGGTTGTTGTGGTGGTGAAAATAGGAGGAGGAAGGAGTATTTGGTATGTTCTCAACCTTGAGTTATTTATAAAAGTAATAAAGGCAGGATATAAAATAAATAAATAAATATTCCCTCTCTATTTACTAATATTTCCTTTCTTCCTTAAAAAGAAGTTCTGCACCATTCATGCTATACATAATGTCATTTATATGAGAAATTGCATCCTAGCATGGCTGATACCCAAATAGCATTTTGGCAACTCAATTAATCTGCTATTTAGTGAATGGAAATGGCCTCAGTAGCAACTGTTACTCAATCCTGGGGCAGAGGAATGGAGGAACTAGATGTGTGGAACAAGTACAGATTTATGACCTCATAATAGATGGATGAAGCCATTGTGACACATCTGTTAACTCCACATCCCTGGTACTGGATAAGATCACTAGCATACCTCATAATTGAGGTAGGAACCATATATGTCACTTTCAACAGGAGAAGTTTAGATTGAAAAAATGATAGCAAGGGAGACAAAAGGTTAAACTAAAGTTTCACCTGGTCCTCTACTGCAGTTCCAGCAAAATGATAACTCCCTGAAACTACAGTTAAATAAAACAACTGATGATAGATATTAGAATCCGAAAATCATATTGCTGGTGAAGATCATTCAGTGGCCTGTTAGAACCATTGAATGGAGCAGAGCTTAACGTTGTGTAAACTCATGCACAGAAAAAGGAATATTGTTTAAAAACACAGCCTGTGAGCACGTTAGAGAGATTCAGGTTCTTATTCTTACACTTTTAGCCCACCCAAGCATAAAGAAACACACAGACATTGCAGGTACAAAAAGTAAGTACAAAAGAGTTCTTATGTTTATTCGGTCCAGGTACAGCCATTTCAGTAGAAAATTGATTTCAGTTCTTCTTTCTGTTCCCTAAACTGTATACCTCTGGCCCTGCTTGCTGCCAGAGGCTGCGTGGAGAAAGGGGGCTTGAGGCCTAGCCATGGCCTCTTCATGGAGGAGTAAGGCACATGCATCCTTCCATCGGTGGAAGAATCAGAGAGAGAGAAGAGGAGGTGGGAGGGGCAACAAGCAACTTCCTCTAGAAGCACAGAGTTTGCCTCCTAGAGCAATCACCCATATGCTAATGAGGCATACTTGATTTGCCAGATTCCAACAGCTGGAAGAGCCATTTAGATCATCATGTCTAACCCTTTGCTCCATTTAGGAATCCATAAGAATCCCTGATTATTGTTTTTGAACTCTTCTTTCTACTAATACTTTTCTGTGTTCCTTTTTGGTTCCTTCACACACCACATTTGCACCAATCTGCTATCAGTGCTGCATTACTGTGTTTTGGGATGCCATTTTCCTCAGTCAGCTGCATCAATTTTCTTCTGTCTCATTTACTGTATACACAGTTCAAGTTGCAAGGCTTCCATTTCACAATTTGTGACACGGAGCTCTCTGGGACTTAGTGGGGCATTTCCCCATCCTTGCTTCACCTTTTGCTCAGCTCGTGAACAATCTTCTTAGCAAATCCAGTCTGTTTTTGGAGAGGCATCACTATCTGCAGAAGGTTGCTGCTTTCATCCAAAGGACAAGAGCATCATAGCACCACAAGCTCCATCCCTTTCGACTGTGGGGCTTGCGCTGTGCCACTGTAACACCTCTTTTGTCAATTTGCTCATCCCCCCATCTCCCCACGGATGCTGCTGTTGGTAGATTTGTAGTCTGTTTCACAATTCTTGCCAAATTCCTCTGTGTATACAAGCATATGATCAACATGCACCAAATACTTGCCTCACCCTACCTTCTGGGCCTCTGGGTTCAGATGAGCCATTCCTTCCCCTTACACACAAATACACACAGACACTGCTCCCTACAACCTACAGCTGTAGTTGCAACTATTGTGAAAAGGCCCTAGTTGCAAAAACTATGGTGTAATTCCATGGGAATTTACATGCAGCTTCCAATTAACTTTGGGGTACTGTTTATTTATTTAAATATTTACCCATTCTACTATTCTAAATATCTCAAAATGGGTTGC
Source organism: Charina bottae (assembly GCA_023362775.1). Lineage (NCBI taxonomy): Eukaryota > Metazoa > Chordata > Lepidosauria > Squamata > Charinaidae > Charina > Charina bottae. The sequence goes on from JALMGJ010000004.1 coordinate 105,073,617, forward strand.
AATCTAGAACATACATAACATAAAAGAGTAAAAATAAATAATACTTTAAAAGATTAAAACAGCAATTACCGTCTTATTGCTCTTCCGTGTTTCTTCTGGGCAGGAGCTGCTCTCCTGTGTCAAATCCATCTGGGGCCTATGAACTACATCTCTATCTCAACTATACTTTCAACACAGAGAACTCCAGGACAAAATGAATTTACAGACAGAGAGACTTATCTCTTTTGTAACATCTCATCAGAAATGATGTAAGATGCAACACAAAGCAAATAAAAAAGCAAATAAAAAGCATACAATTTATTAATATTTTAAAGGGCTGTAGACTGACTCTCAACTTTTTCATGCTTTGTTTTCCATGGTATTTAATGTATCAGATATTTTCCTTTCCAAGTTCCAAGTACTAAAGCTTCTAAGTACAAATAATAACTGTAATCAGAGCTCTGTTTTTAAAATCATAATATGCTCTGATTGGAATGGCATTTCTGTGTTTGGCTGTAAGAGACATTTATTAATGGATGGACTGATAATGCTATTTATGTGCCTGAGATCATTTCAGAAGAGTCAGAGAATATAACTGTAGGCGAACAGTGTCTGTAAAGTTTCCTTAGCAATAAATTTGATTTTCAATGCAAAATATATTTGATGTTGGAAGCCTACACAATCAAGCCTTTGAAAGTATACCTTCAGAAGAAGGTATTAGAAAAATGAGAGAAGACACACAAAATGCCTTCAGTATCATATCATGAAAGAATATTAGAACAATTTTTAGCTTCCTATGAGTTCTTTTCCCAACATTCACCTGAGGGACAGCAATATGCTGTTAGTGTTTATTTTACAAAATAGAGCAGTTACTGTATAAAAAGGAAGAAAAATACCGCAAAAGGAAAATGACAAAGTTGAAACAATTTGTATTAGTACTTAAATGTTCCCAGTGTTTAGAGATGGAAAAAAATGCAGCTATCTTATTCCAAGTGACACGGATCATACATTAGAATTGATAAACCTTTAAGAAACTGCATATAAAGATAAGCTCCTAAATAAACCTATTATTACACTCTTAGCCTTCCAGCAATAGCTTTTCATTCAGCTACTCTTCCCTGGGTATATGCAAATGATCTGATGGGACTTGATGGAGTTGTAGTAATTATACCGTCTGAGTTCTCAGTAATAAAATAAGGTCAACATTCTATATGTCATCCATTAACATATGACAGGTTGGCTGTAAAATGATGAAGTTTGAACACAAACAGTTGCTGCATAAGTTCAACTTCCCTCTGCAACCAGCACCAATACATTAAGATCACACAGTTTGTTATCTGTTGCAGCTGAAACCTTCAGCCCAATTTATCAACAATATGGATCGTCCTAAATATTGTATTGGTTGGGTATTAAAAAGGTAAAGGTTCCCCCTGCACATTTGTGCAGTCGTGTCCGACTCTAGGGGCCGGTGCTCATCTCTGTTTGTTAGCCGAAGAGCCAGCGTTGTCCAAAGATGCTTCCACGGTCATGTGGCCGCATGACACGTGCGGAACGCTGTTACCTTCCCACCGAAGTGGTACCTATTAATCTACTTGCATTTGCATGCTTTTGAATTGCTAGGTTGGCAAGAGCTGGAGCTAGTGCGGGAGCTCACTCCGCATGCAGGGCTAGGGATTCGAACCTCCGAACTTGCGATCTTCCGATCGACAAGCCTGGCATCTTACCCGCTGAGCCACCACGCCCCTTGTTTGGTTATTACTATTTTGCAATTATTCAGCAAAAGTAATTAGCAGAGGAGCAGTCTGCTTACCTGCCTAGAACAATTATGGATTCTCCCTTGCTAGAAGTCTTCAAACAAGCTGGATTGCCATCTGAGGGAGATGGTTTAGTGGATTTCTGCATTAAGTAGGATGATGGACTAAATGACTAATTTGATCATTTCACACAATCTATTATTCTGTTCTTAGATATACTGTAATGAACCAAGAACAACCCACTATATTATTATTTTTTTAATCTGTAAACTGAGGAACGTTATGAGTAGGGTTACCATACGTCCCGTTTTGAATGGGACAGTCCTGTTATTTTAGCATTTTTCAACCGTCCCGTCATTTTGATCAAAATCTCAATTTTGTCCCTTTTTTAAACGCGGCGGGAAGGAGGACAGGAAGACAGGAAGGAGGACTGGAGCTGGACTTGCCATTGGATTACTTGCTCAGCGTAATCGCACGCACACACACACACACGCACCCCACACCCTCTTTCTCCAGCCTCCCTGCAACAGGTGCGGGTGCATTTGTTCATGGGGAGGCTGGAGAAAGAGGGTGTGGGGTGCGTGCGTGTGTGCGTGTGTGTGTGTGTGTGCATCTGATCGGGCTTGGCCAAGGGAGGAGAGTTGTCGGGCCGCCGAGCAGGAGAAGCACACCTGGGGAGAAGCACACGGCCACCCTGGGGAGCTTCTGCGGGCAGCAAGGGGCGGAGTGGTCGACAACTCTCCTCCTTCGGCCAAGCCCGATCAGATGCACACACACACACACACACACACACACACAGGACAGACTGCCCTCGGCAGGAGCTGGCCATGCTGGGGGGCTTCAGCGGGTGGCGAGGGGCGGAGTGGTGTGGCTGAAGCCTCCCAGCATGGCCGGCTCCTGCCGAGGGCAGTCTGTCCTGTGAGTGTGTGAGTGTGTGTATGTGCATCTGATTGGGCTTGGCCAAGGGAGGAGAGTTGTCGGGCCGCCGAGCAGGAGAAGCAGGAGCTGGCCACCCTGGGGAGCTTCAGCGGGCAGCAAGGGGCGGAGTGGTGTGGCTGAAGCCCCCCAGCGCGGCCGGCTCCTGCTTCTCCTGCTTGGCAGTGGCGATGGCGACAACTCTCCACCCTCGGCCAAGCCCAATCAGGTGCACACACACACACTCACACACTCACAGGACAAACTGCCCTCGGCAGGACCCAGCCACGCTGGAGGGCTTCAGCGGGCAGCGAGGGGTGGAGTGGTGTGGCTGAAGCCTCCCAGCATGGCCAGCTCCTGCCAAGGGCAGTCTGTCCTGTGAGTGTGTGAGTGTGTGTATGTGCATCTGATCGGGCTTGGCCGAGGGAGGAGATTTGTCGGGCCGCCGAGCAGGAGAAGCAGGAGCCGGCCACCCTGGGGAGCTTCAGCGGGCAGCAAGGGGCGGAGTGGTGTGGGTGAAGCAGCCGAGCGCAGCTGGATCCTCCTGCTTCTCCTGCTCTGCGGCGGTGGCAGCAGCAGCAACTCTCCTCCCTCCCTCGGCCAAGCCCGAGGGGGATGGGGCAGTGGTGGGCCTCCATCCCCTCCATCCCCGCCCCTTGTTCCACGGCTGATGACAGTGCTGTGTGCACAGTGTGTGTACTCCGGCCTCCCCCAAACACACCAGCTCTGCCGCACCATTTACTGCTAGAAGAAAAAAAAACCTTTAAAAATCGGAAAAAAAAATTAAAATCCGAGCCAATCACGCTGATGGGGGCGGGGTTTGCAGGCGGGAGCCAATTGTGTGGGGCGGGGGCGGGGTTTGCAGGTGGGAGCCAATTGCGTGGACTGGGGGGCGGGGTTTGGAGGCCAGCATGGTGGCATAAGACCCTGTCCCGTTTTGCCATCCCAAAAGTCCCATTTTTGTCTGAAGGAAATATGGTCAGCCTAGTTATGAGTTATCTGGTTTTTAATCCTTGCCTTTAAATATAAATCTATCAACGTACAATTCTTGGTTTTCAAACTAAGAAATTAGAACTTTTCCACTCTTCCATCTTACCCACATATGACAGCTATTTTGGGTCAAGACTTATCAAGGAGAGAGCTGAAGAGATTTGGGTCCATTCTTCCTATTGTTCTGTTCTTACAACAATTTTACAGCAGTAATCCTGACATCAAGAACCTTGGGCAATATATTTAAACATGTCCTAGGGTTCCGGGCATTTCAGTTACTGCTACCACAGCATTCCAGGCACTGAAGGGTGAGGAGGAAGGACCCTATTACTGCTAGAGGACAAACAATCCAAACTATATAGGGGACTTCAGAGAATCAGGTTTGGAGACTTGTGTAAGGGGGGGAGAAGGTCTAGGGCAGAGCTTTCCAAACTGTGTGTCGCGACACAAAAGTGTGTCGCCACACACAGCATGGTGTGTTGCCACACCACCCGGAAGCGGCGGCGCGCACGTGCACGGTGGCAGCGGCAGCAGCGCAGGATCAGTGCTTCTGCATTTTAGTGGAGGCTGCAGCCGCTGCCGCTGCCGCCATGCACGAGCGGACCGCCACACGCCCCCCCCGCGCCACCGCCGTGCGCACGTGCAATGCCGCGCTGCCGCAGCCGCCACCACTGGTGTGTCGCCAGCAGCGGCACTTTGGAAAGCCCTGGTCTAGGGCCTGCTGGCTGAGGAGTTCTGGGAGTTGAAGTCCATGTATCTTAAAGATGTCAATGCACCATCAGTGCCTGATGATGTTACTTGGTTGGGTAATGAAGTGTCTTCAAGCAAACAACCAAGCTCAGAGAGTACCAGGGACCCCATAGATATAGTATAAAATAGCATAGGCTTAGTAATGTGATAAGGTAGAAAATAAATAAGTTCGTTAATTTGTTATAATAAAAGCTTCCCTGGAAACACAGGGAAGATAAAAACAGTCTGTTTGTTGCTGGTCTGTACCATTTCCCAAAAGAACCCCCTCACAGGAAGTCCTGCCAAAAAAACAAAAGCCAAATGCCACTTACATATGTAACACAGCTTCATCTATTCTCCATCATTGCTCCACTTACTGTCGTTCTCAGCCTCCCCCAAATGCTAAATGTGGCCATTAGCCCCACAAAGTTTGCCTATTTCTATTTGCTGATATGGGTCAAGATATGGCAGTTCAGTCCTTACATTACAAACCTTTAAACATGTCCATTAAAGCATTAAGATATTAAGAACAACTTGAAAGAAAGAAACTTGAATGGATGTCTTATCCTTCTAAAAAAAATCAGATTTCTCTTACATTATTATTTTTATCAATCTGGATTTTTCAAATTCTGGAGGGTTTAAGAATGAAAGGAACCTTCATTAAACACTTATGGTCATCAATTGGAGGGACATTTCAATCATGATAATGCAATGAACAAGACTGCTTGGAGAGTCCTGAATGTTACTTAATCTTAATCAATTGGTATTACAGGTAGTCCTTGCTTAATGACCATTCGTTTAGCAACCTTTCAAAGTTACAATGGCACTGAAAAAAGTGACTTACGACCGGTCCTCACACTTACAACTGTCGCAGTGTCCCTGCGGTCATGTGATTGTGATCCAGGCACTTGGCAACCAGCTTGCACTTACGACAGTTGCAGCATCCTACAGTCATATGATTTGCAACCTTCCCAGTGGGCTTCCCACAAGCAAAGTCAATGGGGAAGCCGGCAGGAGGCTTCAAGTCATAGTCACATGATTTCTTGCTTAAAAACCACAGGTGATTCCCTTAATGACCACAGCAAAAAGGTAATAAAATCAGGTGCAGTCATGTGATGCCTCACTTAATGACCACACTACTTAACAATTAATGTTCCAGTCCCTATTGTGGTCACAAGTCGAGGACTACCTGTATTCCAGAATTTCCAGCCAGCAGGACTAACTCCCCATGTATCTAGAGAGCAACAGTTTGGAGAAGACTATCTTAAAGCAATGGGGCGTGGTGGCTCAGCGGGTAAGACGCCAGGCTTGTCAATTGGAAGATCGCAAGTTCGGAGGTTCGAATCCCTAGCCCTGCATGTGGAGTGAGCTCCCGCACTAGCTCCAGCTCTTGCCAACCTAGCAATTCGAAAGCATGCAAAATGCAAGTAGATGAATAGGTACCACTTCAGTGGGAAGGTAACAGCGTTCCGCACGCGTCATGCGGCCACATGACTGTGGAAGTGTCTTTGGACAACGCTGGCTCTTCGGCTAACAAACGGAGATGAGCTCCGGCCCCTAGAGTTGGACACGACTGCACAAATGTGCAGGGGGAACCTTTACCTTTACCTAAGAGGGACACCATCTTGTTCTTCACTTAGACACTGAAATTTCTTGAGTGAGACTTGGTAGGAGGAGTGGTAGCTTTGGTGCTGCTGTTGTTTTCTGAGCAGTTTATGCATTTGTCTGCCAAAGAATGTTAACACTTACATGTATGTCGGAGACGACTGCACAAATGTGCGGGGGAACCTTTACCTTTTTACTATCTAAAATTGCTGGGAGCAATATTTGACAACTGCTTTATAAGGTTTTTATTAGACTAGCTGTCCAGTTCATGCCCTCCAGTTCATGCCAAGGCTATTATATCCTTAAGTGAAGTCAGATGGTAAGGACCTAACAGAAGCAGAAGAGATCAAGAAAAGGTGGCAAGAATATACGGAAGATCTCTACAGGAAGGATAATAATATCGGGGATAGCTTTGACGGTGTGGTCAGTGAGTTAGAGCCAGACATCCTGTAGAGTGAGGTTGAATGGGCCTTAAGAAGCATTGCTAATAACAAGGCAGCAGGAGATGATGGTATCCCAGCTGAACTGTTTAAAATCTTGCAAGATGATGCTGTCAAGGTGATGCATGCCATATGCCAGCAAATTTGGAAAACACAAGAAGGGCCATCAGATTGGAAAAAAATCAACTTATATCCCCATACCAAAAAAGGGAAACACTAAAGAATGTTCAAACTATCGAACAGTGGCACATATTTCACATGCCAGTAAGGTAATGCTCAAGATCTTGCAAGGTAGACTCCAGCAATTCATGGAGCGAGAATTGCCAGATGTACAAGCTGGGTTTAGAAAAGGCAGAGGAACTTTGAGGTTCCTTATGGAACCTTATGGAAGGTTGAGGAGCCTTATGACGAAGGTGAAAGAAGAAAGTGCAAAAGCTGGGTTGCAGTTAAACCTCAAAAAAACCAAGATTATGGCAACCAGCTTGATTGATCACTGGCAAATAGAGGGAGAAAACGTGGAGGCAGTGACAGACTTTGTATTTCTAGGCGCAAAGATTACTGCAGACGCTGACTGCAGCCAGGAAATCAGAAGACGTTTACTTCTTGGGAGGAGAGCAATGACAAATCTCAATAAAATAGTTAAGAGCAGAGACATCACACTGACAACAAAGATCCGCATAGTCAAAGCAATGGTATTCCCCGTAGTAACCTATGGCTGCGAGAGCTGGACCTTAAGGAAAGCTGCGCGAAGGAAGATAGATGCTTTTGAACTGTGGTGTTGGATGAAAATTCTGAGAGTGCCTTGGACTGCAAGAAGATCAAACCAGTCCATACTCCAGGAAATAAAACCAGACTGCTCACTTGAGGGAATGATATTAAAGGCAAAACTGAAGTACTTTGGCAACATAATGAGAAGACAGGATACCCTGGAGAAGATGCTGATGCTGGGGAAAGTGGAAGGCAAAAGGAAGAGGGGCCGACCAAGGGCAAGATGGATGGATGATATTCTGGAGGTGACGGTCTCGATTGTGGGGGAGCTGGGGGTGGCGACGGCCGACAGGAAGCTCTGGTCTGGGCTGGTCCATGAAGTCACGAAGAGTCGGAAGCGACTGAACGAATAAACAAAAAAGTAGCAGTACAACTTCAACTTTAAGAAGAGTATTGAGAGGTGGGAGCAGGGGAGGATAAGATTCCTTGATTAATAAAATTATTGAGCATATCTGCTAGAAGAATAGTAAAGAATTCAACATACCAAGAAAAGTGATTCTTTCCCAGTTAAATTGACTGAAACATTCTGCAACAATGAAGAATAATAAAATACAATTAAAAATGAAAGCTACCTGAAGCAATTAAGTGCTTGACAGCAGCTTTAGTGGAACATGAAGGGCATTTTGAGGTCATCAGCTTTGAAGCAAACTTCTTGCTTTTTTTTAAAAAAAGGAAAATATCAATCTCTTCAATTATTCATCTTTTATTCTGTTTCTGTATGGTTGTGTGTTTACTATATTTATTCTTTTTCCTAATCAGCCAGCCAAGCTGATACAGGCAAAATACTCTGCTCAACTTATTTTTCTCTAGGACACCTGGGAAATCAGAGTTCAGAAATAATGTTATATGCTTTCTGAGGACTAAAAAGATGAGAATCTGTAGTTGTATTCTTTTGTATCATTTGTCTTTCTCAGTAGGTAAGAAATGTATTGATGCTAGCCTCTTACCTGAGGAGAGACAAAGGATTTTAAATGTGGAAGATATATACACAGAGAGACAAATGCAATAAGAAAAACAGTGGCAGGAGCTGGCTTTCTTCCTTTCTTTGATAAACTGCCGAGGGAAGCATTATTCACTTTTCAGTAGCAGGTCAAGACATATTTTCTAATTATTGCAAAGTAAATATTGACCAGGACCAAAGCCTATCAAACAGATGTCTCTTGCATTAGGTAGATAAAGTGTTTTGAATTATGCAGCTAGGTATTTTACCTTCATTATTCGCATCATTTTTATTCTGCAGGTTTGTGTCTCTGTATTACTGCTATTGCTCTTTATAAGGAAGAGGGATATAGTAATGAATAATAAAAGAAAACACTTGCAACAGAGGCTTTATCAAAAAGAGTCCTTTAACTGTGGTTACACTTGAAAATATACATTTAAAAGGCAGAGGCTGAAAGCTGATACCTACCTGTTAAACGGCTCTTATGTTTAATTATATATGTATGGGGTTGCACAATTATACTCAAATGTGGTTGCAAAATAAAAATGTGTACAATAATGATCTTGATAAAACAGTAAACTGTGTGGACAGCAATTAAATTAATGCATCCAGGATATTTAAAAATTGATACCAAAAATTGTAGAAGGGGTATTACAACCTTAATAATAGTACTCTTGAGAAATATTAAGGTTGTTTGGGAGATTAAGTTATAACTACAGTCCTGTAGGAGAAAAGCCACAAATTTTAGATAAAGAAAGGTGGCATAGTTACTGTCATTCTCAAGGAAAGAGACATGGCTTGTAGGATTAAATATTAAATATACGTGCATTTGCAAAGTTTCAGAATATCTAATGAGATAGGCCAATGGTATATTTGTTTTCAGGATCTCTTCACTAAACAAAAAAGAAAAATAATGGGGTATGTGTGCATCCATTGCTTCTTGCATTAATCCCAGTAACAGATACATATGCAGGTATTCTCACAAATGTTGGAAACAAGCTAATAGTAATATGCTTATTTTTTCATCCCACCCATCTTTGGGTGAGTCTTGGGTGCAACCTCACATTACCTCCCCAGTTGCTGGACCCAATTTGTAGGTTTTTCTGCAGGGATGTGTGGATCAATGTAAATCCAATTTCTTATTCCAATACGTTTTTATCCGTTCTTTACAAGCAGATTTACACTCCAGCAGTTTTATCTCTGAGTTTTTAATTTAAAACCTGAAGCAAAATTTGCTGATCTGTTAGTGGCAGAGGGAGGTTGTACTTATTTTTGAAAATATATGGTGGCTGAAGTTCCTGCTTTTTTCTTTCTTTGAATAGCAAATGCTGCATGTACTCTCACTATTTGTGGGACTCTGCACAGAGGCTGATGCTTCTTTTCAGGATTTCCAGGAATGACAATGTGATCATGCAAGATTACATCTTTTTTAATAAAAAAATAATCATCAGTTTATTAGCTACCTAAATCTCCGAAGCAAATCTAGGCAGCATACAAGGTAATAAACAATTAAAACAGAAGATACAAACTTCAATTACAGCCATCAGAAATATAACCCCCTACAATGGGGAATAAACAATCCCATATCACACTTGCCAGTAGGGTTACAAACTCTGCTGGAAGTGCCAGGTCTCCATGACTTTCCTAAAGGCCAGCAGATTTGGGGGTCTGTAGATTTTAGTGGAAATACTATTCTACTAGGCAGGGATAGCCACAGAGATAGTCATCTCCAGGATTCTGCAAGTTTGCTTGTTTGTTTGTTTGTATAGATTTATATGACCACCCATTTCACTAATGCAACTCAGGGTGGCTAACAATAGTTTAAAATACATATTATGTAAAAATGCTATTATGACCAACTAAAAGACAAAGTGGCTGCCAAAGACATATACCAGTTTGGTCTAGTGCAGGGCTTTCCAAAGTTTTCCCATGGCGACACACCAACCGCCATTGGTGTGTTGCCATGAGAAAACCTGGAAGTACCGCCGTTGCGGCAGCGCGCAAAAACCCAGAAGCGCTGCTGCCGCTTTCGGTTTTTGCGCGCCGCCGTTGGTGTGTCGCCGCGGGAAAACCCGGAAGCGCTGATGATGATCAGCGCTTCCGGGTTGCGTGGCGACACACCAGATTTTTGTGTCACCACACACAGTTTGGAAAGCTCTGGTCTAGTGATTAAGGCACCAGGCTAGAAACCAGGAGTCTGTGAGTTCTAGTCCCGCCTTAGGCATGAAAGCCGGCTGGGTGACCCTGAGCCAATCACATTCTCTCAGCCCTAGGAAGGAGCCAATGGCAAACCAAGAGACTGAGAGTCCTAGTCCCGCCTTCGGCATGAAAGCCGGCTGGGTGACCTTGGGCCAGTCACTCTCTCTCAGCCCAACTCACCTCACAGGGTTGTTGTTACGTGGAAAATAGGAGGAGGAAGGAGTATTTGGTATGTTCGCCACCTTGAGTTATTTATAAAAATAATGAAGGTGGGATATAAAATAAATTAAATAAATATACACCAACGATAGGGGCTCAATTACTTTCCTGCCCCCTCATGCCCAGGAAAACAGCCAAGGCTTCAAGACTTCTGAAAGGTGAGCAGAGTTAGGGTCAACTTAACATCAGGCAGTCTGGTATTCCAGAGAGCAGGTGCAGCTACAGAAAAGGCACGCTTCCTGGGTCCCACTAGTTGGCTATCCATTATCAACAGGACCTGAAGCATGTACCTCCTGCCTGACCTACTTGGATGGGTAGGAACAATGGGAGTAAGGCAATCCCTGAAATACCTGGATCCATGCCATGTAGGGCTTTATAGGTAATAATCAGCACCTTGAATTGCATCCATATCCCAGCCTGAAACTGGTCTGGAAGGGATCCAAATAATCCTCTTCCTCCAGAGCCCTTTAACAACCTTCCCTAAAAAGGATGGTTGGAGACAGGATGAAATTTGTCCAAAACAGGTGGCTTCTTGAGGAACAAACACACAAGTTGCCATTCCTTGCTGATGGGGCCCAGAGCATGCCAATTCTGTGCTAGATCTTATTGGGAGGGCAGAAGCAATTGGAGAGAGGTGGCATCATAGATACACAGTCTCTTTTTAGTTTGTTTGTTTGTTTGTTTGTTTGTTTATTTGATTTCTCACCACCCAACTCCCTCAAGGGACTCTGGGCGGTTTACAAATCATCAAAATCACGAATATTAAACATTAAAACGTTAAAATAACCATTTAAAATACCATAAATATAATAAAATTAAGATGGCGATATGTTCTTTCAACCTTGGAAGGGCTATTGGGCTATGGTACTATATTAGCCATCCCCAGGGGTTTCCGCTCTTCTTTCCGCCCCAGGCCTGTTGGCAAAGCCAAGTTTTAAGTTGGAACTTAAGTTTTAAGTTCCAGTCCACCAGGAGCGAGGTGGACTGTCTTAACTCTGGGGGAAGGATATTCCACAGGGCAGGCGCTACTGCAGAGAAGGCACGCTTCCGTGACCCTGTAAGATGGAATTCTTTAACTGATGGGGTCCGTAGCATGCCCTCCCTGCATGACCGGATGGGACGGGCCGATGTGATGGGGATAAGACGGTCCCTTAGGTAACCTGGTCCCATGCCATGAAGAGCTTTAAAGTTCATAACCAACACCTTGAATTGTACCCGGAAGCAGACTGGAACCCAGTGCAGCTCGCGTAATAATGGTGTCACATGAGTCCGATATGGGACTTCTAAGATGGTTCGCATGGCCGCATTCTGGATCATCTGGAGCTTCCGGATACTCTTCAAGGGTAGCCCCATGTAGAGCGCATTACAGTAGTCTATATGTGAGATAACCAGGGCATGAGTGACTGTTCAAAGGGCCTCTCGCTCCAGGAAAGGTCGCAACTGGCGCACAACACGAAGTTGTTGTACAAAGTTAAAAGAGGGGAAAAAGCCAACCAACAAAGGCATTCTGTACCTTTTTAAAAGCATATCAGGTGGGGAGAGAAAGAGTTGACAAATGATAAATTTCAATGCTGCAAGCAGTTGTCCTGCTATTGATAGTTAGGAAAGAAAAACCAAATTTGCTCTGACAGAATTCTTCTACATTCCTAGACTTCAGCCTCTTCCTTGTATCACCTGCATTTACTTGTGGTTGGTCTTTGGCACTACAGGGTTAGAAGTGTAGGACTTGCAGTCTACACTTCTGGAGAATGGGAAAGTTAGATTAGTAGCATGTATTAATTTTTGAAAGAGAGAACACTTAATTTTCAATAATAAACAGTAAGGATTTGGGTTGAAAAAGTGTGGATAGGCCCAAAAGGACACATCAGAAATGTTTCCTATTAAGTCTGAAAATCATAAAAGTGATCCCGAAGAACAAATTTCATATAAAACAATGCAATGAACTATAAAGGCTAAACCAGAAGGCTCAGGAGAAAGAAAAACTGGCAAGGAATCAGACATTTGTCAAAAGAACAGTCAATAATCCCTGGATTTGAATGCAACTTTGCTGAAAGATGAATCTCAATCATTCTTTCACTTTTTCTTTTCAGTTTTTGTTTGCTTTTTTGCGATGTGATGGATGCCTCTGTTTATTTTCTCTTCTTCTGATAATTCCAGCTCCACCAACTCATATAAAAATAATTCCATTTTGTAAAGGAAGATTATATTGATTTAGTCAACAGAGAAAAGCTGTAGTTTCCCCTGAACAATCCCTCTGTAAATTACACATGGAGCCATCTGAATTCCCAGTTAGAGGGAGCATAGGGATTTAGTTTGTGCCTTTTATTTTTATTTGTTCAACTGATACTTTCAAAACTGTGTGATTCCCCACTGAAACTCCTACAAATGAGGAGCTGAATATTGTTTGAAATATTAAACAATATCAGGCAATAATTAAATCAAAATACACTAACAGTAAACCCAGCTGAGCAGAGACATGAATGACAATGCTTGTGTTTCATTTCCCAGGGTTTAAATGGATTCCATGAGAGGTCTGCTCCTAAGAAGCCAATTTTAATCTGACCTACAGCTGGCAAACTCAAGCAGCTGATGTTGGTTTAGGCAGCATATCGGTACTTCCTTAATTCATTAAAGCACTTGTTGGATTTTCTGTTTCTGATGACAAAATCTTTCCATTTTCAAGTACCTTAACTTGGAGAGAAAGTGCAATTTGATGTTCTGCTTCAAACAAAGAATGTTGGTTTTCCCATGAAACAGACTGAGGCGGATGATTCAAGTAGTGCATTGGAGGGGCTAACGTTAAAGGATTTAGGCTGAAACCCTTTCTATCTTTATGTGGAAGTAAACTTCATTCAACACAGCGAGCTTGCTAAATAATTCACTCATTCATTGGCGATCACTCGTAGCCTAGTAAGATTGTCTTCCAAGGGTAAAATTTTAACAGTGGATCCGTAAGTGGCTGTAAAGGCCAATTCTGGATCCACACAACGCATAGGTTTCCGGGTGGGAGACGGGCATGATGAGGGTTTGCCTGACGTGCCTTCCTTTTAGCTCTTTTCTCCCTTTCACCCTGTACTCGTGCTTCTTCAAAGTCCATAGCGCCTTTAATAAAGGCTGACCTCCAATTGAAACGCTCATGTGTTAGGGCTTCCCAGTTCTCAATGCTGATATTACATTTTTTTTAATTAGCTTTGAGAGTATCTTTGAATCTCTTTTGCTGTCCACCAATATTCTGTTTTCCATTCTTAAGTTGGGAGTAAAGTAGCTGCTTTGGAAGACGATGGTCAGGCATTCGAACAACATGGCCGGTCCAGCGAAGTTGATGTTGGATGATCATTGTTTCAGTGCTGGTGGTTTTCGCTTCTTCTAATACACTAACATTAGTCCGCCTATCATCCCAAGTAATTTGCAGAATTTTTCAGAGGCAGCGTTGATGGAATCTTTCAAGAAGTTGGAGGTGGCGTTTGTAGAGGGTCCATGTTTCACAGGCATACAGAAGGGTTGGTAGTACAATGGCTTTGTAAACAAGCATTTTGGTCTCCCTGCAAATGTCCTGATCCTCAAACACTCTACGCTTCATTCGGGAGAAAGCTACACTCGCAGAGCTCAGGCGATGCTGAATTTCAGCGTCGATGTCGGCTTTTGTAGATAGATGGCTGCCAAGATAAGAAAAGTGGTCAACATTTTCTAGTGACACACCTTTAAGCTGGATTGATGGCGCTGCGGAGGGATTGGTTCGAACTTGCTGGTAAAGCACTTTGGTTTTTTTAATGTTAATCGAGAGGCTGAGCTTTTCATATGCTTCTGCAAAGATGTTTAGGATAGTTTGAAGATCTTTCTCGGAGTGTGCACAGACTACGTTATCATCAGCATATTGAAGTTCTATAACAGAAGTTGTAATTACCTTATTTTTTGCTTTCAGCCTACTAAGATTAAAAAGCTTTCCATCTGTTTGATATATAATTTCTATACCAGTAGGAAGTTTCTCTTCAACAAGGGCTAAATAAATATGCCATATGTTAGACATGGTTTGCAGTAAAGAATTTCCATTCAATATTTCTAAAAAAAAAAAACCCTGCATCTTGGGACATGATACAAAGTCATGTCTCTAAGGATGCTAGCAACTGATTGTAGTGAGACAGAGTAGAAAAAATGGGGTGAAAATGAAAGAAATGTTGTATGCAGCGACCACTTTTTATAAGATGTTTAATAAAACAGGTTTATGTAATTAAAAGGTCACAGATCCAATCCAGAAATTATCTTGATCAAACTTGCACCATAGCTTTCCAAAACATTCTGATTAGAATACATTTTATTACATTCCCATCCATCCATCATCTCATCCCTAAAGACAGATTGCCTGTTCTATAAGGTTTCTTAGTAACCCTTATAAGACCCTGGTAGAGTTATTCAAGTTATTAGGCAGATGGAAATGCTGAGTCTTTGAGAATGTTTTGCTTAATGCCACATTTTGTAACCAAGATCAGCATTGGAAATCAATAACTAAATGATTAATTAAGTTCAATGGCAACAAAATAACTTTTCACAAGAAGTCCAATGCCCAACAACTTTACCTTTTTCTCCTCACACCGCCTTTGTTTCATGTGTGGGAAGATAACACAGTGTTCTCTGGATTCCCAGAATTATTGCATTTGATTTAGCATAGAATGTGCAGGAAATGGACTTTAGAGATTAAAAATTTATGGGGCCGTCCATTTTTTCCAGTGTTTCTTTCTCTTAATGAAGTATAAAAGTGGCTGCAGAAACTTAACTCTTAAAAATAAAAGGTTTTCTTTGGATTTTAAAAAATATTTCAGTATCGTTGACACAACATGTGGCCCTCACAAATCCAGTGAAAAACAGATCAGAATTTCAGATGGAAACTATGTAAGATATTTCTTCCCAAAATGAAGGCCATCTGAGAGAGATGATTACCAGTTCTTGCAATGATGTGATGTTTCCCATATTCCTTTGCACATATCCTACCATCCCTGTACAATTTTTCAGAGCAATTGCTCCCTCTACTGTCTCCTGCTATTACATTATTGCTTATTCCCAGTTGCTATTGCCTTTTCTGTTGGAATAGGAGAACTCTATCTGTACTTAGCCATTGTCAACTTTTTGCTACTCTTTGACATGGCCTATGTTGTACATGTTGAGTGGATGAAGCTTTTCCTATTACCTTTACCCAAATGCCAGGATAAATTCATTTTTAATAATATATAATATCATTATAATGATAATATTCATTTTTCAACTTGAGACAGCAAAAGTATTGCTTTCTACCTGTTCACTGGAAGTTCTCATTTCATAAACAGCTCAGCAGCAGTGCCTTCCTACTTTTAGATCTTTTATAGATGACCTGATATGCCACCCTACTGTTACACTTAGAATGACTCAGTCTGTTCTTGTCCAGTTAGACCTAGCGTAATAACAAAACATAGGTTTTGCAATTGCACAAGAATAAACAAATGATCCTATGGCCCTCCAGATGCTGATATGCTATAACTCCTAGCATTTTTCATCACAGATCATTGACTGGGCCTCTGGCAATTCAGCAATATCTGGAGGGCCACTACTTCTCTGCCCCCAACTAAAGGTCAAATAGAATGTGATGTGAAAGACCTCAGCTTGATGCCTCTGGAGAGCTACTTACCAGCTTGAATAGAAAGTGTTGGGTTTGGTGGATAGTGAGTCTGTTGTGAAATAAGTTAGCTTCCTAGCTGTATGCATATACAGGCTTGCAGTATGAATGAAGACCTAAAGAGTATAAATATAAAGTGATCAGATATAAATAATTTTGCATATATAAAAATAGCAGGGTTCTGAAGAAGGTTCAGACCTGAATTGAAACACATGATGGATATACAGTATGTCACATCCAGGTGCATTCATTAAAATATATACATATCATATCATATCATATCATATCATATCATATCATATCATATCATATCATATCATATCTCTCTATCTCTATCTCTATCTCTATCTCTATCTCTATCTCTATCTCTATCTCTATCTCTATCTCTATCTCTATCTCTATCTCTCTATCTCTCTATCTCTCTATCTCTCTATCTCTCTATCTATCTATCTATCTATCTATCTATCTGTATCATTGCAAACCAAAACTGCAGCCAGGCAGTATAAGCAAATCAGCCTTGACATTCAAACAATAACATCATTTCCATATTTCTATTTCAGTACATGTCTTTCATTTTCTTTGCCTATGTCTTTTAAAATGCAGTACCTGCTATTATTCCTTTATTGTAATTATGGAAGACCTGAAGCAAGACTATCAAACTAAATTCAAGTGGAAAAATAATCTTCTTGGATGGATGGATGGATGGGTAAAAGACATCTAATATATTCTAAAAGGGTTAATTAAAATCCTTATAAGCAACAGTGCGGCCTTCACTTCAGAAACATATTCAGTCTTAGTTACAGTGTCATCAGAAAATCATATCTTTACACTGCACCCACCTCTGTTCCTTCAGGGCTAAGTATAAAATTAAAACTGAAACTGAAATACTTTGACACAACTGAATTTGTTGCAAGAACAAATCATAATATACTGTGCTTTGCTGATGTACTCATTCTCTCTTGGCAAGGAGTTCTCAAGTGGTATTAATGGAATTTGTTACCTGCTATAGAGATATTTTAAGGAGGAGAAATCCCTGTGTGTAACATATTATTACCTAGGCCTAATGCCCTACTAGTTTGATTTACACAGGATGAGTTCTAAAGAGCTAATTTAGCGTGCCCAGCGGGATTTAGAAGATTTTTTTCTTTCAACAACAGAAACATTCTTGCTATTTGGAATACAAGGGGGAGGATATTGTTTGAAAAACATGTCTCTTGATTGCACAGTGTTGGATTCATGCCCATTGCCAGGAGTGCCAGCACTTGGCTAAAACTGTTTGCCCAGAACCAGCATCCCACTGTTTGCACATTGTGTGGTCAGAGCAATTGTTTTCATGAAAGCTAATCTTCCACTCATTGGCTTCCCTACAATGAATATCTCTGAACAAATCCTGACTGTACTCTGCCATTGCCACTTGTTCTCTTGCATGTTTTCTCCTATTCTGCTAAGTTGTTTCAACTGACTACGAAAATATTTTTCTCCACAATAGAACATCAGCCTATTCCCCCACCTCCACACCTCTGTTGTTTTTAATGCAGCAGTTACAATTCTGAACCTTGAAACAGACTTTACTTTTCATGCATGGGTTTATATACCTCTGTATATATCTGAAAAAAGTGGTTCTTTTCAATTAGCTAGTATCTCATGACCAGCAGCTTCTACCAGAAGGACCTCCTTGGGTGAGTTAACACTGGTTGGAGTAGATGGCCCAGCAAATACCTTTGTGCCAAGTTATATAGGGCTTTAGAACACTTTGAATTGCACCCTGGAACGTATTAGTAACCAATGCAGTGCCAACAAGATAGGAGTAATGTGATCATAGCAACTAGGTCCAGTCAACAAGTAGGCTGCTACATTTTGCATCAGCTACAGTTTCTGAGTGATCTTCATAGACAGTCCCATTGGAGTGTATTGAAGAAGTCTGTGGTGATAAGGGTCTAAGTCACTGTGACCAAATCCTGCTCCAGGAAGGGCCACAATTGGTACATCAGATGAAGCTAGGCAAAAGCCTTCCTGGCCACAGCCTCCATTTCTTCATCCAGCAGAACCACAAGTCTAAGAGGGACCCCAAGTAGCAGTCCTGGTCCTTTGGAGCTGTCAGCCCTTTGAGGAAGACCAGTCTAGGAAACCAAAGTTATGAATGCTAATACTACTTTTATTATAAGGTTACAGTAACAGAATCTTGCAAGTCTGAATATTCTTCCCCCTCCCTCCCTTTATTTTCATGAGAAGTAGGGAGGATCAAGTTCAGATGCTTTCTCAAAGTACATTTCTGCCTCAGATGCAAATTTCTTTTATCTGACCACTGTCTTGGTTGCAGCTCTTCCTCCTGTTCCTCAAGGCCATCCCTATTTCCCATTACAGGAGCAGTGTCACCCCTTGAGAGACAATACTGAGCTAATTGAGCATCATGATCAACAAAGAGTAACTCAATCATTGATTGAAACTGCTCACTGTAAAACAATGCTGCCAATCCAGCCCTGCAGGTGGTCCAGAAGGATGCCTTCATCAATGCTATCAAAAGCTTCCAAGCAATCTAAAATGACCAGGAGGGATACACTATCCTCATCCAGACCCTGACAAAGATCATCCACTAGAGCAGGGCTTTCCAAACTTTTCCTGTTGGCAACACACCAACAGTGGCGCGCAAAAACCCAGAAGCGCCACGGCAGCAGCGGCGGCGCTTCTGGGTTTTTGCGCGCCGTGGCGGTGCTTCCGGGTTTTTGTGCGCCGCAGCGGCACTTCCGGGTTTTCGCACACCATGGCGGCGGCAGTGTCCTGGTGTGTCACGCAAAAACCTGGAAATGCTGATGGCCCACCGCCGCCTGCGCTGCCGCACACGGCGGTGGCATGTCATCAGCGCTTCCGGGTTTTCTTGTGACACACCTGGGCCACGCAGGCGACACAGTACTGTGTCACGACACAGTTTGGAAAGCTATGCACTAGAGTGATCAATGCTAACTCTGTCCCATTTTTGTTGTTGTTGTTGTTGTTACCTGAATCCTGATTTAAAATAGTCTGGATAATTCATTTTTTCTAGGGTGCTTTGTAACCAGATATCCATCACATGCTCAACCACTTTTCCTGGTCATAATTATCTCATAAGTTTGCTACTCACCTCCTAAGCCTTAAGTCCAAGTCCCATAAGATTGCTGCCCACTCTCCAGCCTTGATGCAGGACCTGAAACCTGGGAGGACAAATCTGCAAGAGAGCATTATCACTACCTTTGCCCAACCAAGTCTTAGTAATGCTTACCAAGTCTACCTGCTAATCCAGAAAAAAATGATGGATGGGCATGGTCTTAGTATGAATAGACTGGCACTTACCATCCACAACTTTTGCCCAAGATCATCAATGAACCAACCACCAGGACACAGAATTGAGGCTTTCAGACTGGAAGTAGAGATTGACACCAAACTGTCAATTTTTTCCTTTGTAATAGTGTCCCCCAATATCTCCCTCAGCCTATCACAACTGGGATCCTGCTATCAGTCCCCCCAGCAATGTAGTCCCATACTTGCCGCCACTCATAACTACATAACACTAATTCAAACCAGGATCTCTGTTACATGAGCAAAAAAAAACCCTGTTGTCTACATAAGCATTATACTTTATTGTATACCTATATGTGTATAAATACACGTACATAGAGGCATTTTAGTATTATTCATGTTTTCCTGGTGACACATTCTTCATAGATATATACTTTATGAAGAATGTGTCACCAGGAAAACATGAATAATACTAATTACTAGATGTACTCATCAAAGGAAGAAACCTAAGAATCTAAAGTAAAGAAACGAGCAAAAAAAGGGGCCTCTCTGGAACAGGTGTAACTTTTTCATAAAGCAAAAATGTACATAATTGCAACAATTACTGTGCTTCTAAATGGTGAATTGTCATAGCAACTGTCTTCAACAGTAATTTTTTTTCTATAGAGGCATTTAGATTAAAATAATGAATTCCCCTCGAACACTTTCCTTTTCCTAAAATTAGTATATGGTTTTAGGAGTAATGAGACACCATTTTGTCTGTGTTACCTTCATTCTTCTTCACATCTAAAATACTAGAGAAATTCATTCTGTTCACATTTTATATGAGCTTCTGAACAATATGCAAACTGAAACTTTATTATCCTTCTTTGAAAGTTCCACTGCTCCAAATTTCATAATGCATTCTCCTATCAAAACTGTTAATCACCAAGTAGGGCATAGATATTGCCCTCCATCTTCTATCAAACCTATAACAAATCGTGTTTCATAAAACACCTTTTTAGTAACAAAGAGATGTAGTCTAATCTAGACTTAGGTACTCATGCCACATGCAGTATTTTTTGCTAATGGTAATGAGAGTATTTGTCATTTAGGCCCTATTTAGCCAATATTTCATAAGATGAACTAACCCCCATATCATGCAATTGTTTGCCATCAAAGCTTAGGCTTGCCCCAAACCTGTTACTCTCCTGGAAGCAGGATACAATGGAGCTCTTCCAGAGGGCCTTTTAAGTTACTGTAGTTAGAGTAGTGCCTTAGGAATCATTTATTTGCTCCAGTTTTAAAACAATTATGAATACTCTTTATAATTATATTTATGATTATTCAATTACTGAATTATTGCATGAATGTTTTATACATCATAAACTGCCAAGTGTTGCATGATTGTGGAGTTCTAGAAATCTAGTTAAAACATGCATATATACCTATATACATACTGTACATACACACAAGCACACACACCTTAAACTTATGTCCACAAAACCTGAGCAGAGGTAGACAGCGCTAAACCACCAGTTTCAAGGACTCATGCACCCCAGAGCCCCATTTCTGGGGGGCCTCTGGACAATCCACTGAGGATTACTGAGGATCAGCGATATAAGTTCCCATTCTGAGATGATGTATCAGGGTTCCACAAGATGGTTCAAAGGGGCTCTGAATGAGCTGCTTGTTGTTTCATCCAGATTGCTTTACCAGATGAGGGAAAACAAGAGAATTGATTTTAAGCCATGTTCGTGAACATGAACATATCCACCACCAGCTTCTGCAGGAATGATCAAAATCTGCAGGATGGTAGTCATGGTGCTGTGATCCAATTCCTGCCCGTTTTGTACGTGCATAAACAAAAGGGGTGGGGATTGGATTATTATTATTTTTTTTTAATTTAATTTATTCCCCGCCCATCTCCCATACAAGGGACTCTGGGCGGGTTACAATAATTAAAACTAAAAATTTAAAATATTTAAAACCATACAAGATAGGAAATGTATAAAAGTATATCCAAATATAAAATAAAATAAAATCCAAGATGGAATTGGATTATGACACTATCTTGCATATTTTGACCTCTCCCACCAACACTTCTGGTGTCCACTGCCTGCATCTGGGGGTGCAAGTTTACACCTCTCTGAGACACAGTGAATTTTAACAGCTTATTTCCAAAGAACTACATTTAGTTCAGATACAGAAACACAACTAACCATTGAGTGCTAGTTCATAACTTTTTCATGATAAATGCATTAGTTAATTCTGAAGAGATGAGATTTTGGGCAATGGGATTATGCAATTCTAGCTTTTGATGTTTATTGTTCTGTTAGCTTATATGTTGTTATATTGGTTTATGAGTTGTACTTGACCAAATTATAGCAATACACTTTTTTCTTTCAGGAAATAAACAAAAACTTTTCACAGTTAATCTGCAAAGGTATTTTTTTTCTTGGCAAATGTATAGAAATAATTTATGATTAACTTATTCCAAGATGTCTTAAACTTCTTAGACTAGCCTATGCCCTGGGTATTACTAGGTAGACTCCCATCCAAGAACTCCCATCAAGGTTGCTTGATTTTGAGCCCTCTCAAGATTGACCAGGTTCTACCACAAGTAAAATCTTGCATGACAATAATTCCACAGGCCTATAATACTTTCCCCATGTTCAAAATTGTGAAAAGAGATGGAATCATGTGCTCTGATACTATCTTCTCCACTTTTCTATGTTGATGGCTCTATAGAGCACCAGTAACTACTTTCAGCTGTCACACTTTCCATCTTTCACCTGAATTCATTATTACTGGCACTTTCCAGCCTCACCTATTGATGCTGGGAGGTTGGAGATGGCAGAAGGACTACACCTCCCTGGCTCTCTTCATTATTTAAAAAAAAAAGTACCAGCATATAACCCTAGTGTGGCATCTCACAATTCAGGCACATTGGGAATGATACTTCGCAGGAAATTTATAGATCTGAGGCAAAATCTACTTACACATGCTACGTTTCAAAATATTCTCTACTGCAAGATTATATCTCTGGTCAAATATTTTCTTAAACCCCAGGAAACCCATTAACTAGAAAGGACCTTTAAAAGGTAAAGGTTCCCCCCGCACATTTGTGCAGTCGTGTCCGACTCTAGGGGCCGGTGCTCATCTCCATTTGTTAGCCGAAGAGCCAGCGTTGTCCAAAGATGCTTCCATGGTCATGTGGCCGCATGACGCGCGCGGAACGCTGTTACCTACCCACCGGAGTGGTACCTATTAATCTACTTGCATTTGCATGCTTTCGAATTGCTAGGTTGGCAAGAGCTGGAGCTAGTGCGGGAGCTCACTCCGTCACGCAGGGCTAGGGATGCGGACTTCCGAACTTGCGATCGACAAGCCTGGCGTCTTACCCGCTGAGCCACCAGAAAAGACCATAAACCATAGGTAATACTGAAACAACAACTAAGTCTTGCTTTAATATGTTTTTCACTCAGTTTGAAGCATCATCTTTTGTTTTTCATCTCCATTTCTCCTCACCCACATTCTCATATATATAAAGTTTTGTTTGTGTATGTAAAAAATGCATATTTCAACTTGAACTTTGAGTCTCTTGATATTTCAGCTGAACCCTAGTTGATGATTCACTGTCAAAGGGGGGGCACTTTAATGGCATAAGATTGCCTAGGGAAATGGTGCAATTGCCCTTTTGTAGCTACCTGAAGAGACTGGAGAAGGCAGGCAAGCAAACAAGGTTACAGAGGTGTTTCAAAACTTGCCCTGAAGTTTCTCTCTTTATCTGTAAAATATTCACCTTTATGCAGAAGTCACTGGACATCTTCTTGGCCTAAAAATGTCATTTATATTAACCTCAGTGACTCATAAAAGTATTTTCAGCTCTGATTCTCATAATGCTAAGCCAGTACAGACAACATTTCTTTCAAGCAGACTCTTTGTGGTTTGAGTTCTTTGAAAATCAGAGTTCTCTATTTTAACTGAAGTATACGGATTCTTTTTGAATCTTGTATAAACAAAGATTTGTCTGTTCTAATAAGCTTTGAAAACCTGAAAATCCAAGCTAAGAAAGATTATTAGCTGAGCCAGAAGTTCCTTGATGGAATCAGTGAAATAAAAACATTTGAGATTAGCATACCAAATACAAAGCCAACCTCCCATGAAGAATATTTTGATTGAACTGATTCAAACAAAGAAACAATTCTGGACTTCTGTATGCCCATTTTGCTGTGCAAATGCAATGAACATTTAACTACTCTGACGAAGAAGAGACTATTGTTCTATATTTAAAAGGTTGATAGGATGTTTTAAACTCTTATGTTTTATGCTTTTTTAGAATATTATGATTTCTTTATTGATTCAGAAAATTTAGAGGGAATATACATGGAGGACAGGTACTATGTATGACAGGTACCTTTAATATTAATAAACAGGCAACAACTGAATATTTGATTTATTGAAAATGACTGTTAACTTGTGCATTTTCTGTTTATGTTTGGAATTAGAATGTTGGATCAGGTGTTTTCAAAGCAGTTTCCTAGGTAGAGACAATTAGATTGCACTGCTGCCTTCTCATTAATTGCAGTTCAAACTAGAAATTTAATTTTGTAACCTTCTTTCTTCAAGGTCAATGTATAGTCATGAGTTTTGATCAGACATGATGCTTTATTAAATGAGTGGGAAACTTTCCTGTGCCCAGGGGCTGTACTTGTTTGGCATCTGAGGAGCACAAGAGGTGTGACTGCTAATATCATGAACTCATCAAATGTGTGGAGCCAACATTTCCAATCTTTTTTGTTTAGGGAAAGTTATTGGGGCCTTAAGTGATTAAATGGATACGTTAAGCTTCTGCAAGGCCCAAGACATCCTTTCAGTCTCTTAAAAATTCCTACCTCCCCCTTAAAATGGGCCCAAAAGGTTTGGGCTCACCTATTGCCTTATATACAGTATATTGAATGTAATATATGTTAATCATTGCATTAAATTAAATCAAATTTAGTTGGGTTCTCAAAATTCCTCAAAGGCAAAAGTGAGCAGATTTATGGTTCTGTCTGTTCACCCTTACCTTTGAGCTCAGTCTGAAGCTTTTTATTTTTCTAATTCCAGTTCTTGTTTGCTGATTTCTTTAGCTCAGCAGTGCCCAAGCTTAAATCCATTTTTAAAAGTAGCATTTTTTCAAATGCTTTCTCAGAAAGAATTTTACATAATGCTCAAGACTTAAGAAGTTAAGATCATCATGTATGCAGGAGTACTAGAGAATACTGTAAATAATAACTTCATTCTTGGAGGAAGAATTTGGATTTACTCAAAAGTATGTTTAAAAGTAAATGAATCCCATTGGCTTGGAATAGTAGCAAACTATTTCCATTACTTATATGAGAAGGGGCCACTTTATAAAATCCATTAAGAAAGAATTCTAGAAGCAAAGGAAGGCAAGGTTTCTATGCCTTTAATTCTTGCATGGAAGAGAAATGTTTATATTTTTCATCCCTATCGCAGAATCTGTACTTGCCCAAACTTCTTCATCTCTATAATCTGTGTACAAATTACTTTCCAAAATTCTCCATCCCATTTGTGAGCTAAAAAAAAGTGCAGCAACCCTTTACCTGATTTTTTTCAATGGGAGGAGAATCCTCTGTGAGTTTCATGATGGTAGAGCTCACTAATAGCAATAACTATACCCTAGCTTCTTGTTTCTTTTTAAAATGTCCAACAACTGGAGTTCTCAAGGTGATGTACAGATAAATTAATAACATAAAATACAAAATAATGTCAGATTGAAAGCAGCAAGGACAAAGACAAAATAAAAAACTGCAGAAAGATTTAAGAAGTCATAGCACATAAAATCACATTCAATCAAGCCAAATTTTAAGTTCCTAAAATGCCTCATAGGATAAAGAGATTTTCAGATGGTGTAGCCACTAGATAAGGAATATCTAAGGACATTCCAGAGTCAGGCTGCTACAACTTGAATGACCCTCTGTTGTGTTGTTATGTACCTCATATGGCAGATATGATACTAAGGTCACTCCAGAAGAAGCGACCCTAAAGTCAATCAAATTGCCCTTCTTTGGACTACCTGAAATTTCCCAAACACTTTTACAGGCAGCCTAACATATAGCATATTGCAATGATAAAAAAAAGAGGTTACCAGAACACTTTCAGAAGGCCATCTCATTCCACATTATTTTTTTTCAAAAAAAATCTGCACAGCCAGTAGTTCCTTTCTTTTATTTCTTAGGCATTCTGCCCTTTTCCTTACCACTGGTAAATTTATAGCTGCCTGGAAGCAATTGTTCTTCAAAGAACTTTCAAAGTGTTTTCTGCCTGTTGCAGTGCTATCAGTAATCATGTAAGTAGTTTTCTCCCTGGAATGGCCCTGGATAGTCTAGGAAATACAGTAATTACTTTGGAGATCTTTGTTAATCCCTGGAGTTTGTCAAGACTATTAGAGTCTTGGGGATAGAGTACTTGCTCTGAGTACAGATGCTTCTTTATGAATAGGCATTTGAAGGTCTAGGATTTCCAATACTGTACCGCGCCTGCATATTCCTGAGCAACATAGTCCATGCATATTGCTTTCCTTTTGCTGACATACTGGAAACTATCTGAGATGTATCCTTGAAATATAAGAACCATCATATGTGAAGTGGTCACTTTAACACTGGTAGGTCTACAAGACTAGGCTGCAAAAATCCAGACAACCACTAGATGGTAGCAAATTATTTTTCAATGATTAGCCAGAGATTGGGAGTGAAGAAAGGGTGGGAGAAATTACTGTGTGAGGAAGATGTTATAGCCACCCATAAAGTGAATGCTTCGTCAGTGGCATAAGGTGATGGCCTGGGAGAACAAGAGAGGTAAAAGGTAAAGGTTCCCCCCGCACATTTGTGCAGTTGTGTCCGACTCTAGGGGCCGGTGCTCATCTCCATCTCTTAGCCGAAGAGCCAGCGTTGTCTGAAGACGCTTCTGCGGTCATGTGGCCGGCATGACGCACACAGAACGCTGTTACGTACCCACCGAAGTACCTATTCATCTACTTGCATTTGCATGCTTTCGAATTGCTAGGTTGGCAAGAGCTGGGGCTAGTGCGGGAGCTCACTCCGTCACGAGGGGCTAGGGATTCGAACCTCCGAACTTGCGATCTTCTGATCAACAAGCCTGGCATCTTACCCGCTGAGCCACCACGCCCCTTACTAGAACAAGAGAAGCCCAGTTCAAATTCACCCTCAGCCACAGAAGCTCACTAGGTTGTCCTCTCTTAGCCCAGCCACTTCACAAAGAAATTGTGGGGAAGAATTGGTGGAGGGAATGCTGTGTATGACAACTTGAGCTCCTGAAGGAGAGGGAGATACTGTATAAGTCTAACAAAGCAACCTAAGTAAATAAACAAAATAATAATTGCTAATAATGGGGACAGTCTCCAACTGCTACTTGAAAAATGCATTATAATCCTGTGAAAATAGAGCTTAATATAACATCATTTTGAAGCAGGACAGATACTTCTCCTCAGCTCCCACTGAACTAACACTTTCCCCGGAAAGCTAGGTAAAGATTAATTAATCTCAATTGGCCAGTATTTGCTGGATGGTTTGGTTTCTCCCCCTGTACTGCTGCTTTCATAACAGCTCTTTCATTCCCTCTATGAAATAAACAGTGAATTATTCGTCTTGAGGTTCCCTCTTTGTTATTGCAAGAAGTTCAGCCCCATTCACTTCCATGTCCACCCTGGAGGCTAGCCTTCCTTTCCAGAGACAGATGGTAGGCCTGCATGTTTCTCATCCTCAGGATATACTGTAATTTCAGGAGTAAGTTTGGGGTTTTGGCATCTAAAAACGGCAGTTGCAGTTTGTGGTCAGTTCATCTTGCCTCCTGACAATCGTCACCATTAATCAAGATTCTTCTCTGCGACAGCAAGACACTTGGTGCTACTAAGCTGTCATTTCAGCAAGACAAAATATAGGGAAGGGAGAAAATATACTCCAGTAACTATCATGACACAACATAGGCATATATTACTTCAATGCAATTACATTGATAACTGCTGAAGTTTTGAATTCAGACTGCTGTACTGTGTCTTCATGAGGATAATGACTTAAGAATATCATTATCTTTTTTGTCTCAGTCAGTTTTGTCTAGGGGTTAAGGCAACGGGCTAGAAACCAGGAGGCTGTGAGTTCTAGTCCCGCCTTAGGCATGAAAGCCGGCTGGGTGACCCTGAGCCAATCACATTCTCTCAGTCCTAGGAAGGAGCCAATGGCAAACCAGGAGACTGAGAGTTCTAGTCCCGCCTTAGGCATGAAAGCTGGCTGGGTGACCTTGGGCCAGTCACTCTCTCTCAGCCCAACTCACCTCACAGTGTTGCTGTTGTGGGGAAAATAGGAGGAGGAAGGAGTATTAGGTATGTTCACCGCCTTGAGTTATTTATAAAAATAATAAAGGCGGGATAAAAATTAAATAAATAATAAAAAAGTAGGATATTTAGCAGTCTGGTTAAGGCACAGATTGGGTGGTTTCTCGTTCAACCATTTGTTAACCATGGTTTATTATATAAGTCAAAATAATTTGTTCATATACTGTGCTAAGCCATAAACTATGGTTTACAGACCATAATAGTTGAGATAACATGCTAAGCCAAACTGAATTATGATTTAGTGCAACTCCAGAAGTAGGATATCAAACTTTAGCTGGTCAGAATCAGGCAAGCATAAAAGGTGCAGCATCTTCCTTTCTGAGTTTTGTTTTTCTATGGTGAGTATTGTCACCACATAAAATGTGATTACTAATTGAGGGTCTTCAAAAATTTATCAAAGAAGACTATACCTTACTAGTAGGGTTCTAAACACAGGCCCATGGCATAATTTTATTTTTTTTTATCAAGCTTAGACACCCAACTCCAATCAACTCTTGAGTTTTTCACAATCCAAGAGGATAAAGGGGGTGCGGTAAGTCCGTACTCTGTACATACGTGAACAATAGATACCTAATTCTGGATGCCTGAACATCACATGGCTAGCTTTGCCTTCTGTTTCATGTATAACTCAGATCCATTGCCATAACTACTCAAGCTCTGGAATTTGCATCTCTTAGCTAGCCTATACTGACTTTTACTAGAATGTTACTAGAGCCATTCATGCAACATTATTAATAGCCTGCCTCTTTCCTTGGTTTCTTTAGAGAGACTTTAGGAAAGAGTGAGCAAGTGGCAGGGCAAAGTAAGGCTTTTTGCAGAGTTTTTCTTCTAACTTAGGAAGCCCTCCAGGATGTGGGTCCTAGACCTGTGCCCACCATTCCAGTACTACTAACAGTACTACTGCTCTGAATGCAACGGCACCAGCAAGGATTTACCTTCAACTAAAGAGTTGGGGTAGCTCAGAGCTTGCAAAGGGCCAAAGCTCAAGCAGCAAATCTTAGTCAAATCTGACCCATCATCTTTCTGCTGCACTGGTATGGGTATATTTCCTGCCATTACACCACTGCTATAGGATATTACCATGCCCATTACACATTCATTTCATTTTATCTGCAGTAATTCATATGAAACCAACCATTATCTCTTTCAGGGATGGGCAACCTTCTTCTGCATAAGGGGCCACAGGCTGTGTCTGTGAGTGGATGATGGGGCCTCTCTCTCAGGCAACTAAATTAAATTGGCACTTGGTAGGGCTCTTCAGGGTGAACCATAGAGACACATTTCTTTCTTAGGAAAAAGAAAGGGAGGTGTGGCCAAAGGGGAAAACGAGGGCTTGTTCTACAGAATCTGGAGGGAGGAGGAAGAGAACTCAGTAACCTAAGGTAGAGACCGGTATGGGTCACGTAGATCTGATATTTCTTTTTGGGAGTATGGACTGGATGATTTCAGTTGGCGGGCCACATCTGGCCCACGGGCTGTAGGTTGCTGAGCCCTTATCTATTTTATCATTGGTCATGGTAGTATAAGAGAACAGGAAAACTGACAAACAATTTTTAAAAAGCTGGAAATACTTCATTTGTAATACTATCACAATCCATGTTACTGGTTTATACACACACACACACACACACACACACACACACACACACATCTATATGATGATGGTAGGCATCCTGCCAAAAAAGGTAGTTTAAGAAAGGTAGTGTTGGGCTTCTGCAGAAATTCTAGCTTGCAGGAGAATATGAAGTATTTACTGTAGTTCCCATAATGGGATTGGAGCACTGAAACTTGTAAAAGGATGAGCAAAAATGGAATGTCAGTTTTGGAGAGCCTGTCTGAATCCAGCTTTAATTCATCTGAAAGACTAATGCAGCATTTGATAAATAACGTCAAATGAAAAGGTTAGTAGAGCATGAGGCTTCACATGTAATATAATGATTGCTGCATTTTGCTTTAGTCCTAGAAGCAACTATCACATTCACAACACTGAGGATAGAAATAAATTGCTATGGCAACAAATTACTTTCATATTCAGATCAAGCAAAAATAGATATCTCTCCTCCTCCTCCTCCTCCTCCTCCTCTGTCGGAAGCACATATTTTAAAGTGCATTCAAAATTAAAGGTGATCATCAGAAGCAGTGGCACAAACAAGCTCCTTTGCTTTGAGACAGGTCTGTTTTTAAGTCAAAATGCAGAACTGGAAAAGGAGATAGAAATGCCTTACTATTATGAAGCGGAAATAGAAGAACAAGAAAACAAGTGATGGAATATTTAATAATCATTTCTCCATGCAATGCAATTCATTGTTTTGTACATCCAGCATTCTCCTAGTATTAATTATGGAGTCAGTCCAACACCCATCTAAACCAGGAGATTTCTAAAGTGGCAAGCAGAGATTTTTCCCAGCACATGCCATCTTTGCTCCTTCACGTACAATATGCTAGAAATTGGACCTGGGGCATTGTTAATGTAAAGACTGAACTTTACCATCAAGCTACTGTTGGTTTATTTGTTATACCTGCCACAATCCACCCAAATCCCTGCAGTTTACAGAGCCTATGAGCCTCAGCCCCACAGAAGTGGGATATCAGCAGCAGCTTTGTCCAGGATGCATGGGTCAGGCAGATCAATAATGGTTGGGGAAGGTAGTCCTCCAAGTCTCTCAGTTCCAAGCCATATAGCACTTGGAGTTGCACCAGAAAGCAATAGGAAGCCAGTGCCGGACCCAAAGAACAGATTGTGGCTTCTACCTGCCCATGAAGCAGTTGGCATGAATCCAGGATGATCCCCCAGTTGCAGATCTGTTCTTTCAGGGGCACTGGCACCCCATCAAAGGACAAGAGTGAAACTGTCTGAGAATCTTGTGCAAATAGTAACTCCATCTTGCCAAGATCCAACCTCAAACAGTTTTGTCCTACCTGACCTTAACAGCCTCATTCTGTCTTCACTCTTCAATCTCCCCCCCTCAAACCAACTGGAACTTTCCTCTAAGAAGCATAATCACTGTAAAACAGTGCTTCCATCCTCCACCAATGATGGGGTTTGCAGGGACATGATATTTATATTTTCTGGATTTTATCCTTTTTTAAATTTTATTATTTTTATATGTACTTTGGGCTTGAGATTATTTTATTTTACATTGAAACTATTTGCCAACCAGTGCCTCCTGGAAAAAGTAGCATATAAGCTAAGCAAGCAAGCAAATAATAAATTAAATCCCCAATCCTTGCAGACAGTCCAAAAATGTACCATTTCAATGGCATCAAAGTCCACTGAGCATCCAATAGGGCCAGTAGGGAGCAACTACCCCCATCCAGTTCCAGGTCATCAACAAGAGTGAACAACGCTATCTCCATCCCATGGCCAGGTCTGAACTTACGTTGAAAAGGGTGTAGATAATTCATTTGCCCCAAGGGCTCTGCCATTAAAGGCAAAACTGAAGTACTTTGGCCACATAATGAGAAGACAGGATACCCTGGAGAAGATGCTGATGCTAGGGAAAGTGGAAGGCAAAAGGAAGAGGAGCCAACCAAGGGCAAGATGGATGGATGATATTCTGGAGGTGATGGACTCGACCGTGGGGGAGCTGGGGATGGCGACGGCCGACAGGAAGCTCTGGAGTGGGCTGGTCCATGAAGCCACAAAGAGTCGGAAGCGACTGAACAAATAAACAACAACAAGGGTTCTGCAACTGCCCTGTGACCAGTGTCTCAATAATCTTTCCTTTACTAGGTTAGAGACTGGGCAGCAGTTATCAAGAAAGGCTGGATCCAGAGAGGGCCTCTTGAGGAGCGGGTGCAGCAGAAACTTTTTCTTAAGGCTGGAGGAAAAACCCCCTCCCAAAGTAAGGTAATGATTATCTTCTATCAGTTCTATCTACCAGCCCATCACAACCACCTCCCCTGCAGGACCCTGGAAGGAGACTGCATTAAGCTGCAGGTGACTGTAAGCATACTAGAAAACTCCAGATCCCCTTCATCAGAAGCTCTAGGCCAAAACAAATTCCTGATAACATGGCAAGATGCATTACCATACCAGACTCCACCTATACAGAGTCAAGAGGTTGAGAGATCTGATGGACTTTATCAGCAAAGTGTTGTGCAAACTGGTCAGAGGGGCCAGGTGGGAGATTTATTGCCTTCTCCAAAGAAGGGAGAGGGCTGTCCAAAACAAGGCTGTTGGTCAGCAGCCCAGCAATACAGAAAGTGAGAAGTAATGAAACTTCACTTCTTTTATCACTACAGTGTAGGGTCAAGACATACTTGGTGAGATTTGCTTCATATCTTCCTCCACTGGTGCTCCAAGTCTTACTTCTGCTGCTTCTTCTCCCTCAGCTCCTCAGGATTGGCCAACAGAAATATGCTGCTTGGGAACAATTACATCAGGTACTCACATTCTTTTCTTTGTAGCTCAGAACCAGGAACTCAACAGAATTGCCCACAAGACTGCCAAGGAGTGCCCACCAGAATCCATGCAGATCCATGAAGCACCTAGGACAGACCATATTAACCTCTTCTTTCACTCCATTGTGGTCCTACGTGTCAGTCAATCTCATTGCACCAGGAAGTAATCTAACTATGGCAAAGTTCTAAGAGACACACGTACATATCCAGATCACTATACAACTGGTCTGAGGTAAAGACGAGATCCAGTATGTGGCTGTCTACATGTGTAGGATTACTGGGAATAAGTCCAAGGTCACCATGGAGGCCATGAACTCCCACACCCTTCTTGAACTGGCCCCCAGAGAATGATTGAAGTCAACCAAGATCAAAACGTGAGGAGACTCTCCACCAGCACAGAGAATAGATCAAAAGCTCAGGTAGGGATTCTACCAGGCAGTAGGGCAGCCAGTACACCAGGTTATCCTCATGGCCCAGCGTAACATATAGATATTTGCACACCACCACCTTCAGAGCGAAGTCCCTAGTCAAAAGCAAGTCACATATATAAACACACACACACACACACACACACACCTGGCCTTGGCATCAAAGCTGCTGAAGAACCTGAGAACCAGAAAGGCAGATTTTTTAGAAGGTGACATCCCCACCCTTGCTCAATCTAGTTCCAGTAATACATGCCATGTCTGCATTCTTCTAGTGTATTACTTTCTGATTATCTGGGGAAAAGAGCAAAGTGGTTGGCACTGACATGACCTTTGTCCTCACCCAAAAAGTCCCCCTGTGGAGAATAAAGATAAGCTCTTAGGACAATTGGCTTAAGCTTGGTCTTGTGCATTCCATGAAATCTGTTTTGATTCTAGGGATTTGAGCTCCATCTGTATGACTCCTTTGGTCAGTTGTCCGTCGAACATTCTCTACTAAATAGCCTCAAATGTGCAGTACAGGAAAAGAAGCCCTATCTTCTAAGCCCTAACATTGTAGCCCAAAGGAAACTGGTTCTCTGAAGTTTTATATGTCTTAGATCCTCTACCCTGGACCTGGAAATGTTTTAATCCATTAATTCCAGAAGGAATTTCCAGTGTCCAGAGATTTTATTGTTTGATGAAAAGAACAAAACAATGCCTCTCCCCCATTTTATACAAGGAAGCTAACTGGACTGCCACTGAATCTTATTCAATACTAGTGATTGGATACCAATCACCATTACACTTGAGAGAGCAGACTGATTTATTCAAACAGGCTAACTTATGTAATAGCACATACAGTTCCATCCTCCAATAAGAAGGACCAGCTGAGGCAGGGGTATTGGGGGTGATGGTCAATGACATCAAAACCCTTCCTTTTTTATGTGATGCATAAAATGCATATTAAAGAGGGGCAGGGTTTCTATCATACGGCCACACCCACCATTTTGATGTTGTTGACCTCCCCTTTGGATGCTTCTGGGCTGAGTCCTCTTGTTTCAGTATATCAGCCTCCATTATATCTAAGGGACCTCTGAGGGACAAAAGGCTCCTTTGCCCCTTTTAGCACCTTCCACCTAAGGTAGATGCCTCATTATGAGTAATGGGATGGCCATTTTTGTGTCAGTAAAAAGAAATAAAATTATATTCTAACAGTTCACTTGTTGTAATGCATGATAATAAAGGATATTTCATTTAGACCATGAGATGCTTTTGTACCATAAGTAAAGTTGAAAGTTATTACTTCTGTTCTTAAAATCCAGGGGCTGGGGGGAACCCATATTCTTGTATTGATTCTCTGCAACTTTTTCAAAAGGGAAAGTTGAGTTTATTGGTCCATATGAATAATCTGAAGATATGATACCATCTGGAGATCGAAGTATCCAGCATAAACATATCCAGTCACCCAGATGCAGAAAGTTTTCTTTTCAAGCTGTATTTAATCTCAAAACAGATCAATAATTGATGAAGAGGGCACTTTTACTGGAACACTGCATCATTGGCTTTATTGTATGGGAACAATTAAAGGCAGGTGAAATTGGGCATTTGAGCTACATATTTCAGTTTACTGTTATTCTTTGATAGCATCTGGCATCTAAGGCTGGTTGCTGGATTAGACAGATTTTCAGTTTTTTCCACAGGGCTCTTTGGGTATTCTTATATTCTTTCAAAAACTAACAGCTGGCATTACAGACAGCTGAATTGGTCAGTAAATGACTTTGGAAAAGGATGCAGCAGTTCCCAGTTCAATATGAAATGGTGGTGTTCCACAAAAGGTTTATGTGGCTCTGCTTAATTAACTCCGTGCTAAACAGGATTATTTCCAATCAGTTGTGGTTTTACACAATTCACCTTTAAATGAATTTTATGTGGGGGCTGTATCTAAAGTTCAGCTAAATGTCTTATCTTGTTCTACATTCATTTTTATGTTTGAAGTTCTTACATTCAGTTATAATTGCAAAAGAATTGGCTATGTTCAGATGACAAACTAAGTTGAAAAGAACTTGGTTAATGAGCATGTTCAGACTTAGTAACCATGGTGCAGCATAGGGTTAGGGTTAGTTGTAAACTCAAGATCACAGATATGTTTGGATCAACAAATCTTTGTTAAAATGCAGCATGCAAAATAAGTAAGATGGCAGAGCATTGCGCACTCTTATTAATTAACTAATTAGATTGGTATCTCACCCTTCTATTTAATCAAGGAAATTATGCTAAGTAAAAAATAGAAATTTAAAAAGTATAGAAATTAAAACTAATGAAAATATTAATAACAAATTAAAAGCCTGGTGAAAGAAATGCTCTTTAAAAGCAGGTTTTTGGCTTAGTGTATTGTGCATCTCTTCTCATGAACAGAGTAATGTTGCAGAGACAGCGAAGAAAAAAATCTCAGAAAAAAGGAACTTGTAGCCAAGGGAACTTAAAGATACTGAACAGAAATAATACAATGTTTGACAAGATAAGTGTTTTATCCATTATTTTGTCATCTGCCTGAAACGTAGGACTTCCTTTGAATATCAATATCAGAAACTAGTTGGCTCAGCATCACAACTTTTATACACCCACCAGTCACAATATTTCCAAGCCTATTTGTAAAGATTGGACTATAATAATCAAGATGAATGCTAACCCCATTTGTCTGTGTATCTTAGATATTGAAGAGCCCTAAAAGTTCAAGATTTTGTTAGGTATCCTATCTAACGCTCAGTCAAATTGAAAGGTTTTATGCAAGTCAAATGAGCTTGGCCTCTTAAGCAAAATTGCTAGCTTCCCCCATGAATACATGGCTTTTTCAGTATAATCTTCCATTCTGTTTCAAAGTGTTTACTTTTTTGACCTCTTGAACTAGGCAGGCTCACATTTATTAAGCTGCTGTTTTTCCAATTGAGTATGACTATACCTGTGGTGTTCTTTTTTTAATGCTTGGTATATAAACTCTTTAGGTTTGACATAGGTTAATCCAGGGCTTTCCAAAGTTTTCCTGCGGTGACACACCAACCGCCGTCGGTGTGTCGCCGTGGGAAAACCCGGAAGTGCCACCATTGCGGCAGCACACAAAAACCCGGAAGCGCTGCTGCCGCTTTCGGGTTTTTGTGTGCCGCCGTTGGTGTGTCGCCGCAGGAAAACCCGGAAGCGCTGATGATGATCAGCGCTTCTGGGTTGTGTGGCGACACACCAGACTGTGTGTGGCGACACACTTTTGTGTCGCGACACACAGTTTGGAAAGCTCTGGGTTAATCCCTTATCAAAGTACCTTTTTAAAAATGAAAAGGAGGTTAATTTCTTATGGGGTCCTCTTAGACTAAAAACAGAGGACAGGTTTTTCAATTCCTGAAGATGGGTTCATTGTTCATGACTTGCACACCCCTCTTCCTTCTATTACAATTTGTAAACAGCTCATGCAATGCTTTCTAGTAGCCTACATATAATCTGGCATCTGTGCATTCATTCTTAAAACTTATCCTGCCTCAAACATGTAAATGTTAAAAATAAGGTTTGACTGAAATGTGTGCACTGAACATTGATCCCATATTCAGAGTGCCAAGAGCTGAATTTTGCTCTCAGTTGTGTTGGCAGGAGTAGCACAGGTGAACAGCATTCTATTAGCACAAGAGAAAGGAAAGAGAAGGTTTATGGCAAGCCATATTAAAGATGTTGAAAACTGAGAAAGTAAAAGAAACCCAAGGCGATGTTAGTATTACCGCTCACAAGAGTTCTGAGAGGCAGCCTTGAATGAAGCAATGGAATGTATAGGCCAACTATACATGAGACAGCCCATCATACTAATCAGTCCTCCCTCCACATTCTCCATGTACATAAATAAGTTGCAACATTTGTCTGTAACAGCTGATGCAATAGAAAAGCCATCAAATCTGCAAAATCCCTTTGCAAGACTGTAAAGCACCCAATGTGATTTATTGCTTCAAAGCAAGTTCCTACTTAAATTAATAAATTTGCTTTGCTGGAGTGGTCCACTGAAGCATCACTGAAATGAAGCAAACCTTTGAAGCTTTACACAGCCCTATTTGTACATATTAGTGCAAAAAAGAAAGAAACTACATTATGCACCTTATCAGAAATATCTTCTTTATTTTCTGTCTTGAGAGTTCACCCCCCCCCCCAAAAAAAGGGACATAAACAGTTAATGTACATTGCCATACTGAACAGGGTTTCTATTGCAATGGGAGGGTGGGCTTCAGTACCCTCCACTGACAGCAAAAGTTGAACAGATTAAGCAAACATATTAGAGATGTCAATGCAATTTACATCATTTTCAGGGAGGCTAAGATTTGTTTGGAAATAATATCTAACTGTAGTGAAAACCTGGACAATATACGTTTGGCCTTGAC
This sequence comes from Charina bottae, assembly GCA_023362775.1. Classification (NCBI taxonomy): domain Eukaryota; kingdom Metazoa; phylum Chordata; class Lepidosauria; order Squamata; family Charinaidae; genus Charina; species Charina bottae. The sequence goes on from JALMGJ010000004.1 coordinate 105,110,690, forward strand.
TATTATTCTAGTGCGAGCTGAAGGTACCTGCAGTTGGTATGAAGTACCATACATACCAACTTTTTGAAAAATAAAAACAGACTACACAGTTCTTTTGAAAGGGCAATTACAAATGCTTGAAAAATTCAGTCTTCAATTTCTAGTCCAGGGCTTTCCAAAGTTTTTCCCGTGGCGACACACCATCCAGCATTGGTGTGTCGCCGCGGGAAAACCCGGAAGTGATGTCCTTGCGGCAGCGCACAAAAACCCACAAGCGCTGCTGCCGCTTTCGGGTTTTGCGCGCTGCAGTTGGTGTGTCGCCGCGGGAAAACCCGGAAGCGCTGATGATGATCAGCGCTTCCGGGGTGTGTGGCGACACACTTTTGTGTCGCGACACACAGTTTGGAAAGCTCTGTTCTAGTCCAAACTGATCTCATCTAAAGTTTCCAGACAAATGTATAGATTGAGACATCATTATCTTTCAGGGTTTGTACTTCTCTGAGTTTTTCAATGCCATTCTCGACTCAAAAAGAGTCCCAAAAGGCATTCTTTAAAATGCATTAAATACATTCAGAAATAAGTTTACTTACATAAAATACATTTTTAAATGTATCTCTAAGAAAAAAATACATTCAGAATTAGGAATTTTCTTTAAAAAATAATATTTTTTAATCTGCAAAAAGAAAGAAAGGAAAAAAGAAGCAAGACACAAAAATATAATCTCCCATATGTATTCATATAGTTAAATTATTAGCAATTAAATGTTTTACTTAGCAACAAGAAAAATTGCATTCTCAATGGTAAAATGCTTGTGCAAAAATAAAGTGGTAAGTTCGTCAGATCACCATGTAATTGATGGAGAATGGGTATCCTTCCAGTGTAGTATTAATTTTTGCAATCATAAAAGCATGCCATACCCATATCCTTCTTCCCTCTATGAATTTCCAAGCAGTTGGAATATAATTTAAAAGAGCATCCATACAAACCAATGAGTCTTCCATGACAAAATCAATATGTGAAATCACCTCTGTCCAAAAGGGAGGCATATAGCATAAGACCACATCACACAGTATGAACCAATGGTACATTCTGAGCACCACATCTCTAACATAAGCTGAAACCATCAGTTTGTTCTGGAAAAGATGCAGAGATATTCAGTAGATAAAGAAGAATTATTTTTTAATTAGTTGTAACTTTAAATCATATAGAAGTGCAACATATATATACCAAATGGTTTTCCAATGAAGTTCATATACCGGAAAGTCCAACTCCTTATTCTATGTGCCTTATACTCTTGAATGTGTGTTAGGTGTAGTCTAACAACTGCTTGTAAATAATTATTGGCTTATTATTCTGTGAACAGCATGTTAGATCATCTAGTATTAGAGTGGATTCTCAGACACTTATGGCTATAAGGCCATATCTACATATCATCCTAACTTTCCAAAGCATGGACAACCACTCATTTTTATTGATTTAAAAAAAAGAAATTTGTATATTTATTGGTACAAAAAATACATGAGCCTCACACACAACTTTTGATCAATTCATCATTCGAAAAGGGCAAGAACACATTTCACCCAGGAGAATTTCTTTAAAATTCTCTTCTCCTTTGAAAGAATTTTCTAAAAGAAAGTATCTCATCAATGTGAAAGAAAACTGCCAGAAAAAAATGTGCAGGAAAAGCTATGCCAATATTAAGAAAGGGATTTTAGTGGATAGGATAATAGTTGGGGGGGGGGGGGGTTAAGATTTATTTAAGAAAGAGGGAGGTGGTGATAATACAGTATGCATGTGATTTTTCATCATATTGTTGTTTCAGCATGGTGGCAACATGTTATTTCTGATTTATAGAAGTTGGAAATGATTATTATAACATCAGTAAAAAAAAAGGTGCATGTATAAGTCCTTAGGTTTTGGCTATAGACTTGTTTAAGTCTTCCCAATCACAATTATTTCATTTCTGATTGCTGTACTGTATAGTTTTCTAGTCAATTTGAAAATTAGTATATTAAATGGTTTAACATCTAATAGTAAGGAACTGAAATACATAGTTCAAAAAATACACACAGCTCTGATTTGAAGATTCCATGAAGGTGAATGGATCAAGTGTTCTTATCCCCAATCGTTTCATGTACTGTATATTTTTGGGAACTTTCCCTATGAAATACACAAATTAAAAAATGTTGATAGCCTTCCCTTGCCTTCTCAGCATTACTAACATAACACTAAGCAATTATGTAATTACAATTGCTGTTTTCTTTTAATTTTCTATTTCTTTATAAAGAAAAGCATTTTTTATGGCAATGCTAATTTTTCTCCACCTTGTATACAATACGTTGCTTTCTTTTTCCCCCTTCTACCTAAGTGAATCTTGCCATTTTTTAATCTTATAACATCTGATTGTGAGTTTAGCTAGATGGGTTGCACTCCTGTTAAGAAAACTGTGCTTTCAGATGACAAGTTCATTTCCCTAAAAAGGAAGAAAATGGAGAGGAAATAGAATGAACAGCAAATAACATTTTTACAAAGCTGTTCCACTGTTGCCTTCCCCAGGACTGCTTTCAGTCTACAAGCTATTATTACTTCTTTTGAAGTAAAGCAATTCCAAAGATTTGAAAAGATGTTTGCAGTTTCTGCAAAATTCAATTCCCCTTTCTGCACTCCAATATAGGCTTTCTTTTTAAATGGCTCCCAGCTGGGCATTTTCTCTATCTTTCAGCCAGGATGTATCCAAAAGCATTTCTCAACAGGTTCCTAGAACAGAGTTCAGTTATGAAGAGTAATAAATACTTCTTCCCCCTTGAAGTCCCAAGGCATTGCACAAGCATATATGCACACACACACACACACAGCTCTGCAGGTGACTTAAGCAGCGTGGAGAGGACATGAGAGTTTGCAGAATTCATTCCATTTGTGGCATACCAAAAAGCAACAATCATTCTACTCTAATTGCGTGCACCCTAAGGGCCACGATTAATGACACTGTATGTTAATATCAACACTGCACACCTAACATGCCAGTTCCCCTTCTGATGTGTTTTTGTTGTTCAGTCGTTTAGTCGTGTCCGACTCTTCGTGACCTCATGGACCATAGCACGTCAGGCCTTCCTGTCCTCCACTGTCTCTCGGAGTTTACTCAAATTCATGTTCATTACATCGGTGATGCTATCTAACCATCTCATCCTCTGCCGTCCCCTTCTCCTTTTGCCTTCAGTCTTTCCCAGCATCAGGGTCTTTTCCAGTGACTCCTCTCTTCGCATTAGGTGGCCAAAGTATTTGAGCTTCAGCTTCAGCATCTGTCCTTCCAATGAGCAGTCAGGGTTGATTTCCTTTAGGATTGACTGGTTTGACCTCCTTGCAGTCCAAGGGACTCTCAAGAGTCTTCTCCAGCACCACAGTTCGAAAGCATCAATTCTTCGGCGCTCAGCCTTCCTTATGGTCCAACTCTCACAGCCATACATTACTACTGGAAAAACCATAGCTTTAACTATACGGACCTTTGTCGGCAAGGTGATGTCTCTGCTTTATAATATGCTGTCTAGGTTTGCCATAGCTTTCCTTCCAAGGAGCAAGCGTCTTTTAATTTCATGGCTGCAGTCACCGTCTGCGGTGATCTTGGAGCCCAAGAAAATAAAATCTGTCACTGCTTCCATTTCTTCCCCTTCTATTTGCCAGGAAGTGATGGGACCAGATGCCATGATCTGGGTTTTTTTAACATTGAGTTTCAAGCCAGCTTTTGCACTCTCCTCTTTCACCCTCATCAAGAGGCTCTTTAGTTCCTCTTCACTTTCTGCCATTAGGGTGGTATCGTCTGCATATCTGAGGTTGTTGATATTTCTCCCGGCAATCTTAACTCCGGCTTGTGATTCATCCAGCCCGGCATTTCTCATGATGTACTCTGCATATAAGTTAAATAAGCAGGGTGATAATATACAGCCTTGTCGTACTCCTTTCCCAATTTTGAACCAGTCGGTTGTTCTATGTCCGGTTCTAACTGTTGCTTCTTGACCCACATACAGGTTTCTCAGGAGACAGGTAAGGTGGTCTGGTACTCCCATCTCTTTAAGAATTTGCCACAGTTTGTTGTGATCCACACAATCAAAGGCTTTAGCGTAGTCAATGAAGCAGAAGTAGATGTTTTTCTGGAATTCTCTTGCTTTTTCCATGATCCAGCGAATGTTGGCAATCTGATCTCTAGTTCCTCTGCCTCTTCGAAACCCAGCTTGCACTTCTGATAATTCTCGGTTCACATACTGCTGAAGCCTAGCTTGTAGGATTTTGAGCATAACCTTGCTAGCATGTGAAATGAGCGCAATTGTACGGTAGTTTGAACATTCTTTGGCATTGCCTTTCTTTGGAATTGGAACGTAAACTGACCTTTTCCAATCCTGTGGCCACTGTTGAGTTTTCCAAATTTGTTGGCATATTGAGTGCAGCACTTTATCAGCATCATCTTTTAGGATTTTAAATAGCTCAGCTGGGATACTGTCTTCTCCGCTAGCTTTGTTGTTAGTAATGCTTCCTAAGGCCCACTTGACTTCACTCTCTAGGATGTCCGGCTCAAGGTCAGTGACCACACCATCGTATTTATCAGGGACATTAAGATCTTTCTTGTATAGTTCTTCTGTGTATTCTTGCCACCTCTTCTTAATCTCTTCTGCTTCTGTTAGGTCCCTGCCTTTTTTGTCCTTTATCATGCCCATCTTTGCACAAAACGTTCCCTTGATATCTCCGATTTTCTTGAAGAGATCTCTAGTCTTCCCCATTCTATTGTTTTCCTCGATTTCTTTGCATTGTTCATTTAAGAAGGCCTTCTTATCTCTCCTTGCTATTCTCTGGAATTCTGCATTCAGTTGTTTATATCTTTCCCTTTCTCCCTTGCCTTTTGCTTCCCTTCTTTCCTCAGCTATTTGTAAAGCCTCATCAGTCAGCCACTTTGCTTTCTTGCATTTCTTTTTCTTTGGGATGGTTTTAGTTGCTGCCTCCTGTACAATGTTACGAACCTCCATCCATAGTTTTTCAGGCACTCTGTCTACCAGATCTAATCCTTTAAATCTATTCCTCACCTCCAGTGTATATTCATAAGGGATATGATTTAGGTCATACCTGATTGGTCTAGTGGTTTTCTCTACGTTCTTCAATTTAAGCCTAAATTTGGCGATAAGAAGCTCATGATCTGAGCCACAGTCAGCTCCAGGTCTTGTTTCTGCTGATTGTATAGAGCTTCTCCATCTTTGGCTGCAAAGTATATAATCAATCTGATTTCGGTATTGACCATCTGGTGATGTCCATGTGTAGAGTCATCCCTTGTGTTGTTGGAAAAGAGTGTTTGCTATGACCAGCATGTTCTCTTGACAAAACTCTATTAGCCTTTGCCCTGCTTCATTTTTTACTCCGAGGCCGAACTTGCCTGTTATTCCGGTTATTTTTTGACTTCCTACTTTAGCATTCCAGTCCCCTATGATGAAAGGGACATCTTTTTTTGGTGTTAGTTCTAGAAGGTGTTGTAGGTCTTCATAGAACCAGTCAACTTCAGCTTCTTCGGCATCAGTGGTTGGGGCATAGACTTGGATTACTGTGATGTTGAATGGTTTGCCTTGGATTCGAACTGAAAGCATTCTGTCGTTTTTGAGGTTGTACCCCAGTACTGCCTTTCCCACTCTTTTATTAACTATGAGAGCTACTCCATTTCTTCTAAGGGATTCTTGCCCACAGTAGTATATATAATGGTCTCCTGAATTAAATTTGCCCATTCCTGTCCATTTTACATAGTTCGCTGACTCCCAAGATGTCGATGTTCAATCTTGTCATCTCATGTTTGACCACATCCAGCTTACCTTGATTCATAGATCTGTGTAGCAGGTATCAAATACAGCTTTTCCATTGTCTTTCAGCCAGCCACTTTTCCAAGCCAAGCTTCCAGAAGCGTCTCCACTATCAGCACTGAGTCATGAAGCTTGGGGTTGGAGTGCACATCTTGTGAACACTACTGTCCTGCTGAAAGACAGCTTGAATTGCCGACTCTTTGCAAATCTCAACGAGTTTCTGATTCTTGGGAAAGGACCTGATCAAGGCAAGGGGAGAGTGTGGTGATTTTGACTCACTTGGTTTGGCAGCTGTGATGGTTTTGATTTTGATGATTTTAGTGGAGCGTCTAGGAGCATAGCCTGTGCTACAGCTGTTAATTCACCAAAGCTGGGCAAATAAACAAATAAATAGGGCTGAAATTGACATAATTTCAATTTATATAACTTACCTTTTGCCTTTTTTAAATCAATACTTAAAATGCAAAAGAAAAGAAATTATATAGACCAGGCATTATTTGTTTTTTCTTAACGGCTGGTCCCCCTGCTGCTTGCTTTCTCTTCTGTTTGTCACAGAAAAGAACAAATTGAGAACTTAAACATTAAGTTCTTAACACTATTGTCATAATTTTTTTTCAGTGCCTTTGAGTCAGTGTTGACTCCTGCTGAGTTCCTGCTGTTTTCTTGGCAACATTTTTGGAAGAGGTTTGCCATTGCCTGTTTTCTAGGGCTGAGAGAGAGTGACTGGCCCAAGGTCACCCAGCTGGCTTTGGGCCTAAGGTGGGACTAGAACTCAGGATCTCCTGGTTTTTAGCCTGGTGCCTTAACCACTACACCAAACTGGCTCATTGTCATAAAATTCCCTTTTAAAGGTTTAATCCAAAAACTGTATTTATATTGACTTTGCTTCTGAATGCTGAATGCAGTCAACAATGTTAATGTAGTTTTAGCTCACTTTTATTACCCTAGTATTCTAGTATGCATTTTAAAATTCATCTGTTTAATGTCTAAGATAAGAGTTGAGTTATACAAAATGTGGCAGAAAGTCACATATATAAATAATATGTGCATGCATATATACATAAATATGTTTTTTTATCTGTGCCACATGGTATTTAACAATGATATACATTTTACCTATGTTTATATTGTCACTTCTGGTCCAAATAAAGAAAACACACTGAGCAAAATGCTGCCATATTATTACTAAATTGAATGATTACCTAAAAAGCAAATAAATATAAGGGGAGAAATAGTGGTGATCATATTATATGTCACAGAAAAAACAATCTTCAGACAGAAGGCAAAAATTCTTCTCATGCCTAACACTGTAATATGTTGCCATAAAACTGATATGAGGCTTTCTCTGTAGCGAGAAGACTGTGTCTTCTTTGCTGTTGCTACTAGCAACCAAATGCTGATCATTTAGGAAAGGGAGTAGACACTATTCTTCCCAAATTGCATTTCATGTGATTATTTTTTTAGGAGTACCAATGTTCCTGGTCAGCTCAGTGAAGCTCAGTTTTGTGTGAGGTGGGTGTTACGTGATACTCAGGAAGAGGCATATACACAAAAATATAACCATATGTGAATACTCAAACTAAGGACCAGCTATGATTTTGTAGAAAATCCCCACCTATGCTGTACAATATTTAATACAAACCACAAATAAATGAAAAGGAAATCTGCCGCCAATCCAAATTTGGGTGAATAAGGATGTAACGTTTTGCATTAGGAAATACGTAGTTGATGGAACAGCGAGCAGATCTGGGATGTTGAGAGTGTCTGATGGAGCAACATGACTTCTGGAAGAGGCAGCTTCCCCATTCACAAGTGGCACCGTGAGGGATGTAACCGGTTTCATGGAACTGTGATTTATTCAGATGTTGTTTATTTGTTCAGTCGCTCCCGACTCTTCGTGACTTCATGGACCAGCCCACGCCAGAGCTTCCTGTCGGCCATCGCCACCCCCAGCTCCCCCACGGTCGAGTCCGTCACCTCCAGAATATCATCCATCCATCTTGCCCTTGGTCGGCCCCTCTTCCTTTTGCCTTCCACTTTCCCTAGCATCAGCTTCTTCTCCAGGGTATCCTGTCTTCCCATTATGTGGCCAAAGTACTTCAGTTTTGCCTTTAATATCATTCCCTCAAGTGAGCAGTCTGGCTTTATTTCCTGGAGTAGATTTATTCAGATAATCATAGCTAAATAAGCTAGAGCAGCGTACTATGATACTGTATGTGAATCCAGTAAAACTCTATTTACAATTGTAATTGGTAATAACAATGGCAGGTACATCCAGACTAATATTGGTACTTTAACTCTTCAAAATTTTGCATTTCTGACTCAACGTCCATTTTTTTCAAAAGCAACTTGTTACAGGCTTTGAGTGGGCTCACAAGGCACAGCACATCAGATGCCATGTGATTTCCCCCCATTTTATTAATGCAGCAAAGCAACTAAAACAAATTTCTTCTTTTTGTTTGAGTCAACATTGCTTTGCAGCCTATCCAATTATTTAAGACTAGACAAGCCCAACATCTTTCCTCTATGCTCTCCAGCCACCCAACTGGTAAGCAGCAGGGGAAAAGACAGGATTAATGGATACGAAGCTTGAGTTATTTTCAACTGATATAGGATACTAACATAAAACATTCCTTACTATATATGTATAGTTTCCTGCTTCTGGCAAAGTGTGTTTTGTTAAGTATGTAGACTAGTACGTCAGCTAAACATAAATGTTGCTAATTCTATGTTCTGTTTCTCTTTCCTACTTTGAGTTAAGAAGGAGCTAATTACATTGGCCAGCATTGTCTCTCTCTTGGACTGTCACTGGCCCAGTTTCTGGCTGGTAAAACTTAATCTCTCCCATCTCTCTTCAGTCTCCTCTACTGAGACCATCTGTGCTGGTTGGATTTCTTCCTGTTGGTGGCTGCTCCTCTGCTTCGGTACTTTGCTCCAGATTGTACCCTTCAGTTTGCCCTGGGCATCCCAGGAACAGCAACAAATTTTCAGCAGTTCCAAATTGGCCAGTTCATCTCAAGATTTCCAGCCATCATCACTTTTCCATAAAACCAACAAGCTTCAGCAACCAAAGCTTCTAGAATCCATCATGGGTTTCCAGCCTCCATTTTCCCTTCTGTACAGTTCCTTCTTCTTCCCACAAATTCTTTTTCTTAAAACTCTGTCTCTTTGCTGGCTAGGAGCAGCACCTTTCTTCTCCTATTGGAAAATGTGTTAACTAGACAGAGTTCTGCTATCAACCAAAGGAACAGCATGTCTGTTTGTGTGGCTATATGACAGGCTACATAAAGAGCCATGGACTATTGCAAACTTTTTTGTGGTGCATTTAATTGATACCCCTTTGCATCTTGAAACGGGTTAGGTTTGGATTAGACCATAGAAACATATTCTGCCTATTAAGCACTCTTCATTATTCTTATTTTTTTAAGTTATAATTATCAGAGGGTCTGTTACAACTGGAATAACAATATGTGTTTATATGATATTGTTCCAATAAGCACATAACAATTTATTTATTTAATTTATTTATTATTTAAATTTATATCACCGCCCATCTCCCCCAATCGGGGGACTCTAGGCGGTTTACAATAAAATCGAAAGTTAAAAAGTGTAAACATAAAATTATAATAATCAATATAAATACAATAAAGAAGTATAAAATCCAAGGTAAGGTAAAGGTTCCCCCGGCACATTTGTGCAGTCATATCCAACTCTAGGGGCCAGTGCTCATCTCCGTTTGTTAGCCGAAGAGCCAGCGTTGTCCGAAGACGCTTCCACGGTCATATGGCCGCATGACGCGCATGGAACGCTGTTACCTACCCACCGAAGTGGTACCTATTTATCTACTTGCATTTGCATGCTTTCGAATTGCTAGGTTGGCAAGAGCTGGAGCTAGTGCGGGAGCTCACTCCACATGCAGGGCTAGGGATTCGAACCTCCAAACTTGCGATCTTCTGATTGACAAGCCTGGCGTCTTACCCGCTGAGCTACCACGCCCCCTTTAAAATCCAAGGGCTAGATCTTAAATAATGTGGAGGGTACTACTGCACCAGCCACCCCCAGGAGGAGCTATTAGCTTGCCCATCCCACGCAAGGCGGCAGAACCAGGTCTTCAAATTTTTCCGGAAGGTTGGGAGCGAGGAAACCCACCTCAGCTCTGGGGGCAAGATATTCCAAAGGGCAGGCGCCACTGCAGAGAAGGCCCACCTCCTGGACCCCGCTAGATGGAATTCCTTCGCTGATGGGGTCCGTAGCATGCCCGCTCTGCATGACCAGGTGGAACGGGTCGATGTTCTGGGGATGAGACAGTCCCTCAGGTAACCTTGTCCCATGCCATGTAGGGCTTTAAAGGTGATAACCAACACCTTGAATTGGACCCAGAAGCAAACTGGTACCCAGTGCAGCTCGCGCACAAGTGGTGTCACATGTGCCAATTTTACCGCACCAATAACTGTCCACGTGGCCACATTTTGGACCAGCTGAAGCTTCCGGATACTCTTCAGGGGTAGCCCCATGTAGAGTGTATTGCAGTAGTCCAGGGCTTTCCAAAGTTTTTCCCACGGCGACACACCAACCGGCGTTGGTGTTTTGCCACGGGAAAACCCGGAAGTGCCATCCTTGCGGCAGCGTGCAAAAACCTGGAAGCGCTGCTGCCGCTTTCGAGTTTTGCACACTGCAGTTGGTGTGTCACCGCGGGAAAACCCGGAAGCGCTGCACTTCCAGGTTGTGTGGCAACACACAGTTTGGAAAGCTCTACAGTAGTCTATATGGGAGATGACAAGGGCATGAGTGACTGTTACCTGGTTAATAAGGCCTGGCTATATGCTTCATGTCATTAAACAAATTGATCACTAGTCAATGACTGAACGAGTTGTTTCCTCTAGCATTGAGCATCATGAAGCAATAAAGTGTGGCTCTTAACTAGGGAACATCCTTCAGATTAGCTATTAAAGAGGCATCTTGGAAAACATAGAATTTGAAAGCAAAATGTCTGAGGAACTTATTATTATACAATTCCAATAATTATGTTTGTTTCAGAAATTATCCCTACAAAATATAAGTAGAAAATATAGGCTCTCCATACATAGTCTTTTTGCACGTGGTAACTATTACATATATTTCATGGCTGTTTTCAGTAACTACCTCCACATAATTAACTAGAGAAGACAGAAAAGACTTGGGTCCAAGAAGAATGGAATCTGTTCTTAATCAGTGGTGGTTATCGTGGAGGCATGCATCCTGGACCATAGATACAAAGTGAGAAAGGTGTAATTATGTCTTCTGCTTCTTGAGTTCAACTTCCTGATATCAAGCCTCTCATGGATAACAAGGTAAAACACTGTAGAGTACAAAGGCTCAGATAAATAGATTTATTGTAGTAAAACTATGAAGCTATTATGAAATAATTCTAGTGACTGTTGTATAGCAAATGCAAACTCTGTTTATAATAACAAATGTCCTAATTTCCTGTGTCCTCTGTATGTAAAGAACTAGAAGCAAATCTCTATGGGGAGAAATACAGTTTCCATCTGGTCCTTGTTTTAATAACAGCCTGATCTAGTATCAGGCTAATATTTTAACCATGTAAGAACTAACTTTCACACCTGAGCCAAACCATTACATTACATTACATTTTGGTAAACTTTGTATTTGACTTAAGTTGTCCAAGGAAATGGCAAGAATTTCAAGATGTCTTTCCAACAAACCAGTTTTGGAAATGTGACCATGCCATACTAGTATCTCTGACATCAATTGATGTGCATATGGGGTGATTGAACAAGTTTTTCTGGGTCCCTTACTGGGGAGTATAGAGTTAAAGACACTTCCTGTTTGGTCTTTTGAAAAAAGCAGAATGACACAAAGTGAATTTTACATTATCTGCCAGCATTAAATCATCCATTTTAGCAGGATTAGTCAGAGCATTAACAGAACAAGTAATTAATTATACTCTTTTGAAACCTAGGAACAATCACAGTTTGTGAAACGTTCTTTTTCTCATCTGTATTTTTGTAGTTGTTAAAAAAAATTCTATTGCATTTTCCGTTTAAAGACAAAGTGCTGACAGTAAATGAGGAATTAGAGGAAATTAAATTCATTTTATTTTTAGAACTACTGGGGCAAGTATTACTCTCACATATTTTTTAAAAAAGAAAACCTTAATTTATAATCATGAACGTGCAAAGAGAGGTTTTGCTTTTGCAGCTTCGATGTGCTGAATAAAACATGTGCTGAAAACCTTTCCCCTTTGGCTTGCTGAACATGATAGTTTGCCATGCAGCTTATAGCATAATTTAACATGTTATTTATTTAGGTTCTGTCATTTGGGCTTGTCTCCTGATGAATGTATGAACAAATATCCACCATCTCAACCTCTCCCTGGACGTAATCTGTAGCTCCTCCAGGGACATTCCAGTGATATCCTTGATTCCATCCATCTACCTTATCCATTGTTTCCTCTTCTTCTACATCCTCCAATCTTATCAAGCCTGGTTATATCACATGCTCGAACTTTTTGTGAGTTGGGGATCACCTCATAGGAGCAGACAATCTGTATTTCCAAGGATGACTCATATTCTCTTTTTTTATAAAATAGGCCCAGCATATCCGGCCACAAGAAGAATGAAGCTAAACCTTAGATACCCTAATGGAGAGAGTGCAGTTCCTGTTATCCCAGATGGACTCCAGCTGTGCAAATCCTATGGAGTTGACTGAGGCACAGTCTGACTGTGCTGTCTGGGAGAAGTTTGAGCCTATTCCTTGGAACTGTAAGCTTGGGCATCTGTATATTAGATCCATGTCCTTCCTGGCCTGTTAAGGCCTGAGAGGTGATGTGTGGTTGGGTCCTGGTGGTGGCTCATTCATCCTTGAGTGAGGGGTGGTCCACTCCCTGCTCAAAAAACCATTGCTGGACCTGATGATATTGGAAAATTTCTATCCAGTTTCCAACCTTTTTGAGGAGTCTGTAGCTTGAATCATGTCAACTGGATTTCTATTTTCTTAGTGGAAACGTTTCGCTCCTTATCCAAGGAGCTTCTTCAGTCTGAGCAAAGTTGGTAAGGGAATCCTAAATATGTTCCTAGGTAGCTCCTACACAGCTACCTAGGAACATATTTAGGATTCCCTTACCAACTTTGCTCAGACTGAAGAAGCTCCTTGGATAAGGAGCGAAACGTTTCCACTAAGAAAATAGAAATCCAGTTGACATGATTCAAGCTACATACAATTCCACCTGGATGACTGAGAACCTTCATAGACTTTTTGAGGAGTATTGTGGAGGTGGTGGTCAAGCTACAGTTTCAGAGGGCTCTGAAAGAAACAGATTATCTGGAATTCTTTTCAGTCAGAATTCAGGCCTAAGTATAGTACTGAGACAGCATTGATCACACTTGTGGGTGACCTTTGGAGGGTTTAGAATAGTTGTGATGCATCCATCCTGGCCTTCCTTGGTCTCTCAGTGGTTTTTCAATATCATTTATCTTAGTATCCTTCTGGACCAACTTAGGGGGATAGGAGTGGGAGGGTATAGTGTTGTGGTAGTTCTCTTCCTTCCTCCAAGGCCAGTTCCAGTTGGGGTTTGTGGAGGGGAGATGTCAAGTCTTGGGCTTTCTGGGTTTCCTCAGGGCTCTACTCTCCCCCCAATGCATTTAACATCTACATAAAACTGCTGAGTGAGTCACCTGCTGGCATGGGGTGAGTTATCATCAGTATGTTTATGATACTCAGTAGTACCTTTCTGCCTCTGGTCAACCAAATGATGCCACCAAAGTTCTTTCTCAGTATCTGGAACTGTGGCGGTCTAGATGAGGAGGAATAGACATAGACTCAACCCTAGCAAAACCAAGTGGCTTGTGGGGGGGCAGTACTGGGGATCTTCCATCTTTAGTTCTAGATGGGATGGGACTTCCCCAAGCAGAACTGGTGCACGATTTGGGGGTGCCCCAGGACTCTTGGCTTCTGCTTGAGCAGATGGCAGCCATGGCCAGGAGGGCCTTTGCGCAAATTCATCTTATGAGCCAATTATGCCTGTTCCTGGATGGAGAAGATCTGTTCATGGTCCCTCATGCCTTGGTCATCTCCCATTTGGATTATTGTAATGTGCTGTAAATGGGGCTGCCCTTGAAGACCACTCAGAAGCTGCAACAGGACCAGAATATAGCAGGGCAGGTACTGTAGTTATAAGCATGTCTTGGTACACTCATATTACATCACTATGCCACAAACTTCACTGGCTTGCAGTAGGCTTCCAGGTACAATTCAAGGTGCCAACTGCATTCTACAATGCCCTTTATGGCACAGGGCTGGGTTATTCATGGGACTTCCTGTCTCCTATTAATTCTGTCCACCCAATTGATCCAACAGAGTTGGCATAGTCTGGGCCCTTCTATGAAGCAATGCCATCTGATGGGACTCAGGAAGCATGCCTTTTCTGTTGTGGTGCCTGCCCTGTGGGACAGCTTACCTCCCAAAACTCGGCTGACTCCTGCCCTGTTGGCCTTTCAACAGGCACTGAAGACCTGGCTGTTCTTAAGGCATTGTGCCAGGGCGTTGAATGAATCTGACTCTGAAACACATTTTTAAAAGGTGTTTTATGAAGTTGAGTGATTGTCCTTGGTTGCTAGATATTTTGTTTTAAGGTTTGCTGTTTGATGTTTTTAAATTTATTGTAAGCTGCCCAGAGTAATTTTGAATCAGGTGACTGTACAAATTGAACAAATAAATAAATATCCAGAAAATATTTGATGGGGGAGATAGCCCTAGGGCTATCTTTAGATTTAAATGATATAAATATTAGAAATGCCCCTGAAAACATACTGTATGTGGACAGATCAGTTTTGCTCCTGTCCTTCAGTCATTAATTCTGATCTAGCCTTAGGCTTTAAACTCTTAATGTTTCTCTTTAATGTCTTGCCAACCACACAAAAGTCAGTTTAAAATGTCATGATAGTTGTTTTCTTAGTTCAGATTCCCTGTATGCATTCTTAAAATCCTGATATAGGCCAATTAGAAGCTCGCTGCTTTTCAAAAACACAAATGTGATTTCATGAATTTGAGTCTCAATAAATCTTTGCTTTGATTTAAAGCACACACAGGCACAACAATAATGATCAGCTCATTTGCATGATGTTTGTAGTAAACTAAAGAATCTCAGCGTGATCTGAGGAAAACAGTTTCCATTTACATCTTTCAATTGAAGTATTTTAGTGTAACCTTTGAATTTGCTCCACGTGTTTAATATAAAAGCAGTACTAAACTATGTGGGTAAGCATTTGGAGCTTCTACTGGTAGGCAACACATTTTAAAACATCTAATGGTAACATAACTAATTAAAATGACCATGACGTTTCAGTGTCAGGCTCAGCACATATGGTTCAGGGTCTGAACGCAGGCTGGAATTGATGATAGTTTCTACCTGAGGGTGGTGCAGCTAAGTAAATAAATGCAGGAAATGATTATTCTAGGATTGCTGTTTAAAAATAAAACTCTCGTTCTGCTAAAGAAGTACAGAATGTATCATTCTCTACAGGTGGAGGGTTTTTTATTTTTGGCCTTTTTAAAATTCAGGCTTCTCTTAACTTTAAGCAACAGGGCTCTCGGCACACAGTTTGGCCACCGTGTTGACTTTTTTTAAAAAAAAAACCTCTCCTGCAGATGTTCCTGATCAAGTCTGTGCCCCAAGGATCTTAGAACCTAAAGTTCCTGCTTTTGAAAGCCAGGAAGAAAAAGCTTTCAGGGGCATTGCCTCAATATTTGCAATACCATGTATGGAGAAAATATCTAACTCCAGTAGTCAGGAAATAAAAAGTCAGCAAACAAGAACCTCAGAATTCAGCAAGAGCACAATGCTGGATTTGCTAATTTCCCATGGCCTTCTATAACTTAGAGAAATCTCCACTGAAATTGCCATTGCTGCAAAATGTAAATGTTCAATGGCTGACAACTTAAGAATGTAATAGTCTAGCACAGTGCTTTCCAAAGCCCCGCAGTTAGCGACACACCAACGGCGGCGGCGGGGCGCACGGCGTGCACAGCAGTGGTGTGGTGGTGCGTGCAGCGTCGTTGTGCACGGCAGCGGCCTCGTGTTTTGCGCTAAAACCCAGAAGCGCTGATGGCATGCCGCTGCCGTCACCGCTGCTGCCGCCACCACACACACCGCCAGCAGCGACGCACCATCAGCACTTCTGGGTTTTGTCGTGACACACTAATGTGTCGCGACACACAGTTTGGAAAGCTATGGTCTAGCATTTTACCAGTATTCCTTTTAAGCTACATTAATAAGGCAAGAGCAATTCCAAGAAGCCTGGCAAACATGAAAGCTGGATTCCGGCAGAGAGAATTGCTTTTATAACATTTGTTCTAAGTCTTGCAAAAAGCTATTTTTCTCTCTGTGCACATAATGTAGAGGTGGAAGAATGTTGGAAAAGAATTTCATTTCAAGTTGGTGTCTGGCAGTTTTCTTTGTGATGAAAAATGAGGTCAGGTAAATATCCTGGGCTGCAAGCATGAATTATATCTGCAGAAGCTTGTGTGCTTGGGGCGGGGGGGGAGCATCTGCCAACTATCCTCACTAGTTTTGAAACACTTTGAAAGCTGCAGAACAAAGTGGCTGTGATTCTGTCTCCACTCCAGTGCCTTATCCCTGGTTCAGTATGTTAAATCTGAACTATATGAAATACAGTTACATTTACTTTTTAAATCTTTCAACATTGTGTTACATTGTATTGCTCATAAAATAAAGTGATGTAAATTTAGGAACTTAAGACTGGGTATGCATGAAGTCCTGTGTCACCTCTAACGGAGTGCAAGGTTTGGGGAAGATTGGTTGAAATTTGGCCAAACAATGGCATTTTAGAAAATTACATCCTGGAGGCCAGTAATTCTGAAGGGCAACCAGATTAAAGAAGTGGGAACAGAGGTTTGCTTACTTAAACATGTATTAAACATTCAACGCACATTTCATATTTTCAGTTCATTGGACAGCCCCCGTGTCCTCCAACCCATCCACCGCCATCAACTGTTCCCTGCCTATTCTCAGAGTATGAGGTCAGCAGGAGTAAAAACATTTTTATGGCCAACTTCAAAATGTTTTGGAGAAATTGGAGAGTGAAAATAGTGCCATGTGGAAGTGCCCCCCGTCTCAAATCATGTTGTCCTTGCAAGCAGATTGGAAAATGGCAGTATCTGACTGCTAACTTCAATCACATCATTCATTCATTCATTCATTCATTCATTCATTCATTCATTCATTCATTGGATTTATCACCGCCCAACTCTCCCTAGGGGGACTCTGGGCAGTTTACAACAGATTTAAAATCATTAATATACATTTATAAATAAAATAACATACATAATAAATAATAATTTAAAATATAATAAATAAGATGGAATCCAAAGGCAGAGTATTCTTAAATTTATAAAAAGGGCTCCTCAGAGCAAATCTAAGGTGCTAGCCATCTCCAGGTATCTCCAATCATGTCCTGCCTGCTGTGGCCATGCCACAATTTAGGGCTTGTTACGGAGACCGCCCAAACTGCCACTGCCAGTATTACAACCACTTCATTCAAAGCAGGAAAGACAGTGTTGGTCCTTGCCTGCTCTTCTATCCACTCTACTCTCAGAGCCAGGGCCAGACCCGCAATTAGGGTCTGTGTCACCCGGGGCAAACATAGATTTTGTGCCCCCCCCCCATGGATTCCGCACCTCTCCACAGGGTCGAGTCCCTCATCCCCCGTGGGGAACAGCAGCACAGCGGGATGTGAGGGAGTGTGCTCGGCAGACGCGGATTGGCTGCAGCCTCGGCCAATGGCAAGCACGCGAGAGCCGCTCGGCCTCCTCAGAGCAGGGGGCAGGCTGGCCGGCCTGTCCCCATGCTGCCCTGCAGCCAATCACCGCCGGCGGGGGCGGTCCCCCGTTGCATGCTGCGCCTTAGAGGCGATCGCTGTCAACACGACACATGGTATTCAAGTGCCAGGAAACAGTCAGTATACAAATACTATTTTGTCATTTTGGCACACACACACACCCAGCGCGGCACCCAGGGCACATGCCCCACTTGCCCCCACCCCCCTAGTTGCGGCCCTGGTCAGGGCAACTCCCAACCTACTGCATCAGAACTGCAACCTGATGCAGAATGTGGCACTCCTGGAGGACTGAATGGCTGAACTGACGAAGTGCTTGTAACCCAACTTGCAATGACTGCTAATAACTTGCCAAGTCAACCAACAAATACTTGTGCCAAGCCAAGCCAAGCCATGATGACTTCTAATGAGAAATTCTTCACCTGCCCTTTCCTCAGACTTCTCTCACCACCTTTTCCCTTTACCTATACCCAAGCTGCACTCCACCCAATATTGCTTATAGTCTCCAATGTTTTCTGGGCTCTTGGATCTCCACTTGCCTACTTGGAATTCATTCTACCCAATCTTTTCCATGGTCTCCAGAACAAGCCCTAAATAGGGATGATTAGGGGGGTTTATTGTATAAATATGGACTATGCGGGTATATGAGAATGGGAAACATGGATGCTTATAAGAAATAAGCAGAATTTATTTGGGGAGGAAGACTGTACTGAAGGCAATAAGATGATGATGATGATGATGATGATGATGATGATGATGATCATTAAAACCCCTAAAGAATTGCAGAAAAAGTCATTAGGGAAAGTAATTATGTCTGCAAACCATGAAAGATAAGGCATCACTCTTTATTAACCTGTGGGAGCTCTTCTATATTTATATTTATAAAATATTGTAGTTATAAAAAGCAAGCAAATTCCATAATAAAAAAAACCTTTACTTTAAGTTGATAAAATTAAGTTTGTTCCAAAATCCACTCATATTTGAAAAGACAACAAAATGGAAATTAAGTGCTTAAGAACTCACAACTAAATATAAAGTCTTTGCTGAGTTTCATATGCTATTATGGGTTTAGAAGTGATATTTTTCTCAACCAGCATTTCAGCTCAAGCTTGGGATGGAGGGGAATGCATAGATACTGAACAAAATGCAGCTGTACTTCTCCAAAAAAGTATTGACCCCCTTTTTGATTTCCATAATTTATCTATATCTTTACCACTGAATGTTATCAATGCTTCATGTGGGACTAACTGACATATAAAAGGACTCCAAATGTACTGTTAACACCAATGTTTAGTGCTTATTTTACTTGTTTCATAAAACATGCAATGTACCTATGTGAAAAAGTAATCACATACACACCCTTAAATTCTGTTACTGATTGCAATAATTATAACAAAACACTTCTGTAATTGGCAAATAGTATCTCATATACCAGTGTAGGAATGTTGATCTATTCTTCCCTGGGAAACTGCTTCAGTTCAGTAACATTTGACGTTTTCTAGCAAGAACTGCTTGTTTCAGGTCCTGCCACATTTTGGGGGAATTTAGGTTTGCACTCTCAGACTGGCCATTCCAGAACACTGAATTTGTTCTTCATTCTTCTCAAGACTTGCTTGTATGTTTGGGATCATTGTCTTGCTGCATGACCCACTTGTGCTTCAGCATCAGCTGTTAGACAGATGTCCAGATAGTCTCTTGTAGCATTCTCTGCTACAAAGCAGAATTAGTGCTTTCTTCAATGATAGCAAGTCACCCAGGTCCTGAGGCAGCAAAGCAACTCCATTCCATGACACTACAGCCTCCATTATTGATAGCTGGTATGAGGGTCTTATTGTGGACTGCAGTATTTGGTTTCTACAAGGCACAACAACATCCATGTAGCCCCACAAGCTCTGTTTTTGACTCATATGTCCATAGAACATTCTTCCAGAAGTCTGAAAGATCATCTAGGTGCTTATTTTCTCACTGCTTTTCTGATAGTGGTTCTGGGGCTTTTCGTGATTTTCTGGAGAATTTTATTCTGGATTCCTGAAACAATTTTGATAGGGCAGCCACACTTGGAAAGTTTCTCTAGTCACAAATCCTCTCCATTTCAAGATTGTGTGTCTGACTGGGAGTTGGTGGCACCCCAGAGCTTTAGAATGGTTTTGTGACTTTTTCCAGACTGATAGGCATCATTGACTTTTTCAGAGGTCTTTTTTTTTTATATAAAAAGTAATTTTATTATTAAAAGAAAAAACGAACAAACAAACAAACAAACAAAGACATCAACAACATCAACAACATAAAAGTGAATAACAAAGTACATAACAAACTTAATAAACATACATTCAAAACTAAATAACCCTATATAACAAAATCCTTATAACAACACATCACGTGAAACAACTAATTTAAAACGACTTCCTGTTTCTTTCTTGAAGATAGCTTCTTACTTTTAGTTTTAATTTTTGCTATATTTCTATTGTATTCCTCTTTTTATTAATGTTTCTTTAATATATAAATATCTTAACTCTTATTTTATTTTAAACCTTTCATTTGTTCTTATATTCTAGTGCATATATTCTAGTGCATATATTCTTTTTATTATCTCTTCTAATATTTTTCCATTACAATAGTTTTATTTTATATTCTTTTTGCAGAAATTCTATAAATGGGTTCCATATAAGTTCATAATCTCCCAGATCTTTTTGTTTTATTAAAATTGTCAGTCTGTCCATCTGTGCTATTTCCATCGTTTTGATTATCCATTCTTCTATTGAGGGGGTAGCTTCTTCTTTCCAGTGTTTTGCGAAAATAATCCTCGCCGCTGTAGTCAAATGGTATAATAGTTTTTTTTGTTCCTTGTTCATCTTCATGTCGATAATTCCCAGTAAATAAGTTTCTGGTTTTTTTTCCATATCCATTTTGAATATTTTACATATATTACCATGAATTTTGCCCCAGTATTTTTTGGTCTTTTGACATGTCCACCAAATGTGATAAAAAGTTCCCACATTTATTTTGCATTTCCAACATATGTTTGATCTTAAGCATTTCATGTTATATAATCTCTCAGGAGGCAAATACCATCTAAATATCATTTTATAGTTGTTTTCTCTTAGACTGTTACTTAAAGAAAATTTAATATTTTTCGTCCAAATTCTTTGCCAGTCTTCGTATTTAATTTCTCTATTCAAATTTTCTTCCCACTTTGTCATATACTTTTTAATTTTTATATCTTTATTTTTCAATTCCAATAGTTTTTTATATAATTTGGATATTAAATGATCGTTCTCTTTCCATAATATACTGTCCCAATTTTCTGTTGTTTCCGTGAATTTGAACATCTTTTGGTCTAATTTAAATTGTTCTTTTAGTTGTAAATATTTAAACCAATAACACTCAAATCCTTCTCTTTCTAATTCCTCTCTCGTTTTAATTTCATAATTATTCCCATTAAATTTCAATAAGTTCTTATACCTTATCCATTTTTTATCTTTTGGAATTTCTATTTTGGCGTTTGCCTCCTGAGGAGATATCCACAATGGTAATACCGGCAATAAATATTTTTTATATCTGTTCCAAATTCTTAAAATTGATTTCCTAATTCTATGATTCGTAAATGCCTTATTGCTTTTGCTTTTATTATAATACATATATCCGTGCCATCCGAATCTATTATCATGGCCCTCTAAATTTAATATATTCCAATTATCTAATTTTATCCAATCTTTTAGCCAGACCAAAACAGATGATTCATAGTATAATTTTAAATTTGGTAGTCCCAATCCTCCTCTTTCCTTTAAATCTTGTAGATATCTTAATTTTATTCTGGGTTTTTTCCCGTTCCATATAAATTTTGTGATATCTTTTTGCCATTTTGAAAATGTTTGATCTGTAATTTCTATAGGTATCATTTGGAACAGGTATAAAATTTTGGGCAATATATTCATTTTTACTGTGGCAATCTTCCCTAACAATGATAGTTGTAAATTTTTCCACTTTTCTAAATCTTTTTTAATATCGTTCCATACTTTACTGTAGTTATTTTTAAATAAGTCTATGTTTTTACCTGTTATTTGTACTCCCAAATATTTGATTTGTTTAACATTTTGAAATCCAGTTTTTTCTTCCAATTTCATCTTATCCTCTTTCTTCATATTTAAATTTATCATTTTTGTCTTTTGCTTATTAATTTTAAAGCCTGCCAGTTCTCCAAATTCCTTTAATTTTTCATTTAAATTTTCTATTGAGTTCAATGGATTTTGAATTGTTATCACTAAGTCGTCCGCAAATGCTTTTAATTTGTATATTTCTCCTTTAATTTTTATTCCTTCGATATTATCGTCTTTTCTAATTTCTTCCAATATAGTTTCTAACACCAATATGAATATAAGTGGCGATATTGGACATCCCTGGCGTGTTCCCTTTTCTATATTTATTTCTTTTGTTTCTTCTTCATTCACTATTATATTGGCTTTTTGTACATTATAAATTTCTTTAATTGCATTTATAAAATTCTTTCCAAAATTTCTATATTCTAAAATTTTAAATATAAAATCCCAATTCATGTTATCAAAGGCTTTTTCTGCGTCCAAGAATAGTAACATTATCTGTTTTTCATTATGTACACTAGCATATTCTATTAAATTTATTACTGTTCTTATATTATCTTTAATTTGTCTATTTGGTAGAAATCCGTTTTGGTCTCCATTTATCAAATTTTGTAAAAAAAATTTTAGTCTTTCCGCCAATACAATAGTGAACAATTTGTAATCGTTATTTAATAGTGAAATTGGTCTATAATTTTGGCATTTTGTTGGATCTTGGTTTTCCTTTGGAATTAAGACTATTTTAGCCTGAGTCCATGATTTTGGTATTTTGTTACCTTCCAGAATCGAATTAAACAATATTTTTAACGGTTCAACCAATTGTTCTTTAAAATGTTTATAATAACCTGCCGATAATCCGTCTTGTCCCGGTGTTTTTCCTGTTTTTAGCTTGTCAATTGCGTCTGATATCTCTTGAGTTGCAATTGTATTATTAGTTAATTCTTTCTGTTCTTTTGTAAGTTTCCTTAAGTTGCAATTTTGTATATACTGTTCTATTTTTTCTAGTGATACTTCCTGTTTTTTATATAGATTTGTATAGTATACATGAAAGGCATTTTTAATTTTGTCGTTTTGAATTAAATGCATGTCATTTTCTCTAATTTTAGAAATTATTTTTTTCTCCCTCTCTTTTCTTAATTTATAAGCCAGCCATCTGCCTGGCTTATTTGCATTTTCAAAATTTTTCTGTTTACTATATTTCAATTTTTTTTCCATATCCTCCGTCATTAAAATTTGGACTTGAATTTGTAATAATTTGATTTGGTTTAATAAATCTTCTTTATTGTTGTTATTTTGTAGTTCCTTTTCTTTTTCTTTAATTTGGTCCATAATTATCTGTAATTTTTTAATATTCTTTTTTTTTTTTGGTAACTATTTATTGATATAAAATGGCCTCTCATGTATGCCTTGCTTGCGTCCCATATTGTTTCTATTTTGACTTCTGTGTCTATGTTCCAAAGGAAAAACTCTTGCATTTTTTTTTTAAGATCCAACAAATTTTGTTCATTTTTCAAAATATTTTCATTAAGTCTCCATCTAAAATTTCTGGGCCCTGTTTTTATGTTAATTTGTACTGGGTTGTGGTCAGATAATGTTTTAGCCAGAATTGTAGACTCTTTAATTTTATTTTGTAACTTGTTTGACATCCATATCATATCCAATCTTGAGAATGATTTGTGTCTGTTTGAATAAAATGTATAGTCTCTTTCATTTTCATTTACTGTTCTCCATGCATCAATTAATGATAGATTTTTAACTATATTAAAGAATTCTTTTGGTAATTTACCATGATTTTTGTTTATTTGACTTTGAGTCTTCTTATCAATTTTTGGATCTACAACTCCATTTAAGTCTCCCATCAATAACCAATTATTTTGTGTATATTCTGAAGAAATATTTAGTAATTCTTTATAAAAAAAATTTTGGTTTTTATTGGGAGCATATATACCCATTAACAGCATTTTAGAATTATATACTTCCGTCTCAATAATAATATATCTTCCATTTTCGTCTTCTTTAAGTAATTTAGGTTTCAAATATGGTTTTATGTATATTACTATTCCATTTTTTTGTTATTGTTTGCTGTAATAAATTCTGTTCCTAATTTTCTATTTTTTAGATATTTTAGATCTGCTTTCCTAATATGTGTTTCTTGGAGACAAATTATATCTAATTTTAAACTATTTAATATTTGAAATGTACGTTTTCTTTTCACTGGTGAATTAAGTCCATTTATGTTCCATGTAATAATTCTTAGATCACTCATTTGTCAAAAGAGATGTAAATTCTTTAGTATTGGTGGTTTCTCTTTCTTTTGAATGCTGAGTTTTACTTTTTCCTTCCTGCCTCTGGTCTTTTGGTTGTGATATATCTTTCTCAAGTCTCTTCTGAAAATCTTTTGCTTTTAGAATTGAATTCAGCTTATATCTTTCACCTTTAAATCTAAAATTTATATTATTTTTCACCAAAAGATCTGTCAAAAATCTGTACTCCTTTCTTCTTTTTAGCAATTTCACTGGTATTTCTTTAAAGATAAGGACATCTTTTCCTCTTATTTCAATTTTTTTATTATATGAAGCCCTTATTATAATATTTCTAGTTTTTTTTCTTGCAAATTCTACCAAGATGTCCCTAGGTTTGTTGTACATAGCTGCAAACTTTGAGTTAATTCTAAATATTCTTTCTATTTCCTCATCTAGTTTTTCTTCTTCCCATTCTATTAGATTGGCCAACATTGGAATAACAGTATCCCTTATATTATATTCTTTTTCTTCTGGTATCCCTCTCAATCTTATACAGTATTCTTTTTCTTTTAGTTCCAGTAATGTAATACGCTCTTCTTCTTTGTCCAAATTTTGTTCACAACATTCTATTCTTTTTTTCACTTCTCCTATATCTCCCTTTAATTTTTCCTCTATTTGTCCTAATTTCAATTCTAATCTCTTTTCTAACCCTTCTATTTTTTCTTCCAGAACTTTTGTTATGGTTTGGGTGATTGTTTGTGTGGTTTTAACTGTAAATTCCTCCATTATTGCTTTCAGCCATTCTCCTCCCCCAGGGTCTGAATTTTTTCTTCCTTGTTGTTCCTGTCTTCTCGTGGTCATACTCATTTCCAAAAAGTGTACCAAATATTTAAAGAAGTAAAGAAGTAATATGAAAGGTATTTTTCTTTTTCGCTACTTTATCCACTCTTTACCCTTTAATCAAATTCTTAATTTAAGATATAAGTATATAGATAGTTATCTTTAACTTGTGATAGACTTATATTTAACTTCTCTGTAACTATATATATATAAACAAATATATTTCTTAAATTATCTAACAAAAAGTGAAAATGAGGTTGTTATATTGCTATCTTATACTTAACTTATACTTATACTTAACAAGTTTGAACACAGATATTATATTCTATAATTCTATTAAGGCAAAATGTCTTCTTCAACTAATTAATTAATTAAATATACCAGTCCAGATGTACATTCACTGTCTATTCACACTCTGGTGATTTTATATTTGCTTACCCTCCTTTTTACTTGCTTCTTCGTTCAGAAACAATTTTCTTTTTCTTTTTCTTTTTTGTGGTTCTTTTAAGTAGTTTAGTAAAGTAGACAATGGCGCTTGTCTATTTCAAGACTCTCACCCGCAGAAACCGACTTTCGCTTTAGGCTTCTCAGCTTGATCTTTATCCACGAATCCACACCAGCACGCTGACAAGACAAGACAAGACAGCTTTGGATTCGTTTTTCTTCTCAAGCTTTCCGAAGCCGCCGAAGACTCCTTTCCTTCCGAAAGTGCCAATTCTCCCGCACTTTCTGGAGCCGCTTTTTGCTATTTCTTTTTAAAACGGCTTGGTTCTGCGCGATCTCGGATTTTTTTCTTCACGGAGCGTCTTCGTTTTAGCTCCAGCCGTCGTCCATCTTTACCGGAAGTCTCTTTTTCAGAGGTCTTCAGACATTCCTTTTGAGTGAGTCATGTCATTTCTCTAAAATATATAGGGTGAGAACTTTACTGTGGTGAGGGAGCCAAAGTGTGTGAAATTTATATAGGGCAGGACTAGACCAAATTAGCCCTGATTACTGAACAGAGTATACAACTGACCCTAGTTACACTTTAAGTGAATTGATTGGATGAGATGGTGATTATTTTTACATAGACTATACTCCAATGAATTTGTAGGACTCACCTGTTGCAATTATACCTGGTTCATGTGTACAAGACAAAACTGGACCTGCAACAATAATTCTACAAACATTGGACATACAAACATAATTCTACAAACAGAAATGTGGTTCACATTACTTTCTAGTAATATGCCTGATGGATTTAAATTGATCTAATTCTCATTGTAAGCAGTTCCTGTTACTATAATACTTGTGCAGCCAGAAATCCAATGTGTACACAATCCACTGTAACTGTCAAAATATATAGTTTCTGGGTATCTAATTGATGCATACTGACAGAAGGCACAATGTTGTGAGTCTCAACATCTGCCTGTAGATTACTGTCTACTATTCAGAAAATAGTAGACAGCTGTCACCTGGTATTTTGCCTTGATGACCTATCAAATGTATCTACTGTCATTAATTAAGAATTTAAATAACTCTCTATTGGCTACTTTTTTGTTGCAAAATGGCTTTTGAAAATCCCCAGGAATTCTAAGAAGTCATATATGAAATCTTATTGCATATACACTACATTGGAGTCACCTGCAAAATTGCAAACATTACCATCATAGGTACAATTTTGCTTTTTAGATGTCTGTGAGGCATAGTTTCATTAGGAGCCTCTCTGTGAAAGGCCTGGAATAGCTGCACCTGTCCAATTCCTGCCTAGATATATCCTTCCTCCACTCAAGCTCCCAGATTGTTGGGAAGACAAATATGCCAGTTTACACCCCTTGATGAGACACTAGGAAGGAAAACAATTTCTTTGGGGGAGGAGGCAAACAATTTCCCAAAAGAACTAGATTAGAAATATGGCTTGCTGGAAGACAGTTCAAATACAGCAAACAACATTGAAATCTGTGAAGGAATAACATGGCTCTGAATACATGCATTTCCTCTTCACTTATTTGTGAATTGTGTTAAGAAAATAAACTTTCTCTAAATTGTAGGACTATGGCTAAGGATTTGAAAACCAAGAACACTTGGAAAGTTGAAGGGAGAAATAGATATGTATGACCAGCAATTTATTTGGTGAATTACCTACTCTTTTTAAAAATAATTTTTATTGAATTTTTTAAAAAAATAATAAAAGACGATACAAACTAAACTCAGAAAGGTAAAGAAAAGTAAAGAAAGGGAGAACAGAGAGTGCAAGGAAAAAGGAAAGAAGAAAGGGGAAAAAATAAGAAAAAGAGAAAAGAAATATTTAAAGAATTGACTTCCAATCTTCATCACAAGTACAAACAAACTTAGTAATTCTTTACCCCCTGTAAGGTTACATGCAAGTATCTCTTCTTTCCATAACCCATCCCTTACCCATACACAGATCCATAAATCATTAACATTTCAGTCCTGGTGTCAGCAAAAAGTCCATAAAGGGTCCCCAGATTTTAAAGAAACTTGTCTTATTTTAACCTTGGTCAAACAAACCAACTTTGTACTCCTTCCTTTTGCTTCTGGAAATCTTGATATTTAATTCATTCAGATGTTGTCATAGAATTTGCTCTCTCTTCAGTTTTTCTTTTTCACAACTCAAAGGCTTCTACGAGGCTTTATCAAACCTCTTTTGTAAATCCAGTAAGGAGTCATTATCCAGGCCATTCTCTTGGCTTATCATTTGTATTTCCACTTTACTGTCATCTCTGTTTTATAGTCCACAATTTTTTTATTTTCTAGTATTTCAACAATTCCTTTATATTCTAATATTTCTGCATCAATGAGGTTTGTTTCAGCTCTTTATCCTATAGATCCCCCAAGGTATTCTTTTTCACATCTGTCATTTCATCTTTAACATCTTTGGACATAGTCTATCCATAGAAGCAGACATCATTGCTGACATTGTAGCTGCTAGTTTCTGTCCCCATTCTTCAAATATCTTCGTGAGTATTTCAAATGTCATACCATTTTCTGTCATTTTGTCAATGCCAACCAAAAACAAAAGGCAAGCCTATATCTTTTTTTTATTTTTCCTTTTATGCCTGGAATCGTTAGTCCCCTCTACTGTCCAATTTCTGAAATCATAAAGTCTTGAATTTCTGTTATGACTTAAAGTAGACTAAACAATTTAGTTCCCATGAAGGTGCTGTTTATTTATATAATTATTTCCAAAATCTTAAGCAAAAGTCCTAATATTCCAAATTTGTCTGGTCCCTTAATTCATTTATAACTTTCTTGAATAAAAGTCTTATTTAGCTTTTTGCCATTTATTTCAAATTCTTTAAATTCTTAAGCTTATAGTTAATTTTTCTTTTATTCTGGAATAAAGGTAAACTCACCAGGTGGCTTTGCAAACTTGTTGTTTTGAAGATCTCTATTAGCCTTAAGATAGTTAAATAGGTGATTTCCAAAAGTGATTAGAAAGTGAGATTAGTGAACCCAGTGTCCCTAAAAAGGCTCCACCACAGTTCAGAGCATGATGTTTTCCTTTTGTCTCCTGGCACTCAAACCCGCAGGAGGCCGCTATCCTGTGGTCTCCTCATAAGGAGCAGCTATTCAGAGCACAAGTGGGAGATCTCCCATCCCCTCATCTGGAGAGGTTCTGTGGGACTGGTCTACTTGCCAATCCTTCAGTCGTGGTCACAACATTGTCTCTTTTCATTTGGAGACGTGCTAGGTCACCATTCCTCATCTGGAAGTCTCTGTGAATTACCTACTCTTGAGAAGAAGGACAATGGCCCTTGAAGAGACAGAGAAAACCTGTGAAATAATGAACATGTTTAACAATAACTTTTTAGTATACACATAGTGTTTGTATAAAAATCAGGAAAAATGCATCCCAATTGCTCTCTATATTTGCTAGTCAAACAATCAAAGAAGCTGCTGTGGATGCTACAGTGTTTAAGTGATAAAATGTTAGGGACAGATTGACTTTCAGAAGAGCAATGCTACTGCTGACTCAGACAAATGATTTCAGCTAGATACTGCTCTGAGAGATCCTTTTGATATAGTAAGCACTCTAGTAATCTAGTATATAAATTGATTAAATAGATAATTATACTGGGATAGATTTTTTTTCTTTTCTTAAAGGTCAAACCAAAAGCAGGCTAACCGTGAGGAGAAATAACCTGGCTAAAGACAAAGATAGCAGTTAGGGTCTTAGAATATAAATAAACACCTGCAGTCGGCAAACTGCAATGGCTTACATTATGTCCTTCCCAATCTTAATGCTTCTGAAGCTTTAATGGACATGAAATACAATCTGGGAACTCATATAGTAGAGACTGGTAACTGGAAGCTCCACAAATCTGCCCCTTGGAAATAAAGTCTACAATTTGCCAGCGCAGAGGCAAAGGATAGATGGTGAAGGAAAGCTATGGCAGCAGGGCAATCCATTTTGGGAAGTAGGTAGATACACTGTCATCTCATTCATTTTCTGTTTATAAAACCAGTCCTCCATTTTCACGTCAAAGCACTGTAATTACTCAATTATTGACCTGTTGATCCTACTAGTAGATTGCACCATAGATCAATGGAATCAGAATCAAAAGGCTGTTAAATCAATTTTCTATGAGAGCCACATCACTTATCCACCCTCATTCTAGGCACCACAGATACTCCAGATGTGTAACTTCTAAGAGTAGTTTACCTGCAGCAGAGATTACTGCTTCATAGTATTTGGCCAAAATTACTAGCACAACAGTGGGGCATTTTAAAATATTACTCTATGAAGAGTTGTGTAACAGAATGAGATCCTTGGAGATGATACAAGTAGGTGTACAGATAAATAAGCTCATTAGGATAAATAGACTCCATTTCCCCCTGGAGGCAACAGCTAGATAATTTCACTTCAAAACTTTTTATATCACCTTTCACTCTCCAATCAAAATTATTCTAGAAAATAGCCTTGAGTGCTGATAACTGTGCAAGTTGCATTAATGAGCTTCTGAAGAATTGCCTGCAGGCTGACAGTGCATTTCCCAGCATTCTCAACAACAACTAATAGTAGCTTGACTCCCCACATTTCTCATCTACCATTACATATAATATGTTTAGATTATAGAGGAAATAGTATGGATCATATTTTCTTTTGTGTGCATTATTCATAACCTGTAACAGAGAATCCAGTTTGGAGAAATTATTTGGAATTAAGTCATCTTTGAAATGTAAATAAAACTCCTAACTATACTCTGCCTGCCCTAAAAATGGACCCTCATCAGAACCTAAGACATTTTTTTTCTCCATTTAATTTCCATTTTCTTTGCTTCACTCTCAGGGAAAAATAATCAGAACCTTTTCTCTCTACATATAGTGCTCAGCTGGTGTTAATCTATCGTTTTTTTCTGCTTGCAAATTTTAGCTTTCAGTAATAGCAACTAATGGCTGGCATTATAGGAAGTCTCCAATTTGTTTACAAACTGATCAGTAGTTGGTATCTTTTCAGATTAGCTTTCCATTCTCCTATTTAGAATCAGTAAAGTATAGTGGTTGAAGTGTTGGACTCAGACTGGAGAGACCCAATTTCACACCCAGCCAGTGAGGTTCAGAGAACTCTCTCTCCCTCTCTCAGAACCACCTGCCTGCTGTTCTGGGGGAAAATGGAAGAGGGAATCTGATATAGACTGCCATGAGCTCCTGAAGGAAAGACTCCCAAATCTTGAATCTGGGTGGCCAAATCATTGGGAGCCTTAGACTCAGGCTACTAGTCCTGTGGGACATCTCAGCAGCATTTGACACAATCCTTCTGGACCACTTGTGAGAGTTGGAGCTTGGAGGGCTCCTTCTGCTATTGTGATTTTGCTCCTATCCTGAATGGGCTCCTACCAATTCCAATTGGTAGTCATGAGGAAAGAGACATCAAGCCTGTGGTTATTCCACTGTGGGGTGCCACAGGACTGGGTCTTCTCTCCCATTTTATTTAATGTCTATGTGAAATTGGTGTGTGTGTGTGTGTGTGTGTGTGTGTGTGTGTGATATGTTGGTTCAGGGTGAAGTACCATCAACATGCTGATGGTACTCAGTATCACCAGTCTGGGTAAGGCCAAAGATGCGGAGAAGCTACTGAGCTAGTCCGTGGAAGCTATTAGGGTCTAGATGAGGAGAAACATGCTCAAATTAATCGTTGCTGTTTGTCCATAACACTTTGGCCTCTTTGAAACAGAAGTTCCAGATTTAGTTCTATACGGGGGCTGTTGTGGGGAAAATGCCTACTTAAATAAGGACCAAAGCATTTGGACATAGAGTTCTGTTCGGAGTATGACCACCAGAACTTTATATAAATAGTTTTATTATATAAAAACTATTTAAAATTATAAGTCCATAATACAACTGAATAATACTGGATCAACTGGATGCTCTTGGAGGTAGGCAGCTATGCAGTAGCACATGCTAAAGTTCAGCAACAAGTAGGACAACAGTTCTAGATCAAGATGCTAGATAGGTAAGTTCAAACTAGGAAACTCAGGATCAGTTCTTCTGAATTACTGGAAGCTAGGCTGGACTGGAGTCTCTGGAACTAGGATTGCAGGATAGATGGGATGAGGTTCTTCTAAATTCTCAGGATAACTGGACTGGATTCTCTGGGCAAGCTGGATGCTCTAAAGGATTGAGCTGGAACTGCAAGGCAGGCTGTATTGGTTTCTCTGGAACACTGGACTGCAAGGCAGACTAGACTGGATCCTCTGGGACACTGGACTGGAACTGCAAGGCAGACTGGGCTGGTTCCTCTGGAACACTGGTCTGGAACTGCAAGGCAGACTGGACTGGTTCCTCTAGGGCACTGGACTGGGACTGCAAGGAAGACTGGACTGGAACCCCTGGGACACTGGACTGGAACTGCAAGGCAGACTGGGCTGGTTCCTCTGGAACACTGGTCTGGAACTGCAAGGCAGACTGGACTGGTTCCTCTAGGGCACTGGACTGGGACTGCAAGGAAGACTGGACTGGAACCCCTGGGACACTGAACTGGAACTGCAAGGCAGACTGGACTGGTTCCCGCAAGGCAGACTGGACTGGAACCGCAAGGAACGGAATGGGAACTGCAAGGCAGACTAGGCTACTATCACTAGGCAATGCTGCCTGTAACCCAGGCAGGACAGGGTATGATAAACTAGAAAGCCCCCCAATGACAGAACGTGGCGACCTGAAATAGATGCGACAAGACACACAGGGGTGAGCAAGGTACTTATCTGAAGCATTGAGACATTGCTGTGCCTAGGCTGACGAACGCTGTGAAGCTGTAGACGCCAGCTGACAAATACCCGAAACGACTGAAGCTCTCCCAGTGGGGCTTACTGAAGAACTACAAGCTACAGTTCCATTCGCACTTGATGCTGAAGCGATCTGGGCTTCTGATGCAGCTGGGGTGAATTCAGAAATGAGTTGAGGATCTGACTCAGGTTCTGCAGCAGCTACAGGACAGGCTTCCAAGGCTGGTTCTGGCTGGAGTTCTCCTGAATAAGCTGGTAGCTCAGTAGAACGTTTCATCCTTTTATCCTGTTTTCGGTGCGCCTTCTCTCTTCGGGAGCCAATCGGGACTCCCTCTGTTTGGCGCGCTTATCTGCCCGCCTCTCTCTGGCACTGATTGGAGCTGAACTAGGAAGTAAGTCAGGAGCACCAATCGGCTTCTCGGGATTCTCCTGCGCTGCTGGGTCATCCCCGGGTCTGGACTCCTGCACCTGTCCATCACAAGACTGATCACAAGCATTGCACTTTTGAACCTGCACCTGTTGATCACAAGTTCTTGTTGGTTGTTGCACGGGGTAAGTTTCGTTTCTCTGATTAGTTTCGTTTTCCTCTAACTCAGAGTCAAGCTGGACTCTGACAGATAGATGCAATAAAGTATCATTTATTGGCATGTACAACTACAGTGGTCACTGGGCTGTGACCTTTAGAACCAGAATGGAACATCTTATAATACTATGGGATGACTTTACTAAGGCTATCCCAGCACTTCTACATTCGTCTCTACTAAAGGGACTCTAATCCACCCTAATTACAGATACTAACACCATATACCATAAACCAGAGCTTTCCAAACTGTGTGTCAGGACACGTTAGTGTGTCGGCTGCAGTGTCTGGGTGTTGCAGCTGTTGCTGCCTCCGAACCCTGCCAGGATTCCACGCAGGTCCTAGTGCCTGCCTTGTGCCTTGCTGCCTCCAAACCTGCTGTGATTCCGCACAGGTCCTAGTGCCTGCCTTGTGCCTTGCTGCCACCAAACCTGCTGTGATTCCACGCAGGTCCTAGTGCCTGCCTTGTGCCCTGCTGTAAGAGTGTGTCGCGAAATGATGCATGTCTAAAAAGTGTGTCACCAACATGAAAAGTTTGGAAAGCTCTGCCATAAACAATGGCATTTATTGTGCCTATATGCTGACAGCAGTCTGGTTTCATCTGTTTCCACTCTCTCGAGGGTCAACAGGTGACTATGATTTGCCTGCTCCTCTGTATTTCTGGGAGGAGGACCCCCATAGGCCAAATTACAAGTTGTGTTATTTATTTATTTATTTATTTATTTATTTATTTTCTATCCCGCCTTTA
Source organism: Charina bottae (assembly GCA_023362775.1). NCBI lineage: Eukaryota > Metazoa > Chordata > Lepidosauria > Squamata > Charinaidae > Charina > Charina bottae. The sequence goes on from JALMGJ010000004.1 coordinate 105,144,083, forward strand.
TTAATTTTTTTATAAATAACTCAAGGCGAGGAACATACCTATTCTGCTGTTAACAGGTCAGGGTTTTAAAGCCTCACCTCCTCACACTGCACTGTTACCCCAGTTGAATCAGGGGTCCATATTTTTAACAAAATACATAAGGAGATCATATCATACTCCTACAATGTAACATGAGGTTTGGTTCCTAGGAAACTGACTTTAAGGGTCGTGTAATTCTTGTAGTATTTCACATCTCTTTTATAGTCTACTTAGAATGATCCAGTGAAAAATGTTGTTTAATGGCCAACCTTGCTTCTCAATGGACTCTTCCCTGCTGCCAAGATGATCCTATACAAACAGACCAGGCCAAAGCAGTCTAGCAAACTAGAGCTTCAATGCCACACTTACATCTTGGTAGATAGAACTATTCCATTATACTCCCTTTACCATAAAGCCAATGCTTCTTACTGCAAAGCCATTCACAGAAAGGCTAATCAGGTTTGAAATAAAAAAAAGGTAAAGGTTACATTTGTGCAGTCGTGTCCGACTCTAGGGGCCGGTGCTCATCTCCGTTTGTTAGCCAAAGAGCCAGCGTTGTCAGAAGATGCTTCCATGGTCATGTGGCCGCATGACACGCGCGGAACGCTGTTACCTACTCACCGAAGTGGTACCTATTCATCTACTTTCATTTGCATGCTTTCGAATTGCTAGGTTGGCAAGAGCTGGAGCTAGTGCGGGAGCTCACTCCGCACGCAGGGCTAGGGATTCGAACCTCCAAACTTGCGATCTTCCGATCGACAAGCCTGGCATCTTACCCGCTGAGCCACCACGCCCCTTACTGAGCTTACTAAGGTTTGAAATACAGTATTCCTATTCTATTAAAAGAGCCAGTCTGGGGTAGCAGTTAAGAACCGCAACTAGGAGTGGGGAAATCTGAGTGCTAGTTCTGCCTTAGTCACAAAAGCCAGCTGGGCTACTTCGGGCCAGTCAGTCTCTCCCAGTAAGAAGACGACAGTAGCAAACCATTTTGTAAGAAGTAACCAAGAAAACTGCACTGAGTTGGCCATATAGCCAACAGGAGTCAAAACTGACTTGAAGGCAAACACCTACAGAAACACATACCCTATTAAAGTTGCACAGCTAAAATGCAAACTGAAACAATGGCATTATCAAGAAACGGGCACCTGTTCTTGCAGGCATTTTCCATGTTGCTTAAGCCGCTGTCAGTTCCAGTTATGCTTGAATCATGGCCAATGCAAAGCTATAGGGATTTTGAGAATAAGAGGAATGAGTTACATTCAAGTAACTTTATTAAGTACTCTAAGAGAAGCATTTTGGTTTTAAAATCCTGGCATAAAGTTCTCTGTGTAGAAAGATATAAAACTCTGTGCCAATGTAAAAGTTTGCTCATGCAGAAGAGGGGCGTTATTGAAAAGAACGTACACAAAATTCATGAATGTTTTAGAACAAAGAAGATAATGGAGATATTTTACTGCCTTGCAATGGAAAGAATATTTTGCCCTGGCTTTTAGAAAGAGAAGTGGGATTACAAATGTATATAAAATATATATAATGTTCAACCTTCAGTTATTCCAAGCATCAGAATGGAGGAAGGAAAGCTGCAGTCCTCTAGAAGTGTTATTGGAGTTCAACTTGCATCAGCTTCAACCACCATGGCCATTATGAGGAATAATGGGACCTCTAAAGGGTGAGCATTACATTCTGAGAAGGGAAGTCACAGTTTTATGAGATTGCCATTCCTTGAGCACCAGTTCCCCCCCCCCCAACCTCCCTGCCACACACACCTTTCCCCTTACACAGCAACATCTAGCATTATTATTAACGCAAGCAATTCTTCCATGTATTGTCGAAGGCTTTCACGGCCGGAGTTCAATGGCTGTTGTGGGTCTTCCGGGCTGTGTGGCCGTGTTCTGGAAGTTGTGGTTCCTAACGTTTCACCAGCATCTGTGGCCAGCATCTTCAGAGGGCAGGAGCACAGATAGAAGCAAAATCTCTGTGCCCAGGTAGAGTGGGAATGTTCTATTTATAGAGCTAAATTATAGGAGATTAGGTGGGGTTTTTTGTTGTGTTGAAATGTTAACGAGTGGCTGATGAGCGTGATTAGCATGTTCATTGTGAGAAGTATTCCCATGTCCTGGTGGTTGGACTGAGTTCGTTGACCTTTTGCAGGCTGTGTTTTTCAGGACTGGTAGCCAGGTTTTGCTAATTTTTAAACTTTCTTCTTTTTTATTGTAACTGTGCTGGTGTTTGTGAATTTCAATGGCTTCTCTGTATAATCTGGTGTAGTGGCTTTTGGTGTTGTCCAGTATTTCTGTGTTTTCAAATAGGATTTTGTGTCCCGTTTGCTTGAGAGCATGTTCAGCTACTGAAGATTTTTCCGGTTGCTGTAGTCTGCAGTGTCTTTCATGTTCTTTTATCCTGGTGTGAATGCTTCGTTTTGTGGTTCCGATGTATACTTGTCCACAGCTGCATGGTATGCGGTATACTCCTGCAGCGGTGCGACCCACAACAGCCATTGAACTCCGGCCGTGAAAGCCTTCGACAATACATTGAACACCTCTACGGGGAGGAAACGTTCCGACAGACACAGAGACTGGAAACACTCCGGAACAGAAAAGCACACCTTCTCTGCTCCTTAACCTTCCTAATGCGATGCAGAGATACCAGGACCATTCCAGCTTTTCTCAGAACGAAAAGGACCTTCAAATTGTCACAAGCCAGCCGCATTTACAACCGCCTTGAACAAGCCCTCCTGCGCGAGAGAATTCACACAACCCGCCGAAACCTTGCCATCACAGAAAAAGATCTATTCGACACACATATGAGCCTTAGTCACAAAATGAGAAGCCAGGATTGGGACAAGATTGATACCATATCCTACAGAAAAATGGAAAAGGACATCTTTGACTACACAAACAGACAAAAGCAAAAATTCAACAAATGCCAAAACAGTCAACCAAAACCGGCACTGGATACTTCACGCATTGTCATCAATTTGACAGAACGCCTGCTCTCTCCTGAAGAAACCTCCATCCTAAGCAAAGGAGGAAACTTTGCAATTACACCCACCAGAATTCCAGTGGAAGATATCATTGCCAATGTGGAATCAGCCATTCACCAACGTCCAGAGGAAGAAGCAGAAGAAATAAGGGGTGAAGTGGCAAGAATCCTAAGGAAAGCAAAGGCCCCCACCAGCAACATTACTAAGAAGGAGAGAAACACCATAGAGACCCTCAATTCGGACCCAGACATCATCATCCTTCCAGCAGACAAAGGCAATGCCACGGTAATTATGAACATAGATGAATACAAAGACAAAATCAGAGAATTACTAGACCCCACCACATACAGAACAATAAGACGGGATCCGACCAGCAAAATCATGAAGCAAACCAACACACTGATAAAGAGCTCCTCCCTGCATCCCAACGTACTACAACGTATTTGCAAGACAGAAGCTCTCTCACCTAGACTATACGGACTCCCCAAAATCCACAAAGACTCGATCCCACTCAGACCCATTGTAAGTGCCATTGGCTCCCCGACATATGAATTATCCAAACATTTGGCAACCCTTTTACAGACCCACATCGGACAGACTCCATCCCACATCAAAGACTCAGGACACTTCATCAACAAAATCAGCACCCTAAAACTCAACCACACGGACAAACTGGTCAGCTTTGACGTGGTCTCCCTGTTTACCAAGGTGCCAGTAAGGGACACCCTGGCACTCATCAAGCAAATCTTCCCAGAAGACATTACAGCTTTATTTCAACACTGCCTAACAACTAGTTACTTTCAATGGGAGAATGAGTTCTATGAACAGATGGATGGCGTTGCCATGGGAAGCCCCCTGAGCCCAGTCATAGCAAACTTTTACATGGAACACTTTGAAAAACAGGCTTTGGAATCGGCACCCATTACACCAACAGTCTGGTTCCGGTTCGTGGATGACACCTTCGCAATTTGGAGTCATACTGAAGAAGAACTGGAGAAATTTCTGGACCACCTAAACGGCATCCACCCCAATATACAATTAACCATGGAAAAAGAAACTGATGGCAAACTTCCATTTTTAGATACGCTGGTCATACGCAATCCGGACCTCAAACTAGGACACAAAGTATACAGAAAACCCACCCATACGGACCGATATCTACACAAAAATTCCAATCACCACCCACGACAAAAGAGAGGCATGATCAAAACCTTGGTGGATCGTGCTAATCGAAACTGTGAAACCCAATTTCTCAACAATGAACTTAACCATCTGAATTGGGTCCTACAGGCAAATGGCTATTCCAAGAATGAAATAAAAAGAGCCATCAAACCAAGAAAACAACATCCAACTGAAGAAAAACAGCCCCCCACAAACAAAGTATTCCTGCCCTACATCAAAGGAGTCACTGACCGCATGGGAAAACTGATGGAAAAACACAACTTTCAAACAGTCTTCAGACCCACCAGAAAAATACAACAAATGCTAAAATCAGCAAAAGACAAAAGGGACCCCCGCACTGCTGCAGGAGTATACCGCATACCATGCAGCTGTGGACAAGTATACATCGGAACCACAAAACGAAGCATTCACACCAGGATAAAAGAACATGAAAGACACTGCAGACTACAGCAACCAGAAAAATCTTCAGTAGCTGAACATGCTCTCAAGCAAACGGGACACAAAATCCTATTTGAAAACACAGAAATACTGGACAACACCAAAAGCCACTACACCAGATTATACAGAGAAGCCATTGAAATTCACAAACACCAGCACAGTTACAATAAAAAAGAAGAAAGTTTAAAAATTAGCAAAACCTGGCTACCAGTCCTGAAAAACACAGCCTGCAAAAGGTCAACGAACTCAGTCCAACCACCAGGACATGGGAATACTTCTCACAATGAACATGCTAATCATGCTCATCAGCCACTCGTTAACATTTCAACACAACAAAAAACCCCACCTAATCTCCTATAATTTAGCTCTATAAATAGAACATTCCCACTCTACCTGGGCACAGAGATTTTGCTTCTATCTGTGCTCCTGCCCTCTGAAGATGCTGGCCACAGATGCTGGTGAAACGTTAGGAACCACAACTTCCAGAACACGGCCACACAGCCTGGAAGACCCACAACAGCCAATTCTTCCATCATGGAATGAAGCCAGAATGTCAGAGAGAACATTGGCCCCAAGTGACCTGGATAATTTGGAGACAGAATCATTTCAATTAAACTGACAGGGAGGAAAAATGTGTTCTGATTACTGTTAGAAATGCATGACTAACCTTAAACTGTGACTGAGTAAATGTTTAATATATAGTGTGGAAAGCCTTTGCCTGTTTGGCGTATTATTCCATATGACTCCTTGTGTTCTGTATTCACATATTTCCACAGGCTCATTGAAAACATTAAAAGATCAAGGGTGAAATATTTAAACTCTCTGGAACCATCAGATGTTTCGTTGTCAACTCACAGGCATTTTATTTCATTAACTGCAACCTTGGGTTTTATTTTATTGGTCTTGATTGAAAATTGTGGTCATTATTTTGTGCACCACTAATTACTAATGTGGATAAAAAAAACCTATTTCAAAACAAAGCGTTAAGAAGTCTTTCTTCAACAAGATAAATTATGCCTATTACTCTGAACCCGTGAACAGTGATAGTCTTCAATATCCTGCTTGGAAAAAAGAATAATTGGGATGTTTTCCAATTTATAACTAAGCAGCTAAAAAAAACTAACATAAAAGAGATCCCAAGTCCATTTTCAATCACCTCCAGCTAACAGTTCAGGAGCCTGGGCTGAGCTGGCAAGGCGTCCACCTAAAACTGAAGACATATCATTTTGGGGCCAAGGGCTATACTAGACTTTGGAGATGCTGCATGCCAAAAGCAGGGTTTAAAAGGATCAGAAAAGCTAAAGGGATTTTAGGCCCCTCCCATGGCCAATTCCACATAACATTCTATGGAAGCATTGCATCAAAGAGTCCTGGATCTCATAAACCAACCATTGACACCTGAGGCTTTCTATATATATATATATTGGATTTGAGGTCCCTTTATTCTCCAATCAACATGATGCAATTCAAGTGGTCTAGAGGGCATCAGACTGAGGAAAATTCCTCAACTGTGGGCTTTTGGTTCTAAAGCTCTTGGTTATGACATATCACATTTTAACTGATTACACCAGGGGTGGGGAACCTTTTTTCTGCCAAGGGCCATTTGGATATTTATAACCGGGGACCGGGGGGGTGGGGGGCGGGGTTTCTGGGATTTCTGTGGACTGGGGCCAGAGTTTGCGGGCGGGAGCCAATCACAAGCACTGGGGGCGGGGTTTGCGGGCGGGAGCCAATCGCGTGGAAGGGGCGGGGTTTGCGGGCGGGAGTCCCGCGGGCCTTATACGGCCCGTGGGCCTGATGTTGCCCACCCCTGGATTACACACTGAGTGTACTTATGTCAGAGATAAGCACATCTTTCAGGACCAACAGAATCCTCCTAGAGTCGATAGGGTTGGGTCAATATATTATTGAGTTTTTGTGACTGGGACTTTTAAGGGGCGAAATGGTTGCTATAAGCTTTACAGAGGTTTGAGAAACACAATAAGGATTGTGAATAGACTGCTGAACACTGCAAGATCATCTCAATGTTTTCCAATGTTAAATATACAAGATTTTTTTTCCAGACTGCACTTAAAATGATTTACCTCTAAAACAGGAGACAGATGCAATTTTAATTATCTTGTCTTGTTTTCGTTGCTAGCCTATACCTCCCTAAAGTAAAAAACTGTTCAAAACATTCATTTTCCCTGTATCTACTCTTGTGAATTAATGTCTTTCAGACTTGACAATACTAATAAAATGATAGTTCGCAGGGTCTATTCTATTTATCCTAAGAGAAATGAAACTATTTAACAAGTGTTAAAATAAAATCTTGCTCAGGAGGCATCAAGAACACTTCCCCCTTACCATTGTATTTTCTTCCTATCCACCATTTATCAATTGAATATTTCAGAATTGCTTCATGAAATTATAGTTGTAATCCTATATGCTTGGGAGTCCCATTGAATTCAGCAGCATTTTATTTGGAGTAAACATGCTTCAATCAGAACAGGTTGCACAATTCAAAGGGACTTTTCAATTCAAAGGAACTTCAGTGGTAATTTCTTCCTGAATGCCAGGATACAAATCAGAATGGAAACATTGTTTAACCTTAAATCATAATCAAGAATCAAAAAGTTGCTTGTAAATTGCTTTGGTTATGAACGTTAATTGCTATTAATAAATCATATACAAATGATACTCTAAATGAGATCTGAAAGCTTTCATACTACCCAACTGGTGTCCCCGATTTGTCACCTGTCAGCACTCATCTGTCCTATGGACATTTCTCTTGGTGCTTATCATGTCCCCACCCCTCCCACCCCCATTCTATTTTTTCAAAATTGTTGTAGATTTTAAACAAAATGTAAAAGGAATCTGCCATGCTGAAAAGCAAATCCTACAGAATCATTTTTAAGGGGCGCGGGTTAAACCGCTTAGCTGTAAACTCTGCCAATCTAATGGTCGGCAGTTCAAATCCCACGTGACGAGGTGAGCTCTCGCCATTCACCCCAGCTTCTGTCGACCCAGCAATTCGAAAGCAAAAGCGAGTAGATAAATGGGTACCACGTTAAAGTGGGTCAATTTGCCGACGTCCTGTAATTCGGGAGTTGCCCTTGGAATCGGAAAGAAGATCCCGGAAATCCCAAAAATGGCGACAGAGGACGACAGAGGATGACAGAACCCGATTGGTTGAACATCCAGGACGTCAGCAGCCGACTCAGAAGCGAAGTATGCTGGGACATGTAGTCCAATGCCTACGGAAGAAGAGTCGGTTCCCCAACCCCCTTCCTGAGCGCGCGATAATATATGAATTGTTGTAAAATTATATGAATTGTAACGCTGTAAGCCGCCTAGAGTCCTCCGATAGGGAGGGGATAGGCGGGGTATAAATATGATAAATAAAATAAAAAATAAAATAAAATAAAATAAAATAAAAAGTATTCCAAGGTTGTTAGCTTAGTTGTTTATACCATTTTCACCCTAAATATATATATTTAAAAACCTATGTGTATGTTCAGTGATTCCTTTTCTCAGGATTCATCATATGAAGGAATAATAGCAGCAAGCAACAGGAGACAATGATGGTTCAATGAAATCTCTCTGGGGCTATGTTTGGCATGGGGACTACAGTATTAACAACCATGTTCCTAAGGATGCATGTCAGGATAGAGGACTTAATTTATGCTCAGAGAAACTTAAGTTATTTTGAGCAAATATTCTAATCATCCATTGAACTCACTGAGCAAAGACCATGAATGCAATATCAGTATTTTTATTAAAGATCTTGGATGCAGAGATGGAAGAAAAGCTTATCACATTTGCAGATGACAAAACTTGGGTGGAATAGTGAAAACTAATACTACTACTAATAGGAGACAGAAATAAAAGTCAAACCATTTTGATAGGTTACAGAAATGGGTTGAAAGGAAGAAAATGAAATTTAACAAATTCTTAACTTAAGAAAAAAATCAAATATACAAATATAGAATGGAAATACTGGTAATGGTACTGGCAAAAAAGTTCTTGAAATGCTGGTTGATTGCAAACTGAATATGAATCTTGATTTATTGTTGATGATGTGCCATCAAGTTGGTGTCCACTCATAGCAACCATATAGATAGATTTCCTCTATGACGATGAATATGAACCTTCAAATAGTTGTATTTTATCAACTAAAATATCACAGGAAATCACAGAAAATAATTGTTCCACTTTACTCCGTTAGTCAAACCCCACCTGTGTCTAGTTCTAGTTACCACACCTTAAGAGATATTCAGACAGGGTGGAACAATTTAAAAAAGAACAATGGGATGACAAGAAATTAAAAGAATTGGGAATCTTAGTCATAAGAAAAGAAGAAGGAATATGATAATACTCCTCAAATAACTAAAGGTATGTTATACCAAAGGAGATCAAGATCTGTTCTCCATTATTCCTAACAACAGTACTCAAGCTGTACACATAGTAACAGTGTAATGCAACTTCAAAAGAATGAACTGCAAGTCTAGGCTGCCTCTACTTAAAGTCATAATTCCTCTCTAGTCTGCACTGGTCAGACTACACATAGAGTATTGCTTTTGATTGGTTCCAGGCAGTGCATTCCGAGAAGAAGATCGAGAACCTGGAGCATGTCCAGAGGAGAACAACCAAGATGATAAGGGGCCAGGATGGAAAAAGTGATGACTGTGAGGAGACATTATAGCTGTCATCAAATATCTGAAGGGCTCTTTTTTTAAAAAAATAAATTTTATTAGGTTTCGAGAGAAGAATAAAAACTACAAAAAACAAAAAACTACAAAGAAAGAACAAAGAACTAAAAAGGTGTGAAAACACAAGAGAAAATATTTTTCAAATTTACAAAAAGATGTGGCTTCTGACTTTTAACAGCAAGGATATAGAAAAATTTCCATAATCAATTTCTTACCATATTAAACCAAAACCACATTATTTCTATAAATCATTCCACTTTGGCACATAATAAAAATCTCTAAGTACAGTTACTCCTCCCTCTTGTATTAAAATAAAATAAAACATTCATATAAACCTCCTAAACATCTTTCTCCCCTCCAAAAAACAACACAATTATTCCCTTCCTACCACTATTCTGTACATTTCTGTCTACTAAAATAAGAATCAAATTAAAAAGCACAAAGATTGTTATTATACTTCATAATACAACAGTTTTAGTAATCTTAATCTTAATAAACCCAAACAAGGACAATTCAAAACAGTAACCTTAAATCAAATCCTTAAAACCATCCAAATGAACACATTTTTTAACCCTAATAATCTTAATCCAAATCTTTAAAAGCAAATGACATCAATAAGACCCTTAAAGCAAACCAAATAATCATTCTTTAACCCTCAAAAAGGTTAAGGTTCCCCCCGCACATTTTGCAGTTGTGTCTGACTCTAGGGGCCGGTGCTCATCTCCGTTTGTTAGCCAAAGAGCCAGCGTTGTCCGAAGACGCTTCCGCAGTCATGTGGCCGGCATGACGCACGCGGAATGCTGTTACCTACCCACCAAAGTGGTACCTATTCATCTACTTGCATTTGCATGCTTTCGAATTGCTAGGTTGGCAAGAGCTGGGGCGAGTGCGGGAGCTCACTCCGTCACGCGGGGTAGGGATTCGAACCTCCGAACTTGCGATTTTCCGATCGACAAGCCTGGCGACTTACCTGCTGAGCCACCACACCCCTTTTAATCCTTAGCCCACTTCAAAATAAACCAGAGCATTTACATATCCCCACAATGTCCACAGAGCTTTTCTCTTAAAAGAATCAAACAGCCAGACTGCCCCCCTCAAAAATTCCAGCTTCTTTTCATGGCATTCCCCCAGAAAGTCAATTTCACTTGTGGCTTGCAGATCTCTATCTCCCTTAAATTTTGTTTGTGCACTGTAGCCTTAAAGGGAAACTAAGACTGGCCACCCCATTTCTAAATTATATATATATGTGTGTGTGTGTGTGTGCGCGCGCGCGCACGCCTGTGTGTGTGTGTGTGTTAAATATATATGTGTGTGTGTGTGTGTGAGAGAGAGAGATTTAGAAATGGGGTGGCCGGTCTGTTTCCCTTTAAGGCTACAGCGCGGCTTGGAAAGTGATGACGTTCCCGCCTCCCGGCTAGCTCTTACCAGCCGAACGCAAAACACTGTTTGCAATCTTCTGGCTGCAAGCAGCCATCTGGAGGACAGATGGGGTGATTCCAGGTGTTTTCCTTTATCCGGAAAAACACTCCTGGGCTTCAGGAGAACCTGCCTGAGCCCCAAAAAAGTTGCCGCGATGTCAGTTCCGCCTGCTAAGCCCGCGGGCACAGACACTCAGTCCACCATTTCCCACTGGAAGCCCCTGAAGGGCTCTTTTGTAGAAGACTATTACGTAGGTTTATCCAGAATTGCTCCAGAGGACAGAAGAAAATGTGACTTTAAATTACAAGGCAGTAGATCTTGGTCAGATATCAGACAAAAATTGTAATGGTAAGAACTGTTCCGCAATGGAACGGGCTACCTCAGGAGGTGGTGGGCTGTCCTTTGCCAAAGGTATTTCACAGAGGTTAGTCTGATTCAAATAATGGAATAGCTATAGGGAAAAAGCTTCCTAAGAGCAAGAACGTTTTGACTTTGGAACCAATTACCCAGAGAGGTGTTTTCAAGTGGAGATTAGTCTACCACCTCTCAGGGATGTTTTAGTTTTGATTCCTATGCTGAGCAAGGAGTTGGACGTAATGGCTCTTCCACCCAATTCTAATGCATGCTTGCTCTTATGTAAATAATTTCACAGGGAAGCTTATAGGTCAGTAGTTGAACTTTATAGACAGTACCTTTGTGGTCAGAAAAGATAGAGCCAACACAAAAATATTAATTCCACCTCTTCTAGCTAAAAGACAAGGCTTGGGACCTCGGTTGAGAAAATCTCCTTTTAGTGGCATGCTTGACTTTAGCTGAGTGTTGTTCAACTCCTTTTTGATTCTATATTCCACTGCAACACCACTAACCTGGAAATGGTAGGGAACAGATTAAGAATGACTAACAGTAGAGTGCATCTTGACCCTTGGTTCAATAGGATACTCTCTTAATCTTCTGCCCCTCTAAATATTATGGGACTTTCGGGTTTCCAGAAAGATACTTCCAACTACCATTCTCAGTCACAAGAGATGGAGTCAAAAGGGAAGGAATATGTTATAGGATTCCCAGTGTGGATCAGTGTAACAATTTAAAGCACTCTGTGGCCCAAAGTCTGTGTCTGAAGAGGCAGACTTCTGTTGTATAGCTTTATAAAGATAGATTGTTCCTACAAAAGTCTATTTAGAGTACTCGGTCTTCAAGCCACTGAGGTACACATCCCTTTCACCATGTACTATGACAAAGGAAGACAGGCGGTGTACTTTGAAGGAAGAAATTTCTTGTTTGTAGGAGAAAAACAGCCCATTGCCCCCTAAGGTATGTTTGACGTTAATTCTTGGAGCCCCACATATATCTAGCTTGAGCCAGCTGAATTCTTTGGAGTGCAGTGTCCATGCAGAATTTGGAAACAGACCCCTAGCATGAAACAGGGACCCGGCCTCACCTTATCCTGATGGAAGCATAGATTGTCCCTGACCAACCCTCCAAGCTGCAATTAGGAACTCACAGGTGGCTGCCTTCCCAGTAAGAATGTGACTAATGACTTGGGGTGGGGGGGGGACTGAAACTCTGAGTATATCAAATCATATGTCACCATAAAGAGATGCTGGAGAGGTTTTCAGATTATAACAGGAAAAATATACAAAAATATTATTATTGGCCCCTATGCTCTTAAATGGAGCTGAGGTTTGGGGCTTAAAGCACGTACCATTACTAGAGCAAACACGATCACAGCATCTGAGTATTTTTGTAAAGGTAAAGGTTCCCCCCGCACATTTGTGCAGTTGTGTCTGACTCTAGGGGGCGGTGCTCATCTCCGTTTGTTAGCCGAAGAGCCAACGTTGTCCGAAGACGCTTCCACGGTCATGTGGCCGGCATGACGCGCGTGGAACACTGTTACCTTCCCACCAAAGTGGTACCTATTCATCTACTTGCATTTGCATGCTTTCGAATTGCTAGGTTGGCAAGAGCTGGGGCGAGTGTGGGAGCTTACTCCGCACGCAGGGCTAGGGATTTGAACCTCCGAACTTGCGACCTTCCGATCGACAAGCCTGGCGTCTTACCCGCTGAGCTACCACGCCCCTATCTGAGTATTTTCGGTGTGGATAAAAGGACCTCAGCTGCTGCATTTAGAGCTGAGTTGGGAATTTATACACTTTGTTCTTTGTCAAAAAATAGGGCATTTAATTACTGGTGCAGAATCAATTCTATGGAAACTGACAGACTCGCAAAATTGTGTCTGATAGAACAGACCTAATCTCAATTAGAGACCTCTTGCACAGTAAAACACACAAACTACTGTATATCAAGAGTTGTGGTCTCCCTGTTTCTTGTCCAACTGTCTCTGCACAAATTAAAAAGACTGCCGCACATACAGAAGCTCGAAGAGATAAATCTAACTTCAGGAAGGCCAGCACATTGAAATGAATGAGACACTAAACACACCTTCCAAACTGAAAAATGTTTAAATACAGAAATGCCCAAGCATCTTAGGAGGGTATTTACTTAAGTGAGATTTGAACAGCTAAACACAATCTGTAGCTTGAATCATGTCAACTGGATTTCTATTTTCTTAGTGGAAACGTTTCGCTCCTTATCCAAGGAGCTTCTTCAGTCTGAGCAAAGTTGGTAAGGGAATCCTAAATATGTTTCTAGGTAGCTGTGTGACCTTACACCTGGGGGCATGGTTATATTGAGATGTTATTTTAAGTCCTTTTATTATCTAAAGGAGGATCGTTAAGATCACCATGCTGCTGTTGAGCTTGTGAAATGGTCTTAATCTTCCTAGGCACAGAAGACAGAGCCGGGAGAAAGATGGGAGAAAGATTGTGCCTGAGGCCCCCACCTCTATTCAAGGAAGGATTTTCCAAGTTGGCATAAATGGATTCCTTGACCCCTCTCTCAAACCACCTATCTTCTCTGTCTAAAATGTGAACATTAATGTCCTCAAATGAGTGTCCTTTTTCCTTTAAATGAAGATAAACTGCTGACTCTGGTCCTGTGGTGTTACTTCTCCTGTGTTGGGCCATCCTCCTGTACAAAAGTTGTTTGGTTTCTCCAATGTAAAGTTCAGAGCACTCCTCACTGCACTGGATTGCATAAACTACATTGCTTTTCTTGTGTTTTGGAGTTTGATCTTTGGGGTGTACAAGCCTCTGTCTCAGTGTGTTGGTGGGTTTGAAATATACAGGTATGTGGTGTTTGCCAAATATCCGTTTTATCTTTTCAGACACACCAGCCATGTAGGGAATGACCAGGTTCTTTCGTTTACTCTGAGTCTCAGCCCTATCTGTCGCTGTTTTAGGTCTGGTAGATTTAGATTTGGTGAAGGCCCAATTTGGATATCCACAGGCCTTCAGAGCTGTTCTCAGGTGCTGATTTTCATTCTTTTTGGAATCCATGGAGGTGGGGATGGTTTCTGCTCTGTGTGACAATGTCCTGATGACTCCTAGTTTGTGCTGCAGTGGATGGTGGGAGTCAAACATCAGATATTGATCTGTGTGTGTGGGTTTCCTGTAGATCCCTATTTCTAGCTTGCCACCGGTCCCAATGAGGACTTCACAGTCTAGGAATGCCAGTCTGTTGTCCTTGGTGTCTTCTCTGGTGAAGCTAATGTTGGCATCTATAGTGTTTATATGGTCTGTGAAGGCCTGTACTTCCTGGGTCTTGATTTTGACCCAGGTGTCATCCACATACCTAAACCAGTGGGTGGGCACCGTTCCCTGGAATGTGTTGAGTGCTTTCTTCTCCACTTCTTCCATGTATAAATTGGCCACAATGGGTGACACAGGAGAACCCATGGCACAGCCGTGTTTTTGTCTGTAAAAGTCACCTCTGTATGAGAAACAAGTGGTGTTAAGACACAGGTCCAGAAGATGGCAGATCTGGTTTGGGTTGAGATGGCTTCTCCTTTCAAGGGTGCTGTCCTCTTCTAGTCTCTTCCTGACAGTGGATAGAGCATGAGTGGTGGGGATGCTGGTGAAAAGGGAGGACACATCGAAGGAGACCATAGTTTCATCTGTATCCAGTTTCAGGATCTTTGCTTTGGAAACAAATTCTTCCGAATTATGGATGTGGTGTTCAGAGTGTCCAACTAGAGGTGCTAGTATGGTAGAGAGGTGTTTGGCAATGTTGTATGTTACCGAATTAATGCTGCTGACTATGGGTCGGAGGGGTGTTCCTTCCTTGTGGATCTTAGGAAGTCCGTAGATGCAGGGGATGGCTTCTCCAGGATACAGACGGTGGTAGGTAATCCTATCGATGGAGCCATCATGTTCCAATTGTTTCAAACTGTCTATTACCTTTTTCTTCTAATTGTTGGTGGGGTCTCTTTTCAGTTTTTCGTATGTATAGTGATCCTCCAAAAGTGAGGTAATTTTATTGTGGTAGTCTGCAGTGTTTAGAACCACTGTACATCTTCCTTTGTCAGCAGGTAAAATGGTGATGGTTTCATCTTTGCTGAGGGCTGTCAGGGCTCTCCTCTCTTGGACGGTAAGGTTGGGGGGAGGAGGTTGAGCACTGGACAGAGCTGCAGATATTTTAAGCCGGAGTTGTTCTGCTTCCTCAAAAGGTAGGTGGTTGTTGTGGATGGCAGATTCTGTGGCTGTAATGAGCTCCACAACCGGAACTTGCTTGGGAGTGATGGCAAAATTAAGACCTTTGGCTAGGACATCTCTCTCTGGTTGGGTAAGTTCTCTGTCTGAGAGATTTTTCACCCACATGTTCTTTTTGTCCTCTGTGGTCCTGTTGTTGTTGTTCCTCCCAGCGGTTTCTCCAGTTCCTTGTTTCTGCTTGCTGCGAGAAAGAAGAATGTCAAATTTCTTAGTTTGCCTCTCCTTTGTCTTGTGATGCTGGGCCAGCTGTACTTTATTGCCAAGCTGAATAACTCTATCCAGGATTGGGTCAGGAAGGGTGGCTGTGAGTTCCTGGTGAAGGTTTTCAAAATTGTATTGCAGGGCATCAATGGTGAAGTGGACTTGCCTTATTCTTTCATTTAGAAGATGTCTTTGTGCCTGCTGCAGGATCTGATCTGCTCTGTGACCCTTAACTGTAGATTGCAGGCGTAGGCTTGTCGGGATGAGTCTCTGTTGTCTGCATCTGAGGTTAAAACGTAGGTGGTTTCTATAGTCTGCCACCTTTCTTGCTGTCTTCTCGAATTTCCTTACCAACTTCAGGGTTTCATCCCCAAAATCCTCAAAATTATGAATAGAGGTGGGGGCCTCAGGCACAATCTTTCTCCCATCTTTCTCCCGGCTCTGTCTTCTGTGCCTAGGAAGATTAAGACCATTTCACAAGCTCAACAGCAGCATGGTGATCTTAACGATCCTCCTTTAGATAATAAAAGGACTTAAAATAACATCTCAATATAACCATGCCCCCAGGTGTAAGGTCACACAGCTACCTAGAAACATATTTAGGATTCCCTTACCAACTTTGCTCAGACTGAAGAAGCTCCTTGGATAAGGAGCGAAACGTTTCCACTAAGAAAATAGAAATCTAGTTGACATGATTCAAGCTACAGACAATTCCACCTGGATGACTGAGAACCTTCATAGACATATAGCTAAACACAATGGTTAAATATTTAACCCAAGTTCCTTACCATGAACTTATTTGTGGAGCTCCGAGGTAGAGGGCATAGCTCATATATTATTTGAATGCCAACTATAAAGAAATATATCAGTATCTTGGATCATACATTACACGAACAGCATATTGGGATCCATACATTAGAACAACATATTTCACGTGTGGTCAGAACCCAAATGTTACATATAACATGGCCTTTTACCTGAATAAAACAGTGCAGCTGAGAACTGCATATGTGGGTCTGATTGGGGTAAATAGTATGGATGATACAGAATATGATTTATATTTCCTTTTAGTTCTGCCTTTTACTTTATTTTGTTATATATGGTCTTATTATTGTGGAGCCCTTGGTGTTCTCTGAGCTTGGCTGTTTTCTTGCAGACATTTCATTACCCGACTAGGTAACATCTTCAGTGCTAGAAGGGAGTGGGACTTGCTCTTTGTTTATATACAGTAGCTTCCCCTGTCAGTGTTGGTGGGGGACACTGACAGGGCAAGGTGGTGGTTAGCTTAGTAATAACCTCCTTTTAAGATCTCACCATCTTCTGGATATTTCTATTTATTATTATATTGTATTTTAGATGTATAGGTTTTAATTTTTATAATATTATTGTAAACCGCCCAAAGTCTACTGCTGTAGAGATGGGCGGTGATAAATCTGAATAATAAATAAATAAATAAATAAATAAACCCCACTCCCTTCTAGCACTGAAGATGTTACCTAGTCGGGTAACGAAACATCTGCAAGAGAACAACCAAGCTCAGAGAACATCAAGGACTCTACAGTTCAACCAAGACCTACATATATTCTCTTCTGTTGGCCTTATTATTGTTTTGTATTCTGTATTCTGATTTGATCTTATGGCTAATCAATAAAGTATTATTATTATTATTGCATGAACAAGCCTGAGATTTGAATAAATTTGATTTGAAATTACACACAATTCCTCAATTTGTACAGGGAAATAAAATCATGAGACAATTAAACAGTCAAACTTTAATCAGAAGCTGGGGGGGGGGATGTTAATCCTGTGCTTTTCCCAGCCTCAGTTCACAGCTTCTCCTGAGTTGTGACTTTAGTTTTAAAATGACCATTTTTTTTATCCCCTACACAGGAAGAAGCTGGGATAAGATCAGGGCACACACCTCTCCTTTCTGGGGATTGCATTGGCAGTCTGGCATGAGCTCTCTTATAGGAATATGTTTTGTGAATGGCTGAACCTGTCTGGTCAGCAAGGAGACTATGCTCACAACACTACCAGATTTCAGATACATTTTTGGTCCTTTAAAAAAAAAAGTAAAGTAGCAACAAATACTTATTAAGAAACAAAATGGATACTCTTGTCAAACAGTGCAGTCCCTCAAGGGGATAAATTAAGACATTCAGTACTTATCCCTGATTTGTTTTTTGCACGTTTCCATTCTTTCTCTCCTTCTCCCCTCCCCTTTTTGCTCCTTTTTTGTAACACTGAACTGAATTTACATTCCTTCTTTGTTTCTTCGGCTCGTTATTTTGTTCAGACAGATGCTTTTTTTCCTCTGAAACAAGAACACTTGTTCAAAGATTAAACTTGTAATAATCATGAATTGTTTTAACAGCTGTTCCTTTGCTTAATAAGCTTGTGAGTGACTTCAGTCCAACAAGTTTCAGCCAGTTTGTAAGAGGAAGTGAAATATTAATACATGCAAGGGGATGTTAGATCAGGATGCCAGGTTTCAGTAGTTGGCACCACGACTTAAGTCCATCGCCAGGGGGAGGGGGGACAGTTCTGAGCGGACTCCATGCCCTGCTGTTCCTGGAACCTCCCCCAACCCTACTTCACCTGTTTACTAAGCCAGGACTGCCAGGAAGGAGCTTTCATGTGGCAAGGGAAGGCAGCACAGATCTTGGTTTTTTTTATACTCAGATCCCAAGAGGAGCTGATGAAAAGCCATGCTTCTTCCAGGAGAAAGAGTTTCTTCCACAAGAGAGGAGAAGTCAAGCCCTGCCTACTAGCTAGAAGAGGGTCAGTTCACCCCTTCCCTTTCAGTCCATCTAAGGTGACAGAGAAATTTTAGCTCTTTCCTCCTTGCCATCCAAAAGCATCCTATTTCCAAAGACTGAAGATGAAGTCAGGGCTTATCCAGAGCATTTATGCTTCCCGCAATCTATTCTTCTAGAGGCTACGCATACCCACTCTTTGTGGAGTCCTTGGTGCTCTCTGAGCCTTGTTGTTTTCTTGCAGACGTTTCATTGCCAGGCTAGGCAACATCTTCAGTGCAAAATTCTCGATTGATACTCACTCTTGTAATATTCCCTCACAGCACTTGGTTTCCAAACCCCACCCATTGTCTAGGTTGCCTTCCTATGGATACACTCTCAGAAGTTTTCTGAGAGTATTAAATCTAACTTAAACAAGAATTATCTGATATATGAACTTAGACTAGGCTGACCATACGTCCCGTTTTGAACGGGACAGTCCCGTTATTTTAGCATTTTTTAACCGTACCGTCTTTTTGACAAAAAAATCAGTATTGTCCCGTTTTGGGAGACAGCCTGGAAAATGAAGCCCTCCCGCCTATCAGCGCGCAGCAAAGGAGGGTGGAGAGGCAGGCCGAGCAGTGCTCGGCCCAATTGGCCAAGACACACAAACGGCGCGAAATGCGAATAATAAAAGGGGCAGCGCAGCCAACATGTGCTGCCGGAGACACCCGTCTACACCGGTCTTCTACGCTGCCCTGGAAGCCCGGTTGTTTCGCCATGTGCGAGCCCATCGCCAGAACTAGCACCACAGTCCACCCCATTCCTGCCTCCTTACCTGATCCTGTCGGTGCCGCATGCTCTGAAGCCCTGCAGTGGTGAGTCCTGACCCTGAGCCTTGCCTCCTGACCACAGATCCGGTCCCTGAATCCCATCCCTGCCTCTCTGCCGGGAGTTCCGCTGCCAAGCCTTGCCTCGCTGCCAAGAAGCCGGCGTCCAAACGCCCACTCAGCCTTCCCCCCTGGAATCCGCTGGGCTCTCCGCCGCTTTTGCCCGATTCGTGCACTCCAGTCTTGCCGCCTCACCTCACCACCGCTCTTGCAGCCAAGCCGAGCCTCACAGCCCCCAGTCCCTCCGCCCCAGAGGCTAGCCTAGCTTACATGCGCTCACACACCCTTTCCAAACTTCCGGCCAGGCGGAGAAGTTCCTCTTTCAGCAGCACTGCTGAGCCGAGCTGTCCCGGGTCCCTGGGAGGACTGAGCGAGGCACGGCAGGAAGCCTCCCGGCGTGGCGCTCTGAGTTCCTCCACCCCGGTAGCAGCAGCGGGCCCCGGGATGGGAGGAGAGTGCTCTCACCACCTGTCCACGCTGGGCAGGAGGAGCCATCCCAGCCAGAGCAAGCCAAGGAACCGGTTGGCCGGGGCACCGCCGAGCTACGCGGTGGGATGCAGCCCCTCCGGGTACGGAGCTGCCTCCGCCTCCTGGAGCTGCTGCTGCTGCTGCTGGTGATGCCAGCCCTCGCTGGAGGTATGCAGGATGGCGGTGGGGCCGGCTACATCCTGTTCTGTCCCTTCGGAACAGGTGCGGGGGAGGCGATGTTCGCGTCTGCGGTGCTGGAGCTGGTGCTGGCGGGAGAACCCCTTTGGACAGGCACAGTCTACCGTTGGGGCCACGGTGGGCTGGGCGCCCCTTCCCGCCTGAATACACACAGCTGATGAGATCTGCAGTCCATAACATCTTAGGATATCAAACTCCAGTGTGCCTTAGTTAGACCTTGTCCTATATTTCTAGTCTTGCCGTATTGTCAAACTTTGACAATATGGCAAGACTAGAAATATAGGACCAATTGGCAGCAGGTCAAGGTCTGGGTCAAGGTTCCCTTTGACAGTCAATATATATATTTCCAGTCTCACCCTATTGCAAAAGGGAACCTTGACCCAGACCTTGTGGGTGATCGCAAGTCTTTTTATATAAACAGTAATCTGTTTAAGCAGGGGTACCCAAACTTTTGGCACGAGGGACGTTTCGTGGAAGACAATTTTTCCATGGACTGGGGGGGCGGGGTTTGCAGGCGGGAGCCAATCGCACAGACAGGGGTGGGATTTGCAGGCAGGAGCCAATCGCGTGGACCAGGAGGCGGGGTTTGCAGGTGGGAGCCAATTGCACGGACCAGGGGGCAGAGTTTGCAGGCGGGAGCCAATCGCATGGACTAGGGGGCGGAGTTTGCAGGTGGGAGCCAATCACGCGGATCGGGGGTGGGTTTGCAGGCAGGAGCCAATCACGTGGACCCGGGGGGCGGGGACCCCCATCCCGTTTTTTCCATCCCAATGTCCCGTTTTTGTCTCAAGGAAATATGGTCGGCCTAACTTAGACAGTTAAACACTGCTTATAAATTAATAATAATTTAACTCATAATGGTTAATGAGGATTTAATTAATTAATTGGACTTATTAAATACTTATACCTTCCTTCAAGAAGTATTTTAAATTGTTCATAAAGCAGAAAAGTTTCACTTTCATTTCTAAAGTAGAGAACTACATAAACCTAAGTCATTTCATCCTCACATGAAATTCACATGGATGAATACAATGATCCATTTTTAAGAACCTTTGGAATCTGCTTATTCCAGTGAAACATGCAAAAAGGATATTTCTAATTGCTAGATTAGGTTAAAAAACAGAAAAACGATGCTACCTTATGCATGTTTGCCCAGAAATAGCATCACTGGGGTCATAAGGTATGCTTTGCAGCAAACATAATGTATGTACTTTGCAGTAGACCTTTCAGATGGAAATACCACTGAACTTAGTGAATTACTTCTTGGTAAACATGCTTAATTTCAGACTATAAAACAATAGCTTAACTATTCGATTTCATGATTGGAAATTGCAGATATCCAACATTAGCCAATATTCTAAATTTAAATTAAATGGAAACAATGAAAAAAAAGCCACATGGGTTACTTCTCAAAAAAGTATCCTTGATGCTGGCATTGCTCTGCTGCGGAGATAATCTTCCAAAAATAAGTTACTTTTCCCAGAGTAACCAGACTGCTTTGAAAGGTTACACATGACAGAATTACTGAAATTCAACTATTTTGTTTTATTGCCAGGATACAGTAAAACTCTTGTGGTTTGCAGTTCCTACAGTTCAGAATCACAAACCATGAGCATTCTCAAACCTATGTATTAAAACACCATAGCGTCAAGTCCATCTTCCATAAATTTTTTATAAAGGGCCATAAACTTGGCTACAAATGCTTCCAGGTGATAAATAGCTTTGCTGCCCAGTTGTAATCGGTGCTCATAGAAAGCTGCCATTTGTGCAACCTCTCCTTTTAGCTGCCCATCACAGTTGTTCAGAAGTTCAGACAGAAGGCCCTAAAATAGATGACAAACAGTAGTAGTTCAGAGGAAGGTAATTACATTCTTCTGACTGTATGGAATAAATAGAATGCTTGGAATAAAACTTATTTTGATTAAGTTGTGGTATACTGGCCAAAATGTGCCAGAACTGACTTGCATGTGTACTTACCATTAGCAGCAATGCTACATGTAGCAAAGGTATGATTGAGGTTGGAAACTTAGTCTATTATTTTATCTTATTAAAAAGAGTTTTGTAAAAGTTGATCAAAGCCATAATGACTAGTAAAAGTCAACATTCATGGGCCCTTCTGTTGAATATGGTATATGGAACACTGCGGCTTGGAATGTAACAAAATAACTAAAAGGACAGGAAAAAAAGATTTTATATTTGTGAAATATATTTATAAGAGAAAGTGAAAGGATATAATAGATCTGAATGGTGATCCAATTTTGTGGACTAAGGCTAAGGAATACACAGTAAGGTGTAAGCTTAATTATGAATGAAGGGTCTAAAATGTATGTCAGAAATGATGACTTGGTGTTACCTAGATTGTTGCAAGTATATGAAAGTAGGAATTCATAGACTGGTGACAATTCTCCAATGAACTATGCTGGAGAAAGAACCAGGAATGAGTTTGGGAGTTAAATGTACACTCTTATGAATGAATGGGATCTGGGGGAAAAGTTATTTCTCTTAAGTAACATGAATAGGGTGGGAATAAGACAAGAGAATATATTAAAAGTGTTTGTGCCATGTGGAGACCAATAATGAATGTAAATAGTGAGTGGTTTCTGCTTAGAAAAATGTGTTTGAAATATGCAACTTCAGTGTAAATATTCATACATTCACATGGCAAAGGGCTGAACTGAAAAGCATGAGTGATTTGATTGTTTATGACACATGACAGAATTAGTGAAGATGATGAGATGATGATGAGAAGACCTAAATGTGGGACAGCATTTATTGGGTAATGTAAAAAATGGATCTTAGAGAAAAATGGACACAGAAACAAAAGGAAGCAATAGAAAGTACAGTGAAAGTAGGAGGACTACAGGAAGAG
Source organism: Charina bottae (assembly GCA_023362775.1). NCBI lineage: Eukaryota > Metazoa > Chordata > Lepidosauria > Squamata > Charinaidae > Charina > Charina bottae. The sequence goes on from JALMGJ010000004.1 coordinate 105,166,782, forward strand.
AAAGTAAATGTCCTCTCTATGAAAACGTATTAGAAGACAGATTAATCTCCCAACAGAATGATTAGAAAGTGGACATAAAGAGGAAGCAGAAGCTTAGAACAAAATGGAAAGAATTATGTGGCACAGTGCTGCAGTGGTGTGTGAACTTATGCCGACAGAAGTATGAAAAAATACATTTGGTGGATTGAAAAAATGAAAGAGGCAGTAGATAAGAAAAAAAATACGTGCCACAGAATGATTGCTGCAAAAATGAGGGCAAAGGTAAAGATATTACTTTGATTTTATTATTTCCATGTTACTATCATTGTGCTGTAATGCTGCTTTTGCTTGTTGCTTTTTCACTGTAAACAATGACTGGTGAGCAAAACTTGGGAAGTGCTGGTTTAAGCTAGGCAAGTGAGGTGAAGATTTTTGCCTTTCAGCATATTATTAAGAAATGTATGAACTGAGAAAGTTTATTATACATTTGTTAATGATAAAGTGAATAGACCTGAGCTAGGAATGTTTTGTTTGTGTAGTTGAAGATTGGTTGCTGAATGCAACATGAGTGGTATACCAGAAGTATGTGATCATGCAAAATAATAAATTGAATGCTTAGTGAATATTTCACCAATGAACTAGGAGTGAACAAGAGTGTGTGATACTCCTCTTGGTTATTTAAAGATGCATGAACAAGAAATGCTTGTGGTGATTCAAGTACTGTATTGGTTGGAGACATGAATCTGTGTGTACTTCTGTATGAAGATGATGCTCTGTAGTTGGTGAGAACCCAAATTATTCAGTGAATGTAGGATAGACTATATGATGCAATGAGGAGTATAGATCTGAAAATGAATATATTGAAGATCAATAAAGTTGTATTTCACAAGGAAAACAGAATGAATGACTGCAAGGTACACATAATGAAAAATTAGACCTAGTAGATGAATTTGTGTACCTTGGCAGAATGTTTACACAGACAGAAAAATGGATGGAGAAATTTTAAAATGTGCAAATGTTGGTAGAAAAGTAGAGGATAGTATGTACTCTGTTGCAAGGAATGAATGTCAAAAAACCCAAAAATGATTGTGTATAAGAATATGCTTCTGCCCACTTTGTTAAACAGAAGTTAGAGCTGGGTATGTCAGGAGAAACATAACACTTGAACATAGCGGGAATGGGACACTTAAGAAGTATGGGTGGTAAAACATGTAGCGATAAGATCAAGGATGAATGGGTCATGAATGAAATGGATTAAGTACAAAAGTTGAGTGACTAGTGTGAAAGAACCCTAAGGTGGCTTGGTCATATAGAAAGAATGAATGAACATTGAATTGTAAAACACATATATGCAGGAAGATTGAATGCACTGAGATGAAAGGAGAAAAAGTTATGATTGCTTAATTCATGAAATCCTCAGAAAGCAAGAGGTAAGAGCAAAGGCAATTTATAAATTAGTTTATGGCATTAATATAAATTTGATTTAGTTAGATTTCCTTTCCTCTTATCAATTTATTTTATTTTATTTACTATTTCTTACTTTGTTTTTACTCTTTGAACAAAGTTGCTTATCCCAAAAGGAAAAAGCACAATGAGTACATACTGTATGTATGTTCTGAAATTTCCATAACTTAAAACAGCTTTGCCCAGTCTAGCCTTCTCCGGGTGTGCTGAACTACAACTCTCATAATCCACAATCTGTACATTCCTGCTGGGGATTGTGGAATCTGTAGTCCAACATATGGATTCTTTGTTGGGGCAGGCTAAAAAACAATCAATAATCCTTACAATTATCCATGAGATTTTTCAACTTTAATAGCAAAATCTGATTTGATACAGGAAGGATATCAATAGTTCTTTCAAGATATAAAAAACATATGCTCAATTTTTTTTTCGTGTCAGAAGCACCAAGGCACTTTGGTAGTGAAAGGATTTGCCAGTGACATCACCGTTGCCCGGGGGACGCCCAAGGACTTTCATGTCCCTGTGATTTTTCCCACCGAAGAATGTGGTACCTATTTATCTACTTGCATTTGCATGCTTTTGAACTGCTAGGTTGGCAGGAGCTGGGACAAATTGCCGGGAGCTCACTCCGGCACGTGGCTCACGCTCTTGGGATTCGAACTGCCGAGCTGTCAGCCTTAATGGCCTCTGACTCAGCGTCTTAACCACTGAGCCACCACAGTCCCATGATCAAATTGTTTATTCCAAAGCTTAGTCCTTCTTGCTTCCCAGCTCCAATTAATGTTAGCCTCAATTAGTAAACCAAAGGAACCAATAAAGTAGTTACCTTTATTATAATCTCTGCAGGAATACAATGAGTTAAAAGTTCATAAAGTCGCCCACGGACTTCAAGTAGTCTATTGGAATAAAATTAAATTATTACTGAGCTGCAATTTAACTTCAAGTCTTACAAAAAGTTTTAATTTACTCAACCAATTTTATGTAACAATCTAGCCTTCACACTCTATCTCAAAATGCAATTTTAAAACATATAGCTAGAATAATTCAATAACCAAGAAAATAAATTATGTTCAGAGATTGCACGTTTATCCCTCCTTTCTTTTAAAAGCATATAAAATGTTTAATGTTCCCCAAATTACAATGTTCTGCATCCTTATATCTCTTTTGAAATACACTTTTATGTTTATATCAGAAATAAATTTATTCGCTCACAACTCAAATGCTTCTTTCTGCTCCTTTATTTCTTTATTTTTTTCCTACTGGTGAGGAAAGAACAGAATGCAATCAGAGTCGACTGAATGTAATATTTAAGTGGTAAAAAAGTTTGTTCTACAATTAGAAATACAGTCACTTTAATGATTTAAAAATCTTCTGCATTACCACAACTAAATCTTAAACTGCATTATGAAAATGACAGGGCCGATGTAATCATTTAGGGGAAAATAAACAACTCAAGTAGTTCTCTATCACAGGCTCAAAAATCCAGCCTCCAGTCAAGATGTCTGTAGCTTGAATCATGTCAACTGGATTTCTATTTTCTCAGTGGAAACGTTTCGCTCCTTATCCAAGGAGCTTCTTCAGTCTGAGCAAAAGTTAGTAAGGGAATCCTTAAATATGTTTCTAGGTGGCTGTGTGACCTTACACCTGGGGCTAGGTCATGGTTATTTTGAGATGTTATTTCTAAGTCCCTTTATCATCTAAAGGAGGATCGTTAAGATCACCATGCTGTTGTTGAGCTTGCGAAATGGTCTTAATCTTCCTAGGCACAGAAGACAAAGCAGGAAGGAAAATAGGGGAAAGATTGTGCCTGAGGCTCCCACCTCTATTCAAGGAAGGATTTTCCAAGTTGGCATAAATGGATTCCTTGACCCCTCTCTCAAACCACCTATCTTCTCTGTCTAAAATGTGAACATTAATGTCCTCAAATGAGTGTCCTTTTTCCTTTAGATGAAGATAAACTGCTGACTCTGGTCCTGTGGTGTTACTTCTCCTGTGTTGGGCCATCCTCCTGTACAAAGGTTGTTTGGTTTCTCCAATGTAGAGTTCAGAGCACTCCTCACTGCACTGGATTGCATAAACTACATTGCTTTTCTTGTGTTTTGGAGTTTGATCTTTGGGGTGTACAAGCCTCTGTCTCAGTGTGTTGGTGGGTTTGAAATATACAGGTATGTGGTGTTTGCCAAATATCCGTTTTATCTTTTCAGACACGCCAGCCATGTAAGGAATGACCCGGTTCTTCCGTTTACTCTGAGTCTCAGCCCTATCTGTCGCTGTTTTAGGTCTGGTAGATTTAGATTTAGTGAAGGCCCAATTTGGATATCCACAGGCCTTCAGAGCTGTTCTCAGGTGCTGATTTTCATTCTTTTTGGAATCCATGGAGGTGGGGATGGTTTCTGCTCTGTGTGACAATGTCCTGATGACTCCTAGTTTGTGCTGCAGTGGATGGTGGGAGTCAAACATCAGATATTGATCTGTGTGTGTGGGTTTCCTGTAGATCCCTATTTCTAGCTTGCCACCGGTCCCAATGAGGACTTCACAGTCTAGGAATGCCAGTCTGTTGTCCTTGGTGTCTTCTCTGGTGAACCTAATGTTGGCATCTATAGTGTTTATATGGTCTGTGAAGGCCTGTACTTCCTGGGCCTTGATTTTGACCCAGGTGTCATCCACATACCTAAACCAGTGGGTGGGCACCGTTCCCTGGAATGTGTTGAGTGCTTTCTTCTCCACTTCTTCCATGTATAAATTGGCCACAATGGGTGACACAGGAGAACCCATGGCACAGCCGTGTTTTTGTCTGTAAAAGTCACCTCTGTATGAGAAACAAGTGGTGTTAAGACACAGGTCCAGAAGATGGCAGATCTGGTTTGGGTTGAGATGGCTTCTCCTTTCAAGGGTGCTGTCCTCTTCTAGTCTCTTCCTGACAGTGGATAGAGCATGAGTGGTGGGGATGCTGGTGAAAAGGGAGGACACATCGAAGGAGACCATAGTTTCATCTGTATCCAGTTTCAGGATCTTTGCTTTGGAAACAAATTCTTCCGAATTATGGATGTGGTGTTCAGAGTGTCCAACTAGAGGTGCTAGTATGGTAGAGAGGTGTTTGGCAATGTTGTATGTTACCGAATTAATGCTGCTGACTATGGGTCGGAGGGGTGTTCCTTCCTTGTGGATCTTAGGAAGTCCGTAGATGCAGGGGATGGCTTCTCCAGGATACAGACGGTGGTAGGTAATCCTATCGATGGAGCCAGCATGTTCCAATTGTTTCAAACTGTCTATTACCTTTTTCTTCTAATTGTTGGTGGGGTCTCTTTTCAGTTTTTCGTATGTATGGTGATCCTCCAAAAGTGAGGTAATTTTATTGTGGTAGTCTGCAGTGTTTAGAACCACTGTACATCTTCCTTTGTCAGCAGGTAAAATGGTGATGGTTTCATCTTTGCTGAGGGCTGTCAGGGCTCTCCTCTCTTGGACGGTAAGGTTGGGGGGAGGAGGTTGAGCACTGGACAGAGCTGCAGATATTTTAAGCCGGAGTTGTTCTGCTTCCTCAAAAGGTAGGTGGTTGTTGTGGATGGCAGATTCTGTGGCTGTAATGAGCTCCACAACCGGAACTTGCTTGGGAGTGACGGCAAAATTAAGACCTTTGGCTAGGACATGATGGCTCCATCGATAGGATTACCTACCACCGTCTGTATCCTGGAGAAGCCATCCCCTGCATCTACGGACTTCCCAAGATCCACAAGGAAGGAACAGCCCTACGACCCATAGTCAGCAGCATTAATTTGGTAACATACAACATTGCCAAACACCTCTCTAGATCAATATCTGATGTTTGACTCCCACCATCCACTGCAGCACAAACTAGGAGTCATCAGGACATTGTCACACAGAGCAGAAACCATCCCCACCTCCATGGATTCCAAAAAGAATGAAAATCAGCACCTGAGAACAGCTCTGAAGGCCTGTGGATATCCAAATTGGGCCTTCACTAAATCTAAATCTACCAGACCTAAAACAACATATTTAGGATTCCCTTACCAACTTTGCTCAGACTGAAGAAGCTCCTTGGATAAGGAGCGAAACGTTTCCACTGAGAAAATAGAAATCCAGTTGACATGATTCAAGCTACAGACAATTCCACCTGGATGACTGAGAACCTTCATAGACATACTCCAGTCAAGATGGCTTCAGTCTCTTTTAACAACAACAACAACAGTGATCAAGTGTAGACATACTTGGCGGTTTCACACATTTTCTGCAAAGCCCCCTTGGCTCATAACCTAAGAATCTCTACTCTAGTGCATTATAAGAAAGCTGCAGGAGGGTGAGGAAATGGGACTTGTCATTTTTGGAGCTCAAATGTAGCCACTTTCCCAAACACAACATGCTTCCTAAATCACTTCCAAACAATGGATTTCCCTTTTTCCTACCTGGTAGGAAAAAAGTAATGTTAGTCTATGGTGATAAAAAAAATCAGGAGGCGTCTGGTAGCCTAAGCTTTCATCAGCTGCTTAAGCCTTTAACAAAATTTGTTAGTTGGAAAAGGTGCTACCAGACTCCTGACTTTGTGTTCTGCGGATCTTCATGAAACCACTGAATATGTCCATCACAGCTTTTCCCAACCTGGATACGCTAGCTAGAATTCTGAAAGCTGTAATCCCAACAGTTTCAGAGAAAACCAGGGTGGGAAAAAGCTGATACATGCCATAAAATTGAGCCAAAGGGAATCCACTCTTTGTTGTTCAATCTCTTTTTTTAATCGGCAAAGAGCTATCTAAAGTTAATGTCCCTACAACCAGAATGATTGCTGAGCAGGAAAACAGCCTGTCTTTAACCATTGGAAATATACCAAGAAGTCCTAAGCAGTCATTTAATTGACTCTGCCTAAAGCCGCATATATAAAAAAGCTCAAAATAAAGATCACATAGAAGAGAATCCATGGTTATAATCAAATCACAAGCTTTCTTTTTATACTAAAGCAACTTTAAAAAATAATGGAGACTATTATAAAGTTTTAATGAGAGCAGGCGGAAGACGTGACTCATGGTGTCACCCATTCATATCACAGGGAATTAAAACTCCCCAAATTCATTATAAGAGGCCGTCAGTCTTTTTCTGCAAATACAATATATATATATATATCACCACACAAATACGTGGCAACCAGACTGCACTTCTTTTCCTAGGTGAAAGGGGATCAACAACTGGGAAAACGCTGCTATATATGGATTGATATATTAGACAGGAAATGTTTTTGTATGTTATATATACAGTAGAACTAGCATGTAAGAAAACTTTTTTTTTGAATTACTAAGACCAGAGATAAATCGGAAGTTGACTATATATATATGTCTTATCTTTTTTCTTTTTTTCTTTACTTTTCTATACACTTTTACTTCTTTCTTTGATTTGTATTTCTATTTCTTTTTCATTTCCACCCTTTTAACTATGTATATTTAAAACTCTAATAAAATTTGGAAAAAAACAACTGGGAAAACGCTGCCCTTGTCACTTTTGTCATTTTTAGATGGAAGTTCCTCATTGCACCAAACGAGCAAGCTTGTTTTAAAATAGCTTAATTCAGTGTAGCAGTTCTGAGACTGGCCATTACTGTGAACCCATCTGTTTAACCTGCCAGAAGCAAACAGGGTTCTAACAAATTAGAGAAGAAATGGAATACTGAATCAGCCCAAAACAAAAGGAGATCTAGTGAAGTAAGCTAGCAGAAACAAAATATGTACTGATATATTTGAGTTAGAAAATATATAGAACTAGTAGTATTAAAACAACTGCTGCTGCTGCTAAGAGAAATTACTAGATATGGTTGTCTACAGTCTATTTAGCTGCTTAAAACATAGGAAAGTTGTATAATACTAGATCAGGCTTTTTATCCATGGAGCCCGTGCGGTGTTTATTCTTCCCAACAAGAGTTTCCTAAAGTCTATGTGAAAGCAATATTAGAAAATTAAGCATACTCTGTCAGCAACTCATTTTTAAAATTACTATATTTGAACTGAGCAAAGGCCATAGGCCACAAGTATTGACACTGCCCACTGATCCACTAGTACAATAGCACAATCTTATAATTAGAACAGCAGTTTAGGTTGTCAATCTGAATTAAAGCATCCCTGATGGATGATTCTCCGACCTCTGCTTGAGCACACCCAACAAAAGGGAGCCCACCATCACTCTGGGTAGCCTTTGCGGTGGAGCCTGCTCCGCTTTTGATTTTTTCATTTACATTTTATTGGGAAAACTACATGCTATATGCTGAACTTATTATACACAAAAATAATGCTTCCAGATATTGTTAAAAGCAAGTACACCAGAGCTATAGGAGCACAGTCTAGGCTGTCATCCATAATCAAGATTTGAGCAGGTTTTATCAAGCAAGTTAAAGAAAAGTAAGAAGTAAATTTAATTTGTTTGTTCATTTATGCTGCAGTTGACTATAAAAAACAGGGAGTGTGTGATCAGTATGCTGCCTAGACTACTGGGCCATTGTATTTTCATAAAATCATAAAGTTGGAAAGTGTTTCATAGGCCATCAAGTCACCCTTGCTCGGTGCAGGAATAGGAGTTAGAGCAGTGTTTCTCAACCTTGGCAACTTTAAGCGGTGTGGACTTCAACTGTGTGGACTTCTACTTCCACATGCTGGATGGGGAATTCTGGGAGTTGACATCCACACCGCTTAAAGTTGCCAAGGTTGAGAAACACTGAGTTAAAGCATCTCAACAGATGGCTATCTAATCCTACTTGTGTCCTTCCAATAAAGGAGAGCCTACCACTGCTCTCGGTAATTGGTTCTATTGTCCAACTGCTCTTACCATTAGGATTTTATTCTCTATATTAATCTGCTTTCCTGAACCTTGAGCAAATTATCCTACATCCTGCCTTGTGAATGAGAGAACAGGTCTTGATCTTCTTCTGTTTGACAGATGTTTGATGTGTGCTTTTATATTCCTCTGTCCCCCAACTGTCCAACTGTATTTTCTCAGGGCAAAATATCCCCAGCATCTTCAATCCCTTTATAGGACATAATTCCAAGTTTCCAATCATCCTTTTTGCTCTTCTCTAAAATTGTCCCAATTTTTCTGAAGCCTTCTTAAAGCGTGGGGCCCAAAACCTGCCATATTACTTAAATTAGCATTGGGCCAAAGCAGAATAAAGTGGAATAATTTCTTGCCATGATTTGGAAATAATGTTTCTGCTGATGCAGCTTAAAACTGTATTTGTCTTTTTGCACATCACACAGCAAACTGACTATAAGCCAATAATCAACTCCCATTCCAATATCATTTTCACAAGTACTATTGTCTATCCAAGAAAGCTACCCCCCACTACCAATTCTATTCTCTCCATTAGAAGTCTGTTTCTTAAACTCTGCATATAGTCTCTGTCAAATTTCATTCTAAGAGAATATTTGTAGCTCAGGGTTGAACTGGGGAGTCTTTGCATGAAAACAACAAGGCTCAGAGAGCACCAAAGACTCCCCAAATTTCATTCTATTACTTTGTCAAAGTACTTTTTATTCTGTTACTTGTTAAACCTACCAATAGCTAATTCCTTCCACAGCACTAGTAATCCCCCCAATTTTGTGTCATCTTCAAATTGAATTAGCATTGCTTCCATGTCTTCATTCAAGTTATTTATCAAACAGTTGAAGAGTGTGGGATCCAGGACTGAACCTGGCAGCATTCCACTTGATATAATGCTCCAGTTTGATGAGGAACCATTAATGAGCACTTTTTGAGCGCAATATTTTGAGGTAGTTGTGCATCCACTTAATTGTCACTCATTCAACCCACATTTAACTAGCTTTCTAATCAGAATATCACAGGGTGCCTTGTCAAATGTTTAGCTAAATTCAAGGTATTATATTTATTGCATTCCCACATTATACCAAGGAAGGTTCTTGATCAAAAATGAGGTAAGAGTAGTCTGGCAAGATTTCAACAAAGACATGCTGACTTGAATACCATATTGCTTTCAAGATACGTATAGACTGATCTCTTTATAAATTGATCTCAAATTATGCTGACTGATCTATAGTTCCATCAATACTCCTTTTCCCCCGTTGAGGACAAGGACAATGTTTGTCCTCTTCATCTATCTGGTGCTTCCTCCCTTTCTCCAATATTTCTCAAAACTAATACTCAAATGTTTAGCCAGACATCAGAAAGTTCCTTCAGCACCCTAGGATCCCATTCATCTGGCCCTAGAGCAGAGCTTTCCAAACTGTGTGTCGGGACACGTTAGTGTGTCGGCTGCAGTGTCTGGGTGTGTCGCGGCTGCTGCTGCCTCCTGGCTTCCACCCAGGTTCTAGTGCCTGCCTTGTGCTTTGCTGCCTCCAAACCTGCCCTGCCAGGATTCTGTGCAGGTCCTAGTGCCTGCCTTGTGCCTTGCTGCCTCCAAACCAGCTGTGATTCCGCATAGGGCCTAGTGCCTGCCTTGTGCCCTGCTGTAAGTGTGTGTCGCGAAATGATGCATGTCTAAAAAGTGTGTCACCAACATTAAAAGTTTGGAAAGCTCTACCCTAGATCATGTTTCTACAATTCCAAGCTTCATTCCTGCTCCTTCATTCTTCACAGTGCCCTGGTAGAATACATCCAGAGAAGATTCAGCCAAAAGAGGGGCCGAGTAGTTTCACTTTCTCTTTGTTACCCGTTAGGATTTTGCGGTCTTCACATACACAGCTAGTATACAGATCATTTTCCTTTTATTTTGAATGCATCTATAAAAGACTGTTTTATTATTATGTAGTACAAATATATATTTAATTCAAACTACAGCACCCCTTACAAGTTTTAAGTCTAGTTACAGGTTATCTAGTCATCCTTTTAAAAGGTTGCAGTATTAAAATCATCAGTATTAAAATCATCAATGTAAATCTTTAGTGTCAGAAAACATGTGTGTTATATTTTACAACCTGACATTTATCAATGTCATTTATTATTTGCTACACTAACTTACCTCTGGGGTGTCTGTTGACTGACAATAGCATTGGCTGTCTCTCTCAGATATACTTCCCAGTCAGCCTCAGAAATGTCTTGATCAGGTGTGAAAGGAAGCCTGTGAGACAAGTAGTAAAGACTTGCTAAGATTAACTTGGTGCTGATTTTTTTCTCCATATCCATTCAAGTTTTTTTTTTAAAAAAAAAACTTACTGCTGTACTCTGCATGCCTCACACATCAGAAGAGCCTTTCTGAGATTCCTCCCAGACTTTTCAGCAATCCTCCGAGCCAATTCTTGAGGAAGAGTCAGGCCTTCCTTCTTGCAAACATTTGACAAAACGGTACAGATCTAAATATTTGATAGGGCAAAAATTAGCTTTACAAACACTTGCTTTCTAAAAGCTTGTGTATACCTGCACTAGTTGGAATTCAATTAATGCAGGAGTAAACAAAGAGGAAAGTCCATTTAAGAAGGATATCAGTTTGGAGACAATATTGATGAAATACCGATTATACGGGCCCTACATCTACCTAGTTCCAGTCATCTATATTCCTTCTTTGCCTTCTGTAAGTCGTATATACCTTAAATCAGCAGCCCTGAGTGTGATCTTTTCTTCTATACCTGTTTTCCCACAAATAAATCAGTGCCTTCTGGTTCACAGAAAGTAATTGTACCCTGGGCTCTTTACAGCAGAAGAGACACAGAATATCTTATGCAGTCAAGTTGGTAATGCTGTTAATTTCTGGATTAATCAGCCCGATTCACCACAAGCGAAAGACTAATAGCCACCACCAACTAACAGATTCAAAACTGGCAAATGCCAGATAAAATTTATAGTCAGGGAACATTTCAGTCTGGCACAAAATTTAACATCAGGGAAATGGCTTCAAGGGCGGGGGAGCAGATTTTACCAGCAGATGCTACCTGCTAGTGCAGGGCTTTCCAAAGTGCCGCCGCTGGCGACACACCAGTGGTGGTGGCGGCGGCGGCAGCGCAGCGGCGGCGCACGCACAGCGACGGCGCGGGGGGGTGCGGCGGCGCATGCGTGCACGCCGGCGGCGACGCCAGCAGCCTCCGCTAAAACGCAGAAGCACCGATGCCGTGCTACTGCCACTGCTGCCGTGCACACGCGCGCCGCCGCTTCCGGGTGGTGTGGCGAAACACCACGCTGTGTGTGGCGACACACTTTTGTGTCGTGACACAGAGTTTGGAAAGCTCTGCGCTAGTGCATCACACAACAATCAACAGTTGTATTATTATTATTATTATTATTATTATTATTATTATTATTATTTTATCCCACCTTTTTATATATAACTCAAGGCAGCAAAATAGCTAATACCTATTTTCCCCACAACAACCCTGTGAGGTAGGTTGGGCTGAGAGTGTGTGACTGGCCTAAAGTCACCCAGCCGGTTTTCATGCCTAAGGCAGGACTAAAACTCATGGTTTCCTGGTTTCTAGCCCAGCACCTTAACCACTACACCAGACTGGCTCTGTTATATCATATATCATATTTCCTGCTATTATACCCAAACCTGGAGTCTAAATTACATATTTACAAAGGTACTTCAATGAAAAACAAATTCTGGTATTTAGATCTCTTTATTTTAGAGATAAAGTTGGAAGACTCTGTCCTAGTGAAGACGTATAAGAATGGTGCTGACAAAGGAGAAGAGTTTCAAAGGATTCTGTATTCCCTGCCAATTTCAACTACTGTTTTGCCTCTAGGACCCCACCACATTCCTCCTTCACAGACTGAATCCTTCCATTCCAAGTCTTTTCAAAAATACTACATTCTTTACATCTCCATGTCCTTGAAGAAAGCGAAGTAAGTGTGAATCTAAGTTGTAAAAATTACATTCAAACTCAGCAACATTGTTCAATATAAGCTAACTAAATAAGCATAAATAATTCAGAGAAAGACAGTAAACAAGGATTGCTAAATCAAGTGTGAAACTTCATGCAAACAACACTGCACAAAAAACCCCTGGAAAATGATTCGCCTTCATCATGAACCTACATCACCGATGCTTGGAGCGGGGACTCGCACTGCAAGGCATCTACTCCTGATGGGTGCAATGACTTTTGACGTAGAATTACAACAAAGAATTAATCTACAGGTGGCCATATACTTCTCCATTGTTCTTCGCAATGCATGCTGGGCATCCTTTGTAAGCTTGTCCACTTCTGTCAACAGCACCACTAAAAGTAAATGAGCAATCACTTTTAGTTATATCCTCATAGTATAATATTCTTAATTTACTTTTAGTTACAACTGAATTCAGTAGCCAGGATGAAGCCTTTCTACTCAGAAAACTATGGTCTTCCTCCCACATACACCCATGAGATTGAGAATTTGTTTTTCATCCCGTAGCTTCTGTAAATATTCTAAACACATGGGTATAGTCCATCATATCTATCCTCCCAATGAGAAAGACACCCTCACAAAAGAATCTGCATTTTATATATACAGGTATATATATTTCTAAAGATACAAAATCACAGCACAAGTAAGTAGTTTCAATAATGCTCTGTATGCATGCATGTTTGAGCTAGTATTTCTGTAAAAAAAACACAAACAAAATATGACAAGGACAAGTGTGCAATTTCCATTCTAAACAAATGATAAAAATGTAACTTGTTTTAGACAAAGAAAGAACCATATGTAATCGCTGTACCATAAAAGACCATTTATTATTTTATTTATTATTTGTGCCTTTAAGCCAGTGTTGGCTCCTGGCAACTGCCTAGATAGTCCCTGCAGTTTTCTTGGCAAGATTTTTGGAAGTGGTTTGCCATTGTCTTCTTCCTAGGGCTGAGAATGAGTGGCTGGCTCAAAGTTACCCAGCTGGCTTCATGCCTAAGGCAGGACTAGAACTGATTGTCTTTTGTTTTCTAGCCTGGTGCCTTAACCGCTACAACAAACTGGCCCTCTAAATGACAGAGACAAGATCTAAAATACTACTTCACAGCTGATTCACAGGCTATAAACATTTAATGTCCAAGATTCAAATATATGGACATTATTGGTTCTTCTATTGATGTTAATGTTATAAATATTGCATTTGACTGGATTATTTAACAATATATATAGCACCTGAAATTGGAAAAAAAAGGGTTTTAAAATTATTTTCTTATAATACAGAAGTATGCAAACCTTACTGTTCCTAAAGCATGATCGCAAAGCTTCATATAACACATTCTCTTACCAGATTTCCCCATCTTCTGAATCAAATAAAGAGAGCTGCTAGAGTTTGGGAATGCTCATTCGAAGATCACAGAATTCCTACAAAACTTTCATTTGCTTAATATTATGAGATTTGAGTGAAAATTATAGATATGGAACTGTCAGCTAAGGGTCTTGATTAAAGAAATACATCTGAGTTATATGATTATTTTAAGTGTTATAAGTGATATAAGTGTGTTAGGTTCTAAATGTTCTCTGAATTTGGTTTTCTTCTTGCAGGTGTTTCACTATCAGTCTAGTTAACATCATCAGTACTCTGACTTGAGGGAAGTGAGGTTTATTGGTTGTCTATATATAGCAGGTTGTTCTATCAGCCTTGTTTGGATTTGGGCAGGATGTATTGATAGGTGGTATTGTTTTTTCTTTAATCAGCCTCCTATTTTCTAGTCTTTACTGTGGTGATTAGATGCTGGTTCCTGCTTATCTGGTTCCTGGTTAATAGGTATGTGATAAGGAAGGATGTACTCTGGTCTGTTTTTCCCCCCTTCTTTGACCTTTGGTTGTTGCTAAATGGTCTTATCTCTATATGTCTGTTAATTAGGCAGAGTGCCAAGCTTCTAAGAATTCTCTTGCATTCTTAAATTGGGTTTGATCTAAAATCTCTATAGCTTTCCAGTTGAAATTGTAGTTGAACCTATTCCTGTGCTGTGAAATTACTAATGTTTCATCGTGTCTTCTTTTTTTAAAAAAATACTTTTTATTAAAGAGTTTTACAATGCTAAAAGATAATACAAACTGGTATCAGAAGAAAAAGAATAGAAAAGAAGAAATACAAAGTGCAAAAAAGAGAAAAGAGAAAAGAAAATAGTATTTAAAGTGACTCTCAAACTTCCTTGCAACAACCACAGGCAAATTAATAGTTCCCCACCCCCTATGAAATTACATACATGGTTCACTTCTTCCTATAGCCCCCACATTCATTCACAAATCCAAAAATCGTTGACATTTCTGTCCAAATGTCAGCAAAAAGTCCATAAAGGGTTTCCAGAATTTTATTAAATATGGAGTGGCAAACTCTTGTCCTCTCCTTATATGGAAGGATTCCATTGGACTGAACTTGTCGCATGGTCTCCACTATTCAGAGATATCTAGTTCTGTTGGGGTTTGTATATACCCAGGAATTTACAGTTAGATAAATTATACTGGAGAGGCTTGATATCTAGGTGAGAGGGGAATTATTCTGCAAATCACCCAATTAGCAGCCATTCTTGTAGGGATGATGTGGCAGTGTATGACTCATACTACAGGTGCTAATAGTTTAGTTGGGTGTAGCAGATGATGAGAGTGACCTATAATGTGATTGGTCAGTTTATGTATATAAGCAGAGGGGTCTGGTAGTCTTTCTTCTCATTGCTGTTGAAACTTCTCATCGCTGTCTTCCATCGCTGTATTGCTGTATCATTTTGTTACTGCTGTTGGATGTATTTGGACTACATATGTATATAAAGTAAATAGGCTATTTTATCTAATCTCTGCTTGAGCGTCTATTTACTGCATAGAACGTGGATCACTGGTGTCTTGGAAAAAGGAGCAGGCCGCTCCACCGTGCGCACTCTGACAAGTTCACCATTTTCCTCATCCAGAAGTCTTTCATCATGTCTTCTGACTGCGAATTGGTGTTTGTGGATACATTCTGCCAATCTTCTACCTGTTCGTAGAAGTTTGTAGTTTTTGAAGTCCTTACACTGGATGTTGTAAATAAGTCCTGTTCTGTCATCTTTGGGTTTGCTTTGGAGGGATTTCATTGGTTTATAAGCTACAATGATGCCAAGGAGCTGTAGTAACTTATTTACACATTACTATATAACTTTATAACTACTGCATATAATCAATTTCTCCAAACATTTCTGCTTCGGAAAAAACATATAACATTGAGTAAGTTTGTAGAAATAACTCATCATACCATTGCACAATTTATTTACAGACCTTTAAAATCACGCTGAGTACTTGTCTCAAGTTGCTGTGACTGTGCTACTGTCTTCAACAACTCCTGTATTACAACCCGGTCACTGTTCCCTGCATCACTGAAACGTAATATAAAAAAAAGTTTTTTTCTGCAAGATTTTTCTGTCTGATCTTACTCTACAACTCCCATAATCCCCAGACAGCATTACTAATAGAATGTTGAGAGTTGAAGTTCAGCAACATCCCCATTCCTGCATATTCACATTTATGCAAAATAAAATTTTAGTGAGTTCAATGGGGCTTTTGTGTGTGTGTGTGTGTGTGCCTTTGAATCAGTGTTGACTTCTGGCGACTGCCTGGAAAAAGTCCTTACAATTTTCTTGGCAAGATTTCACAAGTGGCTTGCCATTGCCTTCTTCCTAGGACTGAGAGGGAGTGACTTGGCCAAGGTCACCCAGCTGGCTTTGTGCCTAAGGCAGGATTAGACTCACAGTCTCCTAATAGAAGAGAATATATGTAGCTCAGGCTTGAACTGTGGAGTCCTTGGTGCTCTCTGAGCTTGGTTGTTTGCTTGCAGATATTTCATTACCCGACTAGGTAACATCATCAGTGCTAGTGAGTGTGGGGTTTTGCTCTCTGTTTATACACAGTAGTTTGCCCTGCCAGTGTTGGTGGGGGTGTGGTTTTCTCCTTGGTAGTTCCTTAATTAGGGTATTATTTTCTGCTTGATTGTTTGTCTAGTGTTAATCCCTTCTTATCTGGGCGTAGCAGAAAACAATACCCTAATCAAGGAACTACCAAGGGGAAAACCACACCCCAACCAACACTGACAGGGCAAGCTACTATACATAAACAGGAAGCAAAACCCCACACTCACTAGCACTGATGATACCTAGTCAGGTAATGAAATGTCTGCAAGCAAACAACCAAGCTCAGAGAGCACCAAGGACTTCACTGTCTCCTGTTTCTAGCCTGGTGGATGTCCTAAACCTACACCAATTGAGAAAATGTACCCGCTTGTCAGTATTGCACCACCTGAGATCAGGAGAGAAGTTGCAGCACATGTTGAGAGAACAAAACAAGAGGATGATCCCCGGCACCCTCTGTATGGGTATGAGCCTCAAACCTGTTGATTAAAATCTAGGAAGAGTTTGAGGGTACGCAAGAACAAAACCGAATTGGCAGATGGAGGAGAGAAATCACTGACCAAGGAATAGTTCCAGAGGAGAATATGGCTGAGGGATCCAATCTCCCTTACGTCATTTGGAGGACTTTGAATAGGTTATGGGTTGGAGTGCCTAAGTGCAGAACTAATATGCTCAAATGGGGATTGTTGATGGATAATAATACGCAGTGTGAGCGTGGAGAGATACAGAATTCGGCCCACCTGCTGACCTGTCAATTATTACCAATAGCATGCACTGAAAATGATTTGTTTCTGGCCAATGATAAAGCTAAGAAGGTGGCGTCATATTGGCAGGTTAAGGTTTGATCTGGATACGAAAGAAGAAGAAGCCTGGTGCCTAAACCATTACACCAAACTGGCTCTCTTAATGGAGCTTACTCTCATGAAAATGCATGCAGAACTCTCTCCTTCATGGAGTTCTTACATGAGCATGGATTGTGAATGTGCAGACCACTAACCCTGACCCAGCTACGCACCAGACCCCCTTAGTCTCCAAGAAGCTATCAGACGGCACATTATAATGTCCGTTATGTCTTGTTTTCCCATTTTTCTAAATTCCTCTCCCGAAAATTACTTCTTTTTGGATCTGTCAGATGTACCGGAAAACAAAATTCAGAATACACAACGTTTTTGCTTCACTACAATGGTGATTATAGTTAGTTTTTCCTGCATAATTTTCCTAAACAGACTATATTCTTCAGATTTCAGTAGGTTGTAGCTCCATTTGCAACAAAAATTTATAACATTTGAAGTAAATTAAATAATTTTTGTCTAAATAAATTATACTTTTCAATTTATACAACATAATCTTATATGCAAATCAAGTCACAATAATATATTTTATAAAATGTATGAATATTGTATATCTTTCAGTTTTCCTCTAAATTTCCATCCTCCCAAATATTTTTTCCCATGTTACTTCAACATTACTGGAAATTTTAATCTATAAAATTTACTACCTTCTAAGTTGGAGTATGCTAACTTTTTAATGTGAAATGAATATCATTTAATACGATGATGGTAATCAACTGTACCATATATAAAAGCCATGACTAAAATTGCAGTCTCTTTAAACATTGCATAGTTCCTGCAGCTCAAAACTAGATATTCACAGCTGATTATAAACATACCTTGGATTAACTTCAAGATGATAGTTGCTTGCAATAGTGCTGATTTCAATTTTCTTTTTAGAAGGTGCCTGAAAAGAAATGATACTAAACAAAATGAATTTTAGGAGATCAATATGGATGAGACTTAGCTCACATTATTGAACAACAAACAGTACAGTTTCTTTTAATTGTTACATGTCAAGCATAATGTTTTGAAGTAATTTTGCCTTTTGTTCCATCTTAGTTTGAAAAATGATAACCTTTCCACTGCTTTTTATTCCTTGTATTAATTATGTCCCTCTTGACTTTATAACAACTGTCTCTGAACTTCAGTGATGACAAAGCTGTCTGCCAAGTTCTTCTAGAGTTGGGTGGGGAAAGGGACTTAGATAGAGGAACAGCAAGGAAGCATCAAACACAAAGAATAGCCAGTATTTCAAGTGAAGAGAAGCTTTAAAAACTGATTTCCATCAAACTTCACATAAAATACACAGACACCGCATGCTTCAGTGCACAGCTTTCTCCACAATGGCACCCTTGGGATTGAATGGCCAAAGCCACTGGAAAGTAGCAGTAGAATGCACATGGTGGGGGACGCTGCCATAATAGTATATTACTTAATTTTAAAAAATTAAGTTAAATGGCAAAAGCTAAACTAAACAAGGAATTATAATAAAGACCACTTATATTCACTTTGCACAATGTTTTAGACACTGAAACACTGAGCTTCAAGTCATGCCAATTATTAAATACTGACACTTTTTGATTTTGCTGATTAAAATGAAAATCATTCCAAATTTGAAGTGACAGAAGGAATCTCTTTAATAATGTATTTACTGGTGGTTGCTTTACTCCCCAAGCTACTAACTCTGCAAAAGAACTCATTCTGAGTGTTGAGCTTTAAAAATTCTTTTTATCAAATTACTACTATTATATTAGAAACCACTGGTCACTGTAAGCAAAAGCACAATAAAGTTAACCGGTTTGGGGGAGATGGGCGGTAATACAAATTTAAATAATAAATAAAATAAAATAACTGATCTCTTGATCCTAACTGCTGATTCAGTGTGAAACAGCACAAAGTCTAAACTAAATGCTAGGCCAAATTATTTCCAGTATCATACAGTTGAAGAAAGATAATAGCGCAATTCAATACTCTTAATACTAATTTGCTAATGACATTTTCTGTAGAGCAGAATGCCTAAACTAACCGAGTCCACACATTTAGCAGGACAAATACAGGCTATATTATAGTAACAGTTTTCAGATAATAACAATTCCACTATTTTCAGCATTTGTCAGACAGTATCTGAAGTACAATGTTCTTTGGGGCATCGCATTTTAAGAACAGGTTTGACAAAGTGAGGTATAGTAGTCCTTGACTTACAACAGCAATTGGGACTGGAATTTCCATCACTAAGCGATGCGGTTGTAAAGTGCGACTGCATTGCTTAGCGATGGCAATCCCTGCAGTTCTTGTTGCTGTTGTTAACCGAATCCCACGGTCGTTAGGCAAGGCAAATGCCTGCTGGCTTCCCACAACCAAGTCAGAGGGGAAGCCGGCAGGAAGTTGAAAGTCCCAGGCAGACTGCAAGCAGGCCAGCAGGCAGGTAAGTGGCTGCTGCTGGGTGGGGGTGGGTGCAAAGGAGTGCAGGGGTGTGTGAGGGAGGTGTGGCAAGGCTCGGGGAGGGCGTATGGGGCTGCGCAGGGGTGTGGCAAGGCTCAGAGGGGGTGCCCGAGGGAGGCACGGGAAAGTTCAGGGAGAGTGCACAAGGGTGCGTGGGGGTGCGAGGGAGTTGTGGCGAGGCTCAGGGAGGGTCCGGGAGGGTGCGAGGGAGGCGCAGCAAGGCTCAGGGAGGATGTGCGAGGGAGGCGCTGTGCGGCTCTGGAAGGGTGCACAGGGGTGCGCAAGTGGCCAGCGCGGTGTGAGTGCAGAGGGGCTGGGAGAGGGTACACAGGTAGGGGAGACCTACCCTAGTGACTTGCAACCTTCCCTGCCGGCTTCCCCATTGACTTTCTAGGGAAGCCGACAGGGAAGGTCGCAAATGGTGATCACATGATCGCAGGGTGCTGCAACTGGTCATAAGCGCGAACTGGTTGCCAAGTCCCTGATCACGATCATGTGACCTGACCGCGGGGGTGCTGGGATAGCCAGAACTCTGAGGACCGGTCATAACCACCATTCGTTCAGTGCCGTTGTAACTTGGAATGGTCACTGAATGGTCATAAGTTGAGGATACCTGTACGCCTGGGGGAGGCTGGGCAAGCTGTTGGCAGATACATAAACTGCTCTATCAGATACATTTGAAAGAGTTAGATATATTTAGACCAGAGAAGAAAATATAAAGGGTAGACATGATTACAGTACTCAAATATCTGCCTTGTTCTCTGCTCTGGAAACAGAACTAGAAACAATGTATTCAAATTATGGGGAAACAGATTTCAAATCAACAAGAGAAAAATCATCTTACTGGAAACAGCTGTTTGACAGGTGAATAAAAGATGGTGGACTCGTTGAGACACTTATGCAAAGGTTAGATGGCCATTTCTCAGGAATGTTACAGCTGTATTTTGTACTGAGTAGGGGAATGGCTTTGCTGATTCCAAGATCCCATTCAACTCCATGGTTGATGAGTTCTATGAAATGTGCTCTAACTGCCAATGTAGATTAGAAACTGCACATTTGGAACTGACTGCACATTTAGAAAGTGCACATTTGGTTTGTATTGCATAAGACTGAGTTATTACCTATTCTCCGATGTCTGTCAAATAGATTCCCTAGGCACTGGTCATTTCAAAAACAGAAAACTGCACTAAAACCTAACAATATAAAATTAGAAACTTGTTATTTGAAAAAAACAAACCTCAATGCAAAGCCAAAAAAAGAGCAAATGTTACATACAAGAGCTAAAACAATCAGAGTGTCATAAGGAGTAAAACAGTGATTTAAATCTAACCAAAATAAATAGTGTTATGGCTGAACAAACATCTTTAGAGTAAAGTCGTAATGCCGAGAATACTCTCTCTCCATCTATACTGGTCTCTTGTATAGATGACTTTAGGGCAGCCTTGCCCAATGCAGTACACTCCAGATGTGTTGGATTTCAACTTCTATAATTACCAACCAGCATGGCAGTAACAGGAATTAAAGTCATACATATTCTGAAAAACATCAAATTCAACAATGTGGCTTTAGGAAAAGAGTTGTGAGGGTACGATCCTTCGACTGGGAAACGAAGCTCCGACACACACTCCGTAGGATATGTAAAAGCTTTATTTACAGCAAGCGATCTGGTCCACTTCAATGAACCAAGTAAAGCATAGATACAAGACCTTACAGTTTAATAGGTTCCAATCTCCCCCCTCCCATAGAATGTGTCTGTCAGTTCCGTTTCTCTCTGTGTCGCACCCTCTCTTTCGCAGCTCGGCGCTGTCCGTTGAAGGTGCTGAATGCCTTCGTCTAATCCACACTCTGTGGTGATTGCTTGTCTGGCGGTTTGCTGTTACATTCCTCCTATTGATAGCTTTTGGCATCCTGGCTGAAGGATATGCTTATGTTACTTATTATCATGTCAGGGTGGCATGGATGCCATCATGACAAGAGTGCATAACATGTGGTCATCCAAAGTTTGCTGAACTACAACTCCCAACAACCTTAGCCAGCATGTCCAATGGTGACAGATACTGTAAGATGCCATTCAACAAAACCTGAAGGGCCACATGTTCATCCAATACTTAAGTTTCTGAAGAAACAAAAAAAAGATTTATTTATTTAATACAATTGAAAGGCCACTCAACCCCAAATGACTGAGCAGCTTACATTAAAAAAAAAGAACAATTAAAAAAACAGATCACAGTGTCCAGATGTTACATGTTGTACTGAAATACCAAGCTGGAAGAACCACCAGAAGCCAATACAAATGAGATGGATTGGCATAACATGTTAAAATTGCCTCATCCTGCTAAAATTATTCTTGTCAGATTCAATCTCACATTACATTAGCCAAATCATGAAATTACCGGAGTTTGGTAAAATCATTTTCTTTGCATTTTTTTCTTACAAACTGAAAGAATTTAAAAAATGGATTATAAAGTATTCCTAATATTTTCTTTTAAAATTTAAAGAACAGACATCTACATAGATTAAAAAGCCTTCAGTCTCCAAAATTACCTAAAAACCTAGCAAGATTTTTATATCAGACTTAACAGTATCAGGTAATTACAGTTCCTGTATACTGAGAACAAATTACATAGCAGAGTTCTCAAATAGAAACCTAAGAAAGTATTTCTTCTTCCAGGGGACACTAACATTTCTTTTCAAAACAGAAGGACTTAGACTCTGGATCTCATAGGTTTGCTACTAGGGTTTGGTAGATGCTCCTGTCCTCCACCTGTCCTGAAGCACTAAAAGAAGGGTGGGTACTGGCTATAGCATCCCCCCATTCACTTATATCTGCAGAGGATTTTTAAAAAATGGTCCGTGTCTGTATGTATCATTCTCTCCAAAAAAATTTTCCATATACTTGAACCATATAGGCTACTTAAAGCTCTAATAATTACGATAGACGCCAAAGTGCCTTCCCTTGATCTAGAAGGTGTACAGGTGGCTCCTTTAGGACTGATCATATTTTCTCTTTGTTCAAAGGAACCTGGGATAATTCCTTTTCCTAAGAAATCAGCCACAAAGGACTTCCGGTGGAGGCATGGCAAGCTAAACACATCTCAGTGGAAAGTGGAGAGAAGGACCGCGGCAAAGACCAACGAACCAGTGAGTAGACCAGTTCTTTGGAACCTCTCCGGATAAGGAAAGGATGGGAGATCGCCCATATGTGCTCTGTATGGCTGCCCCTCACGAGGAGACCACAGATTAGCGGTCTCCAGTGGGTCTGAGTGCTGGGAGACAAAGGGATTAATCATCAAGCTCACAACCGCGGCCGGCGCCTTTTAAAGGACACTAAATCCGCTAACCTTGCTTCTAATCACTTTTGAAAATTGCTTATTTAAATATCATAAAGCTATTAGAGGTCTTCAGAATGACAAGTCTGAAAAGTCACCTGGTTTGAGTGTATCTTTATTCCTGAACAAAAGAAAAATTAACACTAAGTTTAAGAACTTAAAGAACTTGAAATAAACAGCAAAAAGCTAAATAAGATTTTGAACTAAGAAAGTTATAAAAGAATTGGGGGGTCAGACAAATTTGGAAAACTGAAACTTTTACTATAAGATTTTGGAATTAACTATATAAAATAAACAGCTTTTCGTGAGAACCAGAGTTATTTTGACTACCGCAAGTCATAACAGAGATAAGAGATCTTATGATTTAAATTGGACTCCAGAGGGGACAAAAGTCCAGGCAAAAAAGAAAAAAACAACAACTTACCTTTAGGATTGGGATTTACAAAATGACCCAAAATACCATAACATTTGAAATATTAAAGGATATCTTCAAAGAATGGGGCCAGAAATTAGTAGACACAATATCAACAATATCATGTCTACTTCTATGGATAGACTATGTCTAAAAGGTGTTAATAAAGGAATGATAGATGTGAAACAAATTTTTCTTGATGCAGAAATAGTGGAATCAGAAATACTGGATAAAAAAAGTGCAGATTACAAAATAGACAAGGCATTCAAATTGGAAATACAAATGACAGGAAAAAGTGTGGATTACAAGATGGAGAAGAACCTGATAAGGACTTTTTACGGGATACACAAAAGAAGTTGGTTAAGGCTTTGAAAATCAAGGGGGAAATACAAAAGACAAACCAAGACAATAACCTGAATAATGACTTTCCACTAGATTTACAAAAGAGGTCTGTTAAAGCCTTCAAGAAGTACTTGCGATGGGAAAAAGAAAGACATCTGAATGAATTAAAGATCAAGACTGTTAGAAGTAAATGAAAGTAATATAATGTTGGTTTGTTTGATCAAGGTTAAAACAAGACATGTCATTATAAAGCTCTGGTAACCCTTTATGGACTTTTTGCTGACACCAGGACTGAAAAGTTGATGATTTATGGCTTTGCATATAGAAGGGATGGGTTATGGGAAGAAGAAATATTTGTTTGTAA
The DNA here is from genome assembly GCA_023362775.1 of Charina bottae. NCBI lineage: Eukaryota > Metazoa > Chordata > Lepidosauria > Squamata > Charinaidae > Charina > Charina bottae. Next base: position 105,190,697 of record JALMGJ010000004.1, read on the forward strand.
CTTTATAGGGGGTGATGAGTTATCTAATTTGTTTTTACTTGTGCTGAAGAATGGAAGTCGTCTTTACAGATTTCTTTTCTTTTTCTTTATTCTACTTCTTTCCTCTTTTTTTCTATTTTTCTTTTTCTTTCTTTGCATTTCATATTCTATCTCTTTTTTCTTTTTCTGAGTTTAATTTATATTTAGTTTTACTATTGCATTTAAAATCTTTAATATAAAAAATTAAAACTCAGAAGGAGTCAGCCATGAAAAGCAACAATCAAGTGAATATGGATTTAAGACATATTCTACAAAGCATCTTGCAAACCTCCTCACACCTATAAACTGAAAGTCATATAACAATGGACCTGACAAGACCTATGCTCATTTAAAAGGCTCAACTTCTAAAAATAATTGTCTTAAACACTTAAAGATTTATTTTCAAGATGTTTCTTACTGTTATAGTTTGATGTTCAATCCTCAGTTTCTCTACTCCAGAGCCATACAGCTCTCTTAGCAGACACATTATTCTTGTCTTCTTTCCAGCTCCCGATGGCCCATAAACTAACAGATGAGGAAAATCACCACACTGAACCTGTCGAACAGAATGCATACAAAGGTATTACTTTTATGTTTAGTTTGCACTGTAAAGATAAAGAAAACTTGATCATATACCAGACATAATTTCCACCAAGCCTTCAGATTGCTTCAATTATATTTTGAAGATTACTGATGTTTATTCATAAGACAAGGACACACTTATATAGAGTTCAAGAAGATATACCACTATTGAGAGTTGTCAATATAGACAACTCTCCTATTCGGGGAGTTGGGCGGGGATAAATTAAATTAAATAAATAAATATACTGTATACTGCAAGGCCCGGGATTCCTGGCACACCAGGATGAGTATTCTTGGAATTTTATGGAATGCAACCCAAAACAGACGTTTGAAGTAATATTAAATGACAGCATGAAGCCCATTATCAAGAAGCAATATAAAGAAGAGCAGAAGCTCACAAAATTATTTGGAACCCAGCAAAACTGAGGAACTAGAGCTCAGTTGCAGAATTTATGTTTTTAGACCAAATCTGCCACAATCATATCTAACAGGACTGGAAAAACAGTTCCACTATAAATTCTAGATAATTTAGTTGACAAATGACCTAAATGAACCAATAGCCTGCTTCAGCATGATACAGGCTCTTACATTCCCATGGCAATTTATACCCAGGACAAAATTAATTATGTTGGGTTGCATAACTCGGTTAAATGTATTGTTATTTCTTTGGATTAGTAAATTCTGTGAACCCAGCCACTATGAATTGTGAAACATGGTTTATGTTTTAGCATGTTTTTTATTTTCAGACTGCTGTATAAAACTCAAACTGCTGTATAAAACTAGGTTCACCAGATCTTACATTCCAGGTCCAGGTCTATATTAGATCACAAAAGGCAAAATTTGAGTTTTGTTTAAGATGAATTACTTTCACTCCAAAGCAGTTTCAGTTCATCCCTAGCTTTGCAACAAAGCACTTTCATTATTTTATTGTAGAAGTATACAAGGTGTTCCTACTTCATCCTTGGCATGACACAACCTTGTACACAGGGACCAAGTCAGGCATAAACAGACAGTTATCCTGGGATGTATCATCTCTCCATAAACAAGATTTCAAAATGAACAATACCATCTAGGGTCAGACAGAACAAGTCTGAGAGGAAGAAATGGCAAACTCTAGTAAATAACTCCTACAAAGAGAGATGCTACAATTTAAGCCTGCCAAAAATGTATGCCTTCCAACCCAAGAACCTCATACTTTCTAATTTATGGATATTGCTGAAAGAACATAACTACAAAGGCACATGAAGAAACCTTTTAAGAAAATATTTTATGTCTTGCCTGAGATTAAAACACAAAGAGCACTTTCAAAATCCAAATAGGGGAACTGTGAGATTTATTTTACAGAATTTTCAAACTCTGAACTATACTAGTGAAGGAAATCCCCATCTTCAAATAGTTCATCGTTTAACCATATTGGCCATAGTCCAAAATAAGAGTTCACTGTTTTTACATTCCAATGGGAATCAAGCATGTGTACTTAAAATTGCATTGGATCTTACATTTCATTTCTAATGGGCAATGACTTGCATTTGAATATATCCACAAGTCATGCTCTCTGCAGTGGAACTGTAATGTTAGTAATAATCACTAGATGCTGAGCATAGCTAGAGTACTTAAGAATATAAATGCTAGTCCATACTTCAGTACTGTTTATATCAAAAGCGCAGCCCTGGAACCCCCAGCATCCCTTTTATGCCCCCAAATTGGGTGAAGCAAAAAAACAAACAGGCATTGAAATTTTGGCAAGCTTGGGGATTTTAAGGCAAATATTTAAGATTTCCATGCGGATACTTCAGGTACCCATTTTATCTTGTAAAACTCCTGAACACCCCCATCACACCTAGCCCCTGCCAAACAGGTATTGACCAATTTTGGAGTACAGCACTAAACATGTCATCAAGCTCCGATATAGATTTTGAATCCACAGAAATTATACACTCTGATTTACACTCAAAGGTAGGGAGCTCTTACAATGGCTGTGTGGAGCTGATGTAGAATGAATTCTGCTGCTGATTGTGATTTTCTGTTTTTTAAATTGATTATGGACAGTTTTTATATGTTTGTGTATTGGTTTTTAACTTGTTTTTACTGGATTGTTTTTACCTGTTATGAGCCATCCAGAGTCACAGATGAGATGTGCAGCCATACAAATCAAATAAATACTACTACTACTACTACTACTACTACTAATAGTGCGTTACTAATTTTTTCCTTCCAGGTGGTAGTAGGCTTGGGTCAGAAAGGCAGGAAGAAGGCAAATAAGTTCTGGGAAGGAGTATAACATAATTAAGCAATCTTAGGCTACAACAATAGAAGCATAGTTTCTAAAGCATGGGCAGTAATAATTCCTCCTTTCAAAAATGATTCTCCAAAATTTCTAGCAGGCAACTTTTCCAATCCTAAATGAAATTTTTCATTTTGTATGCCATTTCAGCTTTTAATTAGGAATACTGCAGGCTGTATCTTATGTTTATGTTATACCCTGTGTGAATATACAAAGATGTTATTTTTTATATATTTGGTTTACAGGTATACTGCCTGTAAACATTTATTTGCCAATCTAGGATGCGCTCATGATTCAAATAAAGTGAGTTTAAATCTTCTGAAGTTTGTAAAACAAAGAATTAAAAAGCTTTTGATAATTTGTTTTGCAAATATCAGGAAACACATTCATTTATTTATTAAGCATTCTTCACTGATGGAACACATTTCCCAGATGAAGGACTCCTGGGAAGAGAAGGGCTAAATAGCATGGGATCTGGGAAAAAATATTATAATGCACAGAATATGGAGAACAAACAGGAAAAATTAGATGTCTTAATGCAGGAAGACAAATATGATTTAGTAGGCATTATTGAATCCTGTAGAACAAAACTTATACATGAAACCAAGGATTGTGAAGGATGTAACCTATACAAAAGGAATAAGGCAGATGAAAGTGGAGGAATGATGGCATTATACATGAAAGAAGTACAGATATATAGTGATCTAGCCATATTAGCACAATGGCCTAGTAAGAATACAATGAATGAGAAAATACAAGATATTATTGTACAAGGGTGCTTTCAGGAAGGAGAACTACAATAATAATGAGATACTATAATAACAATGGGAGACTACAACTACCTGGAGATCTGTTAGCAAACCAATTCAGCCAAGACTGCAAAGTCCCAAAAAATTCTCAGTGGTTTTGCTAAGGGTTTCATTCTCAAGAAGGCTGAAAAAGAGACAAGGGGATTATATCTGCTAAATATGATCCTAACTGGAAAGAGCTGGTTGAAACAATAGGGACAAGGTATGGTTTTCCCAGTAGTAATGTATGGCTGTGAGAGTTGGACCATAAGGAAGGCTGAGCACCGAAGAATTGATGCTTTCGAACTGTGGTGCTGGAGAAGACTCTTGAGAGTCCCTTGGACTGCAAGGAGGTCAAATCAGTCAATCCTAAAGGAAATCAACCCTGACTGCTCATTGGAAGGACAGATGCTGAAGCTGAAGCTCAAATACTTTGGCCACCTAATGCGAAGAGAGGACTCACTGGAAAAGACCCTGATGCTGGGAAAGACTGAAGGCAAAAGGAGAAGGGGACGGCAGAGGATGAGATGGTTAGATAGCATCACCGATGTAATGAACCTGAATTTGAGTAAACTCCGGGTGACAGTGGAGGACAGGAAGGCCTGGCGTGCTGTGGTCCATGAGGTCACGAAGAGTCGGACACGACTAAACGACTGAACAACAACAACAACTACAGAAAGAGAAAATTGAGCACAGTCATACATGCACACAAAATTTCAAGCTATTTCAATGCTTAGAGAAGTACTAGATACCATGGAGCACAGAAAGTTGGGAGCTTGAGAAAAATAAGGTACTGGAAATATAGTTGCACACCATTCCAATCAGAAAAAAATGGGAGGTGGTTAGGAAATTGTTGTGGACACATACAGAGTAATCAACTCATGTAAGAGTTAAACAGGACGTGGACATGACAGAAAATGGCAGTTGTGTATAACCAAGGAAGTATACCAACAAGTATACTCTTACTTTCTGTGGAAAGCAAGTCAGAAAGCTTAAAGCACAAAAGGAAATTGTGCTTACAAAGGGAAACTAAAAACAACAAATTTTGGCAGTGACAGTAGTAAACGGAATGAAAAAAGATTGGTCCCATTGCTTAGGAAAGGTAATAGAATAACAAGAGGTTAGAAAAATCAAGGGCATGAGTAGAAGATGGAGGGACCATACAGAATAGAGGTACATGCAGAAAGGATCTAGGGGTCTTAATGGGTCAAAAGGTAAATATGAGCCAACAGTGTGATGCAACTACATAAAAATAAAATGCAATTTTACACTGCCTCAACACAAGGATTACATCAAGATGAAGTGATGTAATTCTTCATCTCTATTCTGCATAATGTAGGTCTGACCAGATGTACATTATTGCATCCAGTTCCATGCACTGCATTTTAAGAAGGACATTGACAAACTGGAGGGTGTCCAAAGGACAACCACCAAGATGACAAGAGGAATGGAAGGAAAAACTTTTAAGGGGAGATTGGAGGCATTGAATATGTTTAGCCTGGAGCAGAAAAGACAGCAGGGAGACACGATGCCTGTCATTGAGTATCTGAAGAGCTGATGTATAGAAGATGGGGTAGAACTATTTAGAGTTGTTCCAGAAGACAAGATAAGGAACAACAGGTTTAAATTTCAAGAAAGTTGATTTCAGTTTGAGGAACCACCTACATTCAACTGTTTCTGCCAGGGCAGTGAAATCGTATCTCTTTGATAAAATGGTGTCACCTAACAGGACCTAGGAAGCATGCCTTCTCAGTCATAGCACCTGCCTTCTGGAACAGCATCCCCCCACCCCCAAGATTTGTGCGGCTCCCACCATGATGACATTCAGAAAGCTACTGAAAACATAGTTATTCTCCCAGGCCTTGGGACAGTATACACTTTGGTCTAGTGCAGAGCTTTCCAAACCTTTCATGTTGGTGACACACTTTTTAGACATGCATCATTTTGCAACACACTCTTACAGCAGGGCATCATTTTGCGACACACTCTTACAGCAAGGCACAAGGCAGGCACTAGGACCTGCGCGGAATCACAGCAGGTTTGGAGGCAGCAAGGCACAAGGCAGGCACTAGGACCTGCGTGGAATCCTGGCAGAGCTCGGAGACAGCAGCAGATGCGACACACCCAGACACTGCAGCCGACACACTATCGACACACTATCGTGTCCCGACACACAGTTTGGAAAGCTCTGGTCTAGTGGTTAAGGTGCTGGGCTAGAAACCAGGAGACTGTAGTTCTAGTCCCGCCTTAGGCATGAAAGCCAGTTGGGTGACCTTGGACCAGTCACACACACTCAGCCCAACTCACTTCACAGGGTTGTTGTTGTGGGGAAAATAGGAGGAGGAAGGAGTATTAGGTATGTTCGCCGCCTTGAGTTATTTATAAAAATAATAAAGGCGGGATAAAAATTAATTAAATAATAAACACACACACACACAGACCTCAGCCATCTGCCACCACAGAAAAGCTCTCTTATAGAGGCCCACCTTATCTCCTTTGGTTAGGGAGACTGGAGGAGGGTCTCATTAGATAGTCTTAAACTCTGGGTACGTACTTATGGGAGAAAGTGCTCCTTCAGGGAACCTGGTCCTGTTTAGGCTTTAAAGGTCAAAACCAGCTCTTTGAATTGGATCTGGAAATGGACCAGCAGCCAGTATAGATGGCAAAGTACTGGCATAATATGTTCATATCAGTCAGTCCCAGAGAACAGTCTAGCCACTTTATTTTGAACTAACTGAAGTTCCCAGATTTTTTCCCCAAAGGCAGCCCTATGTACAATGCATTGCAATAATCCTACCAGGAAATTACCAGAGCATGACTGTTGAAAGGTTTCTTCTGATCAGGTAAGGTCATAGTTGGCAATCTGCGCCACCAAGGTCACCTGGACCTCTAGTGACAGCAATGGAACCAGGAGCACCCTCCAACTGTGAACCTGCTCCTTTAGGACAAGTACAGGCACCTCTCAGCTGGACAGATGCACTACCCACAAACAGTAAGTCCATCATGCCTGGATTGAGGCTCAGCTTATTGGCCCTCATCCGGACCATTGCTCTGCCCAAGCACTGATTCAGAACACCAAAAGGAAAAGTAAAGGTAGGCGTCATCAGCATATTGATAGCACCTCAGCCCACATCCCCAGATGACCTTTCTTGGCAGTTTTAGGTCCATGTTAAAGAGCATAAAGGAAAAAATGGAGCCCTGAAGGACTCCATAACCCAACTGCCCTGAGGCAGAAGAATAACCCACCAGCATGGAAATAGCCCTCCAAGGAGTGGAGCCACTACAGTCTGGTGGCCCCACAACCCAATTCTGACAGCCTGTCCAGCCTGTTGGAGTTGGTCAACATCAAAAGCCACTGAGAGATTCAGGAGGCCCAGCAGGGTTGCATTCTCTCTTTTACCCAGCACAGGTCATCCACAGGTGACCAAGGAGGCTTCTCTCTATACACCTAAACACGATGTTATATATGTTCCTGTTAGATAAAATCCTTTTAATTATAATTTCTTGGCTTCGAAAATGCCGCTTTCCAGAGAATAAAAGGTCTTCTAATAGCTAAGAAACAGGTAGTAAAAGCAGCAGGGCACAGTGGTTGCAAAGAAGTAACAAAAGGAAATGCACCCGGGGATGCTATTTCTCCTCTTCCTTCCTCCCCAAATAGGAAAGAGCTCAAACACCGCCGCCTCTCACCAGGTTGCGAAGCTGCGCCGCCTGCTCTCGGTGATAATCTATTTTGCAGAGCGAGGTCGGCCGGTATTTGTCCACCCAGAGGCTCATGGCTGCGATCCGCCGACCAAAACCTAAAGGAGTAAAAGAACCGGGTTGAAAAAGCGCGCGCTACGACCGCAAGAGCTCCAGAATTCCCGCCCTGTACAGGCACACCAGCACCGGAATGGCGTAACGGCGCATGCGCTCCATTTGAGCTTTCGCCTCAATTCGCCTGCGCTCGTTGTCTTCCGGCCATTATGTCAGCTTCGGTTGGTGGTGGTGGTGGTGGTGGTGTTTTTTTTAGTACGGTGGCTGGGATGGGATAAAAGAAAAGAAAAAGACGCAAACTACAGCTATTGAAATGGAAGATTGGCGAATAACCGCATTGCATGTGCAGAACAGAAAAAATGTGACGATGGAGAAATTCCCTGCGTGGAGGTGATGTTCGTAGGACTGCGCTTTAACTTGGAGGAAAATTTATTTAATAAGCCTGTGAGCTAGGCTCAGCCTTATAAGCTGTGTCGCATAACCCATTCATCCGTGATCAATTGAATTGTGCTTTATTCAACCCAATTTTCCTAGATTGCATGATCCACTGAGCAATACATTAACAGCCCGGGCTGGATTCACACAAACTGGTTAGCACTTGGAGAAAATCCTAGGGGTATGGGCTAGACTGGGAAATCGGGGGGGAATCCTGGCAGAAGGCAATTCAGAACCACTTGAGTATTGGAAAAAGATACCGAAACGCTTCCAAGAAGTTACCAGAAGCTGAGGTCGACTCGAAGATTTTATCTTTTTATACTGCAAACTCTGCAAACCCAGCCATTCTAGGCTATGATGTGATTTTGTTTGATTTGGGTTTTGCCTGTCTTGAGACAACGCTGAATATGATTTGTAAATCATGATTAGTTTGTGTGAACTAGCTGATTGTGCTTTATTTATTTACTATTACATGGTTAAAGAGCTTAATACGTTGTGTGAATCCAGCTTGTGTGCAATTGCTTATATGCTGTTGCTTTGGTGTGTCATGTGAATCCAGTAAATTAGATTGAGTAAACCATGGATAAGTTAACCATGGATATCTATGCCTTTAAACACAGCCTATATGTAGAATGACACTTCCCTACTATCACAGCTAGCATGGAAATCAATTGAGCTGGCAGAGGAAGGATGAAGCAATTAGAGGGCATTGAAATTCTCCGCACCTATGGCTGTGTAAAGGGGAGACGGAGGAAAGAATTCCAAATAAATTTTTGAAAATGCATCAGACCCAATAACATCTTTTCTGCTGAAAGTTGGGATACCTCCCTTTCTCATTTACTTCAGTGCATCTCCTTCATCACCTATGGCTCCTAAGAGTGTGCTGAAATATCTTCGTTTATTATTAGGCCTAATATATAGGCAACAACTTCATCATTAGGGCTACAGACTTTAAATCAGTTTCATTAGTTTTATTATTTTGCTTCTGTGAATTGCCCTGGGACCATTGATGAAGGGTAACATGTGAAATTTTTAAATGAAACCAGTTGCTATTTTATATTTTCTTGCCAGGGAGTAAGAGCCACTTAACCTAACAAAACATATTACTTAGGAGATGTATTATTACCAACTAATTTTAGCTATATTTATTCAGTAAGCATGACTTAGGGCTTATTCCTCCTACACAAAGGTTCATAAGCTTCCCATCCCTGTCTATTTAAAAGTAAATCTTATTGGCTTAATGAAAATTACTCCAGAAAAGTGTATAATGAATAATGTTGCTTAATTAACAGGGTCAGCTTTCATTGATAAAGGCATAGTTTTTCAGGCTACTATGACTACTGCAAGTCTAAAAAGGAGATGAAAATGAATGGTTAAAGTGAAGAGTAAGGGACGTTATTATCAAGTTGCAGGTTGATTTAGATTTCTTTTAGTTGCATAGCAGATGGAAAAGGGTTAAGCTATTGCATCTTAAATACCTAAAATTATTCTTCAGTAGTTCTAAAAATATTTGAGATGCTGTTAATATGTAAATATATTTAAAGACAATCATGTTAGTCAACTGAAAATTCTTTTAGAATTGGAGTACTAGATATAGGATACAAAAATCCATATGGCAGCAAAAAAATATAGAAAATGAAATCTTTGCTGTTTTCCAATTATTATCTGGATTTTTGAGGCCCTACATAACTCCTATAATAAGCTCTTTCTCTACAATGCTATATAGGTGCATTTTACTTACTGGAGCAAAGGATAGAGGCCAATCAAAGACATTTCCAGAAGAAGAAATAAAGACAATCAGACTGATATAGTTTAACACATAGCTATGCAGATGAGCAGAACTAAAGCCTGGGGAATATAGTGAAAAGATTAAAGTACAGAGCTTGCATTTTGAAAAGTCATGTTAACTCTAAATATAACCATGTTCCCTTGGGGTTATGTAGAGAAAGGCAGAATGCAAGTGTTCTGAACAATCTACAAGTTTATTGCCTCAAGACAACCAATAAGAGGCATAAGTAATGCTCTCCATCAGCCAAGGGAGACCCCTCAGATGGGCCTCCCAGCTTTACCAGTTGGAGAGTTATTGGCCACATTCAGAGAAGCAGACCTTTTGTTCACACAGTCTGATCTTGTGAAGAATGGCAGCAGTGGCAGCTCAGGGCATTTTCCTAGGGTTAAAACAGTACTGGCAGGTCGTATCAGTAGAGAGCTACAAGATCTGAGTTGAAAATAAATTGGATAACCACTAGATGGAAGTAAAAGGTAGAATTTTATGTCTCTCTGCTGCCATCTAATGGTTGTCCTAATCAATACACCCCAAGGCTAGCTCTTGCCTGCTGTTTCCACTGTTTCCCACTCTACTTCTATCCATCACACTGCGGTAGGCAACTGCCAGGTAACTCTGTGGGTGCACGCTGGCCCTGCACAAGCCAAAATTCTGGTATCGGGACTGCTATCCCTGCCTACACTGTATTTATAACACTGGAGCTAACACTGTATTCATCATATTTTTAATTTGCAGTCCTCGGCACTTGTGCCTTGATGTACTTCATGTAAAATATATTTTTGTTAAAAACATATGAGCATATCCTGGTACAGTAATATTGGTCTTCCTTGATGGTTTGGTCTCAGTCAGCTGTCACTTCAGTTTGGAATTATTGTCCTTTCCTCACATCATGATGGTTGTATAGCTTCAAGACAGCTAATTACAAGAGAAAAAAATATGCCCTTATAACTGACAGATGGTTACACTGCTGTCAGGCTGATGTCATCCCAATGAAGTGACACAGTAAAAAGGAGTGACAGTGACTACATGAGACAGGTCCATGTTTTTTTATGTCAGGGGTTTCCAACTTCTGACCAAGGAAGGCAACAGCTGCTCTTTAACAGCCATGAGCCAAACATTCATTCTTGTTTGCTAATGAAATGAAGATGAAGGGCTAAGGCTAGGGTTAAACCCTAGGGTAAAGAACCCTTCCATGGGGCATGAATTGGTTGGCTAGAAAGGTTTAACTATGAAAAGGACTGTATGTTTGCCTAGACAATGGGAAGCAGAGTTAATATCAATAGCAAAAATGTCAGTAGAATTTAGATTACAGTAGATTCAATAGAGCTTATTCAACAAAAATACCCCACGGCCTTCCTGCACTTGTGCAGCGCCACACCGTCCACCCTGCAGCCCTCCGGCACTTGTGCTGCACTGCACCTTCCACCCCATGGCCTTCCAGCACCAAGGGCTGCATTTTTTTTTCTGGAAAATGGAAATGGTCTCTGACAAGGTCTATGGGGAAGCATAGGTTGGGATGGAGCTAAAATGTTGAGCCTTATTAGAAAATACTGTATGAGGGGTTTTTTTAAAAGAAAAGTACATCATTTTCCTACATATAGTAAAGGGTAAAGGTTTTCCCCTGCACAGTCGTGTCCGACTAGGGGGCGGTGCTCATCTCCGTTTCTTATCCGAAGAGCCAGCGCTGTCCGAAGATGCTTCTGCAGTCATGTGGCCAGCATGACAGCGCGGAACGCTGTTACCATCCAACAGAAGTGGTACCTATTTATCTACTTGGCATTTGCATGCTTTCAAATTGCTAGGTTGGCAAGAGCTGAGGCTAGTGCGGGAGCTCACTCCGTCATGCGGGGCTAGGGTCTCGAACCACCGACCTTCCAATCAACAAGCCTGGAGTCTTAACCACTGAGCCATCGTGCCCCTCTATATTTTCTCCATATATAGCTCTAAAAATCCAAAGAACTGTGCTCCAGCAGTTTAGTGCTTTACCAGCAAATGTTGGCAATGCGGTGGAACACCGACGAAATCTCCAAAGAGGTCCTGTGGTCTGCTCACTCCTGCCTTAAGCATATACTTTCCATTTGTAAATGTTTTCATTTCTTTTCACCACATCAAAATAAACAGCAGTGGTTATCTGTCAAAGCTTTCAAGATTTCAATTTCTGGGCACATAATCCCAGATGTTTTCTATCATCTACTGGAAAAAGAATTGACAAGAGTCAGATAGAGGAACTTGGCCTTAATTATGAAAAAGCAACTCTTGATCAATTAAATTTATAAGGCCACCCAACTCCACGACTTCTCAAGTACTATAAAACTGAACCTTTTCACTGTCTTACTTAACAGATACCATAAGCAATATCCTGTTGATTACTGGAAACATTTGAAAGCAGCTCACATACTTAACTTACTTAATACTTAAATATGGCTGGACTTAGACATAACTAACTGTGCTTCAAAGACTCCAAGACCAATTTCGAACTGAAAAGTGGGATCATATGGCCACTTTAATTATCATACTATCCACTGAAGTATGCTGTGAATAGTTCATAATGTGTTGAAAACATGAATTCACACCTACAGATTTGTGACAAGAGAAAAATTAATTCTTTGTCAAATGTTTCTTTCAGATTTGTCAGATGTTCCAGTAATAAGAATAATTCATCATTTACATTACATTTGGAGGAGTGGCACAAAGGGAATATAAGGGAAGGAATAGCAACATACATTCTGAACTTCAGATGTGTTGACATCTCAGGGCTTCACACAAGGGTGTGTATTAATGTTAGAAAAATTGGAAAATTGCACTGAATGGAATTCAGTAATGTAAATGAATGGAATTCATTTACAATTTCAGGTAAGGTAAAGGTTCCCCCTGCACATTTGTGCAGTCGTGTCCGACTCTAGGGGCCGGTGCTCATCTCCGTTTGTTAGCCGAAGAGCCAGCGTTGTCCGAAGATGCTTCCACGGTCATGTGGCCAGCATGACGAACGCGGAACGCTGTTACCTACCCACCGAAGTGGTACCTATTCATCTCCTTGCATTTGCATGCTTTCGAATTGCTAGGTTGGCAAGAGCTGGAGCTAGTGCGGGAGCTCACTCCGCACGCAGGGCTAGGGATTCGAACCTCCGAAGTTGCGATCTTTGATCGACAAGCCTGGCGTCTTACCCGCTGAGCCACCACGCCCCACCACACACAATTTCAGAGCACCTGCCAAAATTCACCGAAAAGGCATATTACTCCCTCGGGGGAGATGGGCGGTGATAAATCTAATAAATAAATATAAATAAATAAATATTGAAATTAAAAGGAAAAATGAATTAATTACAAGCAACTACTAATGGCTAATTAAGTAAATGTAGTCTTGAATAGCAAACATGAATACTGAACTAATGGTTTACTGTATGTTATTTAATGGAAAATTTTTGCTCAACTTGTATTTGTAAATAAACTCATATAATAAAAATGCCATAAATGTGGAGTCCATGGTGCTCTCTGAGCCTTGTTGTTTTCTTGCAGACGTTTCATTGCCAGGCTAGGCAACATCTTCAGTGCGAAAAGGGAGTAGAACTTGCTCTCTGTTTATATACCCTGGCTTGTCCTGCCTGTGCTGGTGGGGGTGTTGTACTCTCCTTGGTAGTTGATTGGAGGTTTTATCTGACACTGGAGGGCAGGGTATGCTGTCGTAGGCATTCATGCAGAAAAAACAGCTGTTCTTTGGTGGAGGTTTGCCTACCTGTGAATTTCTCCCATTTGCGTGCTATCTGGAGTGTTTGATGCCCATATGTGGTACCAATCGAAGAGAATATTTGTAGCTCAGGGTTGAATTGTGGAGTCCATGGTGCTCTCTGAGCCTTGTTGTTTTCTTGCAGGCGTTTCATTGCAGGCTAGGCAACATCTTCATTGCGAAAAGGGAGTGGGACTTGCTCTCTGTTTATATACCCTGGCTTGTCCTGCCTGTGTTGGTGAGGGTGTTGTACTCTCCTTGGTAGTTGATTGGAGGTTTGTATCTGACATATGGGCGTCAAATGCTCCAGATAGACACACCGTTGGTGTGTCGCCGCGGGAAAACCTGGAAGTGCCGCCGTTGCGGCAGCGCGCAAAAACCCGGAAGCGCTGCTGCCGCTTTCAGGTTTTTGCGTGCCACCGTTGGTGTGTCGCCGCAGGAAAACCCGGAAGCGCTGATGATGATCAGCGCTTCCGGGTTGTGTGGTGACACACCAGACTCTGTGTGGTGACACACTTTTGTGTCACGACACAGTTTGGAAAGCTCTGGGTTAAGGCATCAGGCTAGAAACCGGGAGACCGGGAGTTCTAGTCCTGCCTTAGGCACAAAACCAGCTGGGTGACCTTGAGCCAGTCACTTTCTCTTAGCCCTACGAAGGAGGCAATGGCAAACCACTTCTGAAAAAAACTTGCCAAGAAAACTGTAGGGACTTGTCCAGGCAGTCTCCAAGAATCAGACATGACTAAACGGATTAAGAAAAAAATTGAAATCATCTAGCCACAAGATGGCATAGTTCTCCTTGTTCTGCTTCAGTGCCTGATTGCAACTACTGTAATAGCAGCAGTAGCAATATCATCTGATCCTCATTAAACATATACAATCCAGTTTTTGTGCTACATAGATTATGATTTTATTAATATGATTGCATTTTGTTTAAAGACCAAATAATACCTTCAAACAGTGTGCTCTAATTGTCTTCATTGAACAGAAAATTAGTTCTGCAGCATTTTAAGTTAATTATACATTTCTCATACTTGTTGCCCAAAATTTAGGCAGAAATTGCCAGTGGCTTAAATAGGGAAGCAATCGCTAATAAAAACTTGAGGGGGGGACAAGCACAGAGGGTTTAGTACATTTGTATCCATCAAGAATCTCTACCTATTGCAGTCTTCAGTATGTAGTATTATTAAAAAGTATACATCATGTTTTTTAAAGATATATACAAATATACTGCGTATTAACAAATAGGCAATGACTATGTAAGGCGTGGTGGCTCAGCGGGTAAGACGCCAGGCTTGTCGATCGGAAGATCGCACGTTCGGAGGTTCGAATCCCTAGCCCTGCGTGATGGAGTGAGCTCCCGCACTCACCCCAGCTCTTGCCAACCTAGCAATTCGAAAGCATGCAAATGCAAGTAGATTAATAGGTACCACTTCGGTGGGTAGGTAACAGCGTTCCGCGTGCATCGTGCCGGCCACATGACCGTGGAAGCGTCTTCGGACAACGCTGGCTCTTCGGCTAACAAACGGAGATGAGCACCGGCCCCTAGAGTCGGACACGACTGCACAAATGTGTGGGGGGAACCTTTACCTTTATGTAAGAACCAGTTCAAATTTTGCTGACTGCAGTGAGTGCGCTCCTACAGTACACTGTGCTGCCATGCATATTTCTTATTGGTCCTGTTTTAAAGAGCCGATCTGGCAATTCTGTGTATGCCTGGGCCAGTAAACCTCCCCAACCCATTCCCTATTCTTTATTATTATCATCATCATCATCATCATCATCCCCAGTGAATCAACTTCAGTGTGTTGAGTGTGGGATATGTACTGAGAGAGCATGCTTTGAACCCAGCAGCAGGAAGGCGGCTCCATCTCTTCTACTTCTTTTTCAGAAACTCCTCCCATTCCAGAACTCCCCTTGTCAGCTTCAGGCAGAGCTCTGTCTCTCATTAGTTGTACAGATGTCCACCCCTTCTCCAATTCACACCCCCACCCCCTCAGAGTTAGTACTGGCAGAAGCTAAGCTGAGGCAGAACATTTGGTCTGTCAGGCAATTTGGTATGAGAAATTGTGGGAAAGTTAAATGCTTATCTTAGAATAAGCAACTCAGTCCCAGTATGGATAAATAGTGCTTCACAGAGACTTCATTGTACAGTAATTAACTCACTGAGGCTGAAGCTCCTGCAGTTTTCAAAATTCTGTATTAACCCCAGACTAGCAGTAAAGATACTTTACCAAAAATCCGTTTTGTTCTTGCTTCCTTGGTTTTTGCCAGCTACACGGGATTTCACACCTGGGTATGTAAATGAAACTATTGATGGAGGTGAGGAGTATGTACAGTATCTAATGCTTCCTGTGATTGTACGTGTCTGGGTAGCCCTTCTCATAAATCAAATGTTCTAACCCGCCATTCCTGTGTTGGAAGTCCAAAATATGTTCCACTTCTGTACATTATCCTGTACAACAAAGGGGTGGGATCTGTGTGATGAAGTGTGAGCTGAGAAGTGAAGTTTCAGTAGAAGGCTAACCTAATCTGGTAAAGATGTATGCCTTCTGCAGCCATTTCAAGAGCTCAGAAAAGAGAGGGGAATTGTTATCTATGACCTAACCTTTTCTGCCACAAATTCAAAACCTTCATGTTGCACTTTTAAATTAATACTTTTTCTCATGTACTCCCTTCAGATTTTCCCATTATATCCTTTGTATTTCTTTTATATTTTAAATGAACCAAAATTATAATTGTTTACCATGAGGTAAAGCATTCCAGGTGGTTTTTAATCAGCTGTATCTCAAATCTCTTGCTTTTTCCTAATTCCATGGTTGCGGAGTTATTATTAGATTTATATCCTGCTTTTATTTTTGTGCAACTCAAGGCAGCATATGTAATGCTGCCGCCGCCTAGTTTCTCCACAGCAACAACTCTCTGAAATGGGTTGGGTTGTGAGTCAGTGACTGGCCCAGCTGGCTTTTAAAGCCTAAGGGAGGACTAGAACTCAGGATCTCCCGGTTTCTAGTCCAAAACCTTAACCATTATACCAGACTGCCTCTCATTTGCAAGATGCTGCTGATTCTGAGATTTCTCAAAAGCATGTGTGGATAGAAGCAAGCCCATTAAGAGTAAAGATAAATGCTTATGATCCAAGAGATGCTTCAGATCCTACATTCTTAAGGTCCAAGAGTTTTTAAGGAAGTTTCCTGCTCCGATAGAATAAAGCAGGGTTTCTCAACCAGGGTTCCGTGAGAGGTCACTAGAGTTTTTTTAATTATTTACTTATTATTTAAATTTGTATCACCGCCCATCTCCTCCAACCAGGGAACTCTGGGCGGTTCACAACAAACAAGTTAAAAATATAAAATTACAATAACAATAAATTACATATAAAATCCAAATAGAAAGATGTTAATAATAAGGCGGGTTCCATGGCACCAGCCACTCCCAAGAGGAACTATTGGCATTTCCGTCCCAAGCAGGGTTCCCTGGGAGATCACAGTTTATTTAAAAAATTATTTCGAATTTGGGCAACTTCACATTAAAGAGGTAAGTTTCATTCTTTATTTTGAGCTTAAGAACACTGTTAATGTATATATACAGGCCTACCCATGAAACGAATATAATAATTTTGTAACTTCTGGCCTATATTTGAGCCTGAATGCACAGGGGTTCCCCGAGGCCTGAAAAATATTTCAAGGGTTCCTCCAGGGTCAAAAAGTTGAGAAACGCTGGAGAGCCTGCATCTTTTTGCTTACTGACCTCATGTTCTGGGAAAGAAAAAAGGGAGGGAGGGATCTGTTTTCTGTTTTTCCTGAAAAAAGCTACCTGAATGAATGGAATTGCCTATCAGTCCTCCAGTCAGAGGAAAGAGAAGACCAAAGAGGCACCCCTTGCTTGACATTTCTGCTCCTAATACCCTCAGTAGTCAACAAGATAAAAGGTGCAAACTCTCAATGCTGCTGGAGCCACCTCTCCAAAAGCTCTATATCAAGAAAATAGATGTAACTGTATACTGTACACCGTGCCTTACATATGTCGCTATGTTTTCTTCTCTTTCCAGCCAAATGCATCTAGCATAGATAAACCTCTTTTATTTGGCTGTTGCAAAACCAGCTGACTGTGTTTGGACTTGATTGTTTTCCTTTCTTCTCTTTATCATCTTTTATAGTCTTTGCGGGATGATGACTTACAGATCTGATTACAAATCTGTTGTAAATGAGAAACATGAAACATTTTTAATTGTTGGCATTCTTTACTTTTATGCTACCGATGCAGGTTTATGGAAGAAAATGGAGAGAGAGAGAAATTCATGAATGTTAAATGATGTAGAATAAAGCCTCCAAAAGCTGTAATTTAAAATGACAGAAAACATTAGTTTTGAAATAAGTAACATTTATCAGCCCAATTATGTAGAAGAATACTTTTATATGTTGTTTTCTTTGACAGAATTTACATTTTGATCTCTTGAGACAGCTAATCATTTTTGTCTACCTTGTGCCAGGATCCTGTCAGAATATGTAAAAAGAAAAAAACACAGCAGTGTGAAGAAAACATAAGTTTTACTGAAACATTAACGGTTGGGCTTCTTTAGTTTCTATGTGTACATTCATGACATTTTATGGACTCTTTTGTTGGGGTTTGTATATACCCAGGAATTTACAGATAGATAAATTATACTGGAGAGGCTTGATATCTAGGTGAGAGGGGAATTATTCTGCAAGTCACCCAATTAGCAGCCATTGTTGTAGGGATGATGTGGCAGCAATGACTCATACTACAGGTGCTATCATTTAGTTGGGTGTGGCAGATGATGAGAGTAACCTATAATGTGATTGGTCAGTTTATGTATATAAGCAGAGCAGATCTGGTGTTCTTTCTTCTCGTTGCTGCTAAACCTCTCATCGCTGTATTCCATCTCGTTGCTGTATCATTTGTTACTGCTGTTGGATGTATTTGGACTACGTATGTATATAAAGTAAATAGGCTATTTTATCTAATCTCTGCTTGAGTGTCTATTTACTGCATAGAACGTGGATCACTGGTGTCTTGGAAAAAGGAGCAGGCCGCCCTACGGTGCGCACTCTGACAGGTTACTGGCCCAGCGGTGGAACGTGTGCAGCTGGCATGCTGGCACGGCTGTGAGGACTTTGGAAGCCTATCCAGGAGTCGTTTGGATATCTGCGGCGATTTTTGAGCTTTTGCTGGTTCCGTGCCTGGCCATGTGTATTTTTCCTAGGCCTGTTTGCAGCTGAAGGACGTTCTGATAAAGTCTGTGCTATTTATTCATCGGTGTCTGCCCAGGAGGGGCTGAGGATGAGCACAGTGAAAATGCAGTCTACAGTTGGAGGTGGTTTTCCTATGGAATGGCTGAATGACACCAATTATCTGTCGTGGGCGTACAAGATGGAAATGTTTCTTCGCCGGGAAGGTATTTGGAAGGTCGTCCATGAGCCACCGGACAAGTTGGACAATGAGGACGTTATTTTGCAGAACGAGAGAGCATTGGCAAGCATAATTTTATGTTTGGAGGACAGCCAATTATGTTATGTTAGAGATCTCCAGTTAGCCAGTGGGTGTTGGGAAGCTTTAAGAAATGTTTATCTTAGAAGCACACCATTATGCAAGGTTATGTTGACAAGAAAGCTTTATCATGCTAAATTACATGACAGTGGGAGTATTCTTGAACATTTGCATTATATGACTGGTTTGTTCCTCGAATTAGCACAGAGAGATATGCAATTCTCAGAAGCGCATAAAGTTTATGTAATTCTCAGTTCTCATAATGAAACATGGGATAATTTAGCTACCGGTTTCGGGTCTTTATCTGGGAGTGATTTGACCGTAAATTATTTAACTGGGAGACTTCTGGAGGAGGAACAAAGGAGGAAAGATTATAACATAATTAAGCCAAAGCAGAGCAGTATGTCTGTTAAGGAATGTTATTCTTGTAACACTGATAATGTATTATCTGTAAAGCGTACTTGTTTTTGCTGTGGGTCTGATAAGCATTTGCAAAAAGACTGTGATGTTGCTAGAAGGAAAACAAAAGCCAAGCCGAGGATTTCCAAGCAACAAAGTGCTGTCCAGCTGTCGGTGATTAATTCTACTGGAAGGAATTTAAAGGAGACGTGGCTCCTTGACAGCAGAGCAAGCGAAAATATCGCCAATGATAGATGTTTAAAAGGTTTATGCAGGCTGAACGGGACCATGTTAGCCTGGCAAATGGAAGTTTTGCATCTGTTACTGGCAGAGGGTTTGTGTTTGTACCTAGTTTGAATATTGAATTATCTATGCTATGTGTACCAGACCTAGAGTACAATATCCTAAGTGTTTCTCAGTTAGATAAACAGGGATATGATGTAAAGTTTGGTAAGGGTGAATGCATTGTTATGAAGAATAATCATGTCTGTGGTGAGGGTGTATTACAGAACAGTTTATATGTGATGATGAAACCCAAGACAGAAGTACCCCATGATGTAGCTATGATCAACAAACCAACCCATGATTCATGTGAACATTTGTGGCATAGACGGGGCATCCAAGTTTCAAAGTGGTTGAAAAGATGTCTGAAGCAAGTTCTGGAATGGATTTGAAACCGTGCCAAGCTTATCTGGATTGCACGGCTTGTAAGGTTGCTAAGTCAAAGGTGTATCCTGTAAGCAAATTTAGTGATAGAAAGTCACATAAATGTTTTGAATTGGTTCACGCTGACCTAATTGGCCCATTACCAGCCACATTAGGTGGTGCTAAATATGTTTTAGTAATTGTGGACGATTTCACCAGATTCGGGTTCTGTTACCTATTGAAAGCTAAAAGCCAGACATTTGATAAGTTCAGGAATTGGGTGCAGTTTGTGGAACATAGATATAGCACAAAGGTGTGTAGTTTGCAAACTGACCGGGGAACTGAGTTTATGAGTGGCAGTTTTCAGCAATGGCTCAGTAGGAGGGGTATTGCGCACAGGAGAACCAATCCGCATAGTTCAGCTGAGAATGGCGTGGCGGAACGAAGAAATTTAGCATTACAGACAGTAAAGGATTCACTGTTAGCTGACTCTGGGTTATCTAGAGGATACTGGGGAGAAGCTATACTGACTGCTAATTATTTAATTAACAGGTTGTGGAGTGTGTCTGTAAATCAAACACCATATTATATTTTGTATGGCAAGAAGCCATAATTAACTCATTTGAAGGTGTTTGGGTGCACAGCCTATGTTCAGGTGCATAAGGAAGTACGTAGGAAGGGTCAGGTGAAAGCACAGAAAATGATTTTTGTGGGGTATGAGCCAGGAACCAAATGATATAGGTTCACTGATGGCAGAAGACTTGTTATTTCTAGATCAGCAAGTTTCAGCAAGCATAGCAATTGGCAGAAGTTACATGGAGGGAGTGAGGTTTTTCTTCCTAGTCAGGAACAATTCGAGCTAGCAGAGCGGCGAGAGTCCAGAGATGTGATTAAGGATGAAGAGGAATTAACTCCTAGTGTGCCAATAAAGCAGGATGCTACTGTATTGCACAGATCTGAAAGAGTTAACAAGGGCATACCACCTCAACGTTACACACCAGGTGATGTTAAAGTGTATTTTGTTAATTATGAACCTCGTAGCTATTCAGAGGTATTGGAGTTGCCACCACAACAGCAGAAAAAGTGGAAAGCTGCTATGGATGTGGAAATGAATGCCATTAATTCCCATAAAGTGTTTAAATCTACCAGGCTGCCTGAGGGGCATAGGGCAGTGAGTTGTAGGTGGGTTTATAAGAAGACGACCTTAGTCAATGATGATATTCAGTATAAAGCTAGGCTTGTAGCACAAGGGTTTTCCCAGATTAAGAATCAGACTTATGATGAGGTTTTTGCGCCAACGCTAAGAGGGGAGACATTCAGGTTTGCCTTAGCAATGGTAGCAGCTGGGAATTGTGTAGTAAACCATTATGATATCACCACAGCATATCTGCATGCTGATTTGAGGGAAGAATTTAATTGGCTGAAGCTCCAGGATATGAATGTAAAGATGCAGTTAGAGTGTACAAGTTGCAGAAAGCGTTGTATGGACTCAGGCAATCGTCACATTGCTGGAATCTGTGATTAGATGAGGCATTGCAAAGAATGGGGTTTAAGTGTAGCAAGGCTGACCCATGTCTGTATATAAAGCAATGTGATAATGATGAACAGGTGTTGCTTTTGATCTTTGTAGACGATTTGTGTTTTATAGCTAAAGATCAAAGGAGGGTAATTGAATTTACTGAAAAACTGAAGCAACAATTTGATGTTAAAGATCTGGGAGAGATTAAAAATTACCTAGGCGTAGGTAGTCAGAAGGTTGATGGGGGTTACGTTCTAGAGCAGTGGAAGAAAATTGAACAGCTGCTAAGAGACAACGATATGGAACATTGCAAGGAGGTTCCTACCCCGATGACAACTGATTTTGTTAAGACAGGCTGGAGACGATGACCAAACATCATGTAATCAAGAACATTATCAATCAATAATTGGAAGTTTATTGTATTTAGCACAATGGTCACATCCCGATATCGGGAATGCAGTAAATGTACTGAGTAGGTACGTTGTACAACCTACCCAGAGGCATTGGAAAGGTATTAAATGTGTATTTAGAAATCTTAAAGGGACTATTAATAAATGTTTATTAATAAAACCTTGTAAACCATTGGAATTAAAATGCTATGTAGATAGTGATTGGGGTAATGATGTACATGATAGGAAATCAATGTCAGGATTGATAATTATGTTTGGTGACACCTTGGTAGGGTGGAGGTCTCGGAAACAGAGTTCTGTTGCCGTATCTACTGCAGAGGCAGAGTACGCTGCACTATCTGACCTATGTTCAGAGTTAATATGGTATAGGCAATTGTTAAGAGATGTAAATGTAACAATTGAGGGACCTATATGTGTATATGAAGACAGTGAAGCGTGTATACAGATGGCAAAGAATGATAAGATCAGAGGGAGGAGCAAACGTGGATATCAAGTATCACAATGTTAGGAATGCTGTAAAATAATCTCTGATTAATTTACAATATTGTCCATCTGAGAGTAATGTAGCAGATGTGATGACAAAGCCTCTAAGTGTAGAGAGACATAGGATGTGTGTATCCAATATGTGTATGTCTTCTATTCTGTATAAGTGAAATGTAATATCTATTGTAAATTGGAGGGGTGTTGGGGTTTGTATATACCCAGGAATTTACAGATAGATAAATTATACTGGAGAGGCTTGATATCTAGGTGAGAGGGGAATTATTCTGCAAGTCACCCAATTAGCAGCCATTGTTGTAGGGATGATGTGGCAGCAATGACTCATACTACAGGTGCTATCATTTAGTTGGGTGTGGCAGATGATGAGAGTGACCTATAATGTGATTGGTCAGTTTATGTATATAAGCAGAGCAGATCTGGTGTTCTTTCTTCTCGTTGCTGCTAAACCTCTCATCGCTGTATTCCATCTTGTTGCTGTATCATTTGTTACTGCTGTTGGATGTATTTGGACTACGTATGTATATAAAGTAAATAGGCTATTTTATCTAATCTCTGCTTGAGTGTCTATTTACTGCGTAGAACGTGGACCACTGGTGTCTTGGAAAAAGGAGCAGGCCGCCCTACGGTGCGCGCTCTGACATCTTTCAAGGACATTCCTTTGAGACAAACAAAGCTGTATATTTCTTTTTCTAAAATTTTCAGGCAGGAACACAGAATCGGGTCTTTAAGTCCTTACTGAAAAGGACACTCATTTGAGGACATTAATGTTCACATTTTAGACAGAGAATTTAGGTGGTTTGAGAGAGGGGTCAAGGAATCCATTTATGCCAACTTGGAAAATCCTTCCTTGAATAGAGGTGGGGGCCTCAGGCACAATCTTTCCCCTATTTTCCTCCCTGCTTTGTCTTCTGTGCCTAGGAAGATTAAGACCATTTCACAAGCTCAACAGCAGCATGGTAATCTTAACGATCCTCCTTTAGATGATAAAGGGACTTAGAAATAACATCTCAAAATAACCATGACCTAGCCCCAGGTGCAAGGTCACACAGCCACCTAGAAACATATTTAAGGATTCCCTTACTAACTTTGCTCAGACTGAAGAAGCTCCTTGGATAAGGAGTGAAACGTTTCCACTGAGAAAATAGAAATCCAGTTGACATGATTCTAGCTACAGACAGTATGCAGTATGTTTTCCACAATAGACTTATTTTTGTATATCTTTTATCTTTATCTTTTAAACTGCATCTGATAAAGCGTGAAAACCAAGGTATTTGCATTCCAGCAAGTATATTAGTTTGTGAAGATGATTTTGTGTGTGTGTGTGCGCGCGCCCCTTCAAGTCAGTGTTGGCTCCTGGCGACTGCCTGGACAAGTCCCTGTAGTTTTCTTGGCAAGATTTTGGAAGTGGTTTGCCATTGCCTCCTTCCTAGGGCTGAGAGAGTGACTGGCCCAAGGTCACCCAGATGGCTTCATACCTAAGGTGGGACTAGAACTCACGGTCTCCCAGTTTCTAGCCTGGTGCCTTAACCACTACACCAAACTGGCTCTCGAAGATGAATTGGGTTTTTCAAATTGGTATCCAAATCAAATGAATTTTTTCCCATCTCTATACTTAATGCCGGCTGCCTTTGGCAACATCTAATACAAAATATATAAATCTACTATACTCAGTCATGGTGTTATCCATGTCTATCCCCTTTCCTGGTCACAAGACATTCCTAATATTTCAGACTCAGCCTAATAAAGCTAATCCTACATACTCATGCATCTAAATATCAGCACCATGAACCAATTAATAAATGTCTTAGCTCAGTGGGAGACCATGTTCTTTCCATATCAACAATCAGTTAAAGATGACTTCCGACCTGTAAAAAAACCAGCGTATTGCATATAATACATATTGCACTAAGCCATAATGTGGTTGGTTTAGTTTTGCTTTAGGATGCTTTACGATGACCACATTTGCAAATCTTGGTTTGCAATCAACTATATTGTACAAACACAGCTAATTGGTTTATACAATGGTTGCTGTGGTTTAACAATGTTTTAACAAGTCAAGTTTGCCAGTGTGTAAACCTTGCCACTGTTATGTCTGGCCTCATTAGTAACAACAGCCATATGCTTAGTATTTTTATAAACACTGAGTTGCAACCCTCTACAGGAATAATTTCATTCTGAAGAGAGAAAAGAGCTTTGGGGCTGTTACATAAGCCTCTCATATTCTTACGTTTGGATGTTAAATGGGTGGAAAGTGTGCAACTGCTACTTCTAAAAACCTTTAAGAACTTGCCATTGGCCTCTGAGTTTGCATGTCTATGAATTATCTCTACAAGAAACAAACAGAAATGCATGGCTAGCCTGTAACTCAGGGGTCCCCAACCTTTTTGGCGCCAGGGACCGGTTTCAAAATACGATTTTTCCATGGACCGGGGGGCGGGGTTTCCGGGATTTCCATGGACTGGGGGGCAGGGTTTGTGGGCGGGAGCCAATCACAAGCACCAGGGGTGGGGTTTGCGAGCAGGAGCCAATCGCATGGAAGGGGGTGGGGTTTGCGGGCAGAAGCCCCGCGGCCCAGTTCCTAACAGGCCGCGGCCCACAGGTTGGGGACCCCTGCTGTAACTTAAGGGCTTGAAAAAGAATTCTTGGTCCCAGAGTATGCAGAGACATGCAACATCTTTTAATCTGAGGCTGTTGTAAATAAAAGAGGTCAATACTGTTCTTGAATAACATCATTTAGAGCTTATTCCAAAAGACTGCTGGAGAAAAGGCTGCCAACCAATTATGGCTTGAGGATGAGATGAAGGCAACTTCTTGAGGGCACAGCTCGTGTTTGTGCCATGGATAGGTGCAAGTTAGGAAAAGCTCTTGGTCCACCTACACCAATATTGTTTATATAGAGAAGCAGCACCTTGGTAGCATTTCAGGTTTCAGTCTTTCTCAACCTGGAGATGCAGGAGATTGAACCATAGAAAGCAAATACTTCATCACTTAACTATATTTCTCTTCAATGCACTTCACTGTATTAATACAGAGAAGAAATAGATTATGAGAAACACAACTTCATCCTGAAAATATATTTCCTTCCACTTCCTTTTCTAATGCTTACCTAGAGCACTTTAGGTATGCAGCCATGCTCCAATGATAAATGCTTGATGGTCAAGGCATGACTCTGGTTTTGGTAAGGACAATCTATAAATATTCTAAACAGTGAGATGTTACCAGAGCACATGGACTTCTACTTGTGTAGTGAGGCTTTTCTGGTTTTGCAAATACCTTTTCCAAGTGTGAAGGTTCCACTGTATTGTATAAAATACCATTTCTCTTAATCCCATCACTAGAATTTCACCTTGTGATGACACCATATTTCATTGCCATTTTCAGCTACCCCATTCCAGTGGATCGATCATATCTAGTTAGACTTCTCTAGGTCAAAGAGCAGAACCAGTGAAGCACAGTGCAGTTTGTCACCCTTTCTGACTAATCCTAATCTCTTTTTAATCACAGCAGATCTCCAGACTCTGATTACATTGCAAGAATGGGTGGAAAATAAAGATTAGCTTTATCACTAAAACCAAACAGATTTACAATAGGAATGGTCAGAATGCAATGATGTTACGAAGTTCAAAAAGACAATATTGTAGGCTGGGTGAAAGGGGCCAAAATCAAGGGCTTTTATTTTTATATTAAAACATTAACCTACTTTTCAAGGTAAAAATAGATCCCAAAGTGAGTTGCCAATATTCATGACTTTTGATGTCCCTAAAAACAAGTGGACAGGATGAGTTATTTATAAAAATAATAAAGGCGGGATAGAAAATAAAATAAATAAAAATAATAATTCTCTGAATATAAGAAACCATATAATTTGTAATTCACTAACAATATAGATTGGCGGGGTCCAGGAAGCGGGCCTTCTCTGCTGTGGCCCCCACCCTTTGGAACACTCTTCCCCCAGAGGTGAGGCAAGCCCCTCTCTCCTGGCCTTCCAGAAGAAGTTAAAGACCTGGCTCTGCCATCTCGCTTGGGGCGGGAAGGGGGGTAGTCAATCCTGGGGTGGCTAGCGCCTTAAAGTGGTCCCCATGTATTTATGAATCCGAATCAGAACTTTTAATTGCCATCTCGGATGCTATTTTATATTTTATACTTATATTTTCATATGTTATATAATATATCTTGTTTTTATTGTATTTTAATATTTTTAGCTTTATTGTAAACTGCCCAGAGTCCCTCTTTTGGGGGAAATGGGTGGTGATGATATTTGATGAATAAATAAAAAATATACTAGCAGAGGATGATTGTAAAATTAATGTTGAGTAATGTTGGGGGAGAGTGAAATTAAGGCAAACAATTTCTATAGTGTTTGTTTTAAAAATGAAACTTTATTTTAAAGGAGATTATAGTTTGATTACAATATGAAGAGACTATAGAAAAAAACATCATAACATACTTAAGCAGCTGAGACTTACTACCAATACTAACTATTGAAATTAGCTGCCATTTCCTCAATAACTACTTAGCATCTTCCAGAGTCATCTAGGCATTGTTGTGTCTACCTAACAGTAATGAGGAGAGATTTTTTTCTGGCCTCCAGGATGGCTGGAGGTGATGCTAAAAATACATAATATGTAACTATGTATGTAACTATAGGGGCGTGGTGGCTCAGCGGGTAAGATGCCAGGCTTGTCGATTGGAAGATTGCAAGTTCGGAGGTTTGAATCCCTAGCCCTGCATGCGGAGTGAGCTCCCGCACTCGCCCCAGCTCTTGCCAACCTAGCAATTTGAAAGCATGCAAATGCAAGTAGACGAATAGGTACCACTTCGGTGGGTAGGTAACAGCGTTCCGCGTGCGTCATGCCGGCCACATGACCGCGGAAGCGTCTTCGGACAAGGCTGGCTCTTCAGCTAACAAACGGAGATGAGCACCAGCCCCTAGAGTTGGACACGACTGCACAAATTTGTGGGGGCAACCTTTACCTTTACCTATGTAACTATGAGGAAGTTGGTGTAGTTACTGAAAAAAAAAGGTCAGGCTCAATTGTCAACAGCTTGCATATATTTCCAATTGTTCTCTCTTTGGAGGCAATTCCTTTTAATTTTTTTTTATTATTATGTGCCATCAAGTTGGTGTCGACTCTTAGTGACCACATAAATAGATTTTCTCCCAAGATGATTTGTCTTCAACCTGGTCCTTCAGTTCTTTCAATGGTGCACCCATCACCACTATAATTGAGTCCATTCTCCTTGCTGCTGGTTGTCCTCTTCTTCTCTTTCCTTCCACCTTTCCCAGCATTTATAAACTTCTCCAGAGAGCCAGGTCTTCACAATATGTGTGATAATTTGTTTGATAATCCATCTATTTGTTTTTTTGGCTCTCCATGATTTTCTCACTAGTCTTTTCAAACACCAAAGTTCAAAAGTGTCATTACTCTTTCTATCTCTGTCACAGGAAAATTATTGTTTGCACAATTCTGATATTTGTAAGTGTAGACACACCCTGGCATCTGAATATCTTTTTCCAAGGCCTTCATGGCTACACTACAAAGTGCTAGTCTGAGGCATATTTCTTGACTGCTGTTTCTTTTACTATTAATAGTTGATCTTAAAAGGCAGAAGCTATCAATCACTTCAAGGCCTTTATTGTCAATTCTAAGGCTGGTTGCTGTATCTGTTGTCATTAGTTTGGTCTTCTTTATATTTAGTCTTAGTCCCATGTTTTCACTGTGCTCCTTGACTTTCATTACTAGAGCTTGTAGATCATTTTCATTTTCAGCTATCAGAGTAGTGTCATCAGCATAGTGCAGGGAATTGATGCTTCTTCCTCCAATTTTTTAATTTTATTTATTATTCAAATTTGCTCATCATCTTCCAATCCTGCTTCCCTGAAATAAATAAATAAATAAATTCTGCATATGATTGAATAAATAAAGGGAGATATACTGTATAGATAAATTCTGCATATAGGTTGAATAAATAAAGGGACAGTCCTTGCTTAACGACCATTCAAAGTTACGACAGCCTTGGAAAGGATGCTTTATTGCCCGTAAAGCACTTCCGGCCATCGTGAAATGTCACGCCACCCCACCCCCTTGCAGTTATGTCACTGTATTTCGGGTGCCTGGCAACTGGCTCACATTTACAACTGGTTGCCAAGCACCCTGCGATCATGTGATCACCATTTGCAAACTTCTCTGCTGGCTTCCCCAGAAAGTCAATGGGGAAGCCAGCACGGAAGGTTGCAGGCGGAGGGGATGGAGGGGAGAGGAAACCCTTTGGCAGGCTGAAGGAATGGAGTTCAAATCCTGGGGATTTCTGCTTTGTTCCAGCAGCCCCACGAAGGATTTCCCCTCCGTGCACAGAGGGGAGGGGAAACCCTTCGGCAGGCAGCTCTTTCGCTCCATCCACATAACGACCTGGGAGATTGCTTAACGGCCGCAACCAGGAGTGCTGGGATTGTGGTTGTTGAGCAAAGCAGTCACGTGGGCATCTCGCTTAACAACCAATTTGCTCAACGACCAAGATTACGGTCCCAATTGTGGTTGTTAATCAAGGACTAACTGTATACAGCCTGGTCTCACGCCTTTGCCAACCTGGGACCAGTCTGTTTCATCATGTTCCGTGACTTCCTGATCCATGTATAGGTTTTTCTTGAGGACAATGAGTTGTTTTGAGATTTCCATCTTTCTAAGCACATTCTACAGTTTGAGATGATCAACACAATTGAATGTCTTTCTATAATCAATTTTTCCTCTTGAAAAATTGCAAGGGGAACTGCATGGGCATGGCCGTAAAGTCACCAACTTGAAGGAGACTTTGCCTTTAAAAGCTTGATTCCTGTCTATCTGAGGGACCATCTGTCAGATTATGAATGTGTGGCTGTTAAGACTTGCAGGAGGGGACTTTTGAAGATCTCCATGCTGTCAGAGACTCATCTATTTGGTGTTTGGGAGAAGGCCTTCTCCCATATTACTCCCATGCAATGAAATGCACTCCTTCAGGATTTGCATTTGGCTCCCATCTCTTGATATTTAGAAATCAGTAAAGTTTGCATGCCTCTAGGCTTTTAATTATTAATTTTAGCATTAATTGTGAAATAAGTTTTCTTTTTTATTATTTTTCTTGATTTTATTAGCTTGAGTAGAAATCTCAATAAAACCTGAATAAGAAAGTTATATATAAAAATATCATTTGTAAGCCTCATCCATGACCAAGACTGAAGGCACATAATGGATATTTTCTCCTGACTGCTCTTTTATAGGATTATTTTTCCTTGCTAATTATATTTTCTAGACCACTGGAATGTAAGGTATAAAACAACATCCTATTTTATTTAATTGTCCTCACCCATCTGATGCCAGCAACAGCTGAGCAAAGTCTCCTTGATATATCTTCCATCTGCTTCAAGGCAGCAGGCACTACTACTCAAATCCAGGGACCAATTCCCTCAATTGCAGTTTGAACAAGCCAGGAGCAAGCTTGTGGTTGAGTTCATACTAAAAAGGATTCTTTCCACTTCCTCAGACTCCACAGATACAAGAATCTTAGATACTCTCACAAGAGTTGTCCCAGTCATCTCCATAGATTCTGTCCACAAAAAGTCCATCTGATCAAATATGCACATATATTGTAATAAATATAAAAATGTAAAGGTTCCCCCCGCACATTTGTGCAGTCGTGTCCGACTCTAGGGGCCTGTGCTCATCTCCGTTTGTTAGCCGAAGAGCCAGCGTTGTCCGAAGATGCTTCCACGGTCATGTGGCTGGCATGACGCATGCAGAACGCTGTTACCTACCCACTGAAGTGGTACCTATTCATCTACTTGCATTTGCATGCTTTCGAATTGCTAGGCTGGCAAGAGCTGGGGCTAGTGCGGGAGCTCACTCCGTCACGCGGGACTAGGGATTCGAACCTCTGAACTTGCGATCTTCCGATCGACAAGCCTGGCATCTTACCCACTGAGCCACCCCCCCTTATATAAATATATAATATAATATAATATAAAATATACATGCATGCAAACTTAACATACCAGATTCCATTCGTTAACATAGGGAAGGCAACTTGCAGCTCCCAAGCCACATGTAGTCTTAATTGCCTTTGTGTGGCCCTTGGAAGCCCTTGGACCATGACTGTTAAAAAGTCTCTTGCTACTTTGAGGTTGGAAACAGATTAAGTAAGCATCACAACTGAAAAAACAATTTATTTTATCCTTACAAACTTTAATATTACCTACATTTGTGATATGCCTGCCACTTGCTTTGAAGGGCTCACATCTCCCTTCCAAACATTAAGTGCAGCCCTTGGCCACCCAAGGTTGCCATCCAGCTAAACAAATTACATAGACATGCTAATAGGTTATAGTAGAAAAAATTATCCTAACAGTGGAAAAGATATAAAAAGTATTGTGCTTTCTGGGACACCTCAATTCACATGGGAAAAAAGCAACCTTCTTTAAGGGTTGAAATTATAAAGTCATTCTTTTTTGTATAATTCCTCTGAGAATTCAAATTCTTGGGATTCATCTTCATAGATAACAGTTTTGGTGCTCAATTAGTCCTTTCAAATATTTATTAGAACTGGAGCCAAGGCCAAAATTTAACCTCACCCCAAGTCTTAGGCATGAATGGAAATGCTTCAACATACATACTTAGGCAAGCGTTGCTTCTTGTTGCACCCTCTCATAGCTTCTTGCTGTTAAGAAGCTCTCTCTATATTGCAACATTGGCATACAAGTACTTAAATAAGTGCACAGATCCCTGGTCCATGGGACTAGAAGCCCACTCTAACATTAAGACTAAATGTGTGTAAACATTAAAAGTGTGGAAAGGCAAGGAGCTCACATTGCAGTCCCTGCTCCAGCATTTCTAGGTACATGGATACCCCAGTTGTTCCTTGTGATTGGTCCCTAATTAGGGATCCCAAATGTGGGAAATCTTGTGAGAGCAGGAAAAGATGATTTCATCAGGCAAGCGTTAGGTATTCTAGCTAGCTTGTATGCTGAGATGAGTTTCAACTGGTAGAGTGCTATATTTTAATTTTTATTGATGTATCTTTAATGGAATTGTATGTTTTAAATATCTGTAGGCTAGACATTGCATAGGAAAATCATGGATACAAGATAAATAGGATTTTCATCCTATTTATCTTGTATCCATGCAAAAGGGGGGGGGGTGTCAAGATCATGCAAGCTATTCCTGCCTCCCATCACCATGCTAAAGGCATCATTAATCCCCCCCTGCTGCTGGTTGGAAGACTTTTCCAGCTTTTCAGACTTTTCTAGGGAAGAATTTAACCAAAAGCTCATAATTTATGTATTTATTTGTTCAATTTATATCACCGCCCATCTCCCCCCACAAGGGGACTCTGGGCGGTTTACAAAAAATTGATTAATTAAAAGCATATAAAATACAATACATCATTCTAAATAAATTAGACATAAATATATAAATATATAAAATCCAAGAGGCTATGATGTTGTTTAAAGGAACTCTATGGTGCCAGCCACCCCCAAGAAGAGCTATTACCCTTCCCATCCCAGGCGAGGTGGCAGAGCCAGGTCTTCAATTGCTTTCGGAAGGTCAGGAGTGTCTTCGTGGCCTGCAAAGTCAGGTGTTGACAGAGACCTACTGACATTAGTTTTGCCAGCTACCCCCTGGAGAAGACTGGTCACTATTAGCAGACTCCTCTTTCTAGTCTTTGTCTAGATTGTTCTATAGTTTCATCTTCAGTTACACTGAGCATCTGTAATGAAATTATATATTGATTATATTTATTAAGCTTTATTGTTCAGTTTATATGTATATAGATGTATAAAATCATAGTTTGATAGAACCAGATAGTGAGCTATGCTTGTCCCATTCATAAACTCACTGGAGTATTCACATTGCTGTTATGCATGAAATGAGGAGTGTGTGTTATCAACAACAGATAACAACTGGAACAGATAACAGTTGGAACAAGAGAGAACAAAAATGCAAGGTCGGAACAAACGCTCAACTGGCTGTGACGTATACAGTTTTGACACTGGCTGTGACGTATACAGTTTTGACACTGACTGTGATGTGAATTTGGATTTAACATCTGCTATAAAAGAAGGATGACCTGCAATTGTAACTGTTGTGGGAGGTGCGAGACTCCCCACAGGGGGCAGGGGACGCCCTGAATGTCTGACTCCCAGCCCATTCTAACTGTCTGGCCAACTGTTAGAAGGGGGATGTAAGTATCTAGTAAGATACTAAGTCCTGTAACTGTTGTAAGTATCTAGTAAGATACTAAGTCCTGTAACTGTTGTGGGAGGTGTGAGACTCCCCACAGGGGGCAGGGGACGCCCTGAATGTCTGACTCCCAGCCCATTCTAACTGTCTGGCCAACTGTTAGAAGGGGGATGTAAGTATCTAGTAAGATACTAAGTCCTGTAACTGTTGTAAGTATCTAGTAAGATACTAAGTCCTGTAACTGTTGTGGGAGGTGCGAGACTCCCCACAGGGGGCAGGGGACGCCCTGAATGTCTGACTCCCAGCCCATTCTAACTGTCTGGCCAACTGTTAGAAGGGGGATGTAAGTATCTAGTAAGATACTAAGTCCTGTAACTGTTGTAAGTATCTAGTAAGATACTAAGTCCTGTAACTGTTGTGGGAGGTGTGAGACTCCCCACAGGGGGCAGGGGACGCCCTGAATGTCTGACTCCCAGCCCATTCTAACTGTCTGGCCAACTGTTAGAAGGGGGATGTAAGTATCTAGTAAGATACTAAGTCCTGTAACTGTTGTGGGAGGTGCGAGACTCCCCACAGGGGGCAGGGGATGCCCTGAATGTCTGACTCCCAGCCCATTCTAACTGTCTGGCCAACTGTTAGAAGGGGGATGTAAGTATCTAGTAAGATACTAAGTCCTGTAACTGTTGTAAGTATCTAGTAAGATACTAAGTCCTGTAACTGTTGTAAGTATCTAGTAAGATACTAAGTCCTGTAACTGTTGTGGGAGGTGCGAGACTCTCCAACGGGAGCAGGGGACGCCCTGAATGTCTGACTCCCAGCCCATTCTAACTGTTTGGCCAACTGTTAGAAGGGGGATGTAAGTATCTAGTAAGATGCTGGTTCTGTAACTGTTGTTAGTATCAATGGGATACTGTTAAGAAGGCCTGAAAAGGTGAAAACTTTGGTTCTGTAACTGTTAGTATCAATGGGATACTGTGAAGAAAACTTGATAAGGTGAATGTTAACAGCAACTTGAATAACCTAGTGAGGTATGGTTATTGATATTTATTTGATGGTTAACC
Source organism: Charina bottae (assembly GCA_023362775.1). Taxonomy (NCBI): domain Eukaryota; kingdom Metazoa; phylum Chordata; class Lepidosauria; order Squamata; family Charinaidae; genus Charina; species Charina bottae. Next base: position 105,224,324 of record JALMGJ010000004.1, read on the forward strand.
TAATATAGTATTGTAATAAGCTCTAGAGAATCTTGTAATTTTATTCTATCCAGTTATTATTTCCTAATTGTAACTAACTAACTGCTTTGCTTTCTGTGTGAATATTATTTCCTACTTGTAAATACCTGCTTTGCTTTCTGTCCGAATAACACAAGAATAAAAGAACTATTATTGAACTTTACATGGAGTAAGTTGTACTCATTAAAGTGGATTTTATGACACATCTTGCAGTTGCAAATAGGTCATATTCAGAATTTGAGTGGACATTTGGATTAATCTTTTGTGTTTGATCGATTGAAGAAAAACAACATAGACAACGGCTGAGGTCACACATTATACTTTTGATTCTGTCTGATCCAAAAGAATGTTGGAAATAAATTATGTAAAGGGATTGGGATTGTGTCTTTCTGCCAAATGACAAAACTAAACAGAGTGGGACTAAATTTGATATAGTGGGAGAATCTGGCAAGGGATAGACCATCTTTAAAAATGGGGCATATCTGGCAGAAAAAGACATATCCTCCTCCCCAGTTCTATCTATAATACATAAACAGTATTTCCTGGTTATGGAAATACATACATTGCCTCTACTCGTAATGTAGAGTGGTGAAAATCTGTCCTTTGTAACATTCAGTGCAATGGAGTCCCTGGGAAGCATAATAATAGTCGTCGTCATCATCATCATCATCATCCAGCAACCTCTGAAATAGAATATGTCCCATCTCCCATTTAATAGATGGATTACTTAATAGAAGTGAGCTACATCACAATATGTCTCTATATCATACACTATTAGATTTTATACATAATAAGCTCACATAAAAATAAATATTTTTGTTACTGAGAGATAAAACTATATTACTCTGTGCATTTCTATTGGTAGCTATAAGCAAATGTTCATATTGGGACACACATTAAAAGGGACATAACACTGGCAATCTTTCCACATTGCAAACATAAACCCAGATGATGACTCAGATGGATACTCCAATGAAAGCAATGTAACTAACCCATTCCTACCAAGATGTGCATTTGGCTGCTGAAGCCAGTTATTGTGTGTGAAATTCTGTAGAGAGAAAGAGAATTAGACTTAGGAACACATGGCTAAAGTCACATGCATTCACTTATCATAAAGCATCCTCGTAGTCATAAGGCTTGATGGATTCATGGATTCATTCATTCCACTTTATGCTTTATCCCAGCTTTCCTCAGATACACAGGAAAGAAGAAATGAAAGGACTGTGCTGCTAACAGATGATCCATAAAGGAGGTATGTGCTTACATTCATATCCGTGGATGCAAACTGTGTTGACAGTGATCAGTTGTGTATGACAATCATAAAACAGGTTATGAGTACAATTAAATAAAGTTAAAAAGCTGAACAAATGCATGCATTATTGCATTTATATGCTGCCTTTTCCATGAAATCTCAAGGTGGTATATACAGGAAACTTCCCTAATTTTATCCCAGAGCCACCACCGTCTGACATAGATTGACTGAGAGATACTGACTAGCCCAGAGTAATTCATTGAGTTTTTGGATTGCATATGAACTTGAACTTGGGTCTCTCCTGTCCCAGTGTGACTCCTTAACCACTATACTACGTGAGTTTTCATGGACCACCTAAAATGGCAAGACATTTCTTGCCATTTTATTGAGATCTGATGGCTCTGCTGTTACCATTCATGTTTTGGAAGTATCTCTCATCACTGTAGCGAGGGTTTTGAAGGACACAGCAGAAATTTATTTTACTGTGCAGAGGAAGAAAGTGTTCATATGTTAACATCGTCATCTCTTTCCTAAAACGGACAGAAGAGGAGATACTTTTACAAAGCTTTACCTTAGTCTGAAATCCACAGTTATTAAATTATTCCTATTCTGTGTATAGACAATTTACTTGATCTGTTGGTTGGACCTTTTTTCAATCTCACCAGTAATTAGATACAAATTCTTATGCAATATAAAACCAGATTATAATCCTAAACTAAAATTATAAGTGGCTTTAGTCTATCCTATCTGAAAGTGTTTGCCCAAAACATGTCAAAAGTCCCCCCATAGTACAAATTGCCCATAAATTCAATGCTGATGCAACATTAATGACTCCACTGTAAAAACATGCATTAAGAATCAAGCAAATGGAAATGCTAAGTAAACACACAATGTTTTACAATGTTCCCAGTAGGTGTTCCTTCTGTCTCTTCAACAAGTGCCCCAAAATGAATGCAAGGACAGCAGGTGTCAGCCCAAATAAAACACAAGTTATTTACCGAATATAAATAGCTGCCACTCTATTTTTCATTTTCCAATTTTTATTCATGAGGCAGAACTACCAGAACAAGCTTTGCAGGTTACATATATTATTCTATATTACTTATTATATAACCGATATAAATTAAAGTAATCTCTTTAGAAAAAAATGTTCCATATCAATGAGAAATCTATTTTTCAATTACACGCACAAATATGAATTACCTGTTGGACATATAGAGTAATACTTTCAAGGAATAGAAAATATGCTGAATAAAAGTTACTTGTTTTCCTTCCAAAGGGTTTCCAGGGTTGATACATGCAGACATGCTCCCAAGTTTCTTTCCTTGCCATCATCTATTTGTCTGTCCATTTGTTATACAGAAAGCCTGAGGGCAATGGTCTGCTGCTACAAATTCATGTAGTGCTTGCAGGAATCTCAGAATTATCTGTTTAGCCTCAGCAAGAAGGAAGTTATGGATGACATCAGGAATGAACCATGTGCAGCCCCAGAAAACCCCCCCCCTTCTTCTTTTTCCTCCAGCATCTGGAGCCTTTAATTTCACTACTGAATTTTAGTTTCCTGCCACTTTTGAGACAGAAATCAAATGGAACCTGTATTGTAGTCTGAGCACATTTTAATTTTTTTAATGCCATCTTCCCAAAAGATCAAAAAGGGAATGGATAGAAAAAAAGGAAAGGAAAAAGAGATGGAGAAAGAAATTCCTCAAATACTATCAGTCCCCACAAAATTCACCAAGTAGACCCCTGCTATGAAAAACTGCTCAGCTCCTCATTTGATGTGTGCTTTTATTTATTTTATTTATTTATCAAAGTTATCACCACCCAACTCCCCCAAGGGGGACTCTGGGCGGTTTACAACAAAATTAAAATCATTAATATACAATGATAAATAGATTAAAATACACAGTAAATAACAGTTTAGAATATAATGAATATAATAAAAATCCAATGGCAGAATCTTAAGTTCACAAAAAGGGCACTCCAGAACTAATCTAAGGTGCTAGCCATCTCCAGGTATATACATTTTATGTTTTTATAGAGCATAAATAGTTGGGGGGTGCATTTTTGGAAGAATTTATTTCTAGCATCCTAGATCTACTTGCTTTTAAATATAAACCCACAAAATGTGCTCAAGATTAAGAGTTATATCTTAGTTCTAGATATCTTAACTATGAAATATATAATCCAATTATTTCAACTGACCTTTTAGTTAACAACAATGACAGCTCATGTCAAATAAACATGTTTAGGTCTGGCATAGAGGTTGTACAGAAGAAATGGCTAAACGAAGGGACCTCTAGATTTTTTTAGCTGGTTTAACATAGAATATACTTTATTACTTCAGTCAACAACAGATATTGCATGTAACAGCCTGGGATGTGTTTAAAGTGCACCCAATACATTTTGAGCAGTGTTTTTCAAATTTGGCAACTTTAAGAAGTGTGGACTTCAACTCCCAGAATTCCCCAGCCAGCATGTCCACACTTCTTAAAGTTGCCAAATTTGAAAAACACTGATTTAGAGATACCTGGGAGCAAAAACAACTTCTGTTAAATGTGGTGGGGTGCATTTCTGTGTAAAGATAAATAGGATTGCATTATTACTTTATAAGAATGCAAAATAAGGGTAAGATAAAATAAGAAATCTTATTAGAATCTGGTGCAAAAGTTAATTTACAAAGTACAAACTCTAACAGCTGCTCTGATTATTTATTTCCTAACTTGATTAGGGGCATACTAAATTTTGAGTTTTACCAGGTACTTAACCAGCCTTGCATCGGCATTATGCCAGCTATTAGAAATTTTTGGCTGTGGTGCAAGTATGATCTGGCAAGTCAACATGGGCAGTATACAAGGATGAAAAATGACAGTGATGTGAAAGAGAAAATGACAACCATATGGCACCAATATTATGCTATCATTTTGTGTCTGAGACATTATTTGGTTAGGTTTAATTTGACTGTGCCACATTTACACACAATTTAATTATTGTGTAATTTTATACCCAATTGAGTTTGATCTTCCATATTGTAGCAGTTGTGGACTATTTAGCAGGGGTGACTATCTGAACAAAGCTGGATTGATAAGCAAGGAAGAAATACAGATGTATGACTGATCTTTGCTACAGAGACCTCTGTTGTTTGCATTTTTTTACATTAACTATTTTTAATGTGGGAAGTTACAACATTTTGTGGTTCGTACAATGGTATTTTAAAAATACTTTTTCAGACATTGGAGATGCTTATTCTCTACTCTGAATGGGGGTAGAGGCTACACCATAAAATAGATTTGCTGATATTACTTAATACTGAACTACAATAAATTTTCTTTTTGTACTTCCTATTTTATATGCATCTCCCACCTTCCCATGTGTTATGTTCAGACTGGCTACCAATGAAATACATCATAATTTGCTGAAGTAGGCATTTTGAATATTATTTCTAAAGCAATTATAGTATGTTTCTGTTTGTGAATCCATGTACTCTAAGGTTCACAGATTCTTTATCATAGTGGACAATGGCTATATTCACGCATAATGATATGCTAAGGGTTTTTTTAAAATTGAGATTATTGAACAAACACTAGTGTCTTGATCCAACATTGTGCTAAGCCAAAAATGAACTAAATTATGGCTTTCTGGTGATGAGTGAACCAGCCCAATAAAATTTGAAATAAGATACAGGAAGCAAATTCCATAAGCCTATGCAGGATGCAATCCACAAAGCTACTGTAACATGAACAATAGTTTTGGTCTTGGATTAGGGGCACAATAGGATGAGAAAACACTGATGGCCATTGCTACGTGCAGAGGCACCAAGGAGAATAACTGGGTCAAGAAGAATTTCCAAGCTACAAGTCTAAGACATATAATTACTCGGGCTAAAGAACGGACATCACTTGGATACAAGCAGGCTAGTGGCTAGCAATAATGGAAGGACTGAATGATTTCCATTAGCAGCAAACTAAACAGTCAGCAGCCCTAAAAATTTCATTAGGCACCTGCCTGAAATTGTGAGGGCTAAAATTTTGTATGGAGGTATGAATGTATAAGATTCCCTCTTATGTACATACATTATATGGTTCCTTCAGCAAATCCATGGAGAAGGCTGCTTTAAAGATCTTTGCACACTGAGCCTGTTGTTCTGTAGAAGATTTACAGTGGGGCAAAAAAGTATTTAGTCAGCCACCAATTGTGCAAGTTCTCCCACTTAAAAAGATGAGAGAGGCCTGTAATTGACATCATAGGTAGACCTCAACTATGAGAGACAAAATGAGAAAACAAATCCAGACAATCACATTGTCTGATTTGGAAAGAATTTATTTGCAAATTATGGTGGAAAATAAGTATTTGGTCAATATCAAAAGTTCATCTCAATACTTTGTTATATATCCTTTCTTGGCAATGACAGAGGTCAAACGTTTTCTGTAAGTCTTCACAAGGTTGGCACACACTGTTGCTGGTATGTTGGCCCATTCCTCCATGCAGATCTCCTCTAGAGCAGTGATGTTTTGGGGCTGTCGCTGGGTAACACGGACTTTCAACTCCCTCCAAAGGTTTTCTATGGGGTTGAGATCTGGAGACTGGCTAGGCCACTCCAGGACCTTGAAATGCTTCTAACGAAGCCACTCCTTCGTTGCCCGGGCAGTGTGTTTGGGATCATTGTCATGCTGAAAGACCCAGCCACGTTTCACCTTCAATGCCCCTGCTGATGGAAGGAGGTTTGCACTCAAAATCTCACGATACATGGCCCCATTCATTCTTTCCTGTACACGGATCAGTCGTCCTGGTCCCTTTGCAGAGAAACAGCCCCAAAGCATGATGTTGCCACCCCCATGCTTCACAGTAGGTATGGTGTTCATTGGATGCAACTCAGCATTCTCTCTCCTCCAAACACGACGAGTTGTGTTTCTACCAAACAGTTCTACTTTGGTTTCATCTGACCATATGACATTCTCCCAATCCTCTCCTGGATCATCCAAATGCTCTCTAGCAAACTTCAGACGGGCCCGGACATGTACTGGCTTAAGCAGGGGGACACGTCTGGCACTGCAGGATCTGAGTCCCTGGCGGCATAGTGTGTTACTGATGGTAGCCTTTGTTACGTTGGTCCCAGCTCTCTGCAGGTCATTCACTAGGTCCCCCCGTGTGGTTCTGGGATTTTTGCTCACCGTTCTTGTGATCATTTTGACCCCACGGGGTGAGATCTTGCATGGAGCCCCAGATCGAGGGAGATTATCAGTGGTCTTGTATGTCTTCCATTTTCTAATTATTGCTCCCACAGTTGATTTCTTCACACCAAGCTGCTTGCCTATTGCAGATTCAGTCTTCCCAGCCTGGTGCAGGTCTACAATTTTGTTTCTGGTGTCCTTTGATAGCTCTTTGGTCTTCACCATAGTGGAGTTTGGAGTGTGACTGTTTGAGGTTGTGGACAGGTATCTTTTATACTGATAACAGGTTCAAACAGGTGCCATTACTACAGGTAATGAGTGGAGGACAGAGGAGCCTCTTAAAGAAGAAGTTACAGGTCTGTGAGAGCCAGAAATCTTGCTTGTTTGTAGGTGACCAAATACTTATTTTCCACCATAATTTGCAAACAAATTCTTTCCGAATCAGACAATGTGATTGTCTGGATTTGTTTTCTCATTTTGTCTCTCATAGTTGAGGTCTACCTATGATGTCAATTACAGGCCATTCTCATCTTTTTAAGTGGGAGAACTTGCACAATTGGTGGCTGACTAAATACTTTTTTGCCCCACTGTATATGTTTGTTTGAAATGCTTTTAATCATGGTCCATGAGGTCACGAAGAGTCGGACACGACTAAACGACTGAACAACAACAACAAAAAGAAATAGGAATCCTGGTAAGGCATTTTCCACCTGAGTAGAAAATTCTGAATAAGTTTGGTCAAGTGTTCCTGGAAACTTCTTGGAAGCCCCATATATGGGGATATTAGGTGGGCAAGTTTAGATGACCTACTGCACATGCTTTTGGAATCTTTGTATTAGTCATCAGTAATGGTTGTTGTTGTTGTTCAGTCGTTTAGTCGTGTCCGACTCTTCGTGACCTCATGGACCAGAGCACGCCAGGCCTTCCTGTCCTCCACTGTCTCCCGGAGTTTACTCAAATTCATGTTCATTACATCGGTGATGCTATCTAACCATCTCATTCTCTGCCGTCCCCTTCTCCTTTTGCCTTCAGTCTTTCCCAGCATCAGGGTCTTTTCCAGTGAGACAAATTCAGGTGTAGCTTGTTTTTATCAGACTCACAACATGGCTATGGAAATGAACATTTCTAAGAATTGGGGGACCTACACGACTTTCTGACTCATCACAAAGAGATTCATCTGTGTTATTTCAGAGATTCCTCTTCCCAAAATGCTGCTAGGTTCTTATCTCTGCAGTGCTGAAGGATGAGATCATTTCCATGAGCTTAGCTGTCTCGCCAGCCAATGCATACTTTCCTATGGTGTATGTCTGTATGTATTCACCCTTGATCAGTGCATCCTTAGTTACAATACAACACCTGTCAGCATGGCTGTAGCATTACATATTTTTTAGTCTCCTAACCTGTAGAGGCAAGGAGACTAGGAGACTGTGAACATTAAGAGGCAACAAATTGCTGCAGGGATGTCAGGAGCTAGTGAAACAGAAAAAGAGAGTGTATAGTTATGAATACTCAAACCACACTGTGTTTCATCGGTATTATGTTCCAGAGCTAAAGCAATTTGACTCAATTTAGCCACCTTGCTAAATTTTAGATGATGATGAAGATACAATATGCAAGATCTGCATACCTGGACTACTACTGCTATTCTTCTGTCTAGTGTATAATGGAAATGAAATCAGTCTAATTATGTAAAGCATTGCATTTCTATCCAGAATTTACTTAACAGCTAAATCATCTAAATCAGCTGTTCCTAGCTTTGCAGTAAAAAAAAATACAAACTACCATGTGCCTTTGAACACTTCTGAGGACCACTACATAAGGCAGGGGTTATTAAATGGAGCCTGACAGCACCATGATTCACAATTTTCGGAAATGGCTTCCGTCGAACCCCCAAACTAAATATTTTTTAAATTTGCTATAATCAACAAATCTCATTAAATTTGGGGCAAGAACTTAACGATTTTTTGTGATTTCAAGAGATTCGGACCATTTAATATTTTATTTATTGATATTTTATTTTATTTTTGTCCACACTATGGATCACCTGCAATATCATTGTGACTGCTAGTGTGTCAGATTTTCTTCCTGTAAGGCTAGGCTGAACTTTACTAAACAGCACACATGAATTTCTGGTAAGTAATTTATTGTAGGAAAAACAAGTCATTATGAAAGAATACAATGACTGCTGTGTATCAAAATAATTGTGTATTCATAGTGAAATCAACGTTCATCTGTTTGTGCCTTTTTCTTCCCCCCAACCCTCAGTTATGCTATGGGTTGGATAGTCCTCTCTTTCGGGTGGGAGGTCCTATTTCTCCCACCCAAAATGGGTGGGGCTTGAATTTCATATTATGGGCTTGAATTTCATATGGTAAGTTCCATTAAATGTGGATATCAACACATTGAACACCCTTTTCTCTACTTGAAATAACCAAAATGAAAACCAGCACATGCTAGGAGCCAGCTCTGCCAGAAGTTACGAAATTAGTCAACTTTGCCATTATTTTTATCTGTATTTTATTTCCATGATGTGACATTCCAATGGTAATACTATTATGGTTTAATTTATTTTAGATATTTCCATATACAGTTTCCATTGTTGTTCAGCAAATAGATTTCCCACCCTTGTTCTAGCCCTTCCAGATTATTATAGATCTATATAAATGATATTGCTTTGACAATTTTTTCCAGTCCCAGACTATATTATCTGCCTGATTTTCAGTTGTTTTGAAGAGAAAATTTCCAAAATCGATTGTTGGTAGCATCCCAAAATAAATGCCGGAAAGAAGACAGATTCCATTTTGTTGAATTACAAGGCCCTACAGAGCAGTGGTTTTTGTGAAAATTTATAAACCTTAGTCATTTCAGAACTATTAATTTTAATGACATAGGCACAAAATAAATGTTTACAAGAGTAGAGGTTTGATCCTGATTATGATCCTGAATTAGCATTTTAAATTTAATTGTCCTACCAATCTACTGGTGTGTGGTTGTTATACTCAAGATAATTTTCACTAGATTTCAAAACAAAAATTAGTAAAATCATGCTTTCATGTAATCTGCATCAGCATGTTTTAACTTGCTCATTCCATGTAATTGCCAATCAGAACAAGTATTGTGAATGCTGCTGTGGTAATGGCTGCAGTGTTATTTATAAACAGTTAAGTGCAGAGAAGTGCAATCTGAATTCCAGTGTGAGCCATTTGCAAACCTAGAAATCCCTAATGCACAATTTGTGGACTGCAGAAGAGTAAGCATTAATCTTAGGCTACTGCTTATGTCACAATATAAAGGAATAATCTTCTGCCGAGTACTGATATCTTAAATTCCAGGAAGATGTACAGTAAGATGATTTGACTTACTTTTTTTGCATGTAGTTAGTGCCAGTGGAAATACTATCTTTGACTCTGTATAGCAGGGGTCCCCAACCTTTTTGGCGCCAGGGACTGGTTTCAAAATATGATTTTTCCGTGGACCGGGGGGCGGGGTTTGCGGGCGAGAGCCAATCACGCAGAAGGGGGCGAGGTTTGCGGGCAGGAGCCCCGCGGCCCAGTTCCTAACAGGCCCACAGGTTGGGGACCCCTGCTGTATAGAACATTTCCCCCTTCCCTTCCATAGTCAATACACAGTAATACAATGCAAAGGGATCTGAGCTATCAGAAGTAATATGGATTACCTTTATTAATTTTTCAGCATAGAGTTAAACAAAGGAAACAAGGAAGTGCCAAATTCAGGGGTAAGAACACAATTCCTCTACCATGCTCCATTCATAAATGTGTGCTTTACACATACTCAGATGACACAAACTATGTTTGTGGTTTAAGATTTGGCAATACAAACAAGTTCTACAGGGTCTTCCTATGCAAGATTATTATCAAGCTTCATTTTTTAAACTTGATAATGCTCTAATTACACTTTCATTAAGTCAGTAATAAAATTAGGTAAACCTATAGATGGACCCATGCTCTACCCTGGACTAAAGCCAGGGGGAAAGCCAGGTTTTCAAAGCTTTGCAGAAGGTCAACAGGGTCAGGCCCATCCAAGTCTCAGGGGTTAAGCTATTCCAGAGGGCAGGCACCACTTTTACAATTCTATAAAGAAGAGATTTATTTTCTTCAAGAATTTGACTACTGCCAAATTTACTAGACTGTGCCACATGAAGAAAGATTTCCTTATCCATTTAAATTTTAAAGATTATTTATGCTTTTATTTGGTTCTGCTCTTTTTAGCTGTCGTTAGACTTATTCTATTTTATTGCTCATTATGTTTTTAAAATGATTGATTTTATTCATGAGTTGTAACTATCCTGACAATGTCTTATGCAGGACGATCTAAAATTAATGTTAATAAATAGATAATGGTCTACTGTTTAAAAATACGCTACCTTCATTGAGCATGAAAAGACAGTTGCATTCATGTCAAAAGCCTTTCCACTCATGCTGTGTCAATACTGAATACTTGATATATTTGAAATAAAACACTTTATTAATTTCCCAAGCCTGACATTTCAAGGAAGGATATTTAAGAAATCACCTTAATGGTCAGAGAACACAAACAATACTATGAATATTATCAGTATCAGAAGCATCATCATTACACCCTGAGCTGCATATCATAAACATTCTTTCTCAAAGCTGGGAACAAGAGCTTTGCAGCTACAGAGGCTGAACAAAAACATATGAAAATATATTATCATAGACCGAAATGGATACAGAACTGATTTTGACACACTTTGGCCTTCATAAGTGATACAGCTTTGTTTGTACCTTCAACACATGCTTAAGAGGCAAGACTGAACTTACCACATGATCACTGTGAACAGAATGGACAATGAAAATAAAGCCTGCATGTATATACTGCATGTTTATGCTCCAAAAGTGCAATTGTACAAACATAAAACTCACAATATTTATTTGTTTGTTTATTTATTTATTTAACTTATTTATACCCCACCTATCCCCTCCCTAATGGAGGACTCTAGGCGGCTTACAACATCATTACATATTTAATTATACATCCATATACATATTACAGTGCACCGCGCGATTAGGGAGGGGGTGAGGGAACCGACTCTTCTTTTTCAGGCATCGGAACTACAAGCCCCAGAATGCTTCGCTTTCAACAATATCTTCTAAAGAGTGCATCAGGACAGGTTCTGCCAATCTACTTCCACCACCACCACCACCACCCAAGTCAGTAAACATGTTTGAAAGATAAAAAGATGTCTAGATAGTCCAGCTATAGTGTGCCTGGTGGATAACTGATTTTATAACCCAGAAACACCAGCTCTTTCTTACAACTTAATTCTAACGTTAATTTGGTCAATGGTAAATTGATGGGACAGAGAGAGGAGAGCTATATTGCATATATGGAAGTTATGGAAGAGATACAATTTGACAGGTATTAGAAGTTGTTGAGCCTTTAGTAGTTGCTTAGGACACATCTGGGCCAGGTGGCAGTGCACACCTTTGTACATGCACAAAGGAGTTATGTGCTGTCCAGGGTACCAGAATAGGCTGAATATTTATTTATTTATTTATTTATTTATTTATTTATTTATTTATTTATTTATAGTGATATTTATACCCCGCCTATCCCCTCCCTAATGGAGGACTCTAGGCGGCTTACATTCATATATATACAATTCAAATTATACAATTCACCAAATTCAATTCACCGCGCGTGAAGGAAGGGGGGTGAGGGAACCGACTCTACTAGGCTCCGGACTACAATTCCCAGGATGCCTTGAGCCGGCTGCTGACGTCCTGTAGCTGTCACATCCGGGTCTGTCGTCACCACTGCCATTCGATCTTCCTCCGATCCTCTCCTTCAGTGGAGCCGACTTCCCGACAGGACGCCAGCAAATTAGCCCACTTAAGGTGGTACCCATTTTATCTACTTGCTAGGCTTTCGAACTGCTGGGTTGACAGGAGCTAGGACTTAGCAACGAGAGCTCACCTCACGCGCGGGGTTCGAACTGCCGACCTTCTGATCGGCAGCCTACAGCTCAGCTGTTTAACCTGCTGAGCCATCCGCGTCCCTCTATGAATATACACATCAAATTCAAAAGCCTGGTTTTGTTGTTGATTTAAGAGATTGGAACTACACCTGAATTCTTATCACTTGTCAGGATGGGCCATTAACATGAAATTAATCATTCTCAAATCTCAAAGAAAATAATTACTAATATTGCTGTATGTCACTGTCAGTGCTGGATTAACATCAGGCAGTTCTATAGCTCTGATGTATAGCTATATCCTTTCTACAAATACAGTACACAGAGAGATTGTATCAACAGGATAATTCTTTTCCTTAACAGTATGTTACAATATCTTAAAAAGTATTATAAAGAGACTCAAACTAAACATGATTTAGGGTGAGGTTTTGGAGTAAGCAACTGTTCTTCCAAATAGTCCTTTACTGATATTACAAATAGTCCTTTACTGATATTACAAAATGTAGTTAATGCAAGCCAGTTTGTGCTTGGTTCTCAGCAGATCTGCACCAGCCAAAACAGTTTGTTTAATAAGGACTTAAATGCTAACATATCCCATAAAGAGACCTCATTTCTTGTTCCTAACAGCATACAGAGACCAACCAAGCTATGTTCAAAATGAACCAATCTGTGATCTGGACAGAGGGGAAACCTGGAGGGAAAAATACAAAGAAAAGTACAAAAAAAGAACTTAACGGCCTAGTATTTAACTTGGCAAGATTTTAAGAATATCCAAAGCTGGGAAATAAATAGAAGTCTAGAGGGTGCAAAAATATTACTCTGCACAGAATTCACTTACAGCCTTGCATTATGTTCCTCGGCTCTCAGTGCCAAAGTAGCTCACTAGACCAGCCTGTATATGATGGGAAAGGAACCATGCCAGCAATACCCAGAGATTCCAGATCCCAAACACAAAACTGACATAATCAAACATATAGACAATGTAAAAAGTCATTCATTATTGTAGCTGAATGTTCAAATGTGCACATTTCTTGGGGACACTTTCGTGGTAGCGTAACAGGAATAAAGGGAATAAAGTATAAAAGAAAGAGAATCCAGCTTCTGCCCTAGGGGAAACCAGTCTCACTGGGTAAAGCAAGGCTGGGCCACTGGTTGTGTGGTAGATTTGTAAAGTCTTGCAGTGGATGGCTCTCCGAGAAGGTAAAACAACTACTCTTCTGTACATTTGTGTCTCCGCAGACTTGGAAAGGGCAAAGGACAATGAACAAGATGACTGTGGGTCTTGGCTGGTGCCCAAGAAAGCAGCCTTTGACAAAAATCAGTTCAGCAACAGTTGAATGAAAATTGAAAAAATCTTCATAGGGAATAATAAATCATTTTCACGTACCGCTTGAACGGTATTATAATGATTCAACAATAATATGCAGCTCAGATAATAGCAAATCAGAATTTTAAAAGTGTCTACCACTTTAGTGTTTCTTGAGCTTTTGTGGCACAATCTCTAGGGTTCTTTTTCTTTTAAGAAACTGTGTAAATAGTAGGGGAGAAATAAAACACAGCACATTGGCATTAACAGGAGAAGCCATCCAATTGAGCAAAACAGAGAGCCACACCATAAGACAACTTTTTACTTTCTAGTAAAAAACCCAAACCACCCCATTCCTTCCAAAATCAATGAACAAATCCTATAAATGCGTTTGCTACCTACTCTTCTGAATTCTTTCAGAATTTCAACAATGAAAGAATTTCATTCTTTCAGAACTTTCAACAGCAAGACTGATGAATTCAACATATGTGATACAGAATTCCAGGTTATTTATTCGTTGGATGTACTGTATATCCTACTTCTTCTCCAAGAGCTACATACTAGCACTCCTTCCTTCAATTTTACCCACAACAAACTTCTTGTGGGGAGTTGGCCAGGGAATTCTGGGAATTGAAGTCCACACATTTTAAAATTGGCAAGGTTGAGAAACACTGGCCTAAAGAGTTATATATTCCATTCCGGGTTTTGCAACGTATAATGTCTCTTTCTAATTGTAAGCCCATGTAAGCCAATGTTCATAGTCAATTCTTTAAGAGGGTTTTTCCATTACCTAGATAGAGGATATCCAAGACCGCACTGGTACTGATGCTCTCTAATTCCCATTTTATGTATTTTGATATGATTTTTTAAAGCTTGCTAGTTGTCAAAGAAAGTCTGAAAATGCCTTTTAATTCAGTCTGCTCAAATCCTGATAGAAAGAAAACTATTGTTGTATTTGGCTTCAGAAGCAAACAGGCAGAATATAAGTACCTCATGCAGTATGAAGAATCGGATCAGAATTATATTTTTAAAAGCCATTTTCCTCTGAAGCATATTTGTTCTTTCCCTTTCTCTCTGTCTTTTTCCTAAGAATAATTTGGCCAGTACTTGCAGGAGGCTGTTCTAGCCTCAGGGATTCTCACACATACTTCTGTTGACAGAGTTCCTGCGGAACAAGCAAGCTGAAATGCCTTTTGTTAAAGATCTACTCATGTCCCATTCTGTTCTGCCCCAGCATTAAGAAGACCTTCTAGCGGCTGAGTTCCTGCTACTGCATTCATGGAAAAATTGCAGAACAGAACAGGTAAAACTATCCACAGTAAATACATTTCTATTTTCTTACTTCATATTCTTATCTCTGTGTTTTATTTGGCTTACAATAACATGTTGTAACTAATTATACTACTATAGTAACTATAAAATATGAATGAAAGCATAGTCGGAGATAAATATAAGACCTATTTATGAATAAAATACTGATTTTTCTCTCAGGTTTTTCATTTCAAATATGATTAATAAATTTAACAATGAGTTCATACAATTAATACATATTCTGCCATTAAAACATTTTTTAAAATATAGTAACTATAATTACACTATCATTTACAAAAAGAAGAAGAAGGAGAAAACAATTGGCCCGCCTTTGAAAAAAGTGGAAAAATAAACATTAGGGCTCTACTAGTTTTTATGATCAAATATTCTGGTGTCTTCAGGTATCATTCAGAACTTTGTAATCTATAATTGAAATTTGGGAAATGTAACAAGTTGGATCAGGCGTTAATGTAATAAGTTCACACTATTAGGCAATCCTGCAGATGTCTGTGTATATTTTGTACAAATGTGCAAACATATGGTTTTAGATCAATCTATAACCTATAGCTACTGTATATCTACATCTGTAATATTCTACTCTACTCTCTATGCAGTATCCATCCCACAAGTTAAATAATTCACTGACACAGTACTGTAAGATAACTTTTATTTTTATTTGGAATGATTTTTATATAGTTAGTGTAAACCAGTGCAATTTTTATCTTTACTGAGATTCACTGCAAACTTTTCTGGGATCCTTTAAGCTGTTTCCATTACTTTGGAAACAGGCACATTTCAAAACTCAGGCCAAAGTATTTTAGCTAATAAAACATCAGACTCCCTGTACTTTTCCACAGGACAATCGGACAATTGTATACAGGGGTTTGAATACACGTCACCCATAATGTATGCTTTCTGTAGCATATAGTATATATAATAATTGTGTTTACAGTTTTAGGGCTGGATATAAGCATTATGTTCCCAAAACAGCAAATCATGGCTTGATAAGGAGAAGCAATGAACTCAGCCACTCCTCCTTCCCTTCTCTTCCATGACAAATGCAAAGACATACCCCATAAATTGCCTGCCCATTTGTCCAAACTAAGCAACTGTAGTTTAAGTGAAACTATCAAAAAGTAGTTTCCTGGCTGTAATATCACAGGGAGAGAAGGATTTAACAAATCATGGTCCTACAGTCATGCATACGAATTGAGGAAGAGAAAAGCATGCAAGTTCAGCATGCTCTGACAATTTAACTAGCTTAGGAATTGTTAAATTTAAACTCAATCTTTTTGAGCCATCATTCAATCATTTTACTGCATTTTAATACTTCATGCGGCATTGCCTGAACAAAAGGAAGACAGTCTATTTTTCTGCTGTAGATCCCATAATATGTCACCATTGACTATGCTGGCTGGTGCTTCAGGGGGATGGAGTCTAAAACATCTAGACTAGAAGGTACCAGGTTTCCTACTCCTGGCCCACACAATTTACACATTGCATGAAGATGTTGTTTGATTTTAAATAAAACACAATAAACCTGTTTTTGTGGCTTATTCAAAAACATAGTTAAACTATACCATGGCTTAAAATAGTGTGAACCTAGTCACTTTGAAAAACAGCTTTAGCACTGAGTGCTCAACATTCTGAGGAAACTAAAATGTGTGTTATAGATTGTATTCTGTTCTGAAGAAGAGTTATAGCATCTAGGTAAACTTGGTGTTGTTGTTTTTTGGTAAAAATAGATTGGAAGATCTACCTAAAAGCTTGACATTCCAACTTATAAACTAAAATTAAAAATTTCACTATAAGTATAAACACAGTAAAGCTTTTTACACAGTATTTTTAATTTCAGGAATAACAAGTGTTGGATACTTTTCATAACTCCCAATATATAAATAGAAGATTCTACTGCATAAGAAATTATGATTCACAGGACATTTAAAAATGAAATGAAATTTGGCCCTGTCTAATGGGTTAAACTTGTAAGAATGGAAGCTCAAAAATTCAATCAGACAGAAATACTGCCTTATTCTTTGCTTGCTGACACCGACAAACTTGAATCTTCTGAGAAGGTAAAGGACAAAACAAATGTGGAAATTCATGGCCATTTTTTGAAAATCTGTTCAAGTCCTTCACATATATCTCATTTCACACATGGTAAGACAGCCTTGGAATTTACTACAGTTACTGACCGCTTGTATGCTGAAGAGCCTGAGGCAAAACAACAAGATGGTGAATTATTATATTTTGCAAATTATAAGAACACAGACAACTCAGCACACAGCACTTCTCATCTTCATCCTAATCCAAGATCAGATGAGCAAGAAGACAGAACATGTGAAACCGCTATATTAAAAGAGGCTACCACCTCTTCAGACCTAAGAGCTAGGATTAACTCTGAATTTCTTATTGATAAGATGACAAACCCAGAAACTTCTTCATCAGAAGATCATGAGGATAAGGAGGATGAACATGTTTTCACAGAACTACCAATGAGTGGGGCAGTTTTAGAAAGGCAGCATAAAATGTACATTTCTCAAACAAAACAGGATAATTATGGCTGCATAATTAATAAAGATAACTTCCCAGTCTTTTGTGACAAAGATCCCAGGAAGAAGAAACTGAAAGACCACAAAAAGCATTTTCAGGTAAGATGAAATGAGCTTTAATGCCCTGGAATTATCTCAGTGAGTCTTTACCAGTTAGAATAGGTAGAACAGGAATAGACAGCTGTGTGGTGTAACCATATTAAGAAAGTTTAATATACATATCACAAGTCAAATAGTTTATGATACTGTGCATGTTTAGATTTTTAAATCTATGCAGTCACTAGATACAGCAATAAGAAAGATGAAAGCAATGTTAAATTTTATTTCTGCTAGAAATATCAAGATAAAATTAAAGTCAAGATCATACTGTGCACAGTCCATATACCCTCTTACTCAATTACAAGTTTTGTGAAAAGACCATCTGCAACGTGAAAGTTGGGCCAGATACAAAGAATATCGAAAGCATTATTTCACATTGTAAACATAAGAATATCTATATTCAATTAAACAGATGTAACCTTTTTCTTCACTTCAGAATACTAACCTGATAGTCCTAGATAGCAAGAGACAGATTCTCTTATAGGCAGAGATGGATTCCTATTAGGTAATATGAACTGTTTACTTCAACTTCCCACTGCCTCTAGCCATCTGCAATACTGCTTGGTCACCTCTGACCCCACAAACCTTCACCTTGGAGTTGCCACTGATAGCTAGTTTCCAGAGTATGAACAACGATTCTTCCTCAAAGTAAGGTGAGGTGGTCCCAAGGAATGTCTGTTTAAAATTCCAAAAATTATTCCTGATAAACAATTCAATAGTATTTGCCAACCACATGGTAGCAACAGTGCATTCTGTGGAACTAGTTTTCCTAACTGCTCTAAAACAAGACCCCACATTTCTCAGAGTGACACAACATGAAGACAAATGATCTAGATGCCAAGCAGCTTCTTCAGTTTCCCAGTTAACATAATTACAAAATCTAATCCTGTTTATAGAGAGATTCCTTTAAGATGAAGAAACATCTGGGGAGAACTATAGGTCACTGTTAGAGGTCACACCTGGTATGCAAAAAAACTCAAATGTCAACCCTTGGTGCTATTTTATTTAATAAATGCATATAACCGCCCACTTGCCAAATGGCTCTGGGTGGCTAACAAGGGTTAAAAAGGTTAAAACTTTCAAAAAGGAAAATGTGAAATAATGAAACATAATACTATAAACCAGACTGTGCCAAGGTACAGATATAGCAGGCTCATCTGACTTCCTGGCACAGCTCCTGGAGGAGTGGGGGAAGACCCACATCTTCAGGGCCTTCTTAAAGGCCAATAGGGATGGGCCAAGCAAATTGGAGTGGGGGCAGATTTTTCCATCAGGCAGGCACTAAGACAGAGAAGGCTCCTGGTCCCATAAGGTGCCATTGTTTAACTGATGGAACTTGGAGCATGCCAGCACTGTCAAATTGTATAGAGAGGGCAGAGACAACCCCCACATAATCAAGTCCCTTGTTACTTGTTAAAATGATTTCAGAAAACAAAGACCTGGAATTATCTCTGTGAGTCTTTACCAGTTAGAATAGGTAGTACAGGAATAGATAGCTATGTGGTGTAACCATATTAAGGAAGTTTAATATACATATCACAAGTCAAATAGTTTATGACATCCACACTAAATATCTAGCCTGTCAATTTCATGATATCTGGAATTATACTGAAGAGGACACCCAAACATAATATACGGAAAACCATATATATCTCTTCCACATTCACCCAAAACATTTATTCATATGACAAAACATGCATGACTACGTCACCATGCAAATGCTACAATTTATATATTTGCATTAAATGTCAGGTGCAAGGATGAAATGATGACATTTGTGTGATGGCACAGTCATTTTGGTATCATCATGAAAAGCTTTGGATTCTAGTGACTGTAAACCTGAGCATTAGGGGAATGCTTCTCCCTATGGCAGAGCTTTCCAAACTGTGTGTCGCGACACAAAAGTGTGTCACCACACCACCCGGAAGCGGCGGCGCGCGTGTGCACGGCGGCAGCAGCAGCGGCGCGGGATCAGTGGTTCCGCGTTTTAGCAGAGGCTGCCGCCGCCGCCGCTGGTGGTGTGTCGCCAGCGGCGGCACTTTGGAAAGCTCTGCCCTATGGAATAGGCAGAATTATTAATCTAAACAGGCAAACAACCTATTACACTTACGTTAAAGTGGTTTTGTTTGGGGTTTGGTTTTCTTTCTTTTCAAATGAAAAGACTCATGTGAAGCAGACACATGTTTTTTTTCCAAAATACCATAGAAACCTTTAAAAAGATATGGCTAATTTAACAAGTAACAGAGAAAGTACTTCTCTGTAAACATTTTCAAAGCACACAGAGCCTTATCAGATGTTTCTAGATGAAATTGTAAAATGATGTACTATATGATTACAGCTTTAGTAGCTTTCAAGATAATATTGCAAAATACATGCATACATCAAATACAGCTTTCCTGATTCAATGTGGAAGAGTTACTTCAGTGGGACATTGACTTGGTGGTTTTTTAAATAAGTTGTACACAGATTCTTTGTTCACTTGCTGCACTAAATTCCCCTCCTTACAAGTAAACTAAACTCCTTACAAGAACTAATGTCTCAATAAGTCAATTAGCTTTAAGTTGCTATACTATGTAAACCAATATACAATGCTACTTAAAAATATAACTTTCCTTCATTAGTAATGCTGCAGCATACAGCTGAAATAACTGAAGATATTTCTTAATCAGATACAAAAGAAGTTATTTGCTATCTGTCCTCTTTTCCTCTGATGTGAGGAAAGAGAGTTAAAGCTGCATGACCACTTTGAAGGATAATAAAAGGCTTCTTTATGAGAATATGATTACTCAGACTTATCAGTGACCTACCAATCATAAATGAGTATAATGAAAACAGGATGTCCCATGGTTCAAGATGAACAAATAAGCAGGGTTCAACATTAACAGCTATTACTTTAGCTTTCATATTTGTAGCCCACAACTAGTGAAGCAGTGTATCTGCTCCTCTATAATTGTCTTTCCAGTAACTAAAGACCACTTTTCTGCGTGAGAGTTCAAGGAATTTTTCCTATTATTTTTCAAGCATGCAATAGCACGTAAGAGACATTTGTGGTGAACTGCTGTAAATGCATTTCTACCCATCTTCATTTCTAATCAAATTCCAAAGAAAGTATACTTTCTATTTAGAGCTGATGGGACTGTGCATAGCTATAGGCATTAAAACAACAGCCTTCAAATTAGCTATATTTTTTTCTAATGACATACTAACAGTTCTTTTACAGTGTGCACACACTTTAGGAATGACTGATCCTGTAGAAATATTTTGTGATAGCTCTTAAGTAGTTCTTGATTGAGCTTATTCATTCACAGCCTCAGTTCTGTAAATTACGTTTTTTTTAATCCATTTGATCATGTCTGATTTTCGGAGACTGCCTGGACAAGTCCCTGCAGTTTTCCTGGCAAGATTTTCAGAATTGGTTTGCCATTGCCTTCTTCCTACGGCTGAGCGTGCGAGACTGGCCCAAGGTCACCCAGCTGGCTTTGTGCCCAAGGCAGGACTAGAACTCATGGTCTCCCAGTTTCTAGCCCAGTGCCTTAACCACTACACCAGGGCTTTCCAAAGTTTTCCCGCGGCGACACACCAACCGCCGTTGGTGTGTCGCCGAAGTGCTGCCATTGCGGCAGCGCGCAAAAACCCGGAAGCGCTGCTGCCGCTTTCAATTTTTGCGCGCCTGATGATCAGCGCTTCCGGGTTGTGTGGCGACACACCAGACTGTGTGTGGCGACACACTTTTGTGTCACGACACACAGTTTGGAAAGCTCTGCACTACACCAAACTGGCTCTTGTAAATTACATTAATATTTTGTTATTATAGATGTATTGTATATTGGGCATTACAAAGAAAAACTGACAGGCCCCTAACCCAGACTGACTCTAAAAGCAGACACAAAGGAACAATAAATGTGAATCATATAATAATAATCTGTAAAAGAGACACTTTCAGAAAATCAAACATCAGATAATTTTAAAATATAGTCTATGTTACATGCTATACTGATGGACATTTTTTTCATTCATTATAAAGATTTTTAGCACTAAGTCATTTAAGAAAATCAGCATGTTGCAGAATTCTTGCTTTAATGGCTTTGCCAGGTTTATGAGAGCTAAAGGATTTCTCAATGCACAAAAATTTCTACTACATACACTATGTACATAATTCCATTGACTGGTAGTGCAAGTGGACCATAAATCTATCTAGACTGTTCTTATTCCCAATCAAGTATTATTTTAGGAAGTTTGTAAAGAAACAATTCCAAAACCTCAGCAGACATTTTGCTATATTGTTCATTGTGCTATACCTATTCAGTTATTGCTGCAACTTTTAAATAATTCTAGTTCATGCTTATAGCTACTGTACATGTGACATCTCCTCCCCAAAGGAATGTATTTCATTATATGTAGTAGAATCAGACTTCAAATAAGGAGAATTCACTAAGAATAAGATTCTATTACCACCAATACATCTATGAGCAGCAACCAGTTTAGGGGAATCAGTCTAATCCAGCCAGATTTTAAGTGGGGTGTTCTTGCAATCTTTCACCAACAGCATTTAATGTCTTTTTCACCATATACCTGAGTGAGAATAGGCTCCATGGCTGCCACCTACTGGATAACAGATTCATGACTTCAGTAACTCCCATAGATTCCCTAGAAGTCAATTCCTCCTCTTAACTTGTAATCACTCTGGAAACTTCTGGTCCATTGATTAAAGGTTAATCAATAAGAATGTATCTTGAGGCAATTCCAAAAGACATTATTTGAAGTATCATCCCTAACATAAACAGCACAAAATACAGTATTAGCTGTTAGGATAACATTAGAAGCACAAAGAACAATATAGTTTTCTAAGTAAAGCCATTTCATCTCTCCAAATGACCTAAAAACAAAAATCACAAAAAACCAGGACCATTCTTTCTTACTTTTTAATTTCACATAAGCACTCTTTCCTGACTACTATCACCATCGCCACTGTTAAAGTTCTGATTTCCAATGATTTTTTAGCCTCCATCCATAGATGAATCATCAGTGAAACTAGCTTTAGATTCAGGGCAGAAAAAGAAATTGGATTTTAAATTACACACATTTTGCATAAGTCCATGGAATCAGTTACCACCCATGAGTCTAAAGGCTGTAACATTCACAGAGAATAGGATAGCCAGAATAGGATCTCCACATTTAAAGTCAGGATGCCACCGAGTACCATTTGCAGAGCAAGAGATGTACCCAATAGGCTGCTATCTTCCTGCTGTTCTTGAGCACTTCAAATAGAAAACAATATGCTGGACTGAACCAGTTTAGCAAAGTAAAGCTCTCAAACCTGACTCCTAGTGATATCACCCATGTATTTTTCTTTGCAACAGGACAGAAGTAGTTTGCTATTTTCTTTTTCCCTCAATGTTTTTCAACTCCTCAGTCTATACAGCAGAGCTTGTCTTATATTCTGCAATTTTGCTTCCTAGTAAATTACCCTTCCATCCTAAACTGCTCTTATCAAACCAACATTACCCCACCTCCATGTATGGAGTATTTTCCGTATGGTTCTAACTTTTCCAAACCAACTTCTCTCTTTCAGTTCCAGCTTTTCCACCACAGCAACCCAGAGACTTAGACCTTTGCATCCTAATTGGGCAACCCTATACACCAGGGCTTTCCAAAGTTTTCCCGCGGCGACACACCAACTGCCGTTGGTGTGTCGCCGCGGGAAAACCCGGAAGTGCCGCCATTGCGGCAGCGTGCAAAAACCCGGAAGTGCTGCTGCCGCTTTCGGGTTTTTGCGCGCCGCCATTGGTGTGTCGCCACGGGAAAACCCTGAAGCGCTGATGATGATCAACGCTTCCAGGTTGTGTGGCGACACACCAGACTGTGTGTGGCAACACACTTTTGTGTTGCGACACAGTTTGGAAAGCTCTGCTATCCACGTTTAGTGTGTGTGTGTGTGCGAATGTTGGCACCTATAATTCCAATACATGTGAGCAGTAGCTGGGCTGGAAAAGGCAGACTACAGGATCGCTAGAAACCAGGAAACCGTGAGTTCTAGTCCCGCTTTAGGCATGAAAGCCGGCTGGGTGACTTTGGGCCAGTCACTCTCTCTCAGCCCAACTCATCTCACAGGGTTGCTGTTGTGGGGGAAATAGGAGGAGGAAGGAGTATTAGGTATGTTCCCAGCCTTGAGTTATTTGTAAAAATAATAAAGGCGGGATAAAAAAAATAAATTTCCCCCAGGGAGTAATAACGCTCACCATCCTTACTCTAACCGCCTCCTACGTAACCGTGATGTAAGTTTGCGTAGAGCGCCACAGCAGGCGCATGTCCACCAACATCCGCAGGAACTACGCGTGCGCTGGAATCCGTACGAGAAAGGCCGGTCGCCAGATGGTGCTGCAGCCTCAATAACCCAAAAAGAGGGAGCCGCGTGCTCCACTACGTCAACTGATGTCGGAGCGTGCGTACCAGCACCCTTGAATCCGTTCTTCCGGAGGGAGGGGACGGAAAAGTCGGCGCGGCACCCGGCGAAAAAGAAGCTGGGAGGTGTGCGCGTGCGCAGTGAGGCGGCTTGCTGTTCTTGGCGGCTTGTAGGGCGGTGCCCTTGGAGGGAACCCGAGCGGGGTGGAAGCGGATTTCTTCACGCGCTGTTATTGATGTTATTGTTGTAATAGCAGGAATTGTGAAGGCCGTTGGAGTAGACTGGGAAATGGGCGAAGCGGTTTCACTTTCCTGCAGTGACAAGGAGGCAGCACAGGGCGGGCGAGTCTCTCTTTCCTCAGCTGTCCGGGCAGGCGTGGTTGGTCGACCCCGGCGCCGGAGACAGCGTCTTTTCAATTTACACACGAGCCTCCAAGGCCTGTTTTCCTGTGTCCAGGGAGACTTAACTCTCAGATCAACTAAAGGAGCATTGCAGGGTTGCTAGGATTCATTTGCACTGATTCTCCCCGGGGGGGGTTCGGCAATTCATTCCAACAACAAGGGTAGACCGAGGGCTTACCTTTTAAACCGCTGAATGGGATATACTGAACTTCCCATGATCGCGGCTGCATACTTGCCTATTTTTGACATCACACTTGCACAGATAACATACGTGGGACTCGTTTGTTTTGCAGATTGTAGGATGCAGATTCCTGAATACTGAAAAGGGTTGGGTAAAAATAATTGGCACATAGCTGAAAAATTACTGTCAATGGAAATAAAAGCCAAAGATGGCTGTTTTGTCATCCAAAATCCAGTATATCACAAATCAAAATCAGGATTTGTGTATTTTTAGTACTTTTCACACCAAGGATTGCCAACTGATGTCCTATATCACAGTGAACAGGTCTTTTCACCTGCTGTATTTTGTATCCATTTAATCTGCAATAATTAGGCTTCTGAAATACACTGACTTTGGATGACAATATTATATAATGGCAAGATGCTTACAAGAGCAAGTTTGGCATAGTGGTTAAGGCACCAGGCTAGAAACGGGGAGACTATGAAGTCTGATCTAGTCTTCTAGGAAGCAGGCAGTGGCAAACCACTTGTGCAAATCTTGCCAGGAAAACTGCAGGGGCTTGTACACACACACATGCACACACGCTGCCTACACCTAGGCAAAATGGCAAAATAATGGATCAGTGGATTCTTAATGTATTCATAAAAATGTTATATACTGCCTACTTCTCTAAATAAGGTAGCGTAGATCACAACATAATTTTAAAAATTAACAGGGTCAAAGTAGCCATTTCTTTTCCACCCAATGATGTACATTAAGCTCCTGTCACTTCGCCTGTTTCATCAGGATATGCATGTTTTTGCTAGTTGCCATTGAAAAAGACTAATATTAATACTTCTGGTCTAGATCTAAACAATGTTGTGTTTAGGGAAAATGGAAGCTGTAGTATAAATGTTTTAGGAAGTTTTAAACATTTTCCACTGTAGGTATTTTTTGTTCCAAACTGCATATTCACATGTAAAGTGTGAAAAATGTGTGATACTGTAGATACACTAAATTTGGAAGATGTAATTGTTCACAAAGATAACTAAACTGGCAAAGCAACTCAAGACTTTTTCCACATTGTTTTGCTCATTCATTTTAATGTCTTTTGGTATTAACGAAGTTTGTGGCAGGACTTTTCTAGCTCTGGCACCTTCAACAATCTGCAGGAGACACAACAGAAACAGCCTCCCAAAATTAGTTGGGCTTCATGTTCTTGCTTCATACATGAATACACTCATTTCAGACAGTGGAAGTCCTCCTCAGGGATACAGAGTGTCTTGCAGTTGTTTATTCAAACCACAAATCCAGTCTAAGGCTGCAAATGGCAACCAACAAATGTTGATGATTATGAAAATAATACAAATACATACATCACTATATCCATCTATATCCAGTCCAAGGCTGCAAATGGCAACCAACAAATGTTGATGATTATGAAAATAATACAAATACATACATCACTATAAATCAAACAATAAATAAATAAATAAATCCAAGGCAAGGGAGTGGGGAAGCTGCAAAGGGCCTCATGGAGGCCTTTCCTTTTTGAACCAGAAGGTTTCTTGCAGGATTTAGGTATGAATGACACTGGACTTGCTTCCCAAAGAGCTATCTTCATACCAACAGGAACACCCATCATTTCTGCTTCTGTCTCTTCTGCAACTGTCCAAATGTCTCCCTTCCCTTGGTGAAGTGATTCAGGGAGATGGCTTTGTATAAGTTGGTCTAAATAACTCAGATTACCTATACTATAGGCCATAGCTTTCCAAACTGTGTGTCGCGACACACTATTGTGTCACCGGCAGTGTCTGGGTGTGTCGCCAGACGACCCGGAAGCTTTGAGTGGGGGGGGGCAGAAGAAGAGGCACCCCCGCCAATCAGCGCGCGCCGATAAGCGCCGCTGCCTTGCCTCTCTGCCCTCAGCCGGAGAGAACTCTGCTGGGTGTGGCTACAAGCTCCAGGGTGGGGGCGTTGCCCTCAGCGCTGCTCAGCTGTTCAGCGTGGGACTGAAAAGGGCTTGTCCCTCTCCTCCGAAGGCTCTGACTAGATTGGGGAGCCGAATTCGAGGGTCTGGAGGCTCCGTGGAAGCTCTTCTGACACTGGAGAAGGTGGGGCACATGAAATTGGCCAAAAAGCCCTGGAAAATGCAGCCAATACAGCTGATCGGCAGCTGGGAGGTCAGCGGGGCTCAGCTGAGCTCCGACGGGCGCAGCTGCCGAAAAGGGTCTTCTGGCGTTCCGGGGAGGGTGGGGTGGTGGTGGAAACGGGTGCCCCTCGTCCTCAGGGGGGTCCCCCAACCACGGGAGAGGCAGCGGGCGCCCCCCAAAAATACCAAAAAACGGCAAAATTCGTCATGTTCCAGGTGGGTGGAAAGGGGCGGTTTTGGATGCCCGGGTCTACTGCTGCATTCAAGCTGTTCCCAGGCTGTCCTGAAAGCTGGTTTACAGGCAGGAACCAATTGCATGGGCCGGGGGCGGGGTTTGCAGGCGGGAGCCAATCGCATGGGCCAGGGGGCGGGGTTTGCAGGCGGGAGCCAATCGCATAGGCCGGGGGGTGGGGTTTGCAGGCGGGAGCCAATCGCGTGGGCCAGGGGGTGGGGAGCCCTGTTATTACTGTCGCGAAATGATGCATGTCTAAAAGGTGTGTCACCAACATGAAAAGTTTGGAAAGCTCTGCTATAGGCAATTAAGGTTTTTTTTTCCTCACATAGTGACAATAAAACATTGGAGCTGATTTTTAATCTAGTATTTGCTACATACATAGAATATTTGCAACTGAGGAACCTATTACAGTATATCTAGTAGAATGCTAGATCAGCATAGTTTGAAACCTGAGGACTATGAAAGCCTGGTACCATTTACTCTATATTCAGCTTTATCAACAAAATAACAGGCACTCTTGAATTTTTCAATCTATTGTACTATGGACAAAATCCAGAGTTTGTAAAGATTTGTCAGTCTGCCCCAGAGACCAAAAGATCCAGTCTCTAGGCTCCCCATACTAATTCAGCAGGAACGCATCAATGGATTGGGAGAGACTGTGGTTGCAGTAGAGCAGGGGTGGGCAATGTCAGGCCCGCGGGCCGTATAAGGCCTGCGGGGCTCCCGCCTAAGGCCCGCGGGACTCCCGCTCACAAACACTGCCCCTTCCACGCGATTGGCTCCCGCCAGCAAACCCCACCCCCCAGTGCTTGTGATTGGCTCCCGCCTGCAAACTCCGGCCCCCGGTCCCCGGTTATAAATATCCAAATGGCCCTTGGCAGAAAAAAGGTACCCCACCCCTGCAGTAGAGCACTGAGGGCTGTTTCTAAAGAGAATTGGTCTGCTTGGACTCATTTTTAGAGAAGGGCTGTTTTTCATAGAAAGTTTTGTATTACAATGACATTGGTCTTCTCAAATACTTGGAATTCAAACATAGTCACAATATTTTCTCCTGGAGAAAAGTGGAGATAAGCACAGAAGGAAGTGCATAAGCATTTACTGTTCATGTATGCACTGGAATCAAGGTATCCAATATTTCTCTTGGAGGGGGAATCAAAAAACAAAACAAAAAACAAAAGAATCAGAAACTCAAAATTCTAGCACATACCAATAAATTTTTTAAAAGGAATCCACATTTCCCCCAAATACTGTATAGGCAAATATTATAGCCCAGGAAATTTGGGGTGACCGCGGTAATAAAGATGCTGAGGAAGAATATAATTGAACTTAGGAAGATTTTTTTCTGAGTAAATTTGCATTGGATTGTGCTAGAAAGGAAAATAACAGTCAAAAAAGGAGGATAAAATGTTGAATATCCTATATATAATTGTACATTTTTTGAGAATATTATTTTTATTCCTCTTGTTATATTGCAGCCAAACGTCTGGGTTGAATAAGTTCAGACATTAGTTTAGTTATTGCAGATTTGGTTATTTATTTGTCAAATAAACAAAGTCCATAGGGAAATGATTTGATTAGATACATAATGAAGTGCATTAGCAGTAGAAAAAGTAAAAATGGGAAACCCAAAATAACTCATGTTCTGTCAAATCAGGGTTTGTTTTTAAATTGTTTAGTTGTCATCTTTGTAACATCTGTCAACAGTAGTGTCTTTGAAGACAACCTGATAATGAAATTCATTGTTGCCTGTCAAAATCTGTGTTAAAGAAATGGCACTTTGCTGCAGGCTGTGGAAACAGAAGGAAAGGAAATAAACTCATTAAAAATCAAACTTTGCAATATCTGATATAAGTAGAAATATTGAGCACTAGCTGGGCATTTTTTTAAAAGTGCAGAATGATATCTGCCTGCTTTCCTCTCCGATAGCTGCTAGAGCAGAGCTTTCCAAACTTTTCATGTTGGCGACACACCTTTTAGACATGCATCATTTCGCGACACACTCTTACAGCAGGGCACAAGGCAGGCACTAGGACCTGCGCGGAATCACAGCAGGTTTGGAGGCAGCCAGGCACAAGGCAGGCACTAGGACCTGCGCAAAATCCTGGCAGGGCAGGTTTGGAGGCAGCAAGACACAAGGCAGGCACTAGGACCTGCGTGGAATCCTGGCTGGGCTCCGAGGCAGCAGCAGCAGCCGTGACACACCCAGACACTGCATGGGACTAATTTGTCCTGACACACAGTTTGGAAAGCTCTGTGCTAGAGTTAGACAGCGTTTAGATGACATAGATGACACAGTGAACTATGCTTAGTGTTAATCTGGCAATCATCACATAGAAAGTCAAGTTAACCATGCCTGTGGTGGCTCCCTTGCTCCCATCACACCAGGGCCATGTATTGCAGCAACTTTGCATCCCCTGGCATTCTGTTTTACTACTATTTGTTTTTAGAAATAAAGGGGAGGTTAGTCCTTCCCACAGGCTTTTTTTGTAAAGTGAAAAACAAAAAAGGAACAACAAAGATGCTATTGCAAGTTGTTCCATTTTGTAGTTGACCCCACTCAATGTAATTTTTCTGGAGTAGTAATGGTTGATTAATCATAAAAATTACTCCAGATTCAGCTGACATGCCAGACCATGGTTAAGATAATCTAATCTTCCGTAAACCATCTTTTCAGACTGTGGTTAAGGATTAAAATGGTTTAGTATGTTTGTCAATCATTCTTCAACACTTTATGTGAAGGCAGTGTCTGAATAAAATTGTTGTGTTTGTTTATATAAAAAAATTCATACATCACTCTGGAAACTCAACTTTTCTCAGGGCAACTGACAAATTTAAAATATTCACATAAAACAGCAGGTAAAATATAAGCTATAACACGGAGAAAATCGTAAAAAAAATGTTTTAAAGCTGCCCTTGCAACACAAAAGGTAATGTTAACATATGATGATGTATCAACCATGTTAGTCAGTATATATTTTACAACAACTACAATATTTGTCTCTGATTTGTCCATATTCTGTATTCTTTTCACTCACAATCCAGAATATGTTTACTTTTGCCTATTGGACCAATACTTCTTGCTGGCCTTGTCAGCCTAATACCCTTCCTTGGTATTTTTGAACTCTAGGAAGCTTGGTACTGATGGGTTTGTGGCATAAGGCACAGAGTCTTTGTTTATTATTTCTAAACATGTCAGGTGATTCAAGTCAGAGAATTTCACCTGAAATGAGAGACAGGTTTGCATGGAGTGAATGAATTTTCTGGGGTTTAGCATTCATATGAAGCTAAACCATTCAAGCCAACAGGAATTGTGATTTGATTGATTTTCTGATACCCATTATATGTCTAATCACAAGTGCATTTATTAACAATTGCCCTCTCCTGCTCAAATCTGCTGTCGTTCTGATGCAGGTCTGCAAGTCTTTCACATGGGTAAGGAGTAGGCTTCCTAGCATTGTCAAAAATCAAAAGGACTACTTACCACCAGCCCTCTAGGTAAAGCTACAGTGAGGGAGCCAAGTTGCTGGTGGGTTACACCAGTCAAGTAGTCATTTCACAGTTGACAGAAAATTGTATATGCATCTTCTTAGCCTGTCTAACACTGTCCACTACACCTCACTGGCTCCAATTAACCCTATTGCCACTTTGTGGGAGAAGCTGATAGGTTGTTATCACTACCAAAACCCTATTCAAGTGGGGAAATTGCTTATTGGACAGAAAGTCTTTATACAAGCAAGTTGCTCCTCTTAATTTTGCTCAAGGAAGGACTTGCTGTTACTTGTGGATCTTGGAGGGAGAGAACTGCAGCAGTTGCCCTTTCCAATTTACCACCAAGGTTTGCATGTTTGCACTTGCAGTTGCCAATCTTGATTTCAAAATCACTTTAAAGATGCCATTTCATAATGATAGGGCTCCCAGAAGGGGCACCCGTAGGCACTAATATGTCCATGGACACCTCTCTTTGCAGACTCCCAGCTCTACTCCACCTGAGTTTTCAATAGCTATCTTTCTTTCTTTCTATCTATCTGGAAGCTGACATGCTGCAAAGTAAAATGCCAGCCTCCATTCTTTATTTCCAAGAATACCCCTGGATTCTTTAAGCTTTCTTAGAAAATACTAAACGCTGAGGCAGTGGCTGTTCAGAGTTCTGACTGTCTTTCCTCAGCAGATGAGCACAATTTCAAAGGTAATTTGAGTAAATTTGAAAGGAAATGGAGGTGGGGGGGGGAGAAGATAAAGGCATGAGTTTGCATCATGGTATGTCAGTGCTTTGTGTCTGCCTACAACATATCTAGGAAGCCGTTTTATGAATGCTGCCCCACACAAGTCAATGAAATGCCTATTGGCTCGAAAATGGGGATGCCTCCTGTCTTACCATATGTGAGCAGCAACATTCCTAATGACTACTAGATAGCAGGAAAAAGATGCAGACAACTCTTTCCCCTCAGGTGGTCATTCAGGTTTTTGCAGCCCTGATATGGTATGCCTGAGAGAACACTTTTAATGATTGGGGAAGTCTGGTTGGTTGGTTATTTTTTCATGGCTTTTCACTACCACTGCTGTCTTTTCCAAATATCTAATCCAGGGCTTTCCAAAGTGCCTCCATTGGCGACACACCAGCAGTGGCTGCGGCGCGGGGGGGGGGGGGGGCGGCGTGCACGGCGGCGGCGGCCTCTGCTAAGATGTGGAAGCGCTGATGCCGCGGCGCCGCCGTGCGCGCCCCCAACGCTTCCGGGTTGTGTTGCGGCACACCAAACTCTGTGTTGCGACACACTAAAGTGTCTATGATCTAATCCAGACAGTCTCTTGAAGCAAAACTATAAATCAGTCCCTCAATCGTATTCACTTCATAGAACAAAGGGTAGAGTTAGGCTTAGATTATCTGGCAAGCCTAGAATTCTTCTTGTTTCAGAATAAGATTGATCCCTCTAACCAAGGGCACAGTAAATAGTGTCATGACCGGGTGGCTTATGCTTCAACAGTTGTATTTAGTAAAGTCATTTGGACCAAAAAATACTGAGAACACCAATAAGAAGCGAGGATATTATAGCTATTCTGTCATCTGCTTCTGTATTTATAGCTGATACCACAATGCTTTTTAATTACAAGAGATGATGTGGCTAGCCACTAAAACCAATTATTCTACAAATGCTCACTCATTCTTGCCACATTCCTGCAATTCATGTTTAAATTTATGGCCAGCTTTCATATCTCCTGCAGCATGCTTCACAGTTAAAATACAAGTTTTGTGCAGAATAAGATTATACAGCAAAAATGATAAGATTTCAGAATGATTTCTACTAAGAGGGAAGTAATAGTTCATTTAATAAATTACTGTTGGCTTTGTACAGCATGCCAGCCCCTTACACCAAGGTTTCCAGGGGCTGGGTTCAGAGACAATCTACTTCATCACAAGCTTCCTGGAACTACCATGTTTTTCCAAGTGTTGTCCGCAGCAAAACCCTACCTGGAAAAATTCCAAACCCCTGACTAAACCCAATAAGCTTTCTTTGAACTGCTAAACACTATTCCTCTAGCTCAGATTGTCATTGCTTATATTCCCCCCACCACCACCCTGGGTTATCTTCTGAGCATGTATATTTGATGCCTATTTTATGAATGGAGGATTTATCCATTGCACCTGTTTCTGGTATCATGATTTTTTGCAGCTAATTAAAAGCAAAGAAATCCTGATAATATTAAATTAACAACCTTAGCCAATAGCCTTTCATCTGCATTGTAGGGCTGACAGAACTGAGATTTGTGAGTGAAGTTGGCTATAATGCACAAATAATGCATAACTGTGTATTTCTAGACAATATTGTGTTGATATATGCTTCCTGAGATGATGATTTATTGGTTAGGAAAAAAAGAAGTCAGGATGGTAGGACTTGTTGCCATGTTACTAAGATATTACCAGATCTGAACTTCTAAATCTTGAGTAACCACCAGATGGCAGCAAATAGCTAGTTTTCTCTGTCTCCTTATTGCCATCTAGTGTTTCTCTGGATTTTTGCAGACCAAATGGAGTACCCCAAATGGAGTAGCCCTACATTTGTTACTGTGTGTGACAAGTTTATGTTTAATATGGCAGTGCAGCTGTTTGGAATTGACGGAAAAATATGCTAGGGAGCATGCAGGGGCACAACTGTATGCAACTCCTTAAACAAAACATGTATTTTCCTGGGATTGTGCACCAGCCATGGAGGGTAATCTGGTATTCCCAGGAAGTTGCTGACAGAAGTTATGTGACTGTCCCTGCATACTCTACAGCAGGGGTCCCCAACCCCCGGTACTGGTCCGTGGCCTGTTAGGAACCGGGCCACACAATAGGAGGTGAGCGGTGGGCGAGCAAGCAAAACTTCATCTATATTTACAGCCACTCCCCATTGCTTGCATTACCGCCTGAGCTCCGCCTCCTGTCAGATCAGCGGCGGCATTAGATTCTCATAGGAGCACGAACCCTACTGCAAACTGCACGTGCGAGGGATCTAGGTTGTGCGCTCCTTATGAGAAGTCAGAATCCGACACTTATTTTAGTCCTTGTGTGGACTGCCCATTATTTTATTTACCACTTCTGATGGTTTCATCCCGAAACCATCGCCCCCCTGGTCCGTGGAAAAATTGTCTTCCACAAAACTGGTCCCTGGTGCCAAAAAGGTTGGGGACAGCTGCTACAGTATCTTTTCTCCTTCAACTCAGAAGCACTACAGAGTCCCAATGTGCACTAATATGCATGGCAGTGATAGATGCAATTGCTGCCCTTGCATATTTTGGAATTGTCTTTTCACTTGGGGATCTATCCACTGTAAATTTGGCACCATCAGAATTGGAACATGGCCTCGAAATCTCTTCCAGAATTGAGCTGTAAAACATTCCTTCCCCTTTCTGTAAACATATGAAATAACCACAGAGAAATCATTATTTGTATACTTTGTTTTTCTGGACTATGTGAAAAAAAAACCCCTGTTTCGAGCTTGAAAGACAGAGTACATGGCTGTGGGGAGGAACAAAACTATGCTATACAAGGCACATGATTGCAAGATACTGTACATTGAAGTAACAATATCCCTATTTCTAATACTGAAATATTGGTACTAGCTACCTGTCAACTATTAATAGTACACAAGAGCCTTGTTAGATTCCAGAAGTGACATAAACATATTTTGCAGTGCATAATTGTGCATATTGTCTAGAATTGAGAGCAACAAAGAGGATGCAAAGCTTAAGTGTAAGCATGAAAATGTGGGAATTAATTTATTTGCTTGATTTGTAGTCCATCCTTAAGTTTTTCTTCCCATTGTACACATTACTGGCACAACAGATTCTTTTATTATAATAACTGTATCAACACATGGTGAGGCCAGGCTGTAAGTAGCCACATGCTACTCCACCAATTTTCCAGCACAAGAAGGAAAAAAGAATAGAGAAGCCCCACCCATATCTTGGAAGGCGGGGGAGAGAACATTAAGCAAGTGGAGCAATACAGGTAGTTGTTGTTTAGCAACCACAAGTGGGACCGGCAGCTCTGTTATTAAGCAAAATGATTGCTAAGTGGGAAACCATGTAACCACAAATGAGCTTTCCTTTTCTCCTCTCCCCCATCCTTTGGAATGCTCACCCTGGCGCTGGGATAATTAGCAAGAATGGAATTCTTGCCGTGGCACCTGCCTTCTGGAACATCCTCCCTCCTGAGATTAGGATGGCCCTGACCCTTTTGGCTTTTCGGAAGGCCTTGAAGACCTGGCTTTGTGCCCGGGTCTGGGGCCCCGAGTGTGCAAAGGGCCCCATTTCATGGCTGTGCTGACGCCGACGGATTTTAATATATCTTGGCTTTATTTCTATTTAATTTGTTGTATCGTGTTAATTATTTGACTTTTTTATTGTTAGCCACCCAGAGTTACTGGTCTGAAATGGGCGGCTATATAAATTGAATAAATAAATAAATAATGTTTGTATTTACATTCATTGGAGAGGAAGGGATTAGAAGAGAGTAAGAAGGCACAAAGTGGGGAATACACATAGACAGGAATGCGGTGGCGCTGGCAGCCCTGAGTGCGCTCAGGGCTGGGAGCCGCAAGTGTGCTACTTAAACAGCCTGCTGTACTCCCTGTTGTGTGCCTGCTTGCTTGCTTGTAATCCCTTCCTCTCCAATCTCTCTGCTCTGTAAGGCGGGGGGTAAAAGAAAAACAACCAATGAATGAAAGCATGAATAATTTCAAAAATGGATTACTGTAATATACTCTATGTGGCTCTATCCTTGGGATTGATTTAGAAGCTGTATATAATAAAGAATGTAATAGCTTGTCAGACCATGTGCATCATTACACCAAATTTAAAATAAAATCTGTGCTGGCTGCCAAGCTAGATTCAGATGTTAGTATATATAAATTCTTAATTTGGGAGTAAGTTAAAACATGTCTCCAGTTCCATCAGCCTCCCAGGGGCTTATAATATTCAGGGAAGGTCCTGCTTTCTCTGCCATGGCTTGTGAATTGTGACTTGGTAGTGACATGGAGACAGACCTCCTTCAACCTGGGCCTGTCCTATAGAATACTGGATTTCAAGCATCTTGTAAAATACCACCTTTTTATGTTAGCCTTTCCCAGCTATTAATTCCTCCTAAAATTTGTGGTTTGGGGAATGGATTATTTTTATCCTGATTTACAGTATATTCAAAATATTTTAGGGAACATTGTAAACCACTTTGGATTTTTCCTAGTGAAAAGCAATATGTAAATATTTTAATAAAAAAATAACTCAGCATTCTGTTTCCAAAGACTGACTAGCTGGATTCTTGCAAGAAGCTTACAAACAGTTCTTTCCTGTACTTTGTTCCTAGCATTTTGCACCCCAAATTGACTCTCAATACAGAATATCCATTATATTACCATTGCTGATCTTGATTGACAACTACAGACAGGTAATATCATACATAAATGATTTAAAGACAATTCACAAGTGTAACTGATGCTGATGGTAGTAACTGATGGTAGTGCCTCCTGGGGTTGGCTGGCCCCGTAGCAATAAGACCTATACTACGGTCTCCAATCCATCTTGGATTCTATTTTATTTTATTTTATATTTGGATTTATTTTTATACATTTTCTACTTTGTATGGTTTTAAATATTTTAAATTTTTAAGTCTTAATTATTGTAACCCGCCCAGAGTCCCTTGTATGGGAGATGGGCGGGGAATAAATTAAATAAATAATAAATAAATAATAATGCTAAATATATTGATTATAATGTTATTATAATTTTTATCCCAATCTTAGAAAAATATCGTCTGCCAAAGAAGTTCAGATTAAGAAAAAAGATAAGTAGAAGTTATTCTAATTTCTACAGTTAAAGGAGTCTTGGCAGCTGGAACAGAGTATTCTTTTTGACAGGGAAGAACAAAGTAAGTTCCCTGCAGCTGTTTTGGGACCAAATTGATCTCCCTCTTGCCATGTTGTTTTCTGGGAAGCAGAAGAGGAAATCTCCCAGTAGCCTTTGGTCTTCTGACTATACAGATAAAATTATATAGATATATATCCAAATGTTATTTCAAATGTGTATTAGATGTGATATAAAATGCGTGATTGCATTTAATGTATTCTGAACAGTAGCCACAAGGAAGAGGAACAGGCACAAGGCGAAGTTCAAACATCCCCTGTCATCATAGCAGCTCAAGTTAAAATTGCAGTTCACATATTTACTCTGGGAAGTGTTTACTTTCAAAACAAGCTTCTGTTTAGGAATCTCTCTTTCCTTTACAAAATAAACATGAAATAACAATGCAAAAACATTTATATATGATATTGACTCAGAGTCGTGTTGCTTCTTCATAAGTAAAACTATGACTTTATTATCTTGTTTATAATTGAGTAAAACCACCATAGACCAAATCATGCTGCACTGGGCCCAGGAATGAACTATATGGCCTGGTTTAGGGCTGAAGTCAATATATCCTGGAGGAAACGGATTATCTGGACCCCTTTCAGTCAGGTTTCAGGCCAGGATATGGGACGGAGACCGCATTGGTCGCACTTATGGATGATCTCTGGCGAGAGCGGGATGGAAGGAGTGTGTCCATCCTGGCTCTCTTAGATCTCTCAGCGGCTTTTGATACCGTTGACCACGGTATACTCTTGGGGCGGCTCAGGGAGTTGGGCGTGGGTGGCGTGGTTTTACGCTGGTTCACCTTCCTCCGAGGCTGTTCCCAGTCGGTGCTGATAGGGGAGGAGAGAGCCGACCCACAACCCCTGATTTGTGGGGTGCCGCAGGGGTCGGTTCTCCTCTCCTGTTCAACATCTACATGAAGCCGCTGGGCGAGATCATCCACCACCACAGGATGAGGTATCACCAATATAACTATAACCCAGTTATATATCTCCATCCCAGGTGAAGTAAGTGATGCGGTCGATGCCTTATCTCAGTGCCTGGAGGCTATGGGAGTCTGGATGGGGAACAACAGGCTTCAGCTGAACCCTGGTAAGACGGAGTGGCTATGGATTGATGGCCCCCCTGTATCCGGGAAGTTATCATCTTTGGTTCTGGATAGGGTAGCACTGCCCCCCTCAGATCCAGTGCGGAATCTGCGGGTCCTCCTGGACTCACGACTCCTCGAAGAGCAGGTGGCAGTCGTGGCCAGGAGGGCCTTTGCACAGCTTCGAGTTGTGCGGCAGCTATGCCCTTTCCTGGATCAGGATGCCCTCCGAACAGTCACTCATGCCCTTGTCATCTCCCATATAGATTATTGCAACGCGCTCTACATGGGGCTACCCTTGAAGAGTATCCGGAAGCTTCAGCTAGTGCAGAATGCAGCAGCGCGGGCAGTTATGGGTGCTGTAAGATCGGCACATGTGACACCTCTGCTGCACGAGCTGCATTGGGTACCAGTTTGCTTCCGAGTCCAATTCAAGGTGTTGGTTATCACCTTTAAAGCCCTACATGGCATAGGGCCAGGGTATCTGAGGGACCATCTCATCCCAATAACATCGACCCGCCCCACCCGTTCATGCAGAGAGGGCATGCTTCGGACCCCTTCAACGAGAGAATTTCACCTAGCGGGGTCCAGGAGGCGTGCCTTCTCTGAGATAGCGTCCGCACTATGGAACATCTTGCCCCCGGAGGTGAGGCTGACCCCCTCACTCCTGACCTTCCGGAAGTCTCTTAAGACCTGGCTCTGCCGCCTTGCCTGGGACGATGGAGGGGGTAGTGCCTCTTGGAGGTGGCTGGCCCCGTAGTGCCTTGATCTGGATTGTGGCTCCTAACCATCTTTGGATTTTATTTATTCCCTCTATTTATTGTTTTATAGTAATTTTTGTATAGATTTTAAATTTTGATATTTTGTAAACTGCCCAGAGTCCCCTATTCGGGGAGATGGGCGGGGATAAATTAAATAAATAAATAAATAAATAAATAAATAAATAAATAAATAAATAAATATCCTGAGATCAAAAGGTAAAACTGATTCAGGTAGAAGAGATTATTAAGCTCTGTGGTTCATTGGATTTCTAGGCTGTAATAAAATCATTCTCCTATTAGTGTTTTCTTCCCTCTGTAACAATAACCCCCATATAGGGAAACTTACCTTAAGCAGGTCTACATGTCAAGATTGCACAGCATTAAGCATGATGGATTTTCTATTATATATCCTGTTGCACAAGCTGTACCCTCATACAGGTTAGATTTGTCAACTTTCCTGAAGTTCAGCAGTAGTTTATATACATATGTATACACACATTAAGGCACCATTAATATGTGTATAAGAGAGCCAGTTTGGTGTAGTGGTTAAGGCATCAGGCTAGAAACCGGGAGACTGAGTTCTAGTCCCGCCTTGGGCACAAAGCCAGCTGGGCGACCTTGGTCCAGTTGCGCGCTCTCAGCCCTAGGAAGGAGGCAATGGCAAACCACTTCTGGAAAACCTGCCAAGAAAACTGCAGAGACTTGTCCAAGCAGTCTCCAAGAATCAGATACGATTGAATGGATAGTGTGTGTGTGTGTGTGTGTGTGTGTGTGTGTACACACACACAAATACACTACTGAGTCCAAAAGTTGCTCCAATTACTAAATGCTGTTTTACTAACTAGAGCCCACTTAGCTTCATCTTCCAACATAACAAAAGGTTTTTTTTTCACTCTCCTTAATTTAATACACAATTTAAAGGGTCACTGAATAGCTAGGAACAAATTCTAGTGAAAGGAATTAATATGACTTCAGATGTGGAAGCTCTTGGCAGCTTATCTAGATTTTTGTTTCACTAGCCTATTATACTTCATCTTTTCAAAAAGAATGAGAGGGCAAAATCATATCAACCCTCTCTCTAATTTCTTGCTCAGTAGCAACAACAAAAAGATATATGGGACTACACGTCTGAGCTTTCTCTCCCATAATATGTTGTCTAAATTATGGGAAATATAGTAAAATATATTTGAAATGAAGCCCAAGATAGGTATGTTGGCCAGGTTCACACAGTATACCGTTATGTTCTCCCTAGGGGGAGATGGAGTGGTGATATAAATCAAATTATAAATAAAATGTTGCTTCTTTGCTTTGGTTTAGTGGGATGTGCAACCCCATCCATTATAATGGCCTTCATTTATGGAAGTGGAATAATAATATAAAAATAAAAATATTATACAAATATTAACCAACCTTAAAGGAGAACAGTGTAACCACTGTACATAGTTTGTGATTCAAAAAGAAAAAAAGTATTTCATTCATTCATTCATTCATTCATTCATTCATTCATTCATTCATTCATTCATTCATTCATTTGACTTATATAGCCGCCCATATTATGAAGGACAACCCTGGGCAGCTTGCAAAATAAAAACATCAAAAAACCAAACAACTACAGTAAAAATTCCTGGAGCAATACTCTCCCACACATCAACATTCCATCTTGCTGGGCTCCAGCCTCATTCTACCTCGACACTTGTAGGAAGAGCCAGCTCTTCAAGGCCTTCCAGAAGACAAGGAGGGCAGGCCTGCCAGATCTTGGTGTGTGTGTGTGGATAGTGTGTTCTACAGGGCAGGGACAGCTATGGAGAAGGTGTGCTTCCTAAGTCCTACTATGTAACATTTAAAGGAAGAGACCTGGAGCATGCCCACCCTATCTGACCTGGTGGGATAGGCAGATACCCTCAGAGAGAGGTGGTCCCACAAATAACCTTGTCCCATGCCATTTAGGGCTTTAAAGGTGATAAGCAGCATCTTGAAATGCATTTCATGCAGCTTGTGTAGCAGCAGTGTAATATGGGAAAACTCTGGAGTGCCCAGAATTGCCCAGTTGTACTTTCTGGATGGTCTTCAAGGGCAGCACCACGTACAGCATGTTGCAGTAGTGCTACCAGGTAGTGACCAGGGTATGAGTGGCTGTGAGCAAGGCCTCCTGGTCCAGGAATGGGGCAGCTGGCACACAAGATGGATCTGTGCAAAGGGCCCCTAACCACGGCTGCCACCTGCTCCTTGAGTAGGAGCCACAAGTCCAGGAGGACCCCCAAGTTGTGCACTGGCTATGTCTGGGGGAGTCCTACCCTGACAAGAGTCAAATATGACACCTGACCAGACCCATATGCAGAATAACCAGAGGAAATATAATGGCCAGTATGGCTTATTAAAATACAATACCCTGGTTTAAAAATCTAGTACCCCGACTTCAATGTTTTGTGTGAACATAGCCATTCAGAAGCAATCAGTAATAACAGGGTAGAACAGAACAGCTTTCTTCAAACTAGTGTCCTTCAGATATGTTGAATCTACAGCCTTCAAAATTTGGAGGGCACCATGTTGGGGAAAGCTGCCTATACCCTTCATCAGGCTCAGGAATAGAACCTCTAGCATCTGCCAAACTCAATTAATTGACTTCTTACATATATCAAATAATTGAAACAAAGTTGAAATGTAACATATACTGTATGGATGACTAATATATTTATGCAACTTCTTTCCAGAATAACATTGCACTCAAACTGGCATAGCAGCTAACTAAATAGGAACAATAATTAAACTTACAGAAGAACCTTGGCTAAGTGATTCTTATCTGAAACTAATTCCAGAATGGACCTAACTAAAGGCAGTTCTGAAGACATCTGCACGGGATTACTCTTTCTATCTCTCTGTATGATCTTATTCCCTCCACTCACAGTTTCATTCAGAGCATTGGCAACTATAATCAAGACTAATAACTATGAAGAATACTTGACAAAAAGAATCAAGAGTGATGTTCTGGATAAATAGATAGTTATTAAATCTGCATTCTCTTTTTTCCACTGGAATCCCCAAAGTGGTGTATAATATTAACAACATCAACTTTTTTTTTACAAAAGCATTGATAAACCCATGAAAACTGATGAGGGGAGACAGTGAGAAGTACAGAAGCCAGAAAAACTAAAAAAAAAACCCAGAAATCAAAAATAGAACTAAAATGAAACAAAAGACTTTAGGGGTAGGGGTAGGCAAAAACAATAATTTCACTCATGTAAAATACTTAGTAATTAATTTAAAGCAGGGGTGGGGAACCTTTTTTCTGCCAAGGGCCATTTGGATATTTATAACCGGGGGGCGGGGGGTGGGGTTTCTGGGATTTCTGCGGACCGGGGGCCGGAGTTTGCGGGTGGGAGCCAATCACAAGCACTGGGGGGTGGGGTAGGTGGGTGGGAGCCAATCGCATGGAAGGGGCGGGGTTTGCAGGTGGAAGCCCCACGGCTTATATGGCCTGCGGGCCTGACGTTGCCCACCCCTGATTTAAAGC
Organism: Charina bottae; assembly: GCA_023362775.1. Taxonomy (NCBI): domain Eukaryota; kingdom Metazoa; phylum Chordata; class Lepidosauria; order Squamata; family Charinaidae; genus Charina; species Charina bottae. The sequence goes on from JALMGJ010000004.1 coordinate 105,266,083, forward strand.
TTTGAAGGACTGGTCCAAGGACAGGTATATTGAGTGTATTCTGGCCTTCCTTCCTCTCTTTTGTCTCTCACACTAGCAGCTGGTCTCTGTGGTTGTGGAGGGATCAGCCCAGATGGGGCACCTCTAGACGTGTGTGTTGACACAGCCAAAGTGATAGCTCATGTTTTATCAGTGGACGATGTGACATTAGATCAGATCAGTTATAATGCTTATTTAAAACAAGAGTATGAATATTTCACAAATTTGGAAAGGAGAAAAAAACTCAAGTGCAAATCCTCATGTTTTTGCACTTTTATTTTATTATTTTATTTTATTATTTTATTTTATTTTATTTTATTTTATTTTATTTTATTTTATTTTATTTTATTTTATTTTATTATTTTATTTTATTTTATTTTATTTTATTTTATTTTATTTATTTTATTTATTTTATTTTATTTTATTTTTTTATTCCACACTTTCAGACCCAATCCATAAAGGAGTGTGAATGCTTCTATGTTGTGCCTAATTAAGAGATTGGAAGAACTGAATTTGGAAATTCAAGAAGCTCCTCTTCTTCTGGGATTCCTTTTAACAAAAGGCATAAACAGATGGTGAGAGAATGGCGCACATGTCAGTGGTTGTGTGAGACACTTTGTCAAACAATGGTAATTTGATTAACCTGCTTTTAGCCTCTGCAAGAGCCCTCTTTATCCCAAGCTGCTCAAAAATGCACCCCAAAGCTCACATTTCTCAACAATCAAGATTATAGCTAATAATAAATAATTAGTATTATCCTTAAGTGCTGGACATAGATTTAAATAGTGAAACTGATTTTTATTATTAGTGGTTTACAATAAGAGGTGTGTGGCTTTTTCAGGATGAGGGCTGCTGATCCATTTATTCATTTACTAGATTTATATCTTGCCTTTATTTTGTACAATTCAAGGTGGCATACATACATAATGCTCCTGCCTCTATTTTCCCCACAACAACAAAGTCACCCATCTGGCTTCCATGCCTAAGCCGGCTTCACACTGTACTTCACACCCCAAAAAGAAGTGGGGTGAGCCAGGGAAAACTAAACTTGATTACCTCTCTATTACATTCATTTGAATTCAAGCTAACTAATAGTATTACTCTCTATCACACATTAAATAATTGTCCTTTTCGGTCACATTATTAGAACTGGTAATACTTTTTGGAGGTATATGGGAGCTGCAGCCAAATCTCACGTAAATCTATTATTTAAAGTTTTATAAAAGGACCAGATAACTTTTTGTTGTTGTTTATTCGTTCAGTCGCTTCCGACTCTTTGTGACTTCATGGACCAGCCCATTCCAGAGCTTCCTGTCGGCCGTTGCCATCCCCAGTTCCCCCATGGTCGAGTCCATCACCTCCAGAATATCATCCATCCATCTTGCCCTTGGTCGGCCCCTCTTCCTTTTGCCTTCCACTTTCCCTAGCATCAGCTTCTTCTCCAGGGTATCCTGTCTTCTCATTATGTGGCCAAAGTACTTCAGTTTTGCCTTTAACATCATTCTCTCAAGTGAGCAGTCAGGCTTTATTTCCTGGAGTATTTATTTTATTTATTTATTCAATTTATATGACCGCCCATCTCCCCCAATGGGGAACTCTGTATGTTCATGGACCGGTTTGATCTTCTTGCAGTCCAAGGCACTCTCAGAATTTTCCTCCAACACCACAGTTCAAAAGCAGACCAGATAACTACCTGGGGTGAATATCTAACTCAGTGTTTCTCAACCTTGACAACTTTAAGATGTGTGGACATCAACTCCCAGAATTCCCCAGCCAGCATGGGGAATGGCTGGGCTGGCTGGCGAATTCTGGGAGTTGAAGTCCACACATCTTAAAGTTGCCAAGGTTGAGAAACACTGATCTAACCGATCAGCCATCAACAGCTAGGCTATTATACAATCCTGGTGTCTTGCCTAACACATTGTAAGTCTTTCATTGTTGATGGGAAACTGTTTGTTCTTACACCCAAGCAAACAGTAAGGTGTTTTTGTTGTTTCAGCAGTTGTCTATAACAAACATTAAAAACAGAGTTCAGGAGAATGCTCTGTATCCATATCTCATACCCACCACACCTTCTTTTGCTGGCTGCGTTGCCCAAGTGAAGCAGACATCCAAGAGGAAGTCTGATGAGATATCTGCAAGGGAACTTCAGTGAGTACAGTTTCCCTTGGGGGTGGGACATCCCAGAACTCATCCTAATGCTCTCCACCCACCAGAAAACAAAGTTAGGTTTACATTGCAATTTCTCTTCTAAATTAGATGTTATGTATCCTGCAAAGCATAATGAACTACGTGTGATACGGGACTGTAGGGTTTTTTTTCCCTGGCAAGACATTAAATAAAAGCAAGAAATTCCAGGTTGCTGTAAAGGATCACCTGGGGCCAGGAACTTTTAAATTCCCCTGAGATGAGAAGGTTTTTATTGTTGTTCTGCTTTGTTGTTTTCTAAAAATAATCTTTCCCCAGCTGATTTTTCTTTGCATGGAAAAGCTGACAGGAATGATTTTTCACAGGAAACCTGTAAAGAACATGAAGTACAAAATCTTCCTTTCCAATCCTCCCAGTGTTCCGTTACACATCATAGATTAGTCGTTAATATGTTTAATTGGAGCAAAACTGTGTGGCAGTATTGGTTGGCCTTTAGCTGCAGAAACTGAAGGGGAATGCTATAGTTGGAGCTGATTGGCTGTAGTGCTATGATCCAAAATTCTTCAGCCTTGCTAGTTCATCCCAGCTAATCCAACCTAGGATTTAATACTAACCTGAACAAAACATTCTAATACTGAGAAGCTGGTTGATTCAGAATGTGGCAATGGAACCTGAGCAATGAACTGCATGCTGTACATGCTACCTGATTTTGCATTCTGGGTTGGTCCTATTCCCCAGGCTTCTTAGTGCCTTATAGAACTATAACAGCATTCCTGTACTTGTTCTGATATGGATTTTTGCTTTTTAAATCACCATACAGCCTGTTGACCACACTCAAATATTTGCACTGGCGTATCTCCTTGTCAACTCAGCATAATATCTTTGTAACTCTGGCATACTGCCATGCTTTGCAAAGCCACAATGTGAATCTTTGACCCCAGTGAACAGTTCTGTGTATTTTAAGGACCTGGTTGCCCAGACTGCTATTTTGAATTCATAATTGTCTTTTGCAAAGGTGCAAAATATTTTTTTAATCCTTCATCTTAATTGGGTGATTAAGTAAAGGTAAAGGTTCCCCCCGCACATTTGTGCAGTCGTGTCCAACTCTGGGGGCTGGTGCTCATCTCCGTTTGTTAGCCAAAGAGCCAGCGTTGTCCGAAGACGCTTCCATGGTCATGTGGCCGGCATGACGCACGCAGAACGCTGTTGCCTACCCACCGAAGTGGTACCTATTCTACTTGCATTTGCATGCTTTCGAATTGCTAGGTTGGCAAGAGCTGGGGCGAGTGTGGGAGCTCACTCTGTCACGCAGGACTAGGGATTCGAACCTCCGAACTTGCGATCTTCCGATCGACAAGCCTGGCGTCTTACCCGCTGAGCCACCACGCCCCTTAATTGGGTGATTACTTCTTCCTTAAAACCAATAGTTATTCCATATTGCCAAAATTATATGCCATCATGTCCCCTCAGTTAAGTTTCCCATGCTTGGGAACATACATAATTCCATTATGCCTCATGTTATCCCAGTGGGCCTGAAGGGAAACTGTAACTCAGAATTGGGTTTCTATTGCAACAGAAGAGATTATATTATATTAGTCAATCAATCTAATCTATTACTAAAATGTAATAATGAAGTCATCAGATGTAACTGAATTAGAGTTTTAAAATTCAGATTTAAATAATGCAGGTAACGGGGATTTACATTGTGTTGAATTTATGTGGTATTTTTCTCTTTTCCCATCTTCCTTCATTTTCTTTTTAGATTAACAGATTGTGAACCCTGTGAAGTTTGTGTTCACTTTAAGCATCACAAATTTATTAGTTAATAAAAACGACAGCATCAAAATAAATGGACTAGATGTGGGGGGAGGGAAGTTGAAGGTGAATAGAGACAGACGGGCCTGAAAAATGGTATTTAGCCTATTTATAGATGAAATTGCCCTCCCTCTCAAAGAGCAGGTTTGCAGCTTGGGAATATTCCCATCTCCTCTGAGGCTGAGAAGACCAGCTTCATCTAGTGCTCCAGCCAGTGCTCTCATTCCTTTACTCAAAAACATGGAGGGCACTTCCACGAGCACCACTTCCACTCCCAAATAACTCCAATGTGTTTTGAAACCAGCTGTGTGATTTTCCCCAGTGCTGCAGACCTCAAAGAACGGGCGGGTGACTACATGGGCCAGTCAATGTGCTCCTTCCATATGACCAATAGGACAGTACAAAAAAGGTAATTCAATCAGTGCCCTGCCCCAACAATTGCATTCTGGAGCAATAAACCCCACTTGAGACAAAAAGAAAAAAAAATAAAGCATCCCCATTTTCTCTTTTTGTCTGGCCTTTAGTAAACACCTTTGAGGAACTGCTATAAAGAGGTAGCTGTGAAGCCACCATTCCTTTTTACATTTAAAGGCTAGCTCTGATGAAAGGATAGCAACTTAGCAATGTTGCAATCAGGCACTTTTTTCTATAGCTTAACCATATTTTCATGTTGCTTGGTGGTGGCAGGAGTGAAGTAAAAAGGGATACACATTGAAAATAATACCTACAGGCAGTCATCATTTATAATATGCTGATATGCTGTGAAGGGAAAGAAAGAGATACGGTTGTGAAGCAACCAAAATCCCCTCACCATCTCATACAAAGGCCAGGGAAAAATTGCTACCCCTTCTACTGCCCTCCAAAAGAAATCACTTAGAAAAAAACAAAATAGCATTCTGGCACTTTATGGCACTTTATGGCCAATTGCTCTGGAAGAAGAGGGGAACAGTTCAAGTCTTGACAATTGTACCCTAGCCCTCTTTGCTTAACCTACTGTGTTCATGGGAGTAACTTCAAGAATCTGCAAAGAACCAAAACAGCCTGGCTTTGTTTTAAAGACAAATCAGCAGTGTGATATGCATTTATCTGGCCTATCCAAAACAAATTTGAGTGGCTGCTGTGGAGGGGGAACTGCAAAGGAGTCAAACCACCTTTCCATTTTAAAGACCTTGAAAGAATATTACAGCAACTGAAACCTGGAAGCCAAGAACAAGATAGCCAAGGGTTTCCACCTATGAGAAAGCCAACCATTCACAAGCAGTGCAGAACTTCATAGCTATAAATGAAAATATCTCTATTTTTTCTCTTTCAGATATATTACATAGAAAGTAATTGGCTCAGTAACTCAACACAGGCAATTGTAAGGGTACATAAAGGTCCAGAACTGAATTTAAAACTGAAGAGATCCCACAAGGAAACACTGTGATTTTGCTGCAGTTGTGCTGCTCTCAGTTAATTTGTGATTAGACTTTGTCAGGTACTCTACACAACAGAGTAGCTAGAAATGGCAATTAGTGCCAATTTGTGGAGGCAAAGCTATTAAACACTCATTCAATGAGTTTATGAATCCAATTTTAAATATTTTCAAAATACAAGGTCCTTTAAGTCAAGCCTACTGTAAGTTTAAATATCTCTATTTGCATCAACCTATCAAAAAAGTGATTATCAGAAAGAACAAAGATTTGAAAAGATCATGAAAAGGATATAATAATTCCTATTCTAAACCTCCCAGAGTCCCCCTTTCTGGAGGAGATGGGCGGTGGCAAAATTTGAATTATAAGTAAGTAAATAAATAAATAGCAGTTAATAGTAGCAATGATTCTATGATAGTTGGTTTTAAAGTATTGCAAATATAAATGCGTGCTCTCCCATGCACACAAGCAGTGACTAGGTTTACATACTGTAACATGCTAAGTGATGATTGGCTTGACTATGGCTTAGTCTGTTAATGAGTCCAGATCTTAGGGTTTGTAAAATATGGTTATTTCATAACCTAACGAAGCTTTGCTTTAGTATGATATGGGAACCCATATTGTTTATTACACTCCCTGAATCTCTGTCATTTTCTCATGTTTCTTGTCCATAAATTTGATTATATCAAGTGTGTAAAAACACAGGCAGTGCTCATACTAGCTGAGAGTGCTGAAAATTGACATTGAGCTCAACAGGAGGGCATTAGACAAGGGAAGCTTGAGATGGAGGCACATTTTCTATCCAGAATAATTTGAACTACATCAGAGAATATAATGGAAATTTGGTTGGAAAAAGAGCAGGCAGCAGAGAAGTATAATACAATGCTATGACAGATTCTTTCTTTGCAGCCAAGTTGAAATTTGTCATGAATAGAGAATGTGGACAATTTATAAATGATGTTATTAACAAACTCAAATGTTTTTTAATAACAATGTTGTTATTAACAAACTTTCTTTTCTTTTTCTTACCTGATGCTTTTCATTTCTTCAGCCTACAGTTCGTTATCCCTTTCTATATTCAGGATAATGCTTCTTACCCCAAAAGGGAAGAAAATGTATCTCTCAGTTATAATAAAGCTACAATGATTCAGACGATTTGCTGCTTTATTTAATTTTTTTTATTATTTTATTTTATTTATTATTTTATTTTATTTTATTTATTTTATTTTATTTTATTTTATTTTATTATTTTATTTTATTATTTTATTTTATTTTATTTTATTTTATTTTATTTTATTTTATTTTATTTTATTTTATTTTATTTTATTTTATTTTATTTTATTATTTTATTTTATTTTATTTTATTTTATTTTATTTTATTTTATTATTTTATTTTATTTTTTATTTATCCCCGCCCATCTCTGGGCGGTTTACAAAATAGCAGAAGTTAAAATCTATACAAAAATTACCATAAAACAATAAATAGAGAGAATAAGTAAAATCCAAAAGATGGTTAAAATCCACTATCAGGATCAAGGCACTACAGGGCCAGCCACCCCCAGGAGGCACTGCTACCTCCGTTGTCCCAGGCAAGGCGGCAGAGCCAGGTCTTGAGAGACTTCTAGAAGGTCAGGAGTGAGGGGGCCAGCCTCACCTCCGGGGGCAAGATGTTCCATAATGCGGGCGCTATCGCAGAGAAGGCACGCCTCCTGGACCCCGCTAGATGAAATTCTCTTGTTGAAGGGGTCCGAAGCATGCCCTTTCTGCATGAACGGGTGGGGCGGGTCGATGTTATTGGGATGAGATGGTCCCTCAGATACCCTGGCCCTATGCCATGCAGGGCTTTAAAGGTGATAACCAACACCTTGAATTGGACTCGGAAGCAAACTGGTACCCAATGCAGCTCGTGCAGCAGAGGTGTCACATGTGCCGATCTTACAGCACCCATAACTGCCCGCGCTGCTGCATTCTGCACTAGCTGAAGCTTCCGGATACTCTTCAAGGGTAGCCCCATGTAGAGCGCGTTGCAATAATCTATATGGGAGATGACAAGGGCATGAGTGACTGTTCGGAGGGCATCCTGATCCAGGAAAGGGCATAGCTGCCGCACAACTCGAAGCTGTGCAAAGGCCCTCCTGGCCACGACTGCCACCTGCTCTTCGAGGAGTCGTGAGTCCAGGAGGACCCGCAGATTCCGCACTGGATCTGAGGGGGGCAGTGCTACCCCATCCAGAACCAAAGATGATAACTTCCCGGATACAGGGGGGCCATCAATCCACAGCCACTCCGTCTTACCAGGGTTCAGCTGAAGCCTGTTGTTCCCCATCCAGACTCCCATAGCCTCCAGGCACTGAGATAAGGCATCAATATATCTAATAATTGGACAAAATTTTGCAGCCCAGATCAGGGAACCCTAGTTATAAAGATGTCTTGATCATAAGGAGTATAATATATTGAAAGAGACGTGAGAGAGTTTATGAAGCATTTTTTTTTCATTTCTGAATAAGTTGCAAGAACCAGTCAGACCAAGAGTCAGTAGTTACACTAAAGCATTGATCATTAAATAAAATGATCTATTTAACTCTAAGTAAACTTAACAGCATCAAAGATAAACATATTTCCAAAATCTAGAGACAAATGGTGGATAAACCTAGTACCATGTGGTGGAAATGGTGGACAAATCTAGTGCCACATTTGGGAATAAAGATAAATTCATCTTTACTGTATGTATTTAATTTACTCGAGTTGGGAAGAAAATACCAATTAAAAATTACTTTGTTTTTTGCATTATAACCCCACTGGATTTAAACATAACGTTAGGCCATAGTTGTTTCCAACCATGGTTTAAAGAAACCACCACCCTTCATCATCATTTTTTTTATCCCGCCTTTATTATTTTTACAAATAACTCAAGGCAGCGAACATACCAAATACTCCTTCCTCCTCCTATTTCCCCCACAACCACCACCCTGTGAGGTGAGTTGGGCTGAGAGAGAGTGACTGGCCCAAAGTCACCCAGCTGTCTTTCATGCCTAAGGTGGGACTAGAACTCACGGTCTCCTGGTTTCTAGCCTGGAGCCTTAACCACTAGACCAAACATAGTTATTTGCACATCACATTAAGCCATAAACCCTAGTTAATGAACAAAATAGCTTGCTTTCTCTCCCTTACCTGTGGTTTTGGCCCAACCAGTATTTCTTTCAAGCCCATTACTACTTGCATGTGGCCCCATACTGATTGATTCTGAGGGAATGCAGCCGTGACAGGAAGTTACTGGCTTTAACTCAGTTTAATGCAGTGTCCTCCGCTCATGCTTTCTATTTCTCTTACCGTTATGGTAAGGACCTTGCAGGCTAGCACTGACCTGTAAAGCCATTCTCACTGAAGAAACTCACTAACAGTAAACATCAAGGGCTATAATTCCTTGAAGTGTCCTTCTTTGTTTAATACTTCTCTCTGTGAAACAAGACAATGCACTGCCTTTTTAGATGATTCATCAAAAATAATGTTTCTTTTTATATCCCATTCCCCAGCTATCCTCTTGAGAAGGCAAACATTCTGTGTGCTTTAGCAGTAAATCACAATGGATGCTTCTGGGACTGGTGTACTTGGTTATACTGATTACCCATCTGTTGAGAATTCAGTACATTCCCTCTTCATTATATATTTACTATGGGGATACTTATTCTATCAATTACTATACTGTTGTTCCTCATGTGGTTTCAGTCGTTTCATAAAAATGCTAAACCCCTTATCTTGGGCACTGGTATTTCCAAGGTTTGAACAGCAGCAATGTGTAAAATTAAATTTTGTTTCTCACGACCACATCAGCAGATATGTAATATCTATCTAAATATAAGCTCCCAATAAGTGCACTTTTTCCCCAAATCTACAGATATTGGGGGATTGTGTGTGCACGCACATATGAGAGGCAGGGGGAAGGAAAGAGAGGTATGTACAGTGCTGTCAGAGTTCTGGCAGACCTCTGCCATTCAAACCAGACGGATATGTGTACAGGGGGCATTTTGAAACAAACGCGCAACTGGCAACTAGCGCGGAAGCAAGAGCTACAGCAACAAGGTGCGAAGCGGAATGCATAATCCCCAGGAATGACTGTCTGAGCACCCTGGAGCCGAGAACTATACACATCAACATCAAAAGGACAATGGGGGGGGAATGTTTAAAATGTACTATGCCATGCCATGCTTGCTCATTCACGTCTTTGTTAGTGTTCACCCACATGTACTGAAATAAATCCTTTGGTGGTTTACTCTAGAGAAAGGGATTTTAGGACATCGGCGAGGAGCACCTTACATAAAGACATGAATCACAACTGACCACGTATCCCGAGTACTACTCTGAGAAATCAGTGAGCTTCCTGGTTGAAAGTGGTCACGCACCCAGCACAAACTCATCACCGTGAAACGGAATGGAATCGGTAGAGGCGGCAGAAACTAACGAAGTGGCCGGACCTAGCTCGTCAGGCATCCAGATGATGGAGAGAGCAGCCCAGGGAGTGGAAGAAAACTCTACCGAGGCCACCGACAGGTGGGGGGGGGGAAAGAAATCCCAGAAGAAAGAGGTAAATAAAATGCCCACCCCTCTCGAAACTACCAAGCCTAGGCTGGTGGGATGGTCCGTCGCGGTCGGCGAAGGGCTAGAAGAGAGAGGGGGGAAATGCACAGAGAAGAGGGTCACCCCAACCCAGCACATCGAGGTCCTGGAAGACCAGATGTCACATCTGAACCTGGACGTAGGAGTAATGAACAAGAATTTGGACTCTATGGGGGCGGCCATGGAGAAACTGCTAAAGACCCTAGAGGGACTCAGGGGGACAGAAACGAGCCCGCCGACCTCAGAAGGGGAGGAGGAAATCATGGAACCTAGCGGAGAAAGCGATGAGGGGGAAGAAGAACTTTGTCCCTACAGTCGACCGCCCATGACCCCGACCTATGACCAATGCAGGACCCCATCGTGGACCAACGCACCGAGTGGCATAGGCGAACTAAAAATGAAATTTGATGGAGACCCCAAAAAACTTGCATGCTTTTTAACGCATGTACAAGGGTTTATGGGGGAATTCGAACATACCTTCCAAATGGAGGAGAGTAAAGTAATGTACGTCTCCAGCTTTTTGGAAGGGGAGGTGGGCGACTGGCTGGTTGCTCTACACGATAGTGGGGCTCGGGAACTGATGAACTTTAAGAAATTTATGTACGCTCTTCGCAAAAGATTTGAGGATACTCTATCGAAAATATCAGCCAGGGCGCAGATACAGAACTTAAGGCAGGGCAATAGGACAGTAGCTGAATACGCTATGGACTTCAAAAAACTTTTGAGCAAATTACCTGATTGGCCTGAATCGTTCAAAATCGAGCATTTTCAGTATGGGCTGAGACAGGATTTGATCGAATTGGCAATAGAGAGAGATGACCCAGGGACACTAGAGGGGTGGATCCAGTTAGCAGGAAAAGTTGAAAGTAGCAAAATGCAGCTACAGAATATCAGAACTTTCCACTCCATGCGGAAGAAACAAGGAACTTTTATCACCCAACCCCGCAAAAACACTAAACAACGGAATTGGGAAGAAGAGAAGGAACGTCGAACAAAAGACGGAGTGTGCTTCCGCTGCGGGAAGGAGGGACATAGAATAAGCAGTTGCCCCCAAACCAAGATTAACCCCAAAGAGAAACCCTCCGTAAAAAAGCTGACAGACGACAAAGGCACCAAAACAACGCTCACAAAATGCAAAGGAGCGGCTGCAGCGACAGAAGAAAGAAGGAGCCTGCAGTACCTGGAAACTGACTCTGACTCCTCAGAGGATGACTTCGAGCCGGCGGGAAATGAAAACGGTCTGTTATAAAGTGTGCCGCAGGACAGGCCTTCAACGCAGGGTGCAACGGAGGGGAAGTTGTTCCTAAATGCCCCACAATGAACATCAAGGTAAAGTTACAAACCTTGGATGGGACGGGACAATTGTGGGGGGTGGCTATGCTGGACTCTGGGTGCTCCAGATGTTTAATGCACCCGAAAGTAGCAACCAAATTGAAACTTAAATTGGTCAAAATGAATACACCCATCACATTTTGCCAATTGGATGGGTCAGAAATGAAAGGTGGCCCAATTGAATATACCACGGAAGACATACAAATGTCTGTGGGGACACACGTAGAAACACTACGATTTATTGTAGCCCCCATTGCAATGCGTCACATCGTGTTGGGACTAAAATGGCTCAAGAAAAGAAACCCCTGGGTGGATTGAGCATCTGGGGAAATTGACTTCTTTGATGGGGTGTACAAGGGACTTGAGGAGAAATCCGGGTCGGACAGTATCGAATGGGGGGCGGCAGGAACCGAGCAAAGGGGACTAGATGGGGACATTGGGATGCAAACGGTACCGGGACACTACGAACCGGTGACAGAGATATTCAGCGAACAGGAATGTGAGCAATTGCCTTCCCACAGGGAATCGGACGCGGCAATTGAACTCATTCCAGGGGCCCCGTTTCCCAAACCAAAAACGTGTGCTATGACCCAGAAAGAATTACTAGAATTACGCAAATTCATTGACAAAAATCTGGCAAGAGGGTTCATAGAACCCGCAAATTCGCCCCTGGCAGCCCCTGTTCTCTTCAGGAAAAAGAAAGACGGTTCCCTGCGGCTATGCATGGATTACAGGGGGCTAAATGCTATTTCAATAACGAACCAGTACACACTGCCCACTGCCACTCCTGAAAGATATGCTGGCACAATTGGCAAAAGGCAAAATTTTCACAAAATTGGATGTTGGAGAGGCATACTACCGGGTATGCATATGGGAAGGGGACGAATGGAAGACGGCATTTAACTGCCCACTGGGACAATACCAGTACCGGGTTCTCCCGTTCGGGATAGCGGGGGAACCGGGCATCTTGGTGTAAACCGCCCAGAGTCCCCTCCGGAATGGGGGGAGATGGGCGGTGATATAAGTTAGAAATATAAATAAATAAATAAATAAATAAATAAATAAATCTTCATGAGGTTGATCAATGAGGTTTTGTATGAGTTCCTATACAAAGGGGTAATTGTGTATTTGGACGATATCTTGATATTTTCTGACAACCTGGATGAGCATATCCAATTAGTAAAAAAGGTGTTAGAGAAATTACTGGAGGCCAAACTGTACATCAAATTGGAAAAGTGCGAATTCCACAGAGATAGATTGGATTTCCTGGGTTACAGAATTTCACACAGGAGTATTGAAAAGGACCCGGGAAAAGTGCAGGCAGTGTTAGAGTGGGAACCCCCCCAAACCCACAGACAACTGCAAGCGTTCCTCGGGTTTGCGGGGTTCTATAGACAATTTATTCAGGGGTTCGCACAGATTGCGCTACCCTTGACGGATTTGCTGAAGACGAAAGGCAAGGGAAAGGGGGACAAGGGGAAATTGCCCAGTGCAAAAATAATTTGGACCAAGGAATGCCAGGAGGCATTCGACAAACTTAAGGCTTTGTTCACGGAGGAGCCCATCCTAAAACACCCTGAAGTGGAGAAGAAATTCATAATTCACACTGATGCTTCCCACAATGCAATTGGCTCGAACCTGTTACAATTCGATGACACTAAGAAACAGAGACCATGTGCTTACATTTCCAAAAAATTCAGTGAAATGGAAAAAAGATGGCATGTTTGGGAGAAAGAAGTGTTCGCTGTCAAACACGCACTAGACACATGGCAACACCTCCTAGAGGAGGCAACCATCCCATTTCAAGTCTGGACGGATCACAAAAATTTAGAGGCACTCAAATCCCGCAGGAAGTTAAATCACAAACAATTAAGATGGGCTGAATTCTTCAGCAAATTTAACTTCACGTTACAGTATTTCCCGGGGGGAAAGAACCTCTTGGCTGATGCTTTATCACGCCTTCCCCAACGCGACGGTAAAGTCGAGGGAATTGTTGAGACGCTCATACCCACTCAGACGTACACCCCGACACAGGCAGAAGAACTGCCAAAACAGAGCAGTCAGATGGATAGGCTTGAAGGCAATTTAGCGCTCACCCGAAGCAAAACCAGAGAGGCAGAGGGAAACCCTTTTGAAACCAAGATACAGGAAGAAACATTGAAAGACACATGGTGGGGGGAGAACAAGCACACATTAAACGAAAGCAATGGGTTGTGGTGGAAGGATGGAAAGGTATACGTCCCTGAAGGGTTAAGGAAAGGGGCCCTAGAGAAAACCCACAATCACAAAACTGCTGGTCATTTCAGGTTCGTAAAAACCCTGCACTTAATTAGGAACAAATTCTGGTGGCTGACGCTGCGCAAGGATGTGAAAGAGTATGTAGCCTCGTGCCCAGTATGCGCTACGGCGAAACGAGTAATGGGGAAACCCACAGGACTGCTCCAGCCGGTAGCCAGCCCAACACAACCATGGAAACAAATCGCCATGGATTTCATTGTGGACTTACCCATGAGTAATAAAAAAACGGCAATCTGGGTGGTCACAGATCTATTTTCTAAGCAGGCACACTTCATTGCTTGCAATGGGATCCCGAGTGCTCCCAAACTTGCCAGACTGTTTATTCAGCACATCTACAGAGCCCACGGTACACCCAAATGCATAATAAGCGACCGTGGCAGTACCTTCACCTGCAAATTTTGGCGAGCATTCCTAAAATTAATTGGATCAGGACAGGGATTAAGTAGCGCATTCCATCCGTGCACGGATGGCTCGTCTGAACGCCTTAACGCCATACTAGAACAGTACTTGAGGTGCTACATAAGCTATCAACAGAATAATTGGGCAGAATTATTGCCATTTGCAGAAGTAGCATACAATAATTCCATTCACCAAAGCACGGGATTTTCACCTTTTAAAATTGCGACGGGGCAAGATTTTGTAACCATCCCCGAACTCGCACTGACCCAAGCTACTGATGGGGATACCCCATTACGGGCAGATGAGTGGATTGAAAGAATAAAAAACAATTGGCCGGTCATGGTAAAAACCCTCCAGGAAGCAAAGGCGAATTACAAAAAATATGCAGACAGGAAAAGGGCAGCTGAATGGGAGCTAAAAGTAGGGGACAAAGTGTACCTTTCCACAAAAAACCTGCGCACCACACAACCATCTAGGAAGCTTGTCCCGAAGTTCATAGGGCCGTTCCCCATAGTAACCGTAATTAACCCAGTAACGGCCAAATTGCAACTTCCTAAATCACTACAACGAGTTCACCCCGTATTTCACATCAGCTTGCTAAAATGACATAACCAATCACAATGGCACCCCGAAATGGCCGAGCCAGCACCATCAATAGTCAATGGGGAACCACACTTTGAAATCGACAGAATCCTGGACTCCAGATGACACAAAGGGCAGCTGCAGTACTTAGTCAAATGGCAGCATTTGCCGATAGGGCACAAAGAATGGATAGATAAGAAAAACACGCAAGCCCCAGCTTTGATTAGAGACTTTCACAGAGAATTTCCAGAAAAACCTCGGTAAACGGTAGAATTAATGTATTTTGTTGTTGCAGAACTGAGAAAGCAGAAGGTACACCATGTAAATAAGTGTGAAACTCACTGGGAGAAGGGGGTGTGTCTCTTGGACGGGCGGCATGTCAGAGTTCTGGCAGACCTCTGCCATTCAAACCAGACGGATATGTGTACAGGGGGCATTTTGAAACAAACACAACTAGCGCGGAAGCAAGAGCTTCAGCAACGAGGTGCGAAGCGGAACGCATAGTCCCCGGGAATGACTGTCTGAGCACCCTGGAGCCGAGAACTACACACATCAACATCAAAAGGACAATGGGGGGGGAAATTTTTAAAATGTACTATGCCATGCCATGCTTGCTCATTCACGTCTTTGTTAGTGTTCACCCACGTGTACCGAAATAAATCCTTTTGCTTCTAAGAAACCCCGTGCCAGTGGTTTACTCTAGAGAAAGGGATTTTAGGACATCGGCGAGGAGCACCTTACAAGTGCTAACAAAGAAGACACTATCTTTTAATAGAAAATTATTTGCAGTTTAATTGAATTTTTCTATTAAGCTTCTTCAAGTATTATGTGAAGCATCCTTAGAAATACCAAGGCAGTTTTCATTGCTCCAATTCATAAAAGGCAGCTTTTTAAAGTCAGATCATTACTGAATTATAAATTTTGCTCTCAGCTCTTTTACGTGTGAATACTTTTATCTGTGAAGGAATAACATTTTACAGAATTTAAATATTGATAAAGAAGTAAGAAGATAACTAAGTTACTTTTCAGTTAACAAAGCTGACATTATTGGCTTGCAAAAAAAAACATTCTCCAAAAGTACGTGATTTCTTCTACCCCTCTCTTCATCCACACTGATTTAATTAGGCATAGATAATCCTGGAATGTCAAGAGATATAATAGGCCTTTACAGATTGTCTGCACAATGGTTCTAATCATTGATTATAAGTATTTTCTTAGCTTTTGGTAAGGAATAATTATTACTCCTAAACAACAGAAATCTCAACCTTCCTTTGATCTATGGAAGATTGTTGTGCTAGTATTTAGGTGGATATAATACTGGAATGGACATTAATTCAGTTCTAAATGTTGGTCAGTAATTTTTTGTTGATGATGTAATCCAGGGCTGGCTCATATATGGCCCTCAAAAATCTTGGTAATTTACAGTTCCCAACATCCTTCAAATTGAGCTGTGTTGGCTAGTTTGCTGTGAATGCGGTTCAGGTACATCTGGAGGGTTATACTTCCTTCCTAGGCTCTCGGTAATCTGGGCTTCCTATATACTACAGAAGTTTTACCTTCAATTTGGGTGGCAACCACTGCCAAGTTTGCCTTACATGGAGTTGCAGAAGCCTT
The DNA here is from genome assembly GCA_023362775.1 of Charina bottae. Taxonomy (NCBI): domain Eukaryota; kingdom Metazoa; phylum Chordata; class Lepidosauria; order Squamata; family Charinaidae; genus Charina; species Charina bottae. The sequence goes on from JALMGJ010000004.1 coordinate 105,282,315, forward strand.
GCTGACAAAAAGAATCTGTTTGTTTCTTTCCAAGCCATGGAGTGAGAAATCGCAGATGCTATAATCAGAAGCTGAAAAAATCAGAGAAGGGATGCAACTTGTGCAATCAATTATTTCCCAACAGTTACAGTGTAGATCGTAGATTATACAGACATGTTTAACCAAACTACAGGTTTAACCAGAAATGCATCTTTGTCAAGCACATGCCTGCCCAGCATGCCTACAGCAGCAGGGAGAGATCTTTTTAAAGAGAAATGGATGGGAAGGATTCATCAGTCTTCCCACTTGCCAGTTATCTTCAGCAAATGTTTCCCTGATTAATTTTAGAAGAATAGCATGGGTTTAGGCATCTTCATAAATATGCAATTTTGGTTTTACACTCTCCTTTATGCGGCAAATATGCTGAGTTTTAGAAGTGCAAATTGGGAACCATCATAACTGGAGGATATACTTAGCTCCCAAAGCGCTTATTTAAGAATGGCAGAATAAACACAAAACCAAGCCAGAGCATTACAGCAAGCCAAAATACCTGCCAGCAACTGGCAGGCAGGACCACAAGTCATCTGCCTTTCTTATGGGTGTTGTTTTTTTAAAGACCAACCCACCAGCTAGTTTAAAATCTCATTGTCTGTTTGCATATTAGAATAATTTTTTATTCTTTGCCGTCAAAGTTTTTGGGAGACTGGTGTTCTCCAGTCCAAAACCAGTCAGATATACAAGCTGGGGAGGGAGGATATAGGATCTATTGACAGATTACCCCCTTCAAATTTGAGCTTCATTTCTCACTTGGAGGGTGAACAGACAAGGAATGCTTTGATGCTAACGCACAAGAAGTAGGACTTTAAATGTAGTGTCCCCATATTTGATAAACGCAGATGAAACTGGAATTAAATTTAGTTCAGCAGGAAAATGTGGAAACAACAGCAAATTATCACTCTTCCTGTTCCCATTTATATAGCACTAATGAGTGCTCTATGTTCTTCTTAATGCCTGCAGATGCAAGTGAATATTCTTCACATGAACCCTGTGAAGCAGTTATGGAGCAGAATTTCAGATAACCTAAGGCTACATTTTAGTGATTTCATTTTTACATAGTACTAAACCAGGAATCATAATGTTCTGATTCTCATATAATGCTAAGCCAAAACCAAATAAGCCGCATTATGTCTTAGCGTAATGTATGGACTCATCTAGTCACTTTTTAGAAGTGGCAAAGTTTAACCTTTGATAGATCATGTTGTAGCTTTTCTGCTGCACTCTCTCTCTAGCAGAATTAGAACTTTATGAGGAAAACAGCAGTGATCTGTAATTTAATAGACTTCACAATAAGATTTGAAAAGATAGCTACTAAATTCCAAATTAAAGAATTACAGATTTTTCACATGGCTTAAATCATAGTTTATGTATGCAGAATCATTCTACTTGGGCAAAAATTTATTGTAAATTATATGCTTGTTGTTGTTTATTCGTTCAGTCGCTTCCGACTCTTTGTGACTTCATGGACCAGCCCACGCCAGAGCTTCCTGTCGGCCGTCACCATCCCCAGCTCCCCCTCGGTTGAGTCCGTCACCTCCAGAATATCATCCATCCATCTTGCCCTTGGTCGGCCCCTCTTCCTTTTTCCTTCCACTTTCCCTAGCACCAGCATCTTCTCCAGGGTATCCTGTCTTCTCATTATGTGGCCAAAGCACTTCAGTTTTGCCTTTAATATCATTCCCTCAAGTGAGCAGTCTGGCTTGATTTCCTGGAGTATGGACTGGTTTTATCTTCTTGCAGTCCAAGTCACTCTCAGAATTTCCCTCCAACACCACAGTTCAAAAGCATCTATCTTCCTTCGCTCAGCCTTCCTTATGGTCCAGCTCTCACAGCCATAGCTTACTACAGGGAATACCATTGCTTTAACTATGCAGACCTTTGTTGTCAGTGTGATGTCTCTGCTCTTAACTATTTTATCGAGATTTGTCATTGCTCTCCTCCCAAGAAGTAGACGTCTTCTGATTTCCTGGCTGCAGTCAGCGTCTGCAGTAATCTCTGCGCCTAGAAATAGAAAGTCTGTCACTGCCTCCACTTTTTCTCCCTCAATTTGCCAGTCAACAATCAATCTGGTTGCCATAAGAGTATATGAGTATACAGCCCTGCCGTACTCCTTTCCCAATCTTAATCCAGTCCGTTGTTCCGTGCTCTGTTCTTACCGTTGCTACTTGGTCGTTATACAGATTCCTCAGGAGGCAGACAAGATGACTTGGTATCCCCATACCACCAAGAACCTGCCACAATTTGTTATGATCCACACAGTCAAAGGCTTTAGAATAGTCAATAAAACAGAAATGGATGTTTTTCTGAAACTCCCTGGCTTTCTCCATTATCCAGCGGATGTTGGCAATTTGGTTTCTAGTTCCTCTGCCTTTTCTAAACCCAGCTTGTACATCTGGCAATTCTCGCTCCATGAATTGCTGGAGTCTACCTTGCAGGATCTTGAGCATTACCTTACTGGCATGTGAAATATGTGCCACTGTTTGATAGTTTGAACATTCTTTAGTGTTACCCTTTTTTTGGTATGGGGATATAAGTTGATTTTTTCCAATCTGATGGCCATTCTTGTGCTTTCCAAATTTGCTGACATATGGCATGCATCACCTTGACAGCATCATCTTGCAAGATTTTAAACAGTTCAGCTGGGATACCGTTGTCTCCTGCTGCCTTGTTATTAGCAATGCTTCTTAAGGCCCATTCAACCTCACTCTTCAGGATGTCTGGCTCTAACTCACTGACCACACCATCAAAGCTATCCTCAATATTATTATCTTTCCTATACAGATCTTCCATGTATTCTTGCCACTTTTTCTTGATCTCTTCTGCTTCTGTTAGGTCCTTGCCATCTTTGTTTTTGATCATACCCATTTTTGCCTGGAATTTACCTCCAATGCTTCTAATTTTCTAGAAGAGGTCTCTTGTCCTTCCTATTCTATTATTTTCTTCCACTTCCGCGCATTGCTTGTTTAAAAATATCTCTTCTGGCTTATCTCCACTGCATATTCCTTAGGAATGTTAGTGAGCTCATATCTAACTGATCTGTGGGTCTTCCCTATTCTCTTTAGTCTGATTCTAAATTGTGCAATAAGACGTTTGTGATCTGAACTACAGTCAGCTCCAGGTCTTTTTTTACTGACTGTATAGATGTCCGCCACCTTTGGCTACAAAGGATGTAGTCAATCTGATTTCTGTGTCAACCATCTGGTGAAGTCCATGTATAAAGTCGTCTTTTAGGTTGCTAGAAGAGAGTGTTTGTTATGCACAGTATATTGTCTTGGCAAAATTCTATCAGCCTATGTCCTGCTTCATTTTGTTCTCCCAGACCATGCTTGCCTGTAATTCCAGGTGTCGTTTGACTACCCACCTTAGCATTCCAGTCTCCTGTAATGAAAATAACATCTCTTTTTGACATACTATCCAGTAGGTGCTGCAGATCCTCATAGAACTGATCTACTTCTGCTTCTTCAGTATCTGTGGTTGGGGCATATATTTGGATCACTGTGATGTTAAATGGCTTACCCTGAATTTGAATTGAGATCATTCTATCGTTTTTTGGATTGTATCCAAGCACTGCTTTAGCCACTTTATTATTAATTATGAAGGCTACTCCATTTCTTCTGTGGTCCTCTTGTCCACAGTAGTAGATCTGGTGGTCATCGTGAAGTGACCCATTCCAGTCCATTTCAGTTCACTTACACCTAAAATGTCTATATTTAATCTTGACATCTCACCAATAACCACATCCAATTTGCCCTGGCTCATATATCTTACATTCCAGGTTCCTATGGTGTGTTGATCTTTAGAACATCGGATTCGTCGTTCACCACCAGCACCGTCAGCCGCTAGCCGTCCTTTCGGCTTTGAGCTAGCTGCATCATCACATCTGGGGCTAGTTGAATTTATCCTCTGTTACTCCCCAGTAGCATTTTGACCATCTTCCGACCTCGGAGTCCAATGGTAAACTGACATATCTATGGTTGTACTGATCCATTTAGTATTCACGGCAAGAATACTGGGGTGGGTTGCCCTTACCTTCCCCAGGTATCTTATTTAGTCTGACTTCTCTGCCATGACCTTCCCGTCTTGGGTGTCCCTTCACGGTTTAGCTCATGGCGTCATTGAGGTGCTCAAGCTCCAGCACCACAACAAGGTAACGACCTCCTTTGCTGGAGTAGTAAATGATGCTAACGAATATTAAATGATGCCTCATGAGCTACTTTGGGCCTGGCAGCACCATTCCTCAAATGGCAAAATGGGTCTTATCTGGGAATTATCCTTTCACATTAAGGGATATCTAGCAGACCCAGTTCAGGATATGAAATACGAGGTCACTCCTCACAATATAAACTGGACATCCCCAGCCAGGGACTAACCACCCAGATTTTCTTGTATCATAGCTGTCTGGAGAGCACCAAGTTGTGGAAGGTTCACAAAAAGAAAATAAGTTGGTGTAGATTGGTATGTACATATGCAACCAATGGTCACAGTGTATTACCTTTACTATAAATAACAAGGTTGCTATGACTATTAAGGTAGCGAAGTCAGTGACAATATTCATACATTGTGTTAAGGCATATTAGGATTTATTTGTTTTTGGCTCAGCATCTTCTATGAATCCTGCCTTTGTGGTTTATGACTTAATGTTTTATGTAAACCCAGCCAAATATGTATTTGAAGGCACTGGCTTCTTCCAACCTGAAAATGGAAGCTTTAAATTTCCAATCTTGATGTGCAAACAAGAAGAAAAGTAGAATAGGAAGCATGTAAGGCTGAAAGTCATCTTCTTATTTTGGAAGAGCAAACGTTAAAATGCACAAGTAGAATAACAGTCTTGTGCTGGATCCAGCATTATTTGCACTGGTGTTCTATCTATGAATTAAGACATTCACAGCATTTGAGGATCCTGGAGGACTTCCTCCTTTTTCAAATCTTGTTTTTCCTGAGCTCTTGCATTCCTGCACTGTGCTGAGATTTATGACCACCATAAAGAGCTCTTATCTAAGTCTCACCTGCCGCTCTTATGATTGTTGGCACAGGACAACAGAATGTTGCCAGAATGCTGCAGCCATCCCTTGTCTTTTCTAGCCAGGCCACCTCTCATACGGCCTCCTGATCAACAGTGGTAGCTGCCATGTTGCTCCCTCATCTTCTAGTAATTGTCTTTGCAAGAGCAGCCATCATCAGCTCTGCTCATTTTCTGCCACCACTGCTGTCTAGAGATTGATTCCACCAAATTCCATAGATGGACTTATGTCCAGTCCGTTGCACCACTTTTCCACTATTCCTAGGTTCCCTTCTACCAACATCCCTTCCCTAACCACCTATTCCTTTCCTATCATACATCCTATAACACCCAATACCTTCCTAAATCTTATTCTTCTTAAAAGACATTCTGCTTCCTTCCTTACTCCCTAACAAAACATCTTCAAAAGCAAAACAAACCTTATTGCCGACTATAGTAATTACCTGAATGCCGTCTCCTCTAAAATAACAGATCTCAAGTATTTATAGCTCCAAACCACATAGAGGGATATACCCTGATCTTAATTTTATTTTCAAAATTACTGTGGAATCAGCTATGGTGGAAGCTTTATTTGAGAAGTGAGTGTGGCATCAGCTACAGAGCATCCTAGAGGAAGCAGATATCTGGATTCCTCTCAGTCAGGATCCAGGTCCATTTATGGGACAGAAACAACACTGGTTGCACTGGCAGATGACTTTCATCAGGACCAGGAGGTGGGGAGTTTTGCTATTAGATTCCTCAAAAGTGATTGATACCATCAACCTTCTGTCAAGCCGGAAGAACTGAGTGTTGGAAACATTGTTATGGAATGATTCCACTTCTACCTGAGTGGATGTCCTAGTTGGTAGTCATTGGGGAAGAGTGATCAAGCCCATGGATGCCTCAATGTGGAGTGTTGTACCACAGGATTTGGTCCTCTTCCCCGTGTTATATGAAACTGTTGTGAGAAGCCATCCACTGGTTTGGGATACTCTGGTTCAGAATTCTGAGGATATCATTGCCACCCCAGTCTAGGCCCATGATGTTGTAGAAGTCTTGAATAGGTGGAAGCTGTAAGGCAGGGGTCCCCAACCTGTGGGCCACGGCCCACTAGTGGGCCGCGGCCTGTTAGGAACTGGGCCGTGGGGCTCCCACCTGCAAACCCCGCCCCCTCCCACGCAATTGGATCCTGCCTGCAAACCCCGCCCCTGGTCTGCAGAAATCCCGGAAACCCCGCCCCCCGGTACGCGGAAAAATTGTCATTTCAAACCGGTCCCTGGCACCAAAAAGCTTGGGGACCCCTGCTAAGGGACTGGATGGAGAGAAACAAGCTCAGACCAAACTCAGTCAAGGTAGAGATGTCATTCACCCATGAGCATCTTGGGTGTCTGGAAACATTGGTCTTCGTAGTTGCTTTAGATGAACTCATATTCTAATGAAAGAGCTGATTAGTGACTGGATAATATTTCTGCAATTGCAATTCCTGCTTGACAGCAGATGGAGGCCATGGCTGGGGAGCCCTTTGCCCAGCTTCTACTGCTGCACCAGTTATAGCCCTCCTGGACAGGGTATTGCAATGTAAATCATGCTCTGGTCATTACTGAAGCCCATCCAGCAGTCTGTTAGAACTACTGAAATGGAGCAGAGCTGCTAAACTCGTGTACAGAAAAATAATATTGTTTAAAAACAGAGCCCATGAGCATATTAGAGAGATCCAGGTTAGTCTTACACCTTTAGCCCACCTTAGCATAACGAAACATGTGCTTAGACATGGCAGATATGAAAAGTAAGTACAAAAGAGTCCTTATGTTTATTCATTGCAGGTACAGCATTTTCGGTAGATAAATGATGTTCCATTTCTTCTTTCTGTTCCCTAAATTTAGTTAACTCTTGCCCCTCATTGCTGGCAAGACATGTGTGTAGAAAGGGGGGGGAAATCTCCTAGGCCCATCGTGTGCTTTTGCTCCCAGTCGAAGGAGGGGAGAGAGAGAGAGGAAGTGGGAGTGGCCACAAACAGCTTCCTCAAAAAGCATGGAGAGCTTGCATCCTAGAGCAGCCATCCATATGCTGATGAGGCATGCTGGATTTGCCAGAATCTCCAACAATTACAAGACTGGTGATGGTGGGGGTGCCTTTGAAGAGAACCCCGGTGGTGCAACTGGTGAAGAATGAACTGGCAGACTTATAGCCCAGAAATCTGTTATAGTTAAGTCAGGCTCTTTTACAGTGGTTATCAGTAGGCTTCTGGGCCCAATTTCAAAGTGCTGGTTAAAACCATATACAGTGTGGTGCCAGGTTACATAAAGGAGCACCCTACCAAAATTGACTCTGCCTGTCTAGTCCAGCCACCAAGAGAAGGCTTGCTGAATTTCCACGCACCCTCCCATGAAATAAAAGTGGTGCTGATCAGAAGAAAAACCTTTCTGTACCAGACCTATTACTGTGGAATATGTTTCCCTCAGAGATACATATTGTACAACCCTTATTCTTCCAATACTTTGGAAGATACTTAAACTAGTCTTTCAGCAGGATGAAACCTCTAAGTGCCAGTCTAGTTTTCCTTCTGTTTATGTTTGTTTTTAACTGCTTACTACTTTTAAACCACCCAAAGTCTGGAGATTGTGGTGGTTTATAAATGCTGCCAAACAAATAACAAAGCAGTCACATTGTATCATTAAACATTGCTGTTGCCTTAGAGGTTAGGTACCACAGTCTGTCCCATCAGCCGAAGATGCATGACATCACTACTAATTAAGCTAAACTCTGACCTAGGTTAGAGAGCCAAAGGAAGTATGGTCAGGAAGTGAAGCATTTGTGAGTCATGTCATGGGAATGTGTGTAGCAAGCCATTCCTGATAATGTTCAGCCAAACCACAATGTTGATGTTGGACGATTTGGCGTGGGAACTACAAGTACAATCCTGACCCTTGGCATTTTATTTTTATTTACGTGTAGAGTGACTTGGTTTTTCTTAGATGGTTCTCTTTTTTTTCATTTCCTCAGACTTTATTTATTTAACATTTATTATTAAAACAAAGGGCCCTCAGGACTATAATGCTCTATATAACAGGAGAATCAGCATTTTCCAGAGATCATCTCGTTTTCTGCATTAAAAATATATTTCTGCCAGAAAGCCTAGTTTTGTGAAAATTGCTTCTTGGTGAGCTCAAATCTTCATGTTGACCTTTGTCAATCTTTGCAATTAAATACACATGGCTCTGTTTTGAACTATTGGTGTTTGCGGCATCAGTTTTTAATATCCAAGTTCAATTATGATTTTTTTTTTGTATTTACTATTTTGGTTTATTATATTCCTGCAACTTTATTAATTCTCCAAATTAATTAAACATTCTACTGTCTAATCCAATCCTACTTCTTCTTCTTGGCAATCACTCATAGCTGTGTAAGATTGTCTCCCAGGGGTAAAATCTTAACAGTGGATCCGTAAGTGGCTGTAAAGGCCAATTCTGGATCCGCACAACCTCCCACAATGAGGGCATAGGTTTCCAGGTGGAAGACGGTCACGATGAGGGTTTGCTTGACGTGCCTTCCTCTTAGCTCGTTTCTCCCTTTCGCCCTGTACTCGTGCTTCTTCAAAGTCTGTAGCACCTTTAATAAAGGCTGACCTCCAATTGAAACGCTCATGAGTTAGGGCTTCCCAGTTCTCAATGCTGATATTACATTTTTTTAAAATTAGCTTTGAGAGTATCTTTGAATCTCTTTTGCTGTCCACCAATATTCCGTTTTCCATTCTTAAGTTGGGAGTAAAGTAGCTGCTTTGGAAGACGATGGTCAGGCATTCGAACAACATGGCCGGACCAGCGAAGTTGATGTTGGATTATCATTGTTTCAATGCTGGTGGTCATCGCTTCTTCCAGTATGCTAACATTAGTCCGCCTGTCTTCCCAAGTAATTTGCAGAATTTTTCAGAGGCAGCGTTGATGGAATCTTTCAAGAAGTTGGAGGTGGCATTTGTAGAGGGTTCATGTTTCACAGGCGTACAATAGGGTCGGTAGTACAATGGCTTTGTAAACAAGCATTTTGGTCTCCCTGCGAATGTCCTGATCCTCAAACACTCTACGCTTCATTCGGGAGAAAGCTACACTCGCAGAGCTCAGACGGTGCTGAATTTCAGCGTCGATGTCGGCTTTCATAGATAGATGGCTGCCAAGATAAGAAAAGTGGTCGACATTTTCTAGTAACACACCTTTAAGCTGGATTGATGGCGCTGCAGAGGGATTGTTTCGAACTTGCTGGTAAAGCACTTTGGTTTTTTTAATGTTAAGCGAGAGGCCGAGCTGTTCATATGCTTCTGCAAAAATGTTTAGGATAGTTTGGAGATATTTTTCTGAGTGTGCACAGACTACATTATCATCAGCATATTGAAGTTCTATAACATAAGTTGTAATTACATTATTTTTTGCTTTCAGCCTACTAAGATTAAAAAGCTTTCCATCTGTTTGATATATAATTTCTACACTAGTAGGAAGTTTCTCTTCAACAAGGTATAGAATCATAGCGATGAAGACAGTGAATAAGGTTGGAGCAATAACACATCCCTGTTTAACACCGGATCCCACTTTAAATGGATCGCTTTGAGAGCCATTATTATTCAGTATTGTTGCCATCATGTCATCATGGAGTAGCCGCAAGCTGTTCACAAATTTATCAGGGCATCCGATTTTCAGAAGGATGGTCCAGAGAGCAGTATGATTTACAGTATCAAAAGCCTTAGTCAGATCAATAAACGCCATGTACAGAGGGCGGTTTTGCTCCTTGCGTTTTCCTTGGAGCTGTTGTGCAGTGAAGATCATATCCACTGTCCCCCTGGAAGGGCGGAAGCCATTTTGGGTTTCAGGGAGGGTCTTCTGATACAGATAGAAGACGGTTTGTGATGATCTTTGCCAGGATTTTGCCTGCTGTGGCTAGAAGGGAGATGCCTTGATAGTTTCCACAGTCTGTTCTATCACCCTTTTTAAAGAGAGTGATAATTATGGCATCCCTAAAGTCTGCTGGAATCTCCTCCCTCATCCAGATTTTTTTGATGAGCTTATGAAGTTGTGTAAGTTCAGGCCCGCCTTCTTTAAAAACTTCAGCAGGAATCCCATCAGGTCCACTAACTTTGTTATTTTTCATTTGATTAGTGGCTTTACTGACTTCCTCCAAACTAGGGGGTACTGCAAGCTCATCTCTTGTTTTTGCGGGATTTGCAAGAAGACTTCATCAGGCACAGTAGAGTGACGATTAAGGAGATTGTAGTAATGCTTTTTCCAGTGCAGTGCAATAGACTCTTTGTCCTTTAGAAGTTTGACACCATCTATTGAGCGTAAGGGATTTGTACCATAGTTTGTTGGTCCATAGATGGCCTTTATGGCATTACTTGGAGATACCAAAGACTGAACAGGAAATCTTATGCATGTAAAATACATGGTGTGTTCCTGAGATTATAGACTTTCCTCAGACAACTGTTGAATCAGCCTTCACTGTCAGAAGATACTGTCTTGAGGAGATGGGGTTTACCATGGTGGCTAGGGATGATGAGTATTGTAGTACAACATATCCTGAGGATCCCAATTTAAGCAAAGCTGTCCTAAGGCAGCCAAATTTGATCCTTTGCTTTGCTTATTGCAACTGCTGATTTCCCTTGACAATTTCTCTGGAACAAGACCTTCGCTCCAATACTGCGTACTTGTCTTTTTCATAAAGATTAATAACTGAATCAGGAAAAAAATCTAATCTTCCTCCCAGAAGAGTACTATATAAAGAATAGGTTTACATGTGGAAAATGGGTAGTTTAATCATTTGATGGAGAACCTTGGATTTACCAGAGACTATGTACAAGTTCAGACTTACCACCCTGTATAGTAAAGACCAAATCTCTGGATTAGAAAAATATATCTATCAAAGACATCTAGTAGCTCTTGTTTTATATCACTGAGTTATGAAACCTTTATACTTTTCCATTCATAAGCTAATGTCAAAAATGGACTAGCAAGAAATAGCTCTATATTACAGGAGTCCATGTAAGTTACTGTGTGGATGTGAACTCAAGTATATTATTGGATGGAACAACAATGGTTTGCTTAGTCTTTATATTTACCAACAATAGGGATCTTCACCCTAACTTCTCATTCTGAGATATGCTCATCCATTAGACTTTGAGAGAGATGCCTTGTATGCTTTGCTACTTTTGTTGTATTTATACTGACCATTAAACTAGCCAACCATGTTTTACCTTAGCAGGCAGTGAGAACTAACTTGTGGTTAGTTTATTATTCAACATGGTATGCAAACCCAGAAAATTGGGTTGAGTAAACAGTGACTAAGCTAACCATTCATTCTCCAATGTCTGTGGATCTTTTTATTTCCACTAATGGCCAGGATACTGTATTTGTAAACCTTTCATCTGATCTTTGTGTGATCCCAGGTAGAAGCAGTTTCTATAACCCTCTAATGTGTAATCTCTTCAACCACCCTGCTCCCTTTCCATTCATTCTCCAGGACCAAATTCCCTGTCAGCTTCTTTGTGGACTTTAACTTTGCTATTGCTTCCTTCTTCCTATCATGGAATCGTTAGTTGATGAAGGCATTCATAGAATCTATGGGAAGGAGGAAAACACAGGTTGGGATGTGGAGACATATATGCCATCCACATCCCCGGTATCTCCACCTAGTACAATCCTGACCTTTCTGCACTGACAAGGTAGGATTTCCCTTCTGGAAGTAGTATTTGATTATCCCATTCCACTCAGGTTCCCATATTATATCCTTTTCCTCTCCTTACATTAGCTGCATTCACACTGCATGTTTAACTGGGTCCTTTCTAACCCCACTGTGTTGGAGGTTCCAGCAAATCAGCATGCCTCATTAGCATATGGGTGATTGCTCTAGGAGGCCAACTTGCTATGTGCTTCTTCCTGAGGAAGCTGTTTGTTGCCCCTCTCACTTCCTCTTTCTCTCTCTCTCTGCCTTTTTCCACCATCAGAGGAGGAAGCATGCTGCTGAGCTCCTATCCATCTTGAGGCCATGCGGCCTAGAATCAGGAGGTCCCCCCCCCTTTCTCCACGCAGCCCCTAGCAGCAAAGAGGGCCAGGGGTCAACAAAAAGTTTAGGGAAACACAGAAGAAGAATCATTCCTAACAGAATGGATATAACTGTAACTGGACCAATAAACGTAAGAACTCTTTTTGTACTTACTTTTGTAATCTACTTTGTCTAAGCGTGTAATTCTTTATGCTTGGGTGGGCTATGTACTTAAGATCGATAACCCATATTTCTCTGGCGTGCTCATCAATGCTATTAAGATAAAAACTCCTTTCTGTGTGTGCTTATTGCTCCGCTGCACTAAGCTCTGCTCCATTCAGTGGTCCTAGCAGTCCACTAATGGCCATCACACTGTACTGTGAAGGCTCCCAAATTCCAGTCAATTCAGAGAGGGAGGGTTCTAACTCAAAATACCCCAAATCAGTCATTGGTCAAAACACTTCTCCCATCAGGCATTGCCCAGCCAATCTTCTGTGGAAATGAAATGGAGATGTAAAGCATGGTGGGGTACCAAGCATGAATGAAGAAAGTAGGTACAGATTCTGTATTTCCCATATTAGCAACTCTTGACTAGGATAACGTAGTCTATAAATAAAGAACTATGACTGGATTAGTGGTTTTGTGAACATAGCCATTGACAAGCCCTGGTGACTGCCATTATTTTCAATCTTTCCTCAATTTGTGCTTATCAGCCACATCGGCATTTGAAAATATTTAATTAATTAAATTTATTAATTTAATTAAATACTAAATATTAAATTAATTAATTTTAAATTAATTAAAGTGGAGTTTGAGTAATATACACTTATACTCTTTAAGTAACTGCTTTAAATATATATATATATCCAGTTATCTAAGTTGGGCTGCCACTCCAGTCAATGACGTGGCTAGAAGGGAGATGTTGCATCTATCAGGCTACTGTATTAGAGAAGAGTTATTTTAGCAATCAAGAGGAGAAGTTAAACCAAATCCAGGGGCAAGAGTAAATGCAAAGCGAGAGAAAGCACAAAATTTTCCCTCAGGTAGGCAACTACCTGGGCACTGTTACAGAGTGGTTCAGTCCTTTCTTTTTCTAATAAATTCAAATTATTATTATTATTATTATTATTATTATTACTGTTTGAAATACATAGATTGCTGACCTATTTTTCCTGGGCCTTTAAGTATTCTCTGTGATGCAATAAATTAAGCATTTAAGGCATTTCCTGGCAAGGAGATGAAAGGATGAGGAAACATTTCCTCATTTTGGAAAGTTTTTAAAAAACACAAGATACTTCTTTGACAACCATGCATCTCTGTCACACACGGTCCAACACCTTATTTATTCTTCTTGGGGGGAGGGAGGGAGGGATTATATCAGTGAGAACACATTGGATGCACAGGGGCACCAAATCCACAGAGCACAGGTGATGCCACCTGCTCTTGACGTGTGTCTTCCTATGGCTCAAAGCACAACAAAATGGCAAGACTAAGCATTGTTCCTGCAAGAAAATACAGCAAGAAAGTGCTGTCAACAGAGACAAAACGCAAAGTTTTAAGGCTAAAGAAATCTGAAAGATGCCTCTTTGCTGCATCCTGTTCTCTTGTTGTGGGAGACTGAACCCTGGTTGTTCTCTTTCAGCCATGACTCAGTATCAGCCAGTCAACTGGCTGGTCTCTGACTATATTTAACCATTGATTTAGCCACTCATTAACATATGTATTATTCATCTTCATTGGGGAGCTTATAAATGCTTTATAAAGGGCACTTTTAAGAGCCAGTATATCACCAGATTGCATCGCCTTCCTTAATCCTTTTCATGGATTGCTTTTCTACAATGATAAAGCATTTTTAATATTTGTATCTAACTAAACAAACTGTATAGGATGATCATTGCTTCTGTTTATTTGTTTTGATGCATAAGTATTTAAATGCCATAAAAAGGAAACAACAAAATAACTATTTTCCTTTGCACATAAAGTTAGAGGGGAATCAGGGAGGGAGAGTCCACGCTATTTTGTTCTTCTATTCACTGCCATGTACTGGACAATCGACTATTATTCTTTTTCACTGACAGTGTATTTCTAATTATTCTAAGGGCAGAATGGCAGTATAGATGACCTAACATATGCAATATCTCTGTCTTAGGACTTTTGCTATGAATCTTATCTCCATTCATTGAATGTTTGCTTTACATTCTCCAGAGAAAGTTACTCATTATATACTGAATTATGTCTGTGTGTGTGTGTATCCTCTGTATATTTTTAAAAGCAACCACAGCAGGACTGGAGGAGCAGAGTCTAAGCGGGAGTCCATGATCAGCATTTGAAAATGTTCTAGCTAACAAGTTAAAAAAGAGTCAAAATGAAATAGCATCAACATTGTTCAGTAACTTGGTAGACCTAAAAAGTATAGGTTGTCTACAAAAAACAGGGAATGGCAAATCATTGATGCAGTGCAGATATGTAAGATAGGGCTCTCCAGTTGTTGCTGAATTATATCTTCCACATCTGTCACTACTGGCTCTGCTGGCTGGGCTACTGGGAGCTACCTTCCCCTTGGATCTCCATTGCATCATAGGATTGGAAAGAGCTAGTCCGAAGTCCAAGCCTCCGCTCAGTGCAGGAATCTAAATTAAAGAACACCCATAGATGAGTGTCCAGCCTCGGCTACAATGCATCTAGGGAAGGAGAACCCTGTAAGGTCCTGGAACAGAACCTTCCATGGAGGACCTGGGGGGAGGTCACGCATGCCAGAGAGTATGTGACCACAGCCAGTTTCAAAAGACAATGGTGAGGGGAAACCCAGACAGCCAATCGTTAGCTCCCATCAACTACAATCCACAAGGAGAGCCCTGAGCGAGACGGAGGAGGAGCGGGGCAGCGCGCCGATGGCTGAAACTGACATCACCGCCGAAAGACTGACAAGGGGGGGAGGAATCAATAAAACGAACCGGTTTGGTGGAAACAGGTACTCAGATCTTTGAAACTGTTTTGGATTACTTGGTTCCTTATTAAAACTCTATCTGCAACGCTTGCATGGAGGAGTCTTTATTGGGACATAGAATCTGAAACCTTACAAACCGACCACCTTGCTGAGTAACTGGTTGCACTGTTGAACAATTCTTACTGTTAGAAAATGGATCCTATATTCAGCTGGAGTCTGCTTTCCTTTTGTTCCTACTCTCTTCTGTGTAACATCCTTTCATTTTTTTTGAAGAGTCCTATCTTATTATTAACCCCTGTCTTCTTAAGGCTAAGCATTCCATTCCTTCCACCTCTGTTCATAGGATTTGGTTTCTTATCCCCTGGTCATCCTTGTTGCCCTTCTCTGAAATTTTTCCATTTTATCTGAATTCTTCTAAAGTGTGGTGCCATCCAGCTTCTCCCAGTAGACTAAATTTGAACCAGTTAAACCGGCGCACAAGAATCCATGAACTTCTGGTGCGGTATAATGCACAAGTTATTTATAGTGAAGGTAAAGGTAAAGGTTCCCCCCGCACATTTGTGCAGTCGTGTCTGACTCTAGGGGCCGGTGCTCATCTCCATTCGTTAGCCAAAGAGCCAGTGTTGTCCGAAGACTCTTCCACGGTCATGTGGCCGCATGACGTGCGCGGAACGCTGTTACCATCCCACCGAAGTGGTACCTATTCATCTACTTGCATTTGCATGCTTTCGAATTGCTAGGTTGGCAAGAGCTGGAGCTAGTGCGGGAGCTCACTCCGCACGCAGGGCTAGGGATTCGAACCTCCGAACTTGCGATCTTCCGATCGACAAGCCTGGCGTCTTACCCGCTGAGCCACCACGCCCCTATAATTTATAGTGAAATCGGTGTTCAGATTCTTGCATCTTTTTCTCCATCCAAGCTATGCAGTTGGGTGGATGGCCCTTTCTTTTGGGCAGGAGGCCCACTTTATATCTTACTCTTGCTTAGGAAACAGATAAATCTGATAAAAGTTTGTTTTTCTCTGACCATGTGAAATCTAACTCCCACAGTGCCCAAAACTGGACACAGTGCTCAAGATGGGGTCTGATCAACAATGTATAAAGTAAAAATAAAGTAAAAGAGTTATTTCCTGTAATAATGGAAACAATATTTCTACTGATAATGACTTAAAATTGCTTTTTTAGTAGCCACATCATGCTGCTTACTTTTTCATGGGTATGGTTACCAAGCCTTTACATTTGATTTCTGTTTCATAAGTACACAACTTTCCATCTGTTCTTATTACATTTCATTTCTGATATTTTCAGTTCATTTCTCCCGCCTATCAAGTATGGCTGTGCAAAGATCTGGATTCAAAGGGAAAAATATGATTCAGTGTGTACATGGGCATGGCATGTAAGGAAGGAACACTTTAAAGCAGCTGTGTCTTTTCCTGGGCTCACATAGCTGCCCTCCACAGCTGACACATAACCCAGGGAAAAATGCATCCATTTAAGGTGATCCCAGATGTTGCTACATAGATCCCCTTGACAAGTACACTGTGAAACATTTTTTGCCTTTTGAATCCAGATCACTGTATGTCTGTACTCTCAAGATCATTTTGAATGTTTTTCTTGTCTTCTAAGGTAGCCAAATTCCGTCTCTTTGCAAATCTAGTATGTATGTATGTATGTATGTATGTATGTATGTATGTATGTATTCATACATACATACATACATACATACATACATACATACATACATACAATTTACATTTCTGTCCATCTCATAGCAATGACTCTGGGCAGCATACAAGAGGTTAAAATCAGGCACCAATGACATTGAACAGCCAATCATCCACATAACCCAAGCCCAGGGTCAAGAAAAGTCACTTCCAATTTACCACAAAAAGCAGCAATAAGATCAATCATCCAGCCAACCAGCAGAGCTCATCTGACATTGTGGCCCAAATGCCTGATGGAACAGCCAAGTTTTCAATGCCTTATGGAAGATTAACATCTGAATCTCCAGAGGGATTCTGTTCCATAAGCATTGAATGTCCTCATTCAAGTAATTTACAAAATGCTGAAGCATACAGAGCCCACAGCTGAACTTCGTAGCATCCCACTAGATACCTCCTTACAGTCTAATAAGGTCAAATTAACTTATTTTAGCCATAAGGCAGCTTTTGGCTCCCAAAGTCTTGGGTACAGGCTTAAGAGTTTCTTCAGAAATTGTTCTGCTGAATTTTAATTTGACAGAGGGTGTATGTTGATTCAGTTTATATTAAAACGATTGTTGTTTTTCTTCTGGTTTTGCCCAGTAGATTGTCCTGATCCTAGCAAACCATTCAAAGGCCAAGGGAGATCCTTCACATAAGAAAATATCACACACACACCCAAAAAAACCCTACCTTCACCTACTTCTGCTGTATAATATATGTCCTTTTTATGGTTTTTGCATCATCTAGTCTGGCAGCTGCTCTAAGCTTTCGGAATTCTAACTTGAATAACGTGGGTTAATATTTGGAGATGCCACTTTCTAGCAAAATTAATTTAAAGCTTTTTTCCATAAACATTTATACACACACATGCACACTTTAGCCATTCTTTCATTACATAGATTTGCTTATTTATTCAGATCATTTAGTATTGCATATTTCAGTCACAAAAGGGATTCCTAGAATGCATAATTCAATACACAATTAAACCAAAGTAAAAACCACTACAGAAAAATATCAGCATTTTATACTCTATTGGTTATGATACTTTATGATACCTGTTTTTTTTAAAAAAAGAAAGATAAACGTGTATTATGTTTATATGTGTTCAGTTAATATTTTAAGTTGTGAATTACTTTGGAAGTATGAAGAATAGCTCATAAATAACAATAGCACTTGCTATTCATATTTGTTGATGGTTTTTCTGACTTTTGAGTCATCAGTGGATTAAGCAATTATTTCCCTATAAGTAATGTGTGTGTTTCAGTAGATTCCCTGTGAGGTTTTGGAAAATAAGGCAATCCTCAATCAACAGAGGAGTCAGATGTAAGATACAGTGCTTGTGAGTGTATTTATGTCTCTGTGTGAATGAAGAAAATCTCTGCTGACATATGGAAGAGACAAAAGCAAAATAAGAGTGAGAATTGGCCAAGAAAATCTTGGGGATGTAGGACTTCTCTCTGAGGAACTGGAGTCAGAGGTAGATCTGCTTCCTTAGACAGGGCCTTCTGCTTCCCCTACCTGTATAATTTGAGAGCTGCTTTAACCTTTAATGCTCTTAACAGTTTATATCAAAGTTAGCAGAAAATTCCCCAGGTGTATTTTCCAAAACATTAAGATCTTGTTCATAAGTTTTGTTCTATGTGCATTTGCCAGAGTATGGTTGCTAGTGTAGTTTTCTTAGCCATGGATATGGAATATTTTGGCAACAGCTGAACAGCTGTTTAAATCTCAAAGACTTTTCGTAATCTGTGGCCTTAATAGCAGAATACTTAATCCTATTCACTAAATGCTGCATATTTTAGTTTCTGTATACTGAGAATTTGGGTTTATAATTCTTGCTGGTGTAAAAGTTAAAACTAAGCTTGTTTTAATTATTTTCCTAAAATACTGTATATGAGTTGCATCAACAACATCATTGCTCAATAGCTAAGATAAATGTTTTGAGTGAATTAATTAAAACAATTATTATAGAAATAGCGTAAGTTCAGGGTCGTCCACAAGAGAATCAAAAAGGTCAAGATGGCAGCTGCAACTGCACATTTGAGCCTCAACCCTTTCTTTCCACGTGTCATGATGCATGTAGAAAGGGGGGGTTGATCATCTTGACTTTTTTGACCCCCCACCCCACCCTCTGGAGAAAACTTACTTATCTAAATTGCAGAAAGATTACCACATCATTGTCTGGCTGTTTATTATCCTGTTACCTACTTTTCAAAGAAAGCCATCAAATTAAGGCTATAACATTTGGGGTCATCCATGAAGGAATGATATTAAAGGCAAAACTGAAGTACTTTGGCCACATAATGAGAAGACAGGATACCCTGGAGAAGATGCTGATGCTAGGGAAAGTGGATGGCAAAAGGAAGAGGGGCCGACCAAGGGCAAGATGGATGGATGATATTCTGGAGGTGACAGACTCGACCCTGGGGGAGCTGGGGGTGGTGACGGCCGACAGGAAGCTCTGCCGTGGGCTGGTCCATGAAGTCACGAAGAGTCAGAAGCGACTGAACGAATAAACAACAACAAATGAACATGGCAGCATTTTTTCGTCTCATGTGGTCATCTAGAGTCTTACAGTCCAGATAAGGTAGCCCTATAAAACTATTATTTGAGCAGTGCAATTCTTGGGGAGTCAAGTCAAAGTCTTTTGAATTCAATGGGGCTCACTTCCAGCCAAGCATTTGTAGATGATGATCCTGATTACTTATAGTATAAAGTCAGACTCAGTTAGACTTTGAGTTTTGTTCTTGTTATGTTGCTGGAAGCAATATGCTTTTAAAATTCTGATACAGGCATTGAGTGTTGTTTTATGATGCCTCCTTGACAGTAAGCATCTTTTAAACTAAGAACCACTTAATGAATCAGATATTTTGATATCAACCCTCTTCATCATTTTTCAATTGAACATACTGTATAATGCTAACTTATAATGTGATGTGTTTGTTTTTAGTTTGACATGATGGGTGAACTCCACCATGATTTATGATTTACAATAATGTGTGAAATGTTTTAGCATATTTTCCAAAAAGGAATATGAACCTGAATTTAAGAACCCTCCCACAAAAAGAAGAATGTGTGTATGGGGGGGGGGAGTGCATTCATAGATACAGTATCTATGGGTAACCACAATGAGGAAGGAATGGCAAAATGTGTGCAATAATGTCACCCTTTCATACTTGTGTCTTGACATAGCATGTTGTCCCTTTAAGTTAATGGCATCCAAATTTAGCTGCAAGTTGTGTGTAATCTGTTGTTACTGTGATACCCATTACATCAGAGGCACAGTCATCTGATCAGGAGTGGATGGAATCAGAGAGGTGCTTATTGGCCATTTCAGGCAGATGCAGGCACACCACCTCCGTCATCTGCTGTCATTCAGCTGTTGTCTTCCTAAAGAGCTGGCCACAACAGCACAGGAAACCCCAAGAAAACTATTTGCCAAGGCTTGAAATAGCATAACAGTGAAATGTACAAGTGAAATAGCACACCGGTGAAATGGCCTAATGTGTGGCATGATGCAGCAGTGAAATAACATAACAGACGGGAAAAGCATTAAGCCTAAGATGATAGGACAACCATCCCCATTGTCTCTTGAACAGAGCATGGCAGAATCAGGAAATGTGCATTTGTTGCCAATACAAACAAAGAAAAGAAAAGGGAGATAAATTTGAAATAAAAGCGCTGCTTGTAGCTCAGCAGAACCTATTCCCATTTGTGGTGCCCAAAAGATGTAGTGCCATGGTCATAATGATAGCACCCGTTGGGATAAATAAACTATCCCTTGTTGTTGTCGTTCAGTCGTTTAGTCGTGTCCAACTCTTCGTGACCCCATGGACCATAGCACGCCAGGCCTTCCTGTCCTCCACTGTCTCCCGGAGTTTACTCAAATTCATGTTCATTACATCGGTGATGCTATCTAACCATCTCATCCTCTGCCGTCCCCTTCTCCTTTTGCCTTCAGTCTTTCCCAGCATCAGGGTCTTTTCAAGTGAGTCCTCTCTTCGCATTAGGTGTCCAAAATATTTGAGCTTCAGCTTCAGTATCTGTCCTTCCAATGAGCAGTCAGGGTTGATTTCCTTTAGGATTGACTGATTTGACCTCCTTGCAGTCCAAGGGACTCTCAAGAGTCTTCCCCAGCACCACAGCTTGAAAGCATCAATTCTTCGGTGCTCAGCCTTCCTTATGGTCCAACTCTCACAGCCATACATTACTACTGGGAAAACCATAGCTTTAACTATACGGACCTTTGTCAGCAAGGTGATGTCTCTGCTTTTTAATATGCTGTCTAGGTTTGCCATAGCTTTTCTCCCAAGGAGCAATCATCTTTTAATTTCATGGCTGCAGTCACCATCAGTTCCTGGTGACCATATAAATACTTCCATGTGGTGGTGGTTTTATTTATTAGATTTATACCACGCTTTTCTTCCAAGAGCTCAAGACAGCAAAGACAGCATTTCCTCCTTCATTTTATTCCACAATAAAGGTAGATTTGGTTGAAAAAGAGTGACTGGCCTGAACCTCCCAGATCCTAGTCTAACACATTAGCAATTGCACTACGCTGCCTCTCTTGGCAATAGCATAGAAATAGTTTGCCATTGCCTTTTTCCAGGATGTTCTTAGATTTCCCAGTATAAACTGGGATGTCCTGGTGGTCTCCCATCCAGACACTAACCAGGTACAACCCAGTTTAGCTTTCTCAAAACCAGCCAGGGTTGGTTAGGTGCTGCCACCTGTTTAGCATATTCCTAACTTGTGATATTCTGTATATCTGCTTATCTGTCTTTTTTTGTTGTTGTTTATTCATTCAGTCGCTTCCGACTCTTCGTGACTTCATGGACCAGCCCACGCCAGAGCTTCCTGTCGACCGTGACCATCCCCAGCTCCCCCATGGTCGAGTCCGTCACCTCCAGAATATCATCCATCCATCTTGCCCTTGGTCGGCCCCTCTTCCTTTTGCCTTCCACTTTCCCTAGCATCAGCTTCTTCTCCAGGGTATCCTGTCTTCTCATTATGTGGCCAAAGTACTTCAGTTTTGCCTTTAATATCATTCCCTCAAGTGAGCAGTCTGGCTTGATTTCCTGGAGTATGGACTGGTTTGATCTTCTTGCAGTCCAAGGCACTCTCAGAATTTTCCTCCAACACCACAGTTCAAAAGCATCTATCTTCCTTCGCTCAGCCTTCCTTATGGTCCAGCTCTCACAGCCATAGCTTACTACAGGGAATACCATTGCTTTAACTATGTGGACCTTTGTTGTCAGTGTGATGTCTCTGCTCTTAACTATTTTATCAAGATTTCCTATTGCTCTCCTCCCAAGAAGTAAACGTCTTCTGATTTCCTGGCTGCAGTCAGCATCTGCAGTAATCTTTGCGCCTAGAAATACAAAGTCTGTCACTGCCTCCACTTTTTCTCCCTCTATTTGCCAGTCATCAATCAAGCTGGTTGCCATAATCTTGGTTTTTTTGAGATTTAACTGCAACCCAGCTTTTGCACTTTCTTCTTTCACCTTCGTCATAAGGCTCCTCAACTCCTCCTCGCTTTCAGCCATCAAAGTGGTATCATCTGCATATCTGAGATTGTTAATGTTTCTTCCAGCAATTTTAACTCCAGCCTTGTATTCATCAAGCCCAGCACATTGCATGATGTGTTCTGCATACAGGTTGAATAGGTAGGGTGAGAGTATACAACCCTGCCGTACTCCTTTCCCAATCTTAAACCAGTCCGTTGTTCCGTGCTCTGTTCTTACCGTTGCTACTTGGTCATTATACAGATTCCTCAGGAGGCAGACAAGATGACTTGGTATCCCCATACCACCAAGAACTTGCTACAATTTGTTATGATCCACACAGTCAAAGGCTTTAGAATAGTCAATAAAACAGAAATAGATGTTTTTCTGAAATTCCCTGGCTTTCTCCATTATCCAGTGGATATTGGCAATTTGGTTTCTAGTTCCTCTGCCTTTTCTAAACCCAGCTTGTACATCTGGCTATTCTCACTCCATGAATTGCTGGAGTCTACCTTGCAAGATCTTGAGCATTACCTTACTGGCATGTGAAATAAGTGCCACTGTTCGATAGTTTGAACATTCTTTAGTGTTACCCTTTTTTTTTGGTATGGGGATATAAGTTGATTTTTTCCAATTTGATGGCCATTCTTGTGTTTTCCAAATTTGCTGGCATATGGCATGCATCACCTTGACAGCATCATCTTGCAAGATTTTAAACAGTTCAGCTGGGATACCATCATTTCCTGCTGCCTTGTTATTAGCAATGCTTCTTAAGGCCCATTCAACCTCACTCTTCAGGATGTCTGGCTCTAACTCACTGACCACACCGTCAAAGCTAACTCCAATATTATTATCCTTCCTATACAGATCTTCCGTATATTCTTGCCACCTTTTCTTGATCTCTTCTGCTTCTGTTAGGTCTTTACCAACTTTGTTTTTGATAATACCCATTTTTGCCTGGAATTTACCTCCGATGTTTCTAATTTTCTGGAAGATGTCTCTTGTCCTTCCTATTCTATTATTTTCTTCCACCACTGCACATTGCTTGTTTAAAAATAATTCCTTATCTCTTCTGGCTAACCTCTGGAATTTTGCATTTAATTGGGCATATCTCCCCCTATCACTGTTGCCTTTTGCTTTCCTTCTTTCTTGGGCTACTTCCAGTGTCTCAGCAGACAGCCATCTTGCCTTCTTGGTTTTCTTTTTCTTTGGGACGTGTTTTGTTGCAGCCTCCTGAACAGTGTTGCGAACTTCTGTCCATAGTTCTTCCGGGACCCTATCTACTAAATCTAGTCCCTTAAATCTATTCTTCACCTCCACTGCATATTCCTTAGGAATATTAGTGAGCTCATATCTAACTGATCTGTGGGTTTTCCCTATTCTCTTTAGTCTGATTCTAAATTTTGCAATAAGAAGTTCGTGATCTGAACTACAGTCAGCTCCAGGTCTTGTTTTTACCGACTGTATAGATGTCCGCCACCTTTGGCTGCAAAGGATGTAGTCAATCTGATTTCGGTGTCGACCATCTGGTGAAGTCCATGTATAAAGTCGTCTTTTAGGTTGTTGGAAGAGAGTGTTTGTTATGCACAGTGAGTTGTCTTGGCGAAATTCTATCAGCCTATGTCCCGCTTCATTTTGTTCTCCCAGACCATGCTTGCCTGTAATTCCAAGTGTCGCCTGACTACCCACCTTAGCATTCCAGTCTCCTGTAATGAAAATAACATCTCTTTTTGGTGTATTATCCAGTAGGTGCTGCAGATCCTCATAGAACTGATCTACTTCTGCTTCTTCAGCATCTGTGGTTGGGGCGTATATTTGGATCACTGTGATGTTAAATGGCTTACCCTGAATTCGAATTGAGATCATTCTATCATTTTTTGGATTGTTTCCAAGCACTGCTTTAGCCACTTTATTATTAATTATGAAGGCTACTCCATTTCTTCTGTGGTCCTCTTGTCCACAGTAGTAGATCTGGTGGTCATCTGATGTGAAGTGGCCCATTCCAGTCCATTTCAGTTCACTTACACCTAAAATGTCTATATTTAATCTTGACATCTCACCAATAACCACATCCAATTTGCCCTGGCTCATAGATCTTACATTCCAGGTTCCTATGGTGTGTTGATCTTTAGAACATCGGATTCGTCGTTCACCACCAGCACCGTCGGCCGCTAGCCGTCCTTTCGGCTTTGAGCTAGCTGCGTCATCACATCTGGGGCTAGTTGAACGTATCCTCTGTTCCTCCCCAGTAGCATTTTGACCATCTTCCGATCTGGGAGTCCCATCTTCCGATGGTATACCGACATATCTCTGGTTGTACTGATCCATTTAGTTTTCACGGCAAGAATACTGGGGTGGGTTGCCATTACCTTCCCCAGGGATCGTATTTAGTCTGACCTCTCTGCCACGACCTTCCCGTCTTGGGTGTCCCTTCACGGTTTAGCTCATGGTTTCATTGAGGTGCTCAAGCTCCAGCACCACGACAAGGTAACAATCTCCTTTGCTGGAGTTATCTGTCTTACCAGGCATCAAAAGAACACAGCCAGCACTGATATTATAATGTTAATTTGTATGAGCTGAGGATGAAAGGAGCTTATTTAAAAGCCAGTCATTGAAACCTGCAGTGTTCTGTGTGTCTTCTGCAGCATATCCATTTTTCAAAAGTGCTTTAAATCCCTCATCTTGCTAAGACTTGCTGTGCTAAATCTATCTAGGAAAAAAATGGGTTTAATTTAATTTGTATAGGATGGACTTGATTTTTTAAAGCAAAGGAGAAAATACAATATTCCTTAGAAATGGTTTTTAAATTGCCTCTGTCATTTTTCAGATACACATCTTTGTTAAAATGAACCAGCTCAGTGCCTTTTGCTCCCTGGGGAAGCGGCTGAGTGACTGAATAATTTTATAGCACTCTGCAATGCAGATAACAATCCTTTCCTTTCCACCTATTTTTTAAGTGAAGCCAAACAACCTTGCTGAGAAACATTCAAGAGCCCTTCTAGGTATTCATCAGTGTTTCCATTCGAGGCAGGCACAGGACAACTCTGATTTTGTTTTGTGAGATTACATGCTTTAAGCAACTGAAGTGATGTATATGAAAATGGACTAGAAGCTTCCAGAATCTCTTTGGATAACCCTTTTGCGAGGCTAATGTTCATGTGCAGGTTGAATATTATGAATACAATAACACGAGAAGAAGGCAGTAAGGAACTTGAATTTTGCATTTCCAGGACTTTAAGTCACTCATTGCTGTTTTCATTTGCTAAGTCATCTAAATAGAAAGTATTGTGTTACTGTTGTTGTTGTTGTTGTTCTTGTTGTTGTTGTTATTATTATTATTATTCCTGTATTAAAGATCAAGAGGTCATGAGATGAAAAGGTCACATCCTTGATGATATACATCCATATTGGCTGGATTTTTATTTATTTATTTATTTTATTTTATTTTTATCCCGCCGTTATTATTTTTTTATAAATACTTCAAGGCGGCGAACATACCTAATACTCCTTCCTCCTATTTTCCCCACAACAACAACCCTGTGAGGTGAGTTGGGCTGAGAGAGAGTGACTGGCCCAAGGCCACCCAGCTGGCTTTCATGCCTAAGGCGGGAGTAGAACTCTCAGTCTCCTGGTTTGCCATTGGCTCCTTCCTAGGGCTGAGAGAATGTGATTGGCTAAGGGTCACCCAGCCAGCTTTCATGCCTAAGGCGGGACTAGAACTCTCAGTCTCCTGGTTTCTAGCCCGTTGCCTTAACCACTAGACCAAACTGGCTCTTTGTAATTTTTTATTACACTAAATTATTACATATTACACTAAGCCAGGATTTTTTTAACCATGATTTACTGAATAGATTAAATTGGTCTGGTTCACACACAATTCTAAGCCACTCTAAGTGGATTCACACAAAGCAAATAAGTTAGGGATTAGTATAATATATGAAGCCAATTGGTATTCTTATTTCTAATACTTATGATCCAATACTCCTAATTAGACGCAGCTTCCATCATCTTCTGTGGAGCCACAAGAGGAGGAGGCAGCGGGACCCATCACAGCATGCTGCCTCGTTATTAAAACCAAGGACAAGGAGCAGTGGGTTGAAAGTAAGAAAGGAGATTGAGGCTGAATATGAGGAGGAATAAGAACTGCTTAGCAATGGAACAAAAGCAGAGGTAGACTTGTCCTCACTGGAGGTTTTCAGATGGAGGCTGGATGACTACCTGTTGGGGGTGGTTTAGATGATTCTTGCACTGAGCAGGAGTTGGGATGAGGTGATGTATAACATCCCTTCCAACTCATACATATGATAATGTGGTCAAGCCACATTACATATGAGATTCAGATTTGTAGCACTATTTGTTAAAAAAAAAACAGTCCTAGGAAGGGATTTGGCTCAGGGCTACAACAGAGGTTGATTAAATTTCTGGCTTTGTACCATGTCCTACCCCAAAGTTGCTATTAGCTGCAATGAGGAAAAGTTATGCGTTTACAGGATTACTGCACATGTTTTCCATTCTGTGCCCAGCTAGCAGCTTTGGGGAAGAATCTCACGACATGAGATTTAGTTCATGCTGCTGACCAGCATCTGATCAGAGTGTGGAAGAGCACCTGAAAATCCCTATAAGCTATTATGACTCCCATGATAGAAGCAAAGCTAAATATATATCTAGTAGATGCATGAAATTGGAGAATCAGCATAGGATTCTATCACTATCAAGGCATAGTGTTACACATCATCCTGCACTGCTGCTTAACCTCAGCAATAAATTAACTATTATGCATACTGTGCATGTTTTTTTAAAAATAAATTTTAAAGCCTGTTGTGCCCCCTCTCCTATTTTCTATTGACAATGATGGAAGCTTCTCTCTCAAGACTACTATCAATTGAGAAGTCAGGATTAACTTCTTACCTAAGCATCAAGTCACCTTATCATCCCATCACATACCTGCAGGTGACATTTAGGTCTTTGACCCCAAACTAATTCCCCCAACTTATATATTTCCTTCCTACTGGCTCTAATTTGACTCTCAAGGTTTTGGCAGAATTGACCATCCGGAACAAATGAATACAAAGTGGAAGGAAGCTACCGTTGTTGCTCTTCTATTATTTGGATAAATCAGGGGTGGTAGATGGGCTCAGAGATTTCAAATCTCAGCAAGAAAGAAAATTGAATCAGTATTTTAACGCATGACCCTTTGCTGCTTATTTTAATTGCATCTAGGAAAATTAAGAGTAGCATTTCATGCTGTGCTTTGTCTTTAAAAACCTTTTGAGGCACTGAACTAGAAAACAAATATAGCTGCGTAGTTGTGTGTGTTCGCATTGCTCAAAACTGCAGGTGTCCTGTCATCATTTTCCCCTCTCACTTTACTAAGACCTATGTAGATATGCCCAGCTGGATAGCAGAACCTAGCTGACCTTGGCTAATCTTAAACTAGGCAAGCTTGGACCTGGTTAGTTCTTGGAAGGGAAACAGGCAAGAATTATTGAACTCTAGACCAGACTGAGAGGTTGAAGGCAAAGGCAAACTATTTTATATTATTGCCAAGAGAACGATGTGAATATGTCCATGAAGTTACTAGGAGTCAACCTCAGCTCAAAAGAGACTTACCTTTATCTTAGTCATGTATATTTATTGTGGTTTAGATTAGATACTTCCTTATAGATTAGATAAAATGGTAGCGCTCCATACATGTATTTTGTTATGATAATGGATAATAATATACGTATTATTTTCATGTGTAAAATTAGCATTCTGATCACTTTTTTATAAATTGTTTCTAACCTCTAAGGTTTGGGAACTGATATAAGGTGCTTTTCCTTATACCTTTTTCATTAAAATCCAAATGTTCTCAGTTTATTTATTTATTTGTATCATTTGTATGGCTGCCCATCTCATAGAAGTGACCCTGGGCAGATTACATTTTTTTAAAAAAAAAAAGAACACCCCCATCGTAATGCTGCCCCCCCCCCCAGCACCCAGGGGATGAACTGTTAACTATTAACTTTCAATAGTAGCAAAGCTCATCTCCCGCCTGACCCAAATGCCTAGGGGAACAGCCAGGTCTTCAGTGCCTTGCGAAAGGCTAACTGAGAAGGCATGACTCCAGGGTCCAACAAGATGACATTGTATAATAGAAGGGATCCAGAGCATGCCCTCTCTACTATCTGGTGGAGCAGGCAGAAACAATAGGAGAAAGGCAGTCCCGCAAGCAGCCTGGCCCTGTATCATGGAGGGCTTTGAGAGTTGTTAAGACTCAGAATCTACTGTCATCTTTAGCTGGAATGAGAGGTGTTACTTTTCTTAGATAGGGATAATCTGGGCACAGTGATCCATGCTTTGGGGTAACCTCATATTTGCAACATTGCAATGCACTTTATGTGGGGCTGCCATCCTTGAGAGTAGCAGTTCAGAAGTGCAGGATGTTAAAATTCCTTGGTCTTTCATTCTGAAGAGGATGCCTTGCTTTATGGTACCACAATCTCTTGATAGGCACTTGGTGGTGATGTACAGGAAGGCGTTCTCTGTTTTTATGCCCACTATGTGGATTGATCCAGCCACTGAAGTTAGGTGGGCTGTTACTTTGGAATGCTGCCACTGACAGACTTGCTTGTTTGTTTAGGCATTAGTTCAGGCAAATTTAGTTTAGTTTAGGCAAAAGTAAATAGTTTGCTAACTAAGAACATTAATTCTTTTTTTACAGATGCTGTCTCAGAGGTTGGACAGGGGAAAAGCAGGTAAGAAGCACTGGTGGATATCCTTTGTTGAACATTTCTTAGGAAATTTGACAGCTTGTCCTGACAACCTGAGAGGGCCTCTGAAAAATAGTGTACAAGGGACATGAGAGGCAATTTGGGGCATTGATTTTGAAATAACTGATGGAGTTAATCAACGCAACTCCTGCACTTAGTTATTTTGATAATGGGAAGAACAATTTGGTCATCTGTTGCCAGAAATGAATGAAGTAGAACACATTTTTAGCCAGTTTGGTCTAGTGGTTAAGGCAACGGGCTAGACACCAGGAGACAGAGTTCTAGTCCCGCCTTAGGCATGAAAGCTGGGTGACCCTGAGCCAATCACATTCTCTCAGCCCTAGGAAGGAGCCAATGGGAAACCAGGAGACTGAGAGCTGTACTCCCACCTTAGGCATGAAAGCCGGCTGGGTGACCTTGGGCCAGTCACTCTCTCTCAGTCGAACTCACCTCACAGGGTTGTTGTTGTGGGGAAAATAGGAGGAGGAAAGAGTATTAGGCATGTTCGCCACCTTGAGTTATTTATAAAAATAATAAAGGCGGGGATAAAAATTAATTAATTAAATAAATAAATATTTTTTTAAAGGTAGATTTGGGCTACTGCTGTCATGTTTCTCAGCCCTCACAAAAAGGCCTGGTTCAGTTCACCTACATACTGTAATTATTTATTTTTGAAATTTATACATTAATAATGTGGTTGGTTTGGGTTTGGCACACTGGGTGAACCCAGACAATTGTGGTTTATTCAATCAAATCACAATCAAATAGACCATGGCTTAGCACACTGTATAAACTCCATTATTAACCAGTGATCACACATGGAAAAGTAAAATTTGGTTTTAATATGTGGCAGTACAAAGTTTAACATGTTCATCGACAAAGCCCCATTGTGGCAGAAATCTATTACAAACTCTGGTATCCACTGTAAGAAAAAGTAAATGTCTCTTCCTCCAAGGATTCACAGATATTTCTTCTTCCAGCTTCATCTAACTATTAATCATAAGTCAAAAAAAGTAGGGGTAGCAAACATATTTGACAGTACAGAATAATTTGCCAATATTCTTATTAGTTTCTGGAAGAAAATCTATCCAGTTTATCATGGCATGAAGTTCTAGGAATAAATGACCTTAAACAAAATCATGCTGTAGCAACAAAACAAAACTGAATTTTCAGTTCCTAAAAGCTACTTGTAATTGATGGGCTGTTGTTCAAAGAGCATAGATTGATAGCGCCTTAAAAAATGACAAGAAACATATATCAGAAAATAAATATGAGAGGCATTATGGAACTGAAAAATATGAAAAGAATACCAGAAAATTCTCTTTTTTTCCTGGATAGAATTAAATATTAAGCAATACATGCCAAAGTAATCTAGGGAACAGAAAGCACCCATTTGGGTAAATAGTAAGTTAGAAACATGGTACAACTATCAAAGATTTAGATGTTACCTGCTTATTTCCACTATTCTGCAATAGCCATGTTAAGAATCTGACAAATCAAATATTATCATATGCTTTAAAATAATTATCTTTCAAGGTATGTCAGGCTGCATGCATGAATGTCTGAAAATGGTTTCAAGTTTACAGATCATGAATTTAAAACTATTTGTATTATTTTAGTGGCTGCCCTTTCTCATAATGTTAAACCAAGATATTAACTTTTTTTAAAAAAAACATGCTAGAATCAATCTTTCAGATAGGCAAAATCACAGTTTGTCTAGCAAATTCTAGGGTTCATTTCCCTCTATCTCTGACAGTATCCACTTGATATCTAACATTCCTAATAGCAGTAAAAATTATTGCCATTGTGTTTGTAGGTGTGTGTTTTCTTATATCGTTGGGTGCCTTTTTTCCTTTATGCATGAAGTGAGTTGTTTGCAAGTTTTTGTGTGCAGGACTGTGGGTGGCCTGTGTTTGTGATGAGCCTTGTTTCTCTGTGTGGTGTATTTCTGTTATTTTTTAAACACCGTATTTTGCTTTACTTTCATGAGGAGTGGTGTTTATGTTTGGCAAACATCGCCATTCTACCTGAGCACAGAAAGAGTGCTTCTGTCTGTGCTCCTGCCCTCTGAAGATGCTGGCCACAGATGCTGGTGAAACGTTAGGAACCACAACTTCCAGAACACAGCCACACAGCCCGGAAGACCCACAACAACCATCGAAATCTGGCCGTGAAAGCCTTCGACAATACATCGTTTGTTTGTTTTAGGAATGGGGCTTGTAAGTTTTCTTGGGTGGTCTGTAGCTTGAATCATGTCAACTGGATTTCTATTTTCTCAGTGGAAACGTTTCGCTCCTTATCCAAGGAACGTTTCCACTGAGCGAAACGTTTCCACTGAGAAAATAGAAATCCAGTTGACATGATTCAAGCTACAGACAATTCCACCTGGATGACTGAGAACCTTCATAGATAGATTTCTTGGGTGGTTTTTTTTCCCTTATATGCTTGTGAGGTTTTAGAGGTTGTTGTAAGTACAGTATATAATTGGGTGTATGTGTTTAATTGAGTATGTGCTTGTGGAGTTTTGGGGAAATAATGGAGATTTATTTAGTTTGTTTCAGTGAATTTTTCTTATCATCACTAGTTTCCCTTTGTTGTGCTGTGTGAGAGAAACAGTGATTTGACATTTTGAGTTCAGATCCTGTTCTTTCCCTTGTGCTTGGAACAAGCTGGATATAGAAACAATACTGCCATCATAGAAAAGCAATTTGGAATTGAGGAAATAAGGACAAGTGCAATTTAACTTGGGGATTGATCCCCTTTTTGGTTTTTTCTGATCTAATGAGATAAGGATCTGAAATCTAATGTATCAGACAGCATGAAATTCTTATCATTCCAAGATTTTTTATTGTCCAAGATAACTTTTATTGTGGAAGAGATATAGAAGAGGATTTGACTCAGTACAGTACAGTAGAAATGTAAATCCTCTCAATCTATGACTATGTTGATTGCCTCAGAAATAGTCTACTGATGCTAAAATGGCAACAAATTGAAGGGTAAAGAGAATCTGTAGCTTAACTAGTACAGACAGCTGCTGATCCCTGGTGATTGCATCTCAGTAAGACAAAATTTCTAGTCCATCAGATCACAAAGGAATGATTTCGTGAGTGGCCACAGTAATTAATATGACTAGGAGAGTCTATGCTGAGCAGGATTAAATTAGGGGGTCTGAGGTAACCTGCAAACAAATTAGCTTTGGGGGGCAGAATGTGTTGCCTTGCATCTCTGTGAACTGGTGAGAGACTTGGTTGGGCAGAGAAATAGCCCAAGATTCTTAATGTACACTGAGATCAGACATAACAAACCAGTTTAAAAAGCCAGACTTTAGGAACTAATCTCAAGCCATGGCGTTACATTTATATGTATTGCCCAAATTGACCTTGGTTTGCTGCCTGAACCAGTTTCAGGTATTCACACCAATCACAATTAGTCTAATTGTGGTTTACTACTACATACAAACCAGACTAATATGTCATATCTATGCCACATTAAACAGAAATAGCTTTGTAGAAAACTAGGTATAAAATATTATACAGCTGTTAAAATGAACAATAGATTCAAGGACAGAGTCCTATCTGGCATTTATACCTAGCAATATTATCATATTCAGAATATTACAGATAACAGAGTTATTTATAAAAACAATAAAGGTGGGGATAAAAATTAAATAAATAATTTTTTTTTAAAAGGTAGATTTGGGCTACTGCTGTCATGTTTCTCAGCCCTCACAGAAAGGCCTGGTTCAGTTCACCTACATACTGTAATTATTTATTTTTGAAATGTATACATTAATAATGTGGTTGGTTTGGGTTTGGCACACTGGGTGAACCCAGACAATTGTGGTTTATTCAATCAAATCACAATCAAATAGACCATGGCTTAGCACACTGTATAAACTCCATTATTAACCAGTGATCACACATGGAAAAGTAAAATTTGGTTTTAATATGTGGCAGTACAAAGTTTAACATGTTCATCGACAAAGCCCCATTGTGGCAGAAATCTATTACAAACTCTGGTATCCACTGTAAGAAAAAGTAAATGTCTCTTCCTCCAAGGATTCACAGATATTTCTTCTTCCAGCTTCATCTAACTATTAATCATAAGCCAAACTCAGTTCGAGAAAGATAAGTATGCTTGGGACAGTTGTTTCCTGTTTCTTTTTAAGGTTTTTATTGAGACATATTCTCAATAGTCTGAATGAGTTCTCCAACCGAAAACAGCTGAGAACCTTTATTTAAAACATAATTCAATTCATCTAATACATCATCCAATTAATCAGGTAATGCTTTATTTTAAAAGTTATTCACGTTTAATTTAAAAACTTTTTAAAATTCTTAGAAAAGTTACTGATCTTTTATTATTATATGGAAGGAAGTACTTCACAGAAAATGTCTGTTGCAGTATACACATACCATTTGCACAAAGAAATGGTTTTTTAGAAATACTTTTCAGCTATTGTTGTAGTCCTCTGCTAATTCATGCAGTTTAATCTGTCAATTAAAACTAATTGGTTCAATCTCTTTAGTTAGGTGTTACTTTTAAATGTATTATTAGTGGAATTTCATATAGTGAAAGTAAAGTGTAGGGTTAAGGAAGAAGAAAGGAAGGATCAGAATGGGATAAACACCCTCCTTTCTTGAGCATCAGTCAGTTTCAGTTTTCAAAGTATTTACACAGTTCAAGTCAGGTCTCACCAGAGTAAGAAGTTTGGGAATTGAGGCCAGAATCTCTTCTGCCCTTTCTATGAACAATCAATCCAATGTAGCTGGAACAAAAGTTTGCCAAGTTAGTTTAGTATCTCCTTCTTCTCTAGAAGCAACCTTTCTCCATTTTCTCTAAAGAAAAATGTGCCTCTCTTTGTAGAGCATCCTGCCTTGTTTGTATTTCATTAAGCTTTTAAAAATAAACCAGCAGGCTTGGCATGCCATTTCTTGAACAGTCCAAAAGATCTTCCAATATGTTTATCAGAATACTTAAAATGTTTTCTAAGAAAAGCTGCAGCTGCTCATACTATATGGCCATTCCCATTCCTCAGGGAAATCTTTTATAGTATACTTAGAATTAATGGAAAGGTGGCTTTACACTTGAAATGGATTTTATTTCAATACAGAATCCCATTAATGCAATACCTGGAATATCAAATAAATTAGTTAAAAGCGTGTGAGTGTGTGTGTAATAAGTAATGCCCTGTGCATCTTAACATAAATTATGAAAAAGTTTAAAAATATCATCAAGAAAGGATATTTGGCTCAGATTTTAATGGGAAGGAAATTTTTGGATTCAACCATTGCTTTGCTTTCTTGTCAAAGGAAGAGCAATAATCAGTAGTTTCACTTTTCTTTATGCTTACTCTTAACTCTTCAAAAACCAGACTGAATATTGTAGTTGTTCCAACCTTTCTAGGAGCAAGTTTTTGAGATTAAAAAAAATAAATAAAATCCTCTTTATAAAAATAAAACCAGACTGGGAGGGAAAAAGCAAACATCTTGGGTGATTCTGACACGCTTTCTTTTTACAACCAGTGTGAATGTACAAAACAGGCTGTTGTTGCCCACTGAGCTGCAGTCTGTCAGCAGCCTTTTTTGTTGCGTCTTGTTATGCTCTGGATCAGTCTATCGCACAGCTATCATCTAAGTCTATAATGTGGGGTATCCACAGGAGGATATCTGCCCAGCTACTTCGATCTGGCAGGGTTGGCGTGCGCCAGGTTCCTCCGACTGAGGACCTCTGAAGTACACCTTCTCTGTAGCAGCACCTGCCCTCTGGAACAAGGTTCCCCCAAGATCCAGATGGCCGCCACCCTACTGGTGTTTTGAAGGGGCTTGAAGACCTGGCTCTTCTCCCAGGCCTTGATCAAGAGTGAGTGAAGCCTCATTGGATTCTTTTTTCCATTCCAGTCTGGTTTCTGTCATCTTACTATCTTTTATTCCTTGCTTTTGTTTTTTATTGTATTTTTTAAAAAATGTTTTTACTTGTGGACTGCCCAAAGTCATTGGTAGTCAGGAAGCATACAAATTTAATACTAAATAAATAAATATTTTAAAAGTTAATATAGTGGCAACATCCATGCAAGCAAAGCCCCACCCCTTTCTTACATGTGTCGCGTGTAACTAACTATCTACACTCTCCTGTCACCTTGTGTTGAGGAATTCATGAGGTGCTGAAGAATCAACATGCCATCCAACATTTTTGAGGCATGCAGGTGCTCAGACCACCTGAATGAGATATCCTCATAGTAATGTTAATATTCAGATAAATTTATTTATTTTATTTATTTATTTATTCAATTTATTCCCCGCCCATCTCCCATACAAGGGACTCTGGGCGGGTCACAACAATCAAAGTTAAAAACGATACAATAAAAGTCTAAAAAATACAATACAAATAGATGAAATACAAGATGAAGGACGTAGGGAACGTAGCATAGATAGTGTTGCTACAGGGCTAGCCAACCCCAGGAGGCACTACCTCCTCTATTGTCCCAGGCCATAAATAGTATTAAACAGTATGTAAGTTTCTCATGTTTCCTGTCTTCTGTGTATCAGACAGGGATTTGGTCATCTTCCTAGGGTTAATACATGCATAGTGCACCTTGGGACACGCATGTCATTCTGCTTTGCATATAATACAGAGAAAAAGAAAGAAGCATGAGCAATTCACTTAATAGCTGAAGAATCAGTTATGTTTGAATTCACTTAACTCTTGCATGTTGATTTTTAAATCCATAGGAAATAAATCATTTCCATATGCTTTCACAATGCATTCCAGGTTGTTTGTACTGGCACCTGAAGTAACAAAGGAAAATTTCTTGTGCAGATGAATCTTGAGGTGGGCGACAATAATCAGACATTCATGAAGGGACATTTTATAATGCATGGTGGACTTGTGAAAAAGCAAAAAGATGCTGAACACAAATACATATGGTGATGCACAGAGTTTTAAAAATTAACATTCAGATGAAACTGGAACTTTTCTTATTAGGACTTATGGACACTCAGCTAAAAAAGGCTCATAGACAATTGGTTTTATATATGGTAACTGCAGCGAGGCTATTATATGTACAAAGATGGAAGACTACAAAACACCAATGATGGAGGAATGGAATGTGAGGATGGCTAAGTTTGCAGAAATGGCTAATCTGACTTGTTTGATTAAGGAGGGAACTACAACTACTTTTATAAAAGGCTGGAAACGCTTTGTGGACTTTTGCTGAAAATGGATAAAAATGAGCGGGTGATTTTGGGATTTATTGATTAAAAAGGTTTCTATGGGAAGAAGGGAACCATGATATGCATTATGGGAGGGTGGAGATGGTAATTGCTATGTTTGTAACTGCTGCAAAGAAGATTGGAAGTCGCTTCTTTAGGTATCTTTCTTTTTCTTTCCTTTTTGTTACCCTTCACTTTTTCTTTTTCTTTTTCTTTTTCTGTGTTTCTGTAGCTTTTTAAATCTTTGTAAAATCCTATTTTAATAAAAATTATTCATTAAAAGAAATTAGATGTTCATCTTATTCACCATGAATGATTTTATCCAGAAACATGTAAGCCCATAATGGTCTAAGATTAAGTAGCAACAAATGTCTAGTTATTTGTGTTACCTTTTTAACATTTTAATGTTGTTAATAATTGGAGGTCAGGGGGAGGGGAAATGATAATTACTCAACTTTCCTCCCAAAGAGTCAAATAGTTTATTTCAGATAACATTGGAAGGATTTATTTCAGAGTATCCACACATTTTTTTCTGAATGATGGGCCTGAAGGGCTATCGTTGCAGTTTGTTTTCTAATGGCTATCCCTTCAGATATGCAAAT
Organism: Charina bottae; assembly: GCA_023362775.1. NCBI lineage: Eukaryota > Metazoa > Chordata > Lepidosauria > Squamata > Charinaidae > Charina > Charina bottae. The sequence continues at coordinate 105,319,091 of JALMGJ010000004.1, forward strand.
AGGTGTAAATTTCATTTTAAATCCCCTAACTTGTACTTTAATAAACTTGATTTTAATAAAGCATCCTGATAATATATGTGGAGGATGGGAGAGGCATAAAACTGAATGATTAATTCTTATTCGCTCCAACTAGAGGAACAAGCAGCTGTAATGCACAGATATATTTTGAAGCTTTCAGCAGAAGGCATGATCTGACAGCAATCACAGTTGTCAAAGCACACGTGAAGTGCAACATTGGAGAAAGACTGGGCATCGGAGCTTCTTGAGTCGTCAAAACAGTCGAGATGGCAGCTTCAGTTATGCAGTCATGACCCATCTTGACTTATTTCACACACACAAGATGCCTCTGCCGGATATGCATGCCAAATACGACATAGAGAAGCTACGTTTATCCCTGGTAGTGGAGAAACAGAGAAAGAAGTACTAGGGAAAATATCGGTGTAAACCTGGTCATTAATTTTATTTGTTAGGTTTATGTTCTGCCTTTCCTCCAAGAGCTCAAGGCAGCTTACAGGCAGAGCTCCTATAATTTTGTTCTCACAACAGCAGCCTCATAAGGTGGGGTGGGCTGAGAGAAAATGACTGTCCATTGACTTTCCATGGCTAAAACTGTACTTTAATCTGGGTCTCCTTGGTCTAGTCCAATACCTTAGCTACCTAAGCCTAACTTGTTAACTACTTTATCCTAGTGCTTCTCAAAGTTTGACAGATATATGGATATAATAGATTATATCAGACTTCCTACTGATTGGTTTTCAATTATGGATGCTAGTAGGTGATACATTACCTCCAATGAAATAGCTTGGACTTTTAGAAAGATTGTAGCACAATGTATGACTCACTAGATTTGAATATCCTAGTGACTCAATGTATTATGTGCACCATAGCAATATCCATGTTTACTTGAAAATGACTCCTGTTGATTTCTTAAGATTTATTTGTTCGTTGCATTTATACCCAACGTATTCTCTGAGAGCTCAACCCAGCATACAGTACATAATGGTCTACTTAATCTTATCCCCACAATAACATCCCTGTGAGTTTCTGCTCCCTTGACTAGAATAATAAGCAGTCTAGTAATACAGTCTAGTAATACACTGGAGATTAGCATAGTGGGGTTTTTTCCTCTTTTACTTAAACTAACAGATTTTTAGAAAGTTAAAGACACAGAGCACAGAATTAAAAAATACAACTATAGAGTAAAAAACATTATAGAAAGACTTTTTAGTGATGCTTTTGCCCTTTCCTTTCCATTTGTTTCCCAACTGCTCACCTAAATATTTCTACGTTACATTGAACATTCAGGGTGATTATTAATATTTATAAATATATTCTATTTATTATTATAGTGGATTTTAGTTGTATAAGTTTTAATTGTTTTTATGATATTGTTGTAAACCGCCCAGAGTCTACTGTTGTAGAGATGGGTGGTGATAAATTCAAATAATAATAATAATAATAATAATAATAATAATAATAATAATATCTGTTGAAGTCATTTCATCTGTTATTGGTCACATAACTCTTTTCCTAGAAACCATATTCCAAATGTCTAAATTTGCCTTCTGTGATGAGTAGTATATAAAGAAGCCATGCCTGCTTACATTTGATAAGGCTCCTATTATGGATATATATTGCTAGCTTTGCCATTGCTGCAGACTCTCCAGTTTTGGTCTCCCAGTCTTGTATCATCAACAAAGTTTCTCTTTTCCAATGTTATGCCAAATTTGTCCTTGCAGCTATCAGCATCCATCTTTGTGAATCGCAGTATTTTTTTTTTCATTTACAGATATTTGTGGTTTAACTTCAAATTTAGAATTTTCTGCACATTTTGTTGTATTTCTTTCCAATACTTTTGAGTTTCCATACTGTACTCAGAAATTGGTTGGGTCAGCATTGGCACTTGTGAAGGGTCCAAGAGCTTCCAGTATGGCTAAGGCAGAAGCCTTTTCAGAGGCCCCAGGATAATTGGACAGTTCTGTCTCCAAACAGAGAAAAATAGTGAAGAGATCCAGAATATATACCTCTTAGAATACATACAATGTGTCTCAGGAATGTTATTTTTTTTAAAAAAGACAAAAGGCTGTTCAGTGAATTGTATTACTGTTCTAGTTTCTGGTACAGCATTCTCCAATTTCTGGAGATTGACTTTCCCTCTAAGATATTCCTTCAGCAGCAAAGGAAATGTGCTCAGCCCTCAGGCATTTACTTGAAAGGGCTTCGGTTTTATTTATATATTCCACACGTTTTGATCTTAGAATTGCAGGGGGGGAAATGTTTTCTTTTACATCTATTTGAGGGTTTATTTTCCTTGCTCTCAGTAGAACTCACACTAAAACTCACACTGATTTGCAAGAGGTACAGTCTGTCTCTTCTACTACCCGGATTTATACTGCACGGGTGTTCCAAGAACCCAAGACCCATTGAAATTACTTGTTTGTGTAAAATGAATAATCTGTCTGATGATGTCAAGAAACAGCTCCTGTCTTTTTGGCAGAAAATAAGCATCTACTTGCAGACACCCCTCTCACACTTCTCCTGAAAGTAATACCCCCACCCAAAAAAAATCACTTGAGAAGATACATGTTTGGACTAGGAACTGAAGCAACAAATACTTTGCTAACTATTTTCATTGCGTCTTTGGAAAAGTGGGAGGAGAGGAAGAAGAGAGAGGGGAACAGATACTCTTAAGATTTCCAGATCTGTTTTTCCATTATGGGCTACTTGAATGCTAGTGAGAGTTTTGCCTCTCTGTTTTTCCCACAGTCAGAAAGACTTATCTGACAATGGAGTTAGTGTCAGCTGTCCAAAACGAACTAGGAGATACATTCCTTTCGCCACTGCCATTGCTTATCATCAACACCCTCATTTTTTTAACTCCAGTTAATTTACAGGCATACACGTTCTGGCTTTTTTGTTGTTCCTGTTGCTAGTTTTTGCCTTCTCTATAACCCCACAAAGGTTTATGGAATTGCACAGTGGTTGGATCAGGTTCAAAGAGCCTAAGATGTGAACAGTAATATACTACATAAACAGTAATACACTACATAAACGTTTAGGACCTGTGCAGGTCTTAAATGACAACAGAACTTTAAGAAGTTTTGCTGGATTTATATGCCAGACATTTGGACTAAGCTAAGGGGTGTGGTGGCTCAGCGGGTAAGACGCCAGGCTTGTTGATTGGAAGATCGCAAGTTCAGAGGTACGAATCCCTAGCCCTGCATGCGGAGTGAGCTCCCGCACTAGCTCCAGCTCTTGCCAACCTAGCAATTCGAAAGCATGCAAATGCAAGTAGATGAATAGGTACCACTTTGGTGGGTAGGTAACAGCGTTCCACACGCGTCATGCGGCCACATGACCGTGGAAGCATCTTCGGACAACGCTGGCTCTTCAGCTAACAAACGGAGATGAGCACCGGCCCCTAGAGTCAGACACGACTGCACAAATGTGTGGGGGGAACCTTTACCTTTACTATATTGTCAAAAAGAAGATGGAACCTTTTCTCACTCAGGATCCTTAGCATAACCCAAGTTCTTGGGGTACTTATATACCGATATACTGTACTGTCTTGCAGAAGAGTGACATGGTATTCTGACTCTGACTGCTGTTTTAACAGACAGCAGTCCTTAGTGGTGGATGGGAGTAATATTTTGAAACTAAATTGGCTGATGAATAGCTCATTGCATAGCTTACTTGACCTTCCTAAGGTACAGGCAATTTCCTCATGAATCTACAAGTAACTGATCAAAATTGGGGTGGTCTTATGAGCATATATCCTAGAAAGTTGGGAGGAACATAATACAGTTTATGCACCAAGGCTCGCTATCTGCTTAATCGGGAAACGTTGGTAGGCAAAGAATTGCCATAAATCATGCCATTTAAATCATGGCCTGGGGGTGCGAGAAAACCAGTGCTGTTTGATCGAAGAGAATTTTGGAGATACAAGGAATTTGACTTTCAGTGTAAACTGCAAGTGAGGAAAGGGCCATGTTCTCCTGCCTGTGCTGAGAACAAAAACATGTTTTCCTCTAAAAACTACTAAAGGGTTCACATCATACAACAGAGCTCAGGTGTATCTTTTGAAGGAGACAAGTAAGACCCATAGCATTATATGTTAACCCTCCAAACATTTGGTAGAGTTTGTCTCAAAGCCGCAATGAGTTGGGGCAAACTGTAATGAAATCCTACATTTCAACTTTGCATGCTTCAGTAAGCTACTATTCTTATTTAATATCAGTCCATATGGGGCATTGTAGAGAAATTAAGTCTCCCTTACTCTCCCACCCAAAAAAGCTCTGATCCCAATCTCAAGAATGTATAGTCTATATCAGTGTTTCTCAACCTTGGCAACTTTAAGTTGTGTGGGTTTCAACTTCCCATGCTGGCTGGGGAATTCTGGGAGTTGAAGTCCACACAGTTTAAAGTTGCTGAGGTTGAGAAACACTGGTCTATATGTTAATAGTGAGAAAAACAACAAAGAGAAAGGGAGGAGAAAGAAGCAACTCCAGTTTTGTTTTGATTGAAGGAAAAATATGACAAAATTAAGTTCCAGTGCATTTTTAAGAATATTGAATATATGCTCCTAGTCAATGTGACCTACATTTCTTTACATATATAGGAGATACAAATGTAAAACCCCTCCAAATGGTTCTGCTAAAGTGACCAACTGCCTATAGTTTACTTTTGTACAATAATTCCATATATCCTCAACAATAATTTGGATGAAGTGACTCTTCTGCCTGTCATATCACAGCTGTGTTGGCTGCAGTGTGACTGCTCCTGGAAGCCATCTGCTGGGAGGGTAGTGGGCTCCACTGTGGTTGGTCACTGGGAGAAGAGACTGCTGGACTAGATGGGCCAGGGGTCCGATCCAGCAGGGCACTGATTATGTTATTATGATATATCTATAGCGTTGGTGCTGAAGGGGGAAATGCACATATTGACAAATTTATTTCTTGTCCTAAAAATTAGAAGTTATTTTGACAAGCTAAAGTTGCAATATTGTAAGAAAGAATGAGAAATGCCATAGCTTTTATTCGGAAATGGCTGCTAAGAAATAGACTAGCATGATCTGCTTCCCTCCAATAAACACCAAAACAGCATGGCCAGTAGTTCTGCTGCTGGGAATTCTGGGAGCAAGTCACTGTCACGCATCTGGAGGGCAGCCCGTTGGGAAGAATGGAATAGTCTTTCTCTTCTTTGCCACTTTTGTTTTCTTTCTCATAAATTATTAAATGATTAGTCCCACTCCAGAAATATGTATCAAGGAAGGACAGTACATTCAATGACAAAAGAAAAAAATTAGTCACAATTTGGCCATGTATAGAAATGTGTTGTCAACCTGCAACAACCCTACCAGGAGGTACTTCCTTCACTGGAATTTTAAGGGGCATCACTCACATTTTACTTGTAGAGCTGGTATGATTTCTGTTCTAGAAATAACTTTCCTTCTACCTTTCCAGAATTCCCTTTCTGTGATTTAAAGTATACCAACTTACATGCTCAAGTCTTAACCAGACTGGGCTGTTAAGCGTGCAAGTGAGTCACAATATAGTGTTCTCAGCTAACCCTTAAAACACTGAGATTACATTTGTTATTGCCAACTTGTTAATATAACATAGGCATTGATATTTCCTGCTGACTATAAACAGTGAAATGCTTTTAAAGCTAATGGAATACATGTGTTGTTGGAGCCTCCTAAAAATGTTGTTCGAGAAAAAGACTTTTAGAGATAGAAAAAACGTTTGATCCGTCTACAGTGCATTTAGAGTAAACTGAGTTGATATTCTTTTCTATTGGCTGTGGTTTTTTCCAACACATTTGGAGGACACCAAGTTGGACTAAAGCACTAGACTTAAAGGTTTTGCAGTAGGCCAACACATGGATTTTTCCCAGTGTGGTGACATCTATTTTACTTCAGATTCACATGGCACATTCTCCAGCTTGTTACCCTAGTACCTTTCCATCCAATATGTCAGATGCTGGGTGCATTGTGACATCACGTGTGTGCTCTAGAGTGATGGAGCTTGCCATGCAACACGGCTTTTGGCATTCTGATAAAAGGAGCAAGATCTTGAGGATACTGCTGAACCCACCATCTGTTTCTGTAATGGGTTTGGAGGGCAAGTGAGTTCCTATGTGCTTCCAGTAACATGTGTTTTGAAATTGTGGTATGGTAACTTCAGAGTGGGATTAATTAGGAGAGTTCATCAGAAACTTTTAAGGGACAAGAGACAGACAGGCGTAGGAAAAATGATTTGTCAGCTTGCATGAATTTCAGGAGTGGGTGGGAGAAAAGTTTCAAGGCCACTGAAAGGTCTATAGCAGTGTTTCTCAACCTTGACAACTTTAAGATGTGTGGACTTCAACTCCCAGAATTCCCCAGTCAGCCACATGGGAGTTGAAGTCCACACATCTTAAAGTTGTCAAGGTTGAGAAACGCTGGTCTATAGGATATCCTACAAGGACATCAAAGTCTCAATCCAATGCAGCTTTCTCAGGGGTGTAGCTCATCTGGAATGTTGGGATATTTGTGGTGCCCTGCCCTTTCTTGGAAGTTGGACTGCACAGAACTCTTAGGCTGCCCTGCTGAAATGTCAGAGGAGGAAATAGCAGCAGCAGGTTTGTCCTACTGTTTGCCAGGGCAGGAGATGCTTCTTGAATCTAGCACCAGCTTTTTCTTTGGGGAATGGAATGGGGTGAAGGGGAATAGCAGCCCTGCTAAAATGCCTTGCCTCCAGACTCTGCTTCCTGCAAGGGACTGGTGGGCAAGAAAGCATGAATCTTTTTTGTTTTGTTTTGGTAAACTGACAAATAAATGTGTAGCAAATGCACAGGAAAGATGATTAAATCTTGCCCAAGTTTGCAGACAGAAAATTGGGCTATAAAACAAATAACTTTTGCAGCAAACATCCAGCCGCAGCAGTCATATTGTCACCAAAATATATGGGTATCTGTCACCTCCTACTTGTCCTGTTATGAAGTATGTGTTTCACGTTCACGAAGAGATATTGTGCAGTACGATTTGTCATATATCTGAGATGCTATTTGTTTTGCCAAATTATAGTTTTGTGCCTCACACACTAAGGAGATTCCAGTGTAGATCCTGACTTGCATTGTGTTCCTGACTTTACTAAGCACTCCCTGGATTACCCAGGGCCAGTATTACAGCTAACGATCCACAATAACTTTGATAGCATTTATGATGCCACAAGTATTATTTCTTATTCTTGAACTGGTCACTATCTGACAGCTTAAGCTACCTCCCAAGGCTGTGGTGAGCATAAAGACAGGGAAAGTTTCACGAATAAAAAGTGGGGGGGAAAGCATACATTTTTTCATATCTGACAGAGATGTTGATTTTCCACGCAGTGCACAAACTAATCTTTTAAGAACTTAAACACCTCCTTAAGAATCGCAGTTTTCCTGGAAGATACCAGACTTAATCAAGACATAACATGATGGAATATATACTAAATGGTCTCTAAAACATGTGTGGTCCTAATGTTACAGATGTAATGGTTAAAAACTAGTTTTCTGATCTATGCCTGGATGAAGGCCTAACAAATTCCATAATAAAACATGAAATTCATGACAGTCTTCCCACCATCTAGTTAGCAGTTTCAAGGGCAGCCTCATGTAGAACAAATCACAGTGGTCATGCCTCTGGATTATGAAGATTACAAACAGATCAGTAACATTTAGTCAGTTACATGAATTGATTAAAGATGTTGACCGACTAAAGAGTTACTCCTTTTACATTAATCATCATCATCATCATTGAAATATATTAGAAAACTATAGCTGTGAAAAGAAAATTAAAAAACAGGTCTTGATTTCATGTAACAGAAAAAGGGAAAAGCTTCTTCAAAGACAATGCCTTCTGGCTATTGTTCCCCATGCAAATTAATTTTAAAAGTATTTATTTATTTATTTTATTTTATTAAATTTATATTACCGCCCATCTCCCCCAGCGGGGACCCTGGGCGGTGCACAATAAAATAGAATTAAAACAAATATAAAAGTACAACAATACATAATATGACTTCCAAGGATAAAATGTTAAAAATAGGAATACTGGGAGGCTTCAAGGGACCAGACATTTATCTGAATGTATGTGTAGAATGTGTATGTTTGTTAGTGTTGTTTTTGCTGACCTACATTGGTGAGTGGGATTATATTTTTGTTTTTTTATTATTGCGTTTTTGTAAGCTACTTAAATAGGCTGACCATATTTCAGGATGGCAAAACGGGACGAGGTCTTATGTAATATTCTGTATTCATGAAAAAGACAGGGGTCCCCGCCCCCCGGTCCACGCTATTGGCTCCCGCCTGCAAACCCCACCCCCCAGTCCACGCTCCGGCTCAGATCCTCCTTCCGCGCCATTCACGCTGGGTTTGAAAAACTGAACAAAATTGAGATTTTTACGAAAACGACGGGACGGTTTAAAAATGCTAAAAAAAACGGGACTGTCCCATTCAAAACGGGATGTATGATCAGCCTATACTTAAAACATTTCAGGATTCAGAGATATGAAAAATTTGCTAGTTATGCAAGTCAATAATACTAATACATGATGGGTAGCATATACATTTGCTATATAAATAGATCATAAATTAATTTTGATTTAATAGATCCATTTGCTAATTTTTGGCTTACCATTCTGTCCCTCAAATTAAGGACACAAAAAATTACTTCATAATGAGATTTTAATTCATAATGAGCCCCATCATACATACATACATACATACATACAGATAGTCCTTGCTTAATGACAGTAATTGGGACTGGAATTTTTGTTGTTGTTTATTCGTTCAGTCGCTTCCGACTCTTCGTGACTTCATGGACCAGCCCACGCCAGAGCTTCCTGTCGGCCGTCACCATACCCAGCTCCCCCATGGTTGAGTCTGTCACCTCCAGATTATCATCCATCCATCTTGCCCTTGGTCGGCCCCTCTTCCTTTTGCCTTCCACTTTCCCTAGCATCAGCTTCTTCTCCAGGGTATCCTGTCTTCTCATTATGTGGCCAAAGTACTTCAGTTTTGCCTTCAATATCATTCCCTCAAGTGAGCAGTCTGGCTTTATTTCCTGGAGTATGGACTGGTTTGATCTTCTTGCAGTCCAAGGCACTCTCAGAATTTTCCTCCAACACCACAGTTCAAAAGCATCTATCTTCCTTTGCTCAGCCTTCCTTATGGTCCAGCTCTCACAGCCATAGGTTACTACAGGGAATACCATTGCTTTAACTATGCGGACCTTTGTTGTCAGTGTGATGTCTCTGCTCTTAACTATTTTATCAAGATTTGCCATTGCTCTCCTCCCAAGAAGTAGACGTCTTCTGATTTCCTGGCTGCAGTCAGCATCTGCAGTAATCTTTGCGCCTAGAAATACAAAGTCTGTCACTGCCTCCATGTTTTCTCCCTCTATTTGCCAGTTATCAATCAAGCTGCTTGCCATAATCTTGGTTTTTTTGAGGTTTAACTGCAACCCAGCTTTTGCACTTTCTTCTTTCACCTTCGTCATAAGGCTCCTCAACTCCTCCTCGCTTTCAGCCATCAAAGTGGTATCATCTGCATATCTGAGATTGTTAATGTTTCTTCCAGCGATTTTAACTCCAGCCTTGGATTCCTCAAGCCCAGCACGTCGCATGATGTGTTCTGCGTACAGGTTGAATAGGTAGGGTGAGAGTATACAGCCCTGCCGTACTCCTTTCCCAATCTTAAACCAGTCCATTGTTCCGTGCTCTGTTCTTACCGTTGCTACTTGGTCGTTATACAGATTCCTCAGGAGGCAGACAAGATGACTTGGTATCCCCATACCACCAAGAACTTGCCACAATTTGTTATGATCCACACAGTCAAAGGCTTTAGAATAGTCAATAAAACAAAAATAGATGTTTTTCTGAAACTCCCTGGCTTTCTCCATTATCCAGCGGATATTGGCAATTTGGTCTCCAGTTCCTCTGCCTTTTCTAAACCCAGCTTGTACATCTGGCAATTCTCGCTCCATGAATTGCTGGAGTCTACCTTGCAAGATCTTGAGCATTACCTTACTGGCATGTGAAATAAGTGCCACTGTTCGATAGATTGAACATTCTTTAGTGCTTCCCTTTTTTGGTATGGGGATATAAGTTGATTTTTTCCAATCTGATGGCCATTCTTGTGATTTCCAAATTTGCTGGCATATGGCATGCATCACCTTGACAGCATCATCTTGCAAGATTTTAAACAGTTCAGCTGGGATACCGTCGTCTCCTGCTGCCTTGTTATTAGCAATGCTTCTTAAGGCCCATTCAACCTCACTCTTCAGGATGTCTGACTCTAACTCACTGACCACACCATCAAAGCTATCTCCAATATTATTATCCTTCCTATACAGATCTTCTGTATATTCTTGCCACCTTTTCTTGATCTCTTCTGCTTCTGTTAGGTCCTTACCATCTTTGTTTTTGATCATACCCATTTTTGCCTGGAATTTACCTCTGATGTTTCTAATTTTCTGGAAGAGGTCTCTTGTCCTTCCTATTCTATTGTCTTCTTCCACTTCCGCACATTGCTTGTTTAAAAATAATTCCTTATCTCTTCTGGCTAACCTCTGGAATTTTTCATTTAATTGGGCATATCTCCCCCTATCACTGTTGCCTTTTGCTTTCCTTCTTTCTTGGGTTACTTCCAGTGTCTCAGCAGACAGCCATCTTGCCTTCTTGGTTTTCTTTTTCTTTGGGACGTTTTTTGTTGCCGCCTCCTGAACAATGTTGCAAACTTCTGTCCATAGTTCTTCCGGGACCCTATCTACTAAATCTAGTCCCTTAAATCTATTCTTCACGTCCACTGCATATTCCTTAGGAATATTAGTGAGCTCATATCTAACTGATCTGTGGGTCTTCCCTATTCTCTTTAGTCTGATTCTAAATTTTGCAATAAGTAGTTCGTGATCTGAACTACAGTCAGCTCCAGGTCTTGTTTTTACCGACTGTATAGATGTCCGCCACCTTTGGCTGCAAAGGATGTAGTCAATCTGATTTCGGTGTCGACCATCTGGTGAAGTCCATGTATAAAGTCGTCTTAGGTTGTTGGAAGAGAGTGTTTGTTATGCACAGTGAGTTGTCTTGGCAAAATTCTATCAGCCTATGTCCTGCTTCATTTTGTTCTCCCAGACCATGCTTGCCTGTAATTCCAGGTGTCGTCTGACTACCCACCTTAGCATTCCAGTCTCCTGTAATGAAAATAACATCTCTTTTTGGTGTATTATCCAGTAGGTGCTGCAGATCCTCATAGAACTGATCTACTTCTGCTTCTTCAGCATCTGTGGTTGGGGCGTATATTTGGATCACTGTGATGTTAAATGGCTTACCCTGAATTCGAATTGAGATCATTCTATCGTTTTTTGGATTGTATCCAAGCACTGCTTTAGCCACTTTATTATTAATTATGAAGGCTACTCCATTTCTTCTGTGGTCCTCTTGTCCACAGTAGTAGATCTGGTGGTCATCTGATGTGAAGTGGCCCATTCCAGTCCATTTCAGTTCACTGACACCTAAAATGTCTATATTTAATCTTGACATCTCACCAATAACCACATCCAATTTGCCGTGGCTCATAGATCTTACATTCCAGGTTCCTATGGTGTGTTGATCTTTAGAACATCGGATTCGTCGTTCACCACCAGCACCGTCGGCCGCTAGCCATCCTTTCGGCTAGTTGAATTTATCCTCTGTTCCTCCCCAGTAGCATTTTGACCATCTTCCGACCTGGGAGTCCCATCTCCCGATGGTATACCGACATATCTCTGGTTGTACTGATCCATTTAGTTTTCATGGCAAGAATACTGGGGTGGGTTGCCATTACCTTCCCCAGGGATCGTATTTAGTCTGACCTCTCTGCCACGACCTTCCCGTCTTGGGTGTCCCTTCATGATTTAGCTCATGGTTTCATTGAGGTGCTCAAGCTCCAGCACCACGACAAGGTAACGATCTCCTTTGCTGGAGTTACTAATTACTAATTACTTAGCGGAATTAAATGTTGCTGTTGTAAAGCGTGAGATCACATGATCACATTGCTTAGCGATGGCAATCCCAGCAGTCCCCATTGCTGATGTTTAGCGAAAATCGCAAGTCATTAAGCGAGGACCTCACGTGACTTTGACTTGCAACTTCCTGACAGCTTCCCACAAGCAAAGTCAAAGTCAGGCCAGAGGGCAGGTGAGTACTAGGAGTGATCCCTGGGATCTTGTACTCTGTAGCAGGGCTCCTCGGGAGAAAAAGCTGCAGGAGCGACTTGCAACCTTCCCTGCTGGATTCCCTATTGACTTTGTTTGCAAATGGTGATCACATGACCGCAGGACGCTGTAACTCATGTGGGCTGGTTGCCAAGTACCCAGATTGCGATCACATGACCATAGGGATGGTGCGATGGCCATAACTTCAAGGACCGGTCGTAAGTACCACTCATTCAGCACCGTTGCAACTTAGAATGATTGCTAAATGCGTGGTCGTTAACCAAGGACTACTTGTACCTATACTCCCAGCATGCTGGCTGGGGAATTCTGGGAGTTGAAGTCCACACATCTTAAAGTTGCCAAGGTTGAAAAAGACTACCCCAGAAGCTAAACAGAGTGAGATCTGATTAACACTTGGATGGAAGATGAAAAGGAAAATTTATGGCTTAAGAGTAGGTCAAATGAAAATCTGTCTCCTCAAACGCTATATGTTAATGATCCAAAATACAGTATATTGTAAGATCTGTTGCAGTATCACTTGAATTTTTTAATTATTATTATGTGCCATCAAGTCATTTTTAACTCCTACTGACCACTTAGATAGATTTTCTTCATGATGATCTATCCCTAACCTGTTCTTTCAAGTATCCCAATGATGCATTCATTGCCACTGTAACTGAGTCCATCCATCTTGCTGCTCGTCATCCTTTTCTTCTCTTTCCTTCTACGTTTCCCAGCATTAGAGCCTTTTCCAGGGAGCTGGGTCTTTGAATAATGTGTCCGAAGTAGGATAATTTGAGCCCTGTCATTTGTGCCTCTGGGTTGATTTGTTCGATGATCCATTGGTTTATTTTCTTGGCTGTCCATGGTATTCTCAGGAGTCTTCTCCAATACCAAATTCAAAAGCATCAATACTCTTCCTATCCTGCTTCTTTAAAGTCCAACTTTTGCTTCTATAGAGTGTCACAGGGAATTCAATGCTACATGTACAGAGAGATTTTTTGTGTCATCCAGTCAATTCCTTGGGAGTGTAACTATTTGTAGTGTGTATGATGCCAGTTCTAGACTTCTGTTTTTATACTATGGGAATGTTCTTCTTTTTGTTTAATCATAAAAGGAATGTTCTTTGTCATTATCATCCTACCATTATTGCTACCGATCCAAAGAAACTCAACCATGGCAGTTTATCCACAAGTTGTTTGTGTTTTATTTATTTATTGTCATCACATTGGAACTTTAGAGTGTCACAGGGAATTCAATCCTATATGTACAGAGAGATTTTTTGTGTCATCCAGTCAATTCCTTGGGAGTGTAACTATTTGTAGTGTGTATGATGCCAGTTCCAGACTTCTGTTTTTATACTATGGGAATGTTCTTTTTGTTTAACCAAAACAAAACTTTGTCTAAACAATTGTTTTTGTTCTGAGAAAGACAAGAGACCTAAAGGTTGCCAGTAATAAGGAAGCTATATCCGTATTCTGCTTCATACATTGCTTTTTGTTCTTTAAACTGCTCACCTCTCTTTTTGAGGATCTGATCAATTCTATTCAACCAGGATTTTTCCCTTCCTCTCAACCCATTCACTCTTCCTTTGTGTATTTGTTTTGTGATTCTGTCCTCATTCATTCTCTCTATATGTCCAAACCACATGAACATACCTCTTTCTTACTAATCATTCATTTTTGTATTCAGAACATATTCATTCAGCACCAGTTAAATACTGAATACTATCTAACCTTGTTTTACTACACAAGATTTTTTAAGTAACCCATTCCCATTGCTACTTTTGACAAACATTCATTTTCATATCAACATTTCTCCTCCATTTCCCTCGTCTTTGCCACATGTTCATTTACTTGTGTGTGTGTGGGGGGGGGGGTTGGCCATTTATATATTACTTACACTCTATTTTCACTGTCAAAAAACTGCTTACTTTAGTCTCGGATACATCAATTTTCAGATCTATACCTCTTGTTGCATCATACAATCTATTTAACATTCACTGCAAATGATTTGGCTTCTCACCCAACAAGGCATCATCTGTATTTAAAAGTATGCACATATTCAAGTTCTCTATTAATATACCTCTAACATCACCCCAAGCATTCCTATATATTTGTGTGGGGAGGAGCCTGAGATACCAGCCCAGTAGCACACATTTTCATAGCTCTCCCTAGTTCAATAATATTAATAGATTTTAATGATTTTTGGACTCTTTTTTAATCTATATATTTGTGCATAAATGCATTAAATGACCAAGCGGACACCACATATCCTTGTCTTCCTGCCTGCTTAATGTTGAGCCATTTGATAAGTATTCCACTCATGCATGCTTTATCTCCATTCTATACTCTGTGCATATGCTTCCAAGTCAATCTTGACTCCTGGTGACAGCTGGCTTCGTGCCCAAGGCAGGACTAGAACTCAGGGTCTCTTGGTTTCTAGCCTGGTGCCTTAACCACTACATCAAACTGCTACTATTGAATTCAGCAGGAAGCCTTCAGTTCAGTATTTGTGCATACCATTTCACAATTCAAGCCTATTCACTTTATTATATGCTTTCTCTAAATCAACAAACAGGCAAGAAACATTCTCACTTTCATACATTTCTCAGTGACCTGCTGAACAGCAAAAACGTGCTTCCTGTCCAGCATAAAGCTACTGTATATTGCATGGCAGTGCTGTCCCATTTTATCTGGTACATCTCAAGCAAATCAGTAATCCTGGCAGGTGTTTGGTAAAGTAGGAGATTTCATACCTGGCTCTTTCAAAGACTAGAAACCTAAGAGATGCCACTGTTTTCCCCTTTCTGGCACCCTCCCCAAGCTAGCTGAAAAGGTGCTGGATTTTGAGTACTGTATGATTTTGCCAGTTTCAAAATTCTGCCCCTCCACAATCTAGGTTTGTGAAGAGCACTAAAACTGAGCTGAAAACAAGGCTGTTGAACACATGCTCAGAAGTTGGCAAGGAGACCCTTTTCCTGGTTTTCCATCAACAAACCGGGATATCCCCCCTGTCAAACCTTCACCCTTCAAGTTCCATTCCTGCATCACCGTCCTGATTGGTGGATTTTCTCCTGCCTGCTAGAGACATTCAGAAACAGGAAGGATGGCAAACTCTGAGGGTTTAACCAATCACTTTCCTTAACATGCTTTTTGCAGCCCAAATCAGGATATCATCATTTGATAGCAAGCCAAAACAGAAGCAATAGATGCAGGATAGGGATCAGCAATGGGGACAACTAATTTCATGCTGGTATAGTTTTCTGCTGACTCAAGGACGGGTGGATAACACTTTAACATGGCAATGGGGTAAGGTCCATAGTCTAATGCCTAGGTTGGTATCGCAAAAACTTACGTTGTTTTTTAAGAAAGAAAACGGACCAAATCCAGCCAGAGATTAATTTCACAAGATCTTTCTGCTTTCACATGAAATTTCCTGAGATTCTGGTTATTCTAGGTTGGTTGTTGGCTTCCAGAACATTTATAATTGGGTGAGGGCATATGTAGCCAGAAAGGGCTGTTGACCCCTCACCTAATACAGGGCCAGGCCTGTCCTCCCTGATCCATGTGTGATTTGTGTCCCGAATTTTGAGTTTGGGGACATTTCTAACCAACTAGGAAGACTGAAAGCCTCGGTGGCGAAGACGGGTCCCGCGCTCCAGCGGAACTTTCAGCCCGGCAGGGGGAGAGAATTTTGGACTGGAAATGGCGCGAAGCGCTTGCTAAAAGAAAGGAAGGACCCCAGCCGCTATGGCGGTGACCCCTTCAGGGGCGGTTTCAGCGAGACGCGCTGGAAGGAGGCGGCCGGAGAGCGCAGTGGAGAGAAGAGAAGCGGAGAGGAGTTGAGGAGCCCAGCCCCGCCGCACATCCACCCGCGCCCCGGCGGGACTCCACAGCTCAGCCAGCCGGCCAGCCGTTAAGGGAGCTCGCCGCGAATCCCTGGGCAACTGCGGCGGGCTCGGGTTAGCGCGTCGGCGGCTCCTTGCGCGGCTGAGCGGCTCCGGGACGTGGTAGTGGAACCCGGGGCGGGCGCGACGGGCATGCGAGGCGAACGCTGCCAGGATGAGCTGGAGGGGGCGAGCTGCTAAAGCCCAGCTCCGGAGGACTTTCAGCGAGCAACTCCGGGACTCCACGGCCAAAGCTTGGGATTTACTTTGGAAAAACCTCCGCGAGAGGCGGCTGGCAGGTCAGTCGGGGTCAGTCCGCTGGTCTTTCCTGCGGGACGGGCAGCCCAGGTCCACGCTGGCCTCAGGCGGAGCTGCGGTGCGCCGCCAGGTCGCCTTACCTGTTTCTTCAAGGGTCCGCGGGGTTGGGCGGCGGTAGAGTTTCCTTGCTCTAGTTTAGAGTACGGGGTCACTTTTGCACTTCCCGGGTGCGCAAATGACACCGTGGGTTTGGGTTTTGCGTTTCCTGCCGCTGTGATTCCCCTGAGAAGCTTGCCTTGCCGTCTTGAAAATATTCAGGAACCGGAGACGCGATCCAACCGGGGCAATTGTTCCGTTCGAACCGCAGCCTCTTCACCCAGGTGCGGGGGGGCGGGGGGAGTCTGGTCGAGTTTGAAAACCTCCGCTGTTGTGTTATTGCTCCCTGCTCTGCTGTCGCTGCGAGTTTACAGCGGAGATGACTATGCGCTGCTACGGCATGGACGAGTGGAAATCAAGCAGCGAGTTTTAGGACACCCTGGATTTTTGGCAGTAATAGTAAGGTAAATCTTTGGTTAGTTGGCTTATTGTTACAATAATTTTGGTACCCACGGGCACCAAAATGTCTGTTATGTAGGTGTGTAGGGAATCTGCTACTTTTTTCCAGCTCTCCAGTCTTCTCTTGTTTTTCTGCCTCCTCTACTTCCATCCTAGAAGCTGAACATCTGGAATCTGGTAGCATCTTTTCCAACTAACAATTTGTATTAAAAGGCATAAGGCTGCAGCTCACAAAAAAGTTGCAAGCGGACTCCTGATTTTTTTTTGCTACTATAGATTACCATGGCTCTTCTCCAATAATTTAGAAGCCGGGCTCTGTATGACTCTGGCTACCCACCTCCTATTTCAGGGCATTCAGACCACACCACAAGGCTCTTTTTAAATCACCCGTCCCAAAATTTGAGTAACAGTAGGGAGGTGCAGTAATTACATAAGTACGGTCACATTCTGGACCCAAATTATTTGTTTAGGAACAATTTCTGTGTGGCCACAGCAGTTATGAATAATTTTTGATAAGTCTCTTTATATCCATAAAATGTGAAGCTGGACTCTTTTGATATGTTTGTCTATCCAATAGAAGAGAATATCTGTAGCTCAGGGTTGAACTGTGGAGTCCTTGGTGCTCTCTGAGCTTGGCTGTTTGCATGCAGACATTTCTGCAAGCAAATGTTTCAGATGAAGTTACCTAGTCGGGTAATGAAACGTCTGCAGGCAGGCAACCAAGCTCATATTTGTCTACAGTATGTTACTTTTAAATTCTTTGCTTCAGGTGACAATCTTGAATCCCTATCCATCTGTCACCCCACACATGGGTTATGCACCTGTGTAGTGCCCTGTTCTAAACTTCCTATAGCTTAAGACTGTTTGGTGGGAGCCCCACCCATGTGTATCAATGACTAGGAACAACTTCTGCTGAAACGCCTCTGGTCTGAGCCACAGGGACAACACATTTGTCCTTGAGCTTCTTGTTCTTTAAAATCCTTACTCTTTTCTACCTTAACCGTGGTTATTTCTATTTACCTTTCCTTTTGTTTCTCAATCTTTCTGGTTCCAAAACAAAGTTTGTCTTTCCTTTCAGCTTGTGATATTCGTACTTTAGATGGTTACAGACATACATGACAAAATAGTCTCAGTTTCTTGTTTTGGCAAGTTTACATAACACTGTTGTTCTTAGTTGCCGTCAAGTCGTTTACGACTCATAGTGACCCTACGTACACTAGAAGCGTGCAAAACGGCATGTCATGAGGTCGTTTTTCAGGTGCTTTGATGAAATCAAGATGTATTATGCCTACATCATCTTATTCAGGAAATTTCCCACTCAGACAAGGAAGGGAAAACACGCAGAGCATTGTTCCTGGAAGTCTTTTCAACATCTTAAAAATAGTCTCTGCTCTGTGTCATGACTGGGATGACTGGGAACAAAGAAGGAAGAGGCCTAGAATGGAGTGGCCTACATCATTCAGAGCTACTGCTCATTGGATAATTTTTTTCCTCATTGGCCCATTTTCAAACTTGATCTTTCTTTGCTGGCTTTGGCTCCATTCTGTTCAGTTTCAGTTCAGAGAGTTATCTGACAGAGAGACAGATCAGTAGAGTCCTGACCCTCTTTACATAATTTATGTTCAACTTTCTATTGGATTGGAAAACATACGGTTAGTCTGATAAGCTTGGTCTTGGTAGATCTACACTGACCAATGATAATTATCGAATTGTTGCTTACTATAAGTATTTTTGTACTGCTCTAGCTCAGGGAACTCCTGGCAGTTTACAATAGAATAAAAGCATAATGAACACTTCCTAAAAAAAAAAAACCCTTAAAGATAAACATGGATGCCTGGTCATTACAGCATCCCAATACACTCCACCTCCAAATGTCCATTCAAATAAAATAGTCTTAACTGCCTTGTAGAAAATCAGTTGGAGACAGGTTATTCCACAGCATGCAAGGACTGTCCTTAGATCTATGTTCTCTTAACTTCTCATAGGGACTGGACCTTGAGCATCCCTTCCTTGCAAGGCGTGCATATGCTGGGCAGATTCTTCTGGAGAAGAAGTCCCAAAGGTATCTTGGAGCCTTATAGTTTCAAATCCATGTTAATCTTCTCTGTATTTTTCCGATTTTAATCCATGTGCTGCTGAAGTTTCCAAACTCCTTACAAATCAACCTCTGTATAATCTGTTTTAGACTCTTCGCCAGTATCACCTTCAGACTGACTGAA
This sequence comes from Charina bottae, assembly GCA_023362775.1. Lineage (NCBI taxonomy): Eukaryota > Metazoa > Chordata > Lepidosauria > Squamata > Charinaidae > Charina > Charina bottae. The sequence goes on from JALMGJ010000004.1 coordinate 105,338,229, forward strand.
CTGCAGTTCTCTGCATTCTCCTTTCCCCCCTTTTAAAGTACTGTTGAAGGATAATACTTGCCGTCCAGCCATCTGGCACTTCACCAATTTTTTCTCTGTGTGTGTGTGCGTGTGTGTATCTTCACAACACTTTTTCTTGAGATGAACGGGTTTCTTTTGCTATCTTCTTTTAGTTCTTTTTCTTCATTGGAACTATATGTAGCTATGCTTTTCACTCCTCAGCTTTTAGGAATTCCCACCCAATTTCCTTTCAAATTTGCTTCTCCTTGAGTGGAATGCATGCTACTTTCAAGCTAAATTTATTACTTATTCTATAAAGAAGCCATACGTTTCCTTGGTTTCACACATTACAGTATATTTTCACTGTAGCACTGAACTTTAATTTCATAGCTAGGTCATTCCAGTCATGTTATATTTAAACATGGTCAACTATTGTTAATTGTAATTTGAGCCCCTAACCAAATTGTCAGAAACCCCACATATGTACAAATAGATAAGGTAAAGGTAAAGGTACCCCCCGCACATTTGTGCAGTCGTGTCCGACTCTAGGGGCCGGTGCTCATCTCCGTTTGTTAGCCAAAGAGCCAGCGTTGTCCGAAGACGCTTCCATGGTCATGTGGCCGCATGACACGCGCGGAACGCTGTTACCACCCACCGAAGTGGTACCTATTAATCTACTTGCATTTGCATGCTTTCGAATTGCTAGGTTGGCAAGAGCTGGAGCTAGTGCAGGAGCTCACTCTGCACGCAGGGCTAGTGATTCGAACCTCCGAACTTGCAATCTTCCGATCAACAAGCCTGGCGTCTTACCCGCTGAGCCACCACGACCCTATAAATAGATATATTTATAGACAAATAGATACCTTACTAATAGACAAATAGATACCTTACTATAAATACCTTACTATAAAAAAATAGACAAATAGATACCTTACTATAAATTGAAATACTTTCTGTAAAGATGTCCTTGGGACATACATTTCACAGTAATTTAACAAAATACTACTGTATTCATAAGCTCTTTTATTTAAAATTTCTTGTAACAGGAATTAAAAAACCCTAACATTTATATGGAGAATTATCTGGTAAATGCTAAGAACTTGTCACCCCTGCTTTATATACGATTAAGGTAAAGACTTAAGCATGAACTAGCAGTTTTCTACAGCTGCCAAAAGATCCAATGGGTTGCATCAAAAGAGATATACAGGTAGTCCTTGACTTACAACCATTTTTTTAGCGAACATTCAAAGTTATGATGGCTCTGGAAAAAGTGACTTACGACCAGTCCTCGCACTTATGACCATCACAACGTCCCGTGGTCATGTGATCAAAATTAGGGCGCTTGGCAACCGGCATGTATTTACGACAGTTGCAGCGTCCCAGGGTCACATGATTGCCATTTGCAATCTTCCCAGACAGCTTCCAACAAGCAAAATCAATGCGGAACCATGTGATTCACTTAACATCCAGCACAAAAAATGCCTTAAAATCGGGTGCAGTCACGGGATGCCTCACTTAACTGCACCACTTAACAACAAATTTTCTGGTCCCTATTATAACTCGAGGACTACCTGTAGTGTTGCCATTCTATGCTGTACTGGGTAGACTGCAGCTGTAATACTGTATTGTATCCAGTTCTGGTTGCTACAATACAAGGAGGATGCTGAGGAACTAGAAAAAGTCAGAGGAGAACGGTGAGGGGCTTGAAGGCTGAATCATATGAAGAATAGTTTAAAAAACTGAGTACGTTTAGCCTAAAGAAGAGAAGGCTAAAGGCAGAGATGTTAGCAGTCTTCTAATACTTGACTGGTTAGGGCAGAGCTTTCCAAACTGTGTGTCGGGACACGTTAGTGTGTCAGCTGCAGTGTCTGGGTGTGTCAAGGCTGCTGCTGCCTCCAAACCTGCTGTAATTCCACGCAGGTCCTAGTGCCTGCCTTGTGCCCTGCTGTAAGAGTGTGTCACAAAATGATGCCCTGCTGTAAGAGTGTGTCACAAAATGATGCATGTCTAAAAAGTGTGCCACCAACATGAAAAGTTTGGAAAGCTCTGGGTTAGGGTGAGGCTATCACAGGGAAGAGGATGTGGATTTATTTGCCATAAGTCCCAAGGGTAGAATATGAGCCAAAGGGCGGAACCTTTACAGAGGGAGATCCAAACTCAAGAGGAGGAGGAATTTCCTGACCACAAAAGCAATTAAGCAGGGCAGCAGCCTATCTCCTGGAGTTGTGGGTGCTTCATCACTGGAGGTTTTCAAGCAAAAGTTGGATGGCCATTTGTCTGAGCTGGTGTGAGGGTTCCTGCCCTGTGCAGTGTTGGATCAGAGGACCTTCAAGGTTCCTTGCAACCCTGTGATTCTTCATCTATTATATATAAGTTGAGAATCGGAAAATTTATCACAAACTCTTAAGCAATCACAGAGTTGAACTAGAAAAAAAAATCAAGCTCATGTTATATCTTATAAGATGTGTTTAAATAGTAACTCTGCCTCTGTGATCGTTCAAGAATCAGGAAATTTATCTAGAAATAATAAGTAAGCAAGAGTTGAACTGGAAGTCAATCAGGGTCAAACAACAAACAAAAAGTTCTTTTGCTTCTCAAAACAACTTTTACCTACATAAGAGCTGTATGTAGTCCCCAAATGCTGAAATAATAACCTATGAAAGCCATCCGTAAATGCAGAAAACATCTTAAACTCCTCTTTATGTGGACAATTTTCTTATTTAACTTTCATTTTCCCTTAATAAAAATAGGCTGAATTATTTGTTTATGGTGCATAATGCAATAAGATTTTCTTAAAGGCGCAGAACAACTGGTCTTGGTAATTGCTATTTTCTTTCAGCTGCTTGACTGAGCAAAAGTGTTAAAATCTACCGTTGGACTACAGACAATTCCTTGAAGGGCTGTTAGACAAATAATGATTATATGTTCCCTAATCCGATATAACGGCATTTTATACAGCTTTTATTTGTTCTATTGTAATATGAAATTTTGTAAGAAAGGGTGTACATTTTTGTATATTTTATGTGTGTGTGTGTGTGTGTGAATATACACATACACACATAGAGACAAACACACACATATACATACTCAGCAGTATGCCCATTGAATTCAGTATTATATATTCCAAATAAGTGTTTCCAAATCAGGATTGTTACTGTCATTTTCCAAATTAGAGGCACTGGAGTCAAGAATGGGCTAGAACAAAGTAGCCTGATTTGAGCTCTGAACGTTGAATTTTCCAACTTGGAACTTCTTCTGTTCAGCTACACCATGGAAGCTCTTTTGATTGCATTGATTTGAAACTGGCAGGAGGGGGGCAAAATCCAAGATGATTATTTGTTCATTATTTCCCCTTCCTTTGAAGCTCTTTGTGGTTGTTTGATGGTTTGGCATCAGCTCTGCTTTCCAAGAGCTGTATTTGTTTTCTTGCATTAGAAAGATTTTAATTACAAAAACAGTTAGGGAAAATCTTCCAAATAAATAAGATAAAACACATGCAACAGGGAGAAAAAAGCATGGTAGATGCTATAGATAGTTTTAAAAAACATTATTGCTTGCTGATGTACTTCAGGACATATGCTTTCTGAAGATACAGAACAAGATGAAAGGTGACAGTTTCACGTAAGCATGAAAGTTTTTAGTGTTATAATGTTATCAACTGATTTTTATAATTTCTATTAAATATGTGAAGTTGGCAGTATTATGACTATTATAGGTTTAGCTGCAGTTCTTGAGAAAACAGAAGCTGATTGCACCAAATGCCTTGTTCCATATCAATTTGTGTGCATGCTAAGAACATATTTGCAAATTCCCCAAAAGTTTAAGGAGGGTGATCAATAGTCAAAGAGAGTTTTTTCAGTGGTGGGATTTGGTAAGAGTGTGTCCCAGAAAACTTAACTGATGCCTATCTCAGGCTTTTTAATGGATGTTAGTAATATGTTTACAAAACTGTTTTATATAGGTATTTTATCTTGTGTTTTTTTAATCAGAAAGTATCTTATAATTGGTTGGCAGCTTTACTCTACAACATAATTACTTAAATTCTGCTTGTCTCTACTAAAAAAATAATAAATAATATAAATAAACGATTCAAATTATCAAAGAAACTGAAAGGCAGTGTATTCTATAAAGATTGATTCAGGAATTACTGTGAATTTTTGAAGCTTCCTGACTGTATTGATATAATACACTGCTTGATATTATGTTCATTGGGGTGATATTAGAATCACAATGTGGAAGAACGGCATTGAAAGAATCCTTCCCCTGAGAAATGCTTAATGCCACTCCTGTTTGAGATCCTCTGCGTGTGTGCGTGGACTCCTGGTTGCCTGGGCAAGTCCCTGCAGTTTTCTTGGCAAGATTTTGGAAGTGGTTTGCCATTGCCTGCTTCTGAGGACTGAGAGAGAATGACTGGCCCAAATCACCCAGCTGGCTTTGTGCCTAAAGTGGAACTAGAACTCACGGTCTCCCGATTTCTAGCCTGATGCCTTAACCACTATACTAAATTGGCTCGCCGCTCTGTACATACCTTTCAGTTAAATCATTTTGATCAATGACAATGAATTTTGTGATGTGTAGAGTGTGATAGAGTAGCATATAACACAATAGTACTACTCTGAAAGGAGTTACAAGACCCAATAGATTTTCATCAGCATTTCCAGCCATATCAGTAGGAATGAATGATCCATAATTAAAAAAATAAAGCCTTCATAAGGGCACGGAATATACTGTATGTAAAATACAAAGGAATTGATAAATGTGCAGTACATTCATACTTGTATTTGATACCTTCATGATTAACTGCCTGCATTATATTGAAATTGATTTGATTTCTTTCTGTTGGTATTTAATATGTTCTTTGACTGACTTTTTAATAAATGTAAATAGAACAGGTAAAGCCGTTCTTTTCAGCCATTTAGCTATTCACATATAAAATGAAAGAGTATTTCACAGTAGACACCATTTTCAAAAGGGAACGTGGGAGCTGTGTACTTAAAACGTGCTATTCATCATCGTGAACTCTGTGTACATACCCTTCTACATACCATACTCAATTATATCCATATGCTTTCAGGAAGCCAACCAAGGATATTTTGTTCTGTTTTCTGCTTGGTACACTGGGGACTTGGAAAGCCACTAACTCTGGTTAACTTCAATAGGAATTTAATGTGTGAATTCCTTGTCACACCAGTGAGAAAAAGAGACGCCCTTTGTCCAAGAGAGAACTTCTGAAAGAGTCTCATTATATAATCTTGGGTACTTCTGGGAAGAAAAAGATTACTTATGATTAGTCTTTTCATGCAAACAGCTAGAGAATGTATGTGGGAGGTTCAATCCTATCAAAGTTGTCCTGATCACCAAAAGGTCAGTGATTAATAAGATGCCACAGATATTCAGGGATATGACATAATGATAACTTTGTAAACAATTCAGTAAAAGAAAAAGTTCCACTTTCTATAATCTTATTCCAAGAAAGTTGCTGAGAAATGAAGGAGTGTTTAGGAGATCGCAAAGAAGAGCTTAAAGGATTGAAATGAGGAACAGTGGTGGTAGGAGAATTGGGAAATGCAGAGGGCAGGTAAGACATACGAACCGGACTAATCTAATGCCTGTGTAGTTGTGTATATTTCCTGGCTCAAATGTAGCCCTCCAGCATTGGCCACTGCAGTTTCATTAATTTAGCTTACTTATCTAAGGCTGCAAAAAAAGGGATGCGGGGGTCCCAAATATCCAGGAGGCAAATCGCATCACTAGCAATTCATACTAACTGAAAGCCAAATTGAGCAGCCTTTTGTGGGGACAGCAGTCAAGCCAACTGTTTATACCTATGATCGGTTGTAGTTAAATAATGAAATATTTGTGTTTACTATCCAAAAGGAGGTTTTATATAACAGAAACAAAAGACAGAGTTCTTATATCCATATTGTTGTTGTTGTTGTTGTTGGTCAGTCGTTAAGTCGTGTCCGACTCTTCGTGTTACCATATTACTGAACAACAAAGTTAAATCTATTATATTTTCAATATTTCTTAGTTTTGTTTTGGATGCAGAGTAGAATGGGTAGAACTCTGACGAGACAACATTGTGTTCTAACCCCCTGCTACTATCTCCTGAAAAGCACTAATGGGGTATGTGGAATGGCTTAGGAAGTGGCGCAAAAGACTGCACTGGAGGGAGAAATCAGCAAATGTACCCGAACATCAATTTAGCTTTAGACAATTATCTTTTTGTCCTCTTATTCCTCTTTTTAAAAAAGGAAATCTAGCTTAGTATGATTTAGCATGCTAATGACTCTGTAAGCCTTTCCAAATGTTGCCACTAAATTGTCATTCGTAATGTGATGAAAAGGGAAATTATTGGATTGCGTTAATTAAATTCAGTTTCAGTCCTGGCCCTGCCCAATTCGGTCTTGGCTGTACTTGTATCGAGGAGTGCAATCCCCGGCATGCCTCCCCAAGTGATGCCCTTAAGCTAAAAAAAGTTGTGTGCCCCTGCTAGAACACTTAACACTTATTGTAGCATGCACCAGCTTGGAGATAATACTTCACATTTGGGTTAGATAAAATAGGTGAACATTCTTTTTCATAGAGCTTTATTAATTTTCAAGATATAATTAAAACACAAAATACAGAATATAGAACAGATAGAATACAAGTCTAAAAAAGAAACAAGAGGAACTAAAACAGTGCAAGAATAGACAGAAAAACATATAAGACAGGTGGCTTCTGACCTTCTCCAACACAGATATAAAAGTACATAAAAGTTAATCTCTTGATATTAATTAATCATTTAGTAACATTATTTCTCTAAAATCAAACCATTTAATCATCAAAAATGAAAACTAAAATAGGTGAACATTTCTGACCCTCTCACAGCTAGCCTAGAAGAAGAGAGGGAAGGAGAATGGCTGAGCTCAAACCTTGATCACGTATCAATAAAATATGTATGCGCGGTTAATGTGTCAAGATGTCCTTGGCAAGGAATCTAATTTGAAGGAGTAGGGGAATTTTGTATTTTCAGTTTATGGTAAAATTATGACATTCAAGGACTATGAGCACAATGCCCTGCATCTGTGATCAACAATGTGACATTTTTGTCTGCTGTATTCTGACTGCAGAAAACATAATATTCTGAGTATTTGAGTATCAGTACTTGCAGTACTTGCAAGATCTAGACTAGAGGAAGGGCTCACACATCATCATCATCATCATCATCATCATCATCATCATCATTAGGGCTGAAAAGAAAATATGAGCTGATGTCACTAATGACCTGATGTCAGCAAAGAAGGTAGGAGTAGAGTTTTTCATGTGTTTTGAAAAAGTACTAGAAAGATGAATAAATGTAATGTAGGTGAATTCAGCCTAACAGAAGCTTAGTTAGGACTGTCAGGTGGAAGATTTAAGATGGCAGGAAAGAGTTAGAGGTCTCTCAGTCTCTTTGCTGCTAACTAGTGGCCATGCCCATTCTTGCTGTTCAGAACTGGTAGCTCACTTAAGGCTCTCACTTTCCTGCAGTGGAACCAGGTATTGAGAAGTTGGTACCTTTTACCCATTCAGTGCAGTGGCAGAACTAGAAAGGATTCTGATATCAGTTCTTGTGGAAGGAGGCAACTCTTATCCTCGGTTCCAGCTCTGCCTTGTTCTGGATAGCATGCATGACCTGTCATTCTCATGCTCAGGACTACCTCAACCTCAGATTTATTGCTTTTGGGTGCCATAGTAGAATGTTTACTAATGGATGGAGAAATTTGAAGATGTACAAGTGCTCATAGAGAGGCAAGTGGTATATGTGGTCAGTTATAAAGAATTAATGTTTGTGGAAATAAGTGAAAATAGCTGTGTATAGGAATGTCTCAATCTATTAGTAAACATTCTACTATTTCTCTAATCCAATATTGGCTTGAATGTCTTCCCTGACTGGCAAGCAGGTCTGCAGAGTTTCATTCCCGTTATCTGTGACTACAAAACATAAAAAACTGAAGACTGGAAATTACAGAATTTTTTTCTGTCCTATAAATTCTGTCCAGAATTTTTCCAAAAACTGGATTGCTATTAACAGCTCAAGGTAATCAGTTATGCCTCATTTTTAGTTAGCCTCATTTTTAGAACCACTCTAAAATCAGATTTCTATCTTTTCCTATAAGAAAACCAATTCTAGGTTGGTAACAAGATACAAACAACCGCCCTTTCCAACACAAAGGGAGGGGCAACCTCTGAAATTAGTCTAATATATTCAATCAAATGGACTGTAGCAGAGCTCTGAATTTACCACAGACTGTATTAACCAATAAGTCTATCAGAGCTTACTGTACCTCCAAGCTGAGCATACTTCCTCAGGGTTGACATTCGGCATAGCCTACATCCAAAGGCAAGCCGAGAGAATGAAAATTTACCCGTCCCACCCGATCTTGCAGAGAGGGCATGCTGCGGACCCCATCTACAAGAGAGTTCCATCTGGCAGGGTCCAGGAGGCGTGCCTTCTCTGCAGTAGCTCCCGCCCTATGGAACAACTTGCCCCCGGAGGTGAGATTAGCTCCTTCACTCCTGACCTTCCGGAAGAACCTGAAAACCTGGCTCTGCAGCCTTGTGTGGGACCAAGGAAAGAATAGTCACTCTTGGGAATGGCTAATACCTTAGAGAGCCACTCTCCTACATTGGATCAAGATCGTTTTACCATCTATGCCTCTTGATTTTAATCTTCTTTGAATTTTGTACTTTATATTTTATACATATTTTATGTTTTCTGTTTTTATTAATCTGCTGTAAACCGCCCAGAGTCCCTCCTGTGGGGGGAGATGGGCGGTGATATAAATTTTATAAATAAATAAATAAATAAATAAATAAATAAAATTTAAACAGGTATATCTTGAAATGATAGAGGTGTTCACTCAGGCACAAGAAGGGATGCCCCAAATGCCTGGTAATTAGTTCTACTTTTACAACTAACATTTTTTGATCAGAACAAAACAGCAGCAGAGAAAATTAGATGGAATTAAATGAGTTTTTTCAGCAGCTGTTTTCCTTCCTCCTTTCTCCCTTTAGCATCTAAAATAACCTTCATGAAGAAAACATTGTCCAAGAGACAGAGAGACAACATGCCCCCAAAATAACTTCCTTTGTCTACACATGGCTGTTGGAATGAAATAAATAGAATGTGTTAAGAGAGTTTCTGGGAATGGCATTAACAAGCAGTGACAAGGAGATGCCTTTCTCGTGGCCAAATCCATGTGTTAAATCATCTTATTTTTATTTTCTGTTCTTGCAGGAAAAAATGCACAGAAAGCTCTAATTTCATTCTCATGCGGTATATTCATATGTTTGCAACAGCAATATTTAGCAGTTTGTTTTTATTCTTTGTTCTTCTACTTACATTCCCATATGGCTAGTTTTTTTATAACACAGCACTTACTTGCCTTTTTTCATGAGTTGCTATTTATTTTATGAAGGAGTTGAGATACAGAAGGCTAAGCCAAGTAGGCAGTTAAGACCCCACATGTAGTTCTCTTAGTCAATGAAATGTATACATCCAGAGTATGAGACAGATTAAATTTTGATTGCATTGCTAAATTAGACCCTATACAGTAGTTGCATTTGTGTGCCCAACAGGGGTCAGCCATAAATGGCTCAGGAAAGCTCAAGAGAGGAAATGCATTTCCTAATCCAAGCAGAAATGTCAGGCTCAACAAAGTTTTCACAGCAAAAAGGACCCTGTTTCCCTTTTCTCATCCTTCTGAAACCTTCCTTCCCTTTTTATTAAGAGTCCTCCCTACTGTGAAGAGTTATAGCATAGAAGATTTTTACCATAACAGTTGGACAGAGTAGAGAGATATTAACATGTTCAAGCAGAAGAGGAACAGTCATCTGTTGGGTCTGGATAAAGCTTAACTTTGTGATACTCTAACTAAAGGGATTCCCAGTTTCCTGCTCTGAACGCCTTAAGGATAGTTTGGAGCAGGGTTTCTCAACCAGGGTTCCGTGGAACCGTAGGGTTCCACGAGAGGTCACTAGGGGTTCGCTGGGAGATCACGATTTATTAAAAAAAATATTTCAAATTTGGGCAACTTCACATTAAAGAGGTAAGCTTCATTCTTTATTTTTAGTTTAAGAACACTGTTAATGCATATATACAGGCCTACCCATGAAACAAATATAATAATTTTATAACTTCTGGCCTATATTTGAGCTTGAGTGTGCAGGGGTTCCCCGAGGCCTAAAAAATATTTCAGGGGTTTCTCCAGGGTCAAAAGGTTGAGAAAGGCTGATTTGGAGAGTGGAAGTGAAAAATTTGACTCTCTCATAAAATCTCTCTGCTGAGTACCCCAAAAAAGCATTTTTACCTTCATGGCAAGTATAACATTCCCCTGGATTCCCATTTCTAATCTATAAACTACCAATCCATCTTGGATTCTGCCTTTTATCCGAAGACGCTTCTTTGTGTCTTTCTTAACTGGAAAGAGAATTCCATTCTTCGTGCAGTGTCAGAGAATGAGTGTACTGTAACTCTCCAAAGATAGAGAATGTGACTGCCCCTTTATGCCAACAGAAAAAAAGCATAGAGCTGTTGCTGTGGGCCACTCTGTGCCAAGTGACACAGAGTTATGGGACACTTCATGCAATTCTTTCTGCACAGAGAAATACAATGTGGTTTTGCAATGGAAGAAGATATCCAGTGGCCAGATCTTTGACTCTAGGGGATGATTTGGGAGAAGCGTGGGGCTGTCCCCAGTGAGATATGTCCAGGTAACTAATCTGGCCTTTGAGCTGATGACAGTCTCCCATCCTATTTCTAAATATGTTAGTGGATAGCTTTAAAAAAAAGCATTCAATCATGTCTAATTCTTGGAGACTGCCTTGACAAGTCCCTGCAGTTTTCTTGGAAAGCTTTTTTGGAAGTGGTTTGCCATTGCCACCTTCCTAGGGCTGAGAGAGAGTGACTGGCCCACCCAGCTGGCTTTGTGCCTAAAGTGGGACTAGAATTCACAGCCTCCTGGTTTCTAGCCTGGTGCCTTAACCACTACACCAAACTGGCTCTCTCAGATACCATTATATGTCCATGCATATAATCCTAATTGTCACAAGGAAAGCAAGTTTTTTACATGTATTAATCTCTGTTAACTGTGTGTGGTATTTTCTCTTTCATACAATTACTTATTACATACTGTAATTGTATAAAGTGTATTAGACATGATCTAGTTAGCCTACTTAGATAAACTAATTCTTTCATTCTTTCATTTTCGTTTTCCCTCAGCTTACTACCTTCACATTGTATAGCTCAATTGCATTGCCATTAATATTGTATCAGTTCTGAAAGTTCATAGCTTCTTACTGACCTATGGTATCTTTAATAGAAAAATAAATAATTTAATTTACAAATAATGTACTTTTTTATCTTAAGGGTGTTCCAAAATACTGTGTGACTGTATTTAAATTTCAAACTGATCTCTCATAGTTAATATTATATGGACTTATTATCAATAGAATGACAGAAAAGTAACTCCAACATGTTTAAAAGTGATAAGATACTATTGTTTGTCCTCAAAATAAAGCCCTAAACTGTAAATGTCTCTGTTGGTACGTGTTGCATTTCCCAACCTTTTAACCTCACTGTTTGCATTCCTCCTTTCTCATAGGCGTATTTGTGTTAACAGTCAACAAAGAACATATTTCATGATGATATGGGCTATATTTGTTTTTATTTTATTTTATTTTTATTTTATTTTATTATTTTATTTTATTATTTTATTTTATTTTATTTTATTTTATTTTATTTTATTTTATTTTATTTTATTTTATTTTATTTTATTATTTTATTTTATTTTATTTTATTTTATTTTATTTTATTTTATTTTATATTTTATTTTTTTATTATTTTATTTTATTTTATTTTATTTTTATCACGCCTTTATTATTTTTATAAATAACTCAAGGTGGCGAACATACCTAATACTCCTTCCTCCTCCTATTTTCCCCACAACAACAACCCTGTGAGGTGAGTTGGGCTGAGAGAGTGACTGGCCCAAGGTCACCCAGCCGGCTTTCATGCCTAAGGCGGGACTAGAACTCTCAGTCTCCTGGTTTGCCATTGGCTCCTTCCTAGGGCTGAGAGAATGTGATTGGATCAGGGTCACCCAGCTGGCTTTCATGCCTAAGGCAGGACTAGAACTTACAGTCTTCTGGTTTCTAGCCCATTGCCTTAACCACTAGACCAAACTGGCTCAAATCCATGCCAAATCTGATGCCAAAGTTTTGATATTTGCCCTTGCAGTGGGGAGTTTGTTGCAGCCCAGAGTCCCCTCGTGGGAGATGGCGCGGTGATAGAAATCGAAACATACATACATAAATAAATAAATAAATAAATAAATAAATAAATAAATAAATAAATAAATAAATTACAGAATATTGGTCATGTTCTCATTTATTTTTCCCAGCACCTGGTTTTAAGAAGTATATAATTCCTCTGTTACTGGAGGTTTATACAGTATATAGAAATCACGTCTATTAGCTGTCCTCTGTGAATTGGTCAACATTTTTTTTAAATATGTCCAACTTCGTGGCCCTCACTACATCTTGTAATTATTTCCACAGTTTATGCAGCTTTAGTGCTCCATGATACTGTATTCTCTTTAGGAACATGAACCTAAACTGTGACACAGTATTTTCAGTACAGTATGGTCACCCCATAGATTTGTGATCAGTATCAGCGTTTTAATTATTGTTCTTTTCCTAATGATCCCCATATAGGATTCAATGTATTTTTTACACACTGACTGTGCTGGGAATATATATCACAACTCTAAAATCACTTTTCTAATCTGTCAATGCTCTGAAGTGTGTATCTGAAGTTAGAATTTTTTGTTCCACTGTTTATCACTTTGCACTTCAACTGTCACCAAGCTTTAAAACCTTACTCTTTGGTGCCACCATTTATGAAACACTGGATGTTACACTGATTAAATCTCCCTTTTTATTGGGCTTATAGGACCAAAATTAGAAGGCATCCTGTCAGATGACCTATGTGGTTTTGAATTCCTTTGTTTAAATATTCAGGTATTTTCTTATTGCTTTTTTTAAAAAAAAATCCCCTTGAATTAGGAAAAAGAGTGGCTGGTGGGGAGCCCCGGGGGGTTTGCCTCCACCTATCAGCACACGAGAGGAGCGGGCCAGGCAGCGCGATGGGTGGGGGTGGAGCAGCTGATCAGAGGGAACCCAGAAGGGGAATCGCCTCTGCCTGTTGGTGTGCGGGGGGAGGGCCGGGTGGCGTGGTGGGCAGGGACAGAGTGGCTGGTGGGGGGCCCCGGGGGGTTTGCCTCCACCTATCAGCACACGAGAGCAGCGGGCCAGGCAGCGTGATGGGCGGGGGCGGAGCAGCTGATCAGAGGGAACCCAGAAGGGGAATCGCCTCTGCCTGTTGCGGTGCTGGGCCCACCACTCCCACCTCCTTTGCCGCGCGCTGGTGGGCGGGGGCGATTCCTCCTCTGGGTTCCCTTCGGTCGGCTGCTCCGCCTCCGCCTGTTCCTGAAAAATGGGACAAAACCGGCATTTATGTTAAAATGACAGGACAGTTGAGAAAAGGGGAAAAAATGGGACTCTCCCATTCAAAATGGGATGTATGGTCAGCCTACCTTACATACCTGATATAGCATCACATTTATTGAATCATGCAGTTTAGTCCTTTGATCTATTCTTATTAAGAACATTTTTATTCAGAACATCAGAAAAGCTGTATTGGAATAGACTAGTGTTACTATGGAATGTCCGGTAGTGAGAGGCACCCTGCCTCTTATACAGTGTGCAGCTACCCCATGATAATGACAGTAGCCTTTGATAGCCTTGTCCTCCATGAATAGAATACATCTGATTCCTTTGGAAGCTGCCCAAGTAGGCAGCATTATTGCACCTTGTGCAAACAAATGTCATAGTTTACTGAAACCTTGTTTGAAGAAAGACTTTCTTTGGTTATTTTGAATCTTCAACTATTCATCTTCACTTTAGGTTTTCTGGTTTGCAGAGAAGGAGAAGAACTTCCTTTTGTATATAATGTACAGTTGTGTCCATTCTCATCATGCCCTACTTACTTTTATCTAAATTAAAAGACAAACATACTCTGTAACCTTTTCTCATTCATACAACAGTTGTTCCATTCTTTGGATCATTTTTGTTGCCTTTTTTTTGTATCTTTTCCAGCTTTTCAGTAATCTTTATTGTATGGTATGCATTCCAGTTGGAATTGTATAGAGGCATTATACTGGTATTTTATTTTGGATCATTTTCCTAATGTGACCAAGTCTGTGTTTCACTGAGCTGATAACCAAGTACATCTCATTGGGTCCTGAGTTGCAAGATTAGAGCCTGTAGTCCTGCTTCTCCAATGCAGAGTCTGACTCATCAGGTAGGCACAGAACAATATGTCAGCACACTGTCTCATAGGAACATAATACCAAATTCTAGGATTTTATGGAATGTGACTATTCTGATTGAAATAATGATGGTTGAATCTTATGATGTAACATATTTGGAAGATTCTTAGCTGACAAGATCTTTTGCATCCAGTTAGAAATAATTTTCAGTACTAATTGTATATATGAATTATCTTTAACCTCTGTTGTACAGTAAGTGTTTCAGTGAGATTGATCTGAAAATATAAACAGGTTTCCTAGAACAGTGTAGTCAACCAGGATAATGGTAGCTTGTTTAGTCAGGGAAATAGATTATGATGTCAAACCTATTATAATATTGAAGAAATGACTGTTCTTTGACTATCTCAGGCTGAAAAAAACCTTCATAAACTACACCAAAGTTATTTTAAGTAGAAAGAACTCTAGGTAGCTGAAATTAGAAATCAGTGGCTCAGAGTAAAATGTTTGAACATCAGAAATTTGATAGAATAGCTATATTTGCGGTATATTATGCGGTAATAGAAATATGAACAATAAATAAATAAATACTTGGAAGTTCATGTACATTTCTGGTATCGTACCTACAGCTTATAGTGAATATATCTGTTTTTTATTTTGCTTTTATATTGTTGGGAATTGTCTTAAAGTACAGGATAAATATTTTACATAAATTCTGGCTATAATCCTAAATATTGAATATGGTGGAAATCCATTTACATTTAGCTTACTTTTGCAATAGTAACTCCCCCCCTCAAAAAAAAAAGTGGGGAATAATTCTGAGTAAATCTGTATATGATTATCCTGTAATTTAATCATGCCCTCACTTTAGGATCACTGTTTTCTCAATACTCTTAAAATTACATATAGCAATATATAGGGTTATGTATTATTGAATTGTTTGTTCTGATGTGTTACTGATTTTCTGGGTGTGTGATAGGGAGCCACTGCCTTCTTCCTGATCCTACGAACCCCATTGCCAAACTCATATGTTAGGATAAATCCTAAAGATACAACTGTATTATTTATTTTATTTATTTTCTATCCCGCCTTTATTATTTTTATAAATAACTCAAGGCGGCAAACATACCTAATACTCCTTCCTCCTCCTATTTTCCCCACAACAACCCTGTGAGGTGAGTTGGGCTGAGAGAGAGTGACTGGCCCAAGGTCACCCAGCCGGCTTTCATGCCTAAGGCAGGACTAGAACTCTCAGTCTCCAGCTTTGCCATTGGCTCCTTCCTAGGGCTGAGAGAATGTGATTGGCTCAGGGTCACCCAGCCGGCTTTCATGCCTAAGGCAGGACTAGAACTCACAGTCTCCTGGTTTCTAGCCTGTTGCCTTAACCACTAGACCAAACTGGCTCTTTTATTATGTTATTATTATATTATTTAGAACATCCATGCTTTAAATATGAAGATAAATATTTTATCTTCTCAGACAATGCAAGGATGCTTGAAACAGAAGTAGAGTGGGCACCTCATTTGAAGGCTGCTGTACCAAGCTGAGGATTTGGGATTGGTGTTTTCAGAGTTTTATGAGTAAAGATTTCCTTGAATAGCTGCATTATTTTTATTACATCTTTGTCAAGAGAGTTTACATAGAGCAGCTGTCTTGCATCCGTAGCTCCTTGGCTTTCAAAGTTCTGTTGTATTTAAGAACTTTATAATATTATTTGTTTCCATTTCACCGTTGTTTTGAAGTCCATTGCAATGCTTCTTACCCAACATGTAAATCAGAGTCTAAAAGTAGCAAGAAAAAGAAAAGTCTTCTAAAAACGTCTTGTGGGCAAGTAAAAAAAATTGCATTCAGATTTAGTTTGCTTTTTTGTGTAAGCCTTCCTGCTACCGTTTTCTCAGACAATGCATACTATGGTAGTACCTGTTATCCATATAGAGCAGCGTTCCTCAACCTTGGCAACTTTAAGATAGGTGGACTTCAACTCCCAGAATTCTCCAGCCAGCTGTGCTTCCCACCGAAGTGGTACCTATTTATCTACTTGCATTTGCATGCTTTCGAATTGCTAGGTTGGCAAGAGTTCAAATATATAGCTGTATACTAAACGCATATAAAAATAAAAAGTATATAGATCTCAATAAAACTTAAGTGATTTATGTACCAGCTTATTATCAGTGTTCTTGACCTCTTTGATATTAACTGCTTTGCAATATAATGTCATTCCCATAAAAGACTGTTCTGTTATTTCTCTATGTATAATTTCTTCTCTCCTTTCAATATAAGTTGGGAAGGAGCAGAAGATTAGAAGAATTCAAGGAAAAAGTGGGATTTATCTGCTGATGCTGTGCTGTGCACTTTATGTGGGAGCAAGCTGTATGGAACAGAGGTTGGACTTATCTTCAAGCAGACCTGTATGGGTAAAAGGTAAAGGTACCCCCCGCACATTTGTGCAGTCGTGTCCGACACTAGGGGCCGGTGCTCATCTCCGTTTGTTAGCCAAAGAGCCAGCGTTGTCCGAAGATGCTTCCATGGTCATGTGGCCACATGACGCGCGTGGAACGCTGTTACCTTCCCACCAAAGTGGTACCTATTCATCTACTTGCATTTGCATGCTTTCGAATTGCTAGGTTGGCAAGAGCTGGAGCTAGTGCAGGAGCTCACTCCGCACGCAGGGCTAGGGATTTGAACCTCCAAACTTGCAATCGACAAGCCTGGCGTCTTACCCACTGAGCCACCACGCCCCTTTTACACGTCCCCTGTATGGGACTGAACCGTTAGACATTTATCTGTGCAATTACAATCTTACGTAATGGATGAGCAGCATATGCCTCTACAGATGTGAAAGCCTGGAGGTTGCAGGGGATCGGGGTGGGGAGAGGTGCTTTCTATTCTTTTTCTGGGCCTTCCAGTTGTAACTCTCCCCTCACCACTTGCATAATGTAATCTGTGATGCAGGACCTCACCGCTGATGTCCATAAGTATCATCGCTCTTTGTTCTCAAAAATGACAGTAGAAGGGAAAGTGCATTTGAATCAGGCTTCTGCACGGTGCTTGGATCCCCAACGTGAAACCATAGGTAATAATGTGCCCAGCAACATTTTGTAATGTCTGTCAGGAGGTGATATTAGAAAATCAAAATGACGGATTGTTGTAGCCTAAGTGTGTCTGTCTGTCAAAGAAAAAGACAAAGAGCATCTTGGAGGGCTAAAGGTGGCAGAAAATAGTTCTGCAGGTTTTCCTTCTGTTAAATTGGTGTTTTGCGACTGGCTATGCCCTCCGTGGCAATGGTAGTCTTTTAAGGCCCTGAAGACATTTTGTCAGTGGGCCTGGGGACCCCAGGTCGCTTCGGAGCCAATCAAGAGGTTGATATGGATGTGTTTGCTGCCGCCGTGGATTGTGTGTTTTGTTTTATGGATTTTAATTCTGTAAGCCACCCGGAGTCACCGTGTGTCATTTGGGCAGCCGTATAAATTTGTTAAATAAATAAATAAATAAATAAATAATCCCCCAATACTTCTGATGTCAGAACTCACCTATTAAAGAATATAATCATATCATCTTCCAGAGAACAACAACAGAGAACAACAGAGATCTGTTGAGATACTTAATAAAATCAAGGACACAATAGGGCTAGAAATAACCTTCACTCAACTTTGGTTTTGAGTAGACCTATATCGTAGAGCAGTGTCACCTCAAACCAACCAGTGTGTCGGGTAGCAGACTTGTCTCCCAATCCTAAACATGTGATGTATCTATTAAAAACAACTTAGCGAAGAATCAGGGAGTTGTAACAGTCCCAACATTACTGTAAGGTACAGGCTGGGGAAAGCCTTGTGTATATATTTAGGTTTTTTTTTTAATGACTATTCCTGAAAATCTGTATTGAGAAGCTTTAAAAGGAACTCCTGTATAATTTGGAGGAAATTTTTACTGCCATCTGACAAAAGAATGTTGTATGTAAACTTTCAGACGAAGTTCTCTTAAGATTGTGACAGAACAAATACCCCTCCCTCCCTCGTCCCCTCAAACTCTCCTATCATAGCTCGCCAGTGCCAAGGCACGTCGTTTGTATTTGCTTTGCAGTGTGATATGTGGCTACAAGTGCCTGAACAGCCTTCACTTTCCCCTGCAAGGCACGCTGTGTACTTTCACATTCTTGACTTTGACTGATTGGCCCTTTCCGATCATGTGAGGGAGTTGGAATCCTGAATTGTAGCTTTTTGACACTCCTCTTTTTCTCTCTTTCAAATTGCTTGCTCTTTTTAGCTCCTTGGGCTTCTTTCTTCTTTCCTCTGGGTACTTCAATTAGATTGGGGAATTCCCACCCAGGAAAACTGCAGCAGCATTTTGTTTTCGTTTTTTTAAACGGGGCACAGATGTTTAGGCAGATGGCCAGTACGTCAGACTCAGGCTGCTACTGTGTGAATGCTATGTCAACAGAAGGCCAAGAGATGTACTTGCGATTTGATCAAACTGCAAGACGCTCTCCATACAGGAAAAGTAGGATCCTAGCACGCCATCAGCTTCTGACTAAAATTCAACAGGGTGAGTCACTTGCCTTGAGTTTTTAACTGAAACAATCAATGCATTTCGGTTAGTCTTCTTTTTTAAACTCATCTGGTCAGTATTTCAGATTGTGCTATTTATCTAGTTTAATTATTTTGGTCCTTAGAAGTAACCAGGATGAAACATTCAGCTTCAACTTAAATTATCCATTTGCATGTGCTGTGTGTGAAGAAGTACTGGCTGCTGAATGTAAACCCCAAAATTCAGTACAGGTGATGTTCATCTTGGCTGTTTGGATTGCATTCAGTATTATTCTGCTGTCTAAATCTGCACAGTATCCCCCAATCAATCGTCTGTTTTTAATTGCTATTAATGACCCCTGGGCTGTAAATATTTGGAGTAGGAGAACCATATTTGACAGATTGTCTCCCATATGGACATGAAGGAACTGCTGAGATTTAAAAATAATAATTTCCATTTATAGATTACCATTCTCCTGTGCCCTAGTTTCAATAATTTACAAGAGGTAAGAAGAATAGATAGACCCGTGTCCCCAGAGGACTCACAAGGCATGCTGTCTAAAGCATATAACATTTTGTGGAAGTTTCTAGGCCAGGCAAGCTGTAGGTCAATTTCTTCTTCCTATCTATGTAACTGTGATGCTAATGGGATGGGTCATTTGCTATGTTGCATATAATCAAAGTGAACTTTGGAACCTCGCTGCAGAAAGCTGGTACATATTAAAAACCTGCATGAACGTTTCAGAAGTTAAGTGAAATGTCTAAAGAGAGGGAACCAAGAGCCCCATATTTCCCACTTGTCCGTAAGGAACTGGAAGCCAAGGCACCTGTAATACTGCCTAGAGTAAATCAACTAAATAGCAGTAGCATACATTAAATCATGAAGCACAGAGTATCAAAGTTCTGTGTGATTTTTTTATTTTCCTAGTTGGGCACATCATGTATGTTTACTCAGTAGTAAATCTCATTGAGTTTAATAGGGAGTTGCAGCGAGAACTATGGCCATTGGAGTGCAGATATAAATTGTTATTGCTGTACAGTTTAAGTTGTATATTGGGAGAAGGGAAATCCTCTTATATTTATTAAGGAACCATGCATAGTTCAGCAACAAGCTGCTGATGAAGGAGATTATTCCCTTGGCAATGAAGCAAACTGTTGTTTTCAGTACAGTTTCAGGAACTGGAGATATTTGGAGGATGCTGGTCCTTACCGTGGCTCTGCTTTCAGGAAGGATATTATGTCATGCATAATTGTGATTGAAAGCAGTTTTTCCTTTTGGGTTTATGTGCAGTATTCCAAGCTGTATAGCTTAAGTCTGAGTTTCCAGGTGATGTTTCCAGGGGGGAAAAATGACCTCAAAACCTTCAAGGCCGTATCTAGGTTTTTCACTAATAGTGTACCATATGATGATAGGTACTTGTATTATTATTATATGCCTCCAATTATTTTGGAAGCTTTATGTTTTAAAACTTTTAAAAGGGCTTAATTCTTTCAAAAATATGTAAACTTTTCAAACAAGGATATAAGTCCTATAGTTTTAGAAAGCGAGTCATTGTGATTTGGACTTGCTTAAGGTTGGGTCAGTTTCTTGGGGTCTTCTCAATAATATGTGGCTGATGAGAACAAGAAAAGGGGATTTTTCAGTTACTTCTCAAATGAGCCTTTTCTTTGTCTCCTCTGAATTAAGCATGAAAAGGTCCTTCACTTCTAACATTTTTAATTAGAAACATTGCTGATTCTAGGCTAGGCTGTTATGTTCTAAAGCAATACACTTGGAGGGCACCAGATTGAGATGGCTACCATATTAATACATTACTGTTTATTTTTCTAGTACATTCTTCTGTACAAAATTAATTTCACTGATGTTTTTATTTAGCTTGGTTTTATTATTTTTATCCTGAATATGGCTTTTTGGGTTAGAAATGTAGAATATTATGACCATATATCAGGGCTTTCCAAACTTTTGCCGTTGGCGACACACCAATGGCCGGCGTGCAAAACCCTGGAAGTGCCACGGCGCACAAAACCCTGGAAGCGCCAGCGACGGTGCTTCCGGGTTGCTGCCGCTCCGCACTTTCGGGGTTTTGTGTGCCGTGGTGGTGGCATCCTGGAACCCGGAAGCGCTGATGGCCCACTGCTGTGCGCGCTGCCGTGCGTGGCGGTGGTGGTGCACCATCAGCACTTCCGGGTTGCCGCGCGACACACTTGGGGGCCCCAGGCAACACAGTACTGTGTTGCGACACACAGTTTGGAAAGCCCTGCCATATATAAATGCATTTTTAACCAAATTTCCCAAACATCTGAACCAAAAATATATTGTGCAAAACAATGACATATTTACAAATTATTTTCTTATGTTGCATTGAGTTGCTCTATCTGGAAAACATTATGATGAATTTTACGTATCTTGAAGTTTCGTAGGTTTCATTTGAAACAAATATTGGGAAACATTTTTCCAAACAAGTATAATAGAGCTTGGACTCTAAGCATACTTATAGAAGTGATAATTTTTGATCTTGCTGCATATAATAACTTGGATAGTGTAGAAGAAGCAATCAGCTAGTGGACACGATTCTGAACTCTTCCCTCTGGATGTTACCTCTAGTATGGCAGATCTTCTATATATATTGGCTTATTGTCCAGGCCAGGAAGTTTTCTTTGTGGCAGATCAAATGTTGCATATGCAAGGATATGATAGCATGGAGAAAAATCCGTTCTTCAATTCCAGGCAAAGAACTTACTATGTAGAGTCAGCTGTTAAAAAGCTAAAATAAGGTTTTAAGGTTGTTATTACTTGTCTTCAGAGGGGGCACGGTGGCTCAGCGGTTAAGATGCCAGGCTTGTCGATTGGAAGGTCGCAAGTTTGGCAGTTCGAGACCCTAGCCTCGTGTGACGGAGTGAGCTCCCGCACTCGCCCCAGCTCTTGCCAACCTAGCAATTTGAAAGCATGCAAATGCAAGTAGATAAATAGGTACCACTTCGGTGGGAAGGTAACAGCGTTCCACGCGCGTCATGCCGGCCACATGACCACAGAAGCGTCTTCGGACAACGCTGGCTCTTCGGCTAACAAACGGAGATGAGCACCGGCCCATAGAGTCGGACACGACTGTGCGGGGGAAACTTTACCTTTACCTTTATTACTTGTCTTCAGTTTCCAAGAAACAGTGGTGCATTTGAGACTATAATGTTGTAACTAGTTGACAAGACAAAATGATGTTAGATTGGAAAGTGCCAGGATGACTTTGATTTGTAGGAAATTCAAAGAAATAACATACGGTGTTTTGTCAGTCTGTATATGTAAAAGAGGGTTTTTTTAATGTTGTATCCATGTAAGTCTTGCCTAGTTTCATCTAACAGAAATCCCGCTTTTCCATCTGCCATCAATGAGTCCCCTGCCAAGTTAACTCCATATGGTGACATGAACGGTTTTTGTTTTATTGAGAATTGTAAGAATTAGAAGTAGGAGGCTGGACATTATGAAACATTTTGTTAAAATGTTTGAGCCAAGGAAGTTGTTTCCAATATGGGGACTTCATATTTTTCAGGTCCTTAGGAAAGATGCTCTTTGTGGAGATCCACCCAAGTAGGAAGAGTAAAGTAAATGGAAGCTGCTGTGCCTGTTCCTTAATAAGATCACGCAGAACAGATCAATGGCAGAATCAGAAAGTAAAAGGAAGAGAAGGGCCACAGGGCTCCAGGAATTGACAGAGGATATTCAACAATGCTCTGTGACGCTCTTTTCCAAACTTTCTCTTAAAGATACATATATAATTGAATTGCTTTTTATTTTTTATTTTATATTTTATATTATTTTATATTTTATATTTTATATTTTATATTTTATATTTTATATTTTATATTTTATATTTTATATTTTATATTTTATTATTTTATTTTATTTTATTTTATTATTTTATTTTATTTTATTTTATTTTATTTTATTTTATTTTATTTTATTTTATTTTATTTTATTTTATTTTATTTTATTATTTTATTTTATTTTATTTTATTTTATCTTGCCTTTATTATTTTTATAAATAACTCAAGGCGGCGAACATACCTAATACTCCTTCCTCCTCCTGTTTTCCCCACAACAACAACCCTGTGAAGTGAGTTGAGCTGAGAGAGAGAGACTGGCTCAAGGTCACCCAGCCGGCTATCATGCCATCAGGCTTTTATGGGCCAGCATATCAGAAAAGCCATCAGCTGCAAAGTAGCCTACTCAAGATTTATACTATTTTCTTCTCCACTCTATCCACAGGTTCAGCTTCTATCCACAGGTGCAGCTTCAGCATATGAACTAGACATGAGTTTGACTGTAAAGGCTTTGTTTGTTTGTTTGTTTGTTTACTGTCAAAAGATATTAACCCTTTCTACAACAAAATTGTGCCTGTTCCCAAGTACTTTTCCAAGAACTTTCCCAAGTGCATCACGTCAGTAAAAGAAAACTCAATTTTATTCTTCTAGTGATGCCATCATTTAAATGAGTTTTAAGGGTGAAACTATACCTGCTCAAATGAATTGCCATTTTTTAATTTCTCATGTCAGGAACATAGAAGCTGTTGTAAAGTAAGGAATGGAAGTGCGTGTATACATAAGTGAGAAATTGAAGAAGAGAAAGAGAGAAAGATGCTAGTTATGTAATTTGACTCTGAAATAATATACATAGCCTTCTAAAGACACACACATACCCCCAAGAGGTTCAGTCCAAGGTAAAAAAATGGCATAGTTGAATATAGGATGTAATATTAAGAGGCCAGTGGAGAAGAAAGAAACGTTCTTTATGTGAACTTTGTTTTAAGTTGCAGCCCTGATTTTGTGCAATTCTCTGTCCTCCACCAGTCCTTCAAATCCCATTCCACAGTGTTCAGGAATGTTTTGAATCCTTAGAGAGAAATTTTAAAGAGGC
The DNA here is from genome assembly GCA_023362775.1 of Charina bottae. NCBI lineage: Eukaryota > Metazoa > Chordata > Lepidosauria > Squamata > Charinaidae > Charina > Charina bottae. The sequence goes on from JALMGJ010000004.1 coordinate 105,362,015, forward strand.
ACAGCATGCTGCAATAAGAAAGAACCACTGTAAACGTTCTCTCTGTGAACTTTTTAAAATTCCTCTTAGGACCCAGGCTAGCATTAAGAGTGCTCAGAGTTAACAGTTTCAGTAATGCATAATGTCAGCACTGCCCTATATGCTTCTTAATATTTTGCTTAAACACTCTTTGTAGAAGCCATTATATTGGCTCTTTCAATTATCTCTTTATTTTAACATCAGCAATGCTGGTTTTGTGAAGAACACAGGAGTTTTCATAAAAACATTTTTAAATTGCAAGCAAGAAAGCAACTCTTCACTTTCAAAACCAAAAAAACTTTTCATAACCTACCAAGCAAAGTTACAAGCCATAATGATGTGCTAATCTCAAATGTCAAAGACCAAGGGGACAACTCGGTTTTGTAGCCCTTCCAGAATGTCACCAGAAAGAAACACACTGTTTGGGGGCCAGCATTCAAAGTCTCGGTCTAGTTGTATTTCACAACAAGATTTGTAAAAGTGCATGTTTTGTCATGAAGCTCTTAATGTAAAAAGCAGGGCATGAATAGTTTGTCATGGCATTAGCTCAGCAAAGCACTGATGCATGTTCTTTAATTCAAGGGTTCTCACATTGGGCAACTACAAACCTGCCCAAGTTAAGCCAGCAGTTTTGCAAGCCTTCCCTGACATTGCACAGATGGGCATCAGCTAGGTTGTTTTTGGTCTTGCGCTTAATTGAGCAAAGAGAAAGCTATTGCTATACAGACTTCTGATGTATTCATTCATTCATTTATTTAAAATATTTGTAGCCTGCCCACTATCCAGAGGATCTTGTGGCAGCTCTCAATCCATTTAAAAAAAACAAGATTAAACAGTAACAATTTAAAACACACAATAATCAAAAGTGACACTGGCAACAAAGCACACTGTGGGTGCTAAGTCCTGAATGTGAGAGGTTTAAATCAGGCCTTCACCTGGCTCCCCCAAACTGATGATTCCTGGCTTCCTGAAGAAGGGAATTCCAAAGCAAAGAAGGACCTCTCCTATGTTCCACGAAACATGTCTCTCCTACCTGTGTGACACTGAGGATTTCAGGCAGGCGCATACTAGGAGAGGTACTCCCTCAAGTGTCATGGTTCCATCCCATTAAAAGTTTTACATGTCATTACTAAAACCCTAGCCCAGTGTTTCTCAACCTTGGCAACTTTAAGACGTGTGGACTTCAACTCCCAGAATTCCCTAGCCAGCATGGCTGGCTGGGGAATTTTGGGAGTTGAAGTACACACATCTTAAAGTTGCCAAGGTTGAGAAACACTGCCCTAGCCTGACTGGCAATGAATAGGCAGTCAATACCATTTATTTATTTATTTATTTATTTATTTATTCATTTATTCATTCATTCATTCATTCATTCATTCATTCATTCATTCATTCATTCCAACTTATATCACCGCCTATCTCCCCCCACAAAAGGGACCATTCTTTTAGGCCCCATGTTATATGGTCTCTAGAGAGTTTGGCTGCATTCTGCAGTAGCTACAAGTGGAATATAGCCTTCAAGGACACATTCATGTGGTGTACATATGCACTTATCCAAGTAGAAGCTTACTGCAGCCTGGCGTGTTGTGGTAATGGATGGATCCATACTGTCCAGGAATGATCATATCTGCTGGACCAGGCACAGCTGGCTGAATGCTCTCCTGCTTTCACATCTCTTCAAGAGTTATCCTCTGAAAGTAAAAAAAAATCTCTAATTAAAAAGTTTCTTCCAGTGATCTTTAGTTTTTACTTTTATGCTACAGCTATGGGTATGAATGGTTGAGGCATTAGTTTTGTATAAAATAACAAAGATGCTACTACTGAACTCAGCTAAAGTCTTATTTGTTTGTTTTGGACTTTGTATGTTGTATGCACTCTGCCGTTAATGTTCTATACTATAGTGTTTGTATGTTATGTTACGTTGTGTAGTGTATGTAGTATGTTGTGTAAACCCAGTCAGTTATGGATTATTGAATAAACAGTGGTTAAAAACAGCAGTTAGCATAATGTGTGAAGCATGTCACAAGATAGAACTATGGTTGTTTACAAAAGTTTAGGCACCACTGATCAAATTGTATTTTTCAACAAATCCCTAACTGAACAGAAACAAAAACAACCCTTATATCATAGCTTTCCAAAGTGTGTGTCGTGACACACTACTGTGTCGCCTGCGGTGTCCTGGTGTGTCGCACAAAACCCCAGAAGCGCTGATGGGAGAACCGAAAGAAGCGGCACGGGGGTGCCGCTTCTTTCGGTTCCCCCATCAGTGCTTCCGGGTTTTTTGCATGACACACCAGGACACCGCAGGCCGCACTGCCGCCGCCGTTGGTGTGTGTCACCAATGTGAAAAGTTTGGAAAGCTCTGCCTTATATAGTTCAGAGTTAAACATAATATTTTCCCACAAATTTGAATGCAAACATACCACTGATGTGTAATTGTTTATAGGTTTCAAATAAGAAAATAATAAATATAGATGAAGAAGTTTGGAACCGTTTCAGTCACTACTTTGTAACACATCCTTTGGTAGAAATAGTAGTTACCTAATATTTCCTGTAAAGAGCCAGTTTCGTGTAGATTAAGGCACCAGGCTAGAAACAGGGAGACTGTGAGCTCTAGTCCTGCCTTAGGCACAAACACAGCTGGGTGACCTTGGTCCAGTTGCTCTCTCTCAGCCCTAGGAAGGAGGCAATGGCAGGCCACTTCTGAAATATTGCCAAGAAAACTGCAGGGACTTGTCCAGGCAGTCACCAGGAGTCAAACACTGACATCCCGCGCCCTCTCTTCATGGCCTCCCTGCACTCACACGCACCCCGCACCCTCTCTCCATGGCCTCCCTGCACTCACACGCACCCCACGCCTTCTTTCCTTGGCCTCCCTGCACCCACACGCACCCCGCACCCTCTCTCCATGGCCTCCCCGCACTCACAAGCACCCCACGCCTTCTTTCCTTGGCCTCCCTGCACTCACACGCACCCCGCACCCTCTCTCCATGGCCTCCCCGCACTCACAAGCACCCCACGCCTTCTTTCCTTGGCCTCCCTGCACTCACACGCACCCCGCACCCTCTCTCCTTGGCCTCCCTGCACTCACACGCACCCCACGCCTTCTTTCCTTGGCCTCCCTGCACTCACATGTACCCCGCACCCTCTCTCCATGGCCTCCCCGCACTCACACGCACCCCACGCCTTCTTTCCTTGGCCTCCCCGCACTCACACGCACCCCACGCCTTCTTTCCATGGCCTCCCCGCACTCACACGCACCCCACGCCTTCTTTCCTTGGCCTCCCTGCACTCACACGCACCCCGCACCCTCTCTCCATGGCCTCCCCGCACTCACACGCACCCCACGCCTTCTTTCCTTGGCCTCCCTGCACTCACATGCACCCCGCACCCTCTCTCCATGGCCTCCCCGCACTCACACGCACCCCACGCCTTCTTTCCTTGGCCTCCCCGCACTCACACGCACCCCACGCCTTCTTTCCATGGCCTCCCCGCACTCACACGCACCCCACGCCTTCTTTCCTTGGCCTCCCCACACTCACACGCAACCCGCACCCTCTCTCCATGGCCTCCCCGCACTCACACGCACCCCACACCTTCTTTCCTTGGCCTCCCTGCACTCACACGCACCCCGCACCCTCTCTCCTTGGACTCCCTGCACTCACACGCACCCCACACCCTCTCTCAATGGCCTCCCTGCACTCACACGCACCCCACACCTTCTTTCCTTGGCCTCCCTGCACTCACACGCACCCCGCACCCTCTCTCCATGGCCTCCCCGCACTCACAAGCACCCCACGCCTTCTTTCCTTGGCCTCCCCGCACTCACACGCACCCCACGCCTTCTTTCCTTGGCCTCCCTGTACTCACACGCACCCCGCACCCTCTCTCCTTGGCCTCCCCGCACTCACACGCACCCCACGCCTTCTTTCCTTGGCCTCCCTGCACTCACACGCACCCCGCACCCTCTCTCCTTGTACTCCCTGCACTCACATGCACCCCGCACCCTCTCTCCATGGCCTCCCCGCACTCACACGCACCCCACACCTTCTTTCCTTGGCCTCCCCGCACTCACATGCACCCCACGCCTTCTTTCCATGGCCTCCCCGCACTCACACGCACCCCACGCCTTCTTTCCTTGGCCTCCCCGCACTCACACGCACCCCACGCCTTCTTTCCATGGCCTCCCCGCACTCACACGCACCCCACGCCTTCTTTCCTTGGCCTCCCCACACTCACACGCAACCCACACCCTCTCTCCATGGCCTCCCCGCACTCACACGCACCCCACACCTTCTTTCCTTGGCCTCCCTACACTCACACGCACCCCGCACCCTCTCTCCTTGGCCTCCCCACACTCACACGCACCCCACGCCTTCTTTCCTTGGCCTCCCTGCACTCACACGCACCCCGCACCCTCTCTCCTTGGACTCCCTGCACTCACACGCACCCCGCACCCTCTCTCAATGGCCTCCCCGCACTCACACGCACCCCACTCCTTCTTTCCTTGGCCTCCCTGCACTCACATGCACCCCGCACCCTCTCTCCATGGCCTCCCCGCACTCACACGCACCCCGCGCCCTCTCTCCATGGCCTCCCTGCACTCACACGCACCCCGCACCCTCTCTCCATGGCCTCCCCGCACTCACAAGCACCCCACGCCTTCTTTCCTTGGCCTCCCCGCACTCACACACACCCCACGCCTTCTTTCCTTGGCCTCCCTGCACTCACACGCACCCCGCACCCTCTCTCCTTGGATTCCCTGTACTCACATGCACCCCGCACCCTCTCTCCATGGCCTCCCCGCACTCACACGCACCCCGCACCCTCTCTCCATGGCCTCCCCACACTCACACGCACCCCACGCCTTCTTTCCTTGGCCTCCCTGCACTCACACGCACCCCGCACCCTCTCTCCTTGGACTCCCTGCACTCACACGCACCCCGCACCCTCTCTCAATGGCCTCCCCGCACTCACACGCACCCCACTCCTTCTTTCCTTGGCCTCCCTGCACTCACATGCACCCCGCACCCTCTCTCCATGGCCTCCCCGCACTCACACGCACCCCACGCCTTCTTTCCTTGGCCTCCCTGCACTCACACGCACCCCGCACCCTCTCTCCATGGCCTCCCCGCACTCACAAGCACCCCACGCCTTCTTTCCTTGGCCTCCCTGCACTCACACGCACCCCGCACCCTCTCTCCTTGGACTCCCTGTACTCACATGCACCCCGCACCCTCTCTCCATGGCCTCCCCGCACTCACACGCACCCCACACCCTCTCTCCATGGCCTCCCCGCACTCACACGCACCCCACGCCTTCTTTCCTTGGCCTCCCTGCACTCACACACACACACACTGTGCACTTTTTCCACGGCCTTTCTGAGCTTGCGGTGCATCAAGCACCCCCTCCACCGACTCGCACGTGGCCTGCGCCAAGCCTCCCAGCACCTGCCATTCTGTCACATGACTGTCAAGAAAAAGTATTCCTGTGCCAAATTCATGTTTTCTTGTCCATATTAAGTTTTTCAATATCTTAATATTTAAAGGTTGGTATTCCCTCCTTTCGTAACAATAGTCAATTAGGTGAAGCAGGGAACACAGAGAACAGTGTGATGATAATATCCTGCCAATAGGGTTAACTTGAGGAGAAGAAATAGAGAAATTAATGCAGGAGTTGTTCTGGCAACAGTACCATGTCATTGTGGTGCATTTATTAATTGTAACATGTACAGCATGCAAATGCAAGTAGATGAATAGGTACCACTTCAGTGGGTAGGTAACAGTGTTACGCGCGCGTCATGCGGCCACATGACCGTGGAAGCGTCTTCGGACAACGCTGGCTCTTCGGCTAACAAACGGAGATGATCACCGGCCCCTAGAGTCGGACACGACTGCACAAATGTGTGGGGGGAACCTTTACTTTTTTACATGTGAGTGTATGTATATATGAGGCTGATGCGTACTTTCTTCTTCTCCTTTTCAGAGTCAGATATAGCCAGGCTGTAAGTAATTGCAAATAGACTTCTTTCTAGATGCTTCTGTGTGAATTTACTTGATTACCATTATTATGACCTGAAAAGGAAATTCAACTTGACAAAACCTTTTGAGTTCAAAAGGAATTGTGACCTGATTATTCATAATATGTACATATTTTGAAAAAAATCGAACAGGCACAAAAACAACAAAACTCAACATTCCCCTATTCTGATCTAAAAGAAAAGAGGAAGAAGAATGGGTTTTTCTGTCTCCTACTGTATACATTTACCAATCACAACCAACCATAATTTTCTGAATAATTCTAAAAAGGTATCAACAGTGACTGGATTGGAGCTGTTGAAGGAATCTTGTAGATATCCCATTATAAATAATACATTTTTCTGAATACCCTGCTCCTTTTCAACATCAAGGGCAGGCAGAGTCTATTATCTGATCTGTGACTACAAGAAAATGTCAAAGTATCATCTTATCCAGATGATGGCAACAACATTCCTCCATGGTTCTATGATTGTAACAGCTGCTGTAGGCAAAGATGTGATAGTCTTCTCAAACCTGAGTTTCCTAAGTTATGTTTGAACTGCAACTTCCAGAATTTTCAGTCAGCAAGACCAAAGACTACCTAGATAAAAATGAGTTTATGTTAAAGTACAGAAGTACTGTATTTCCATTATTCCAAATAATGGCTCTTCAGTATTTTGGATTTAAAGGCACCTTTGAGTATGCAGGGGCACTCATATAACACTAACCTGAAACTCCTTTAATCAAACATGTGTATTCCAAAGGTCACACACATGATCCAAGGAAAGGATGGGTTTGGTTTAAAGAGTTGCAGCCAGGTGCTATATATATCTACCTGAAGCTCCTGGGTGTGGTTTGCCTTTGAATCTGAATTACTGGACAGTCTTACTGTGAATTAATGGTAGGATGTGGTTCTTGGTTGTTTTTATTATATGTATGTATGTATATGTGTGTGTATATATACATATATAACATTCTAGCAGTAGATCTCAGGGCAATCACAAATTGTCACCCAACCACTAAATTTTAATAGCATTCATTTGTTATACATACTTTTATTTAAGTAGTTAATTTTTTTCACCTATAATACCACTTAATATTTAACAAAATAAAATCCTAGATGAAAATATTCAACGATTTATACTTTAAGATTATTTAATCAAGTAACAGGTTGGATACAGCTTTATTTACTTCAAGTGGACCTACTGAAATCAGTGGAAGTACATTAGTCCTTACTAAAAAGTTCCATTATTTTTTTGCATCTGGAATCAGCCTCCCTTCTTGCACAAGTTGAAAAATATTTATCTAATATGAAATGTAAGTTTTATTTTTAAAACTTTCCCTGATTGGTATGCTGCCATTTCTCCATGTGGTTCTCCTGCCTTCACCCTCTTGGTAGTTTGCACATCCTGAACAAGATGTAAATATGCGTGATGTGAAGTATTTATTGACACTGCTTGTGGAAGAACTGTTGGGAGTCAGTAATGATTACTCATGTGTTCTTGAAAGTAAACAAGGTGGAGACTGTCAAGGATTCATATTAGATGAGTCAGAAAATTATTATGCCTTTTGGAGTTTATAGAAATAGACTTGACTGTGTCATTCAGTACTGTTGCCTCTAAGCCATGAATAGTTCCATTGACACTCTGCACCCAATTCTGCTTATTATGAGCCAGATTATAATTAGCATTCTTTTTTACTTTTTCAGACTTTATAGAATTAGCACAAAATAGCTCCAAAATTCTTTGCCCCAGGGGCAAATCTCTCTCACAGCAGGTCCTTCAGTGTGACCCCAGAGGACACACATTACCCCCCCCCCCCCCGTTTCATTTAGCACTGATTTGACACTGACATTTGGTGTCAAAATTTACTAAATTTTACTAAATCAAGCAATTTATTTTAAAGCTTTGTTCTTTTTTGTTATATATTATGCTGCTTTTTCCCCCCCAAATTTTTCTTGATGTCCTTTTTAACTGTAACAGTTTTTAAAAAGTGATTCTAATTAGTCAATAAAAGTCAACCCTCAGGGGTTATAGAAAAAGAGAATAGTATCATCAAAATACAGGATATCCCCATCTCTTACAAGTTGAAAATACTTGTTTTCTTTCTCTCTTCTTGTGGACAAAACTATATCCAACCTTCTCTAAAATGTGGCTAACCTTTTTCAAGAGATATACTTACCTTTTGCTATGCCAGTTGGCTTTCTTTCACAACACTACAACTTGGAAAGCTCTACAAAGCCACATTTAGTGCCGAACAAGGAGTCATACCCCGACTAACTACAGAAAATTGCAGGAGTAAGGCAGAACTAAAGTTGCTTCAAATTTTTTACATTTAAAATCGGTTGGTTGGGATGGTGCTAACAGTGGTGGTGGATAATTTCAACAGATGGCAGGCATTGCTTATTTATTGAATTTATATCCAATAAATAGCCATCATTTGAGCCAAGTAATGGTGTTCACAAGGGTTAATAATAATTATTATTATACTGTGCAATACTACCTAAACATCAATCAACTCAAAGCACAACCAAAATATAATTGAAAATATTATGAACATACATCAATAAGGAACAGCAGTCAGCCCCCAAGGGATCGAAGCAGACACAACAGCTTGAATGCCTAATGCCTGGCCTCAATAAACGTTAGTTTAGCTCAGGAGCTTAGTTGCCTACTAGCAGACAATTAGAAAAGAGAGTGAGCAAGTCTGACTTTCCTTGGTTGGGAGTTTCAAAGGCTAGGAATACCCAGTGAGAAGGAACACTCCCACCAAACTTGGACTAACCGAAATGGAACTGATATAATCTCTTCTCCCACGCTCTTAAAGCAGGTCCATACTGGAAAATGTGATCCCAAGTTGTTTCCAAATTTCTTCAACCGTCTCTTGTCCCAGAAATGTTTAAAGTACTCCAGAACAGAAATCTCAAGGGAGAAAGCAGAAGGTGTGTTTGGCTGCCCTCGTTTGTATATTGCAGTTAGTTAAAAGTTGGCTTTTTCTAGAGTTTGGGGAGAAGTTCATGTTTAAATACACAGTATGGGTGTTCTCTTTCGTCTTGATTTTGGCCCTAGTAATTTATATATGAAGCATTTTATAGCAGGGTTCTCAACCTCAACAGCTTCTGGGAATTCAACTCTTAGAATTCCCCAGCCAGTCCACACATCTTTTAGTTGCAGAGGTTGAAGAACACTGTTCTATAGGACCTGCTGTTCACAGTATCATTGTTTGGCTCAGACAGATGATAACATATGAAAAATTGTGTAGTTGCATTTTTGATAATATATAAAATCTCTTGTGTTTCAGACGTTTTTAGAAGCATATGACATCAAACATACCACCCATAGTAAAGCAAAGAGTTTTAAATAAGCATTTTTTATAATATTTGATACAGTGCAGTTTCTGTACTAAAAAAGCAAATTTGAGAGCCCGTTTGGCCTAGTGGTTAACACTCTGGTTTGGGAGTGGGAGGACCTGAGTTCCAGTTTTGCCCTAGGCATGGAAGCAATCAGGTGACTTTGGGCTAGCTAGAAGAAGGCAGAGCAAACCACTTCTGATAATGTTGCCTAGAAAACTGTATGGACTTAACCATGTAGTCATTAGGAGTCAAGACAGACTCAAAGGGGGGGAAAGCAACTTTACAAGCCTTTCTTTTACAGTTCAGAGTAAAATCCTAGCTGTTAAGGAATTGCTAATTCCCCTTTTGCAATGTAATGGAGCCATGAGATTTATGTAATTTTTTTCTTTTAGTGGCTGTGTTTATTCCACTCTGCACTTAGCTCTGCTTTCTGTAAGGCATACATTCTACCTGAAATCTGCTACATTTTTAAATGGGCCAATTTGATGCATATTTATGACAAAGTACTGTACTATTTTCAGTGACATCTGTTATAATATCCTACACAATTGCAAATAATTCCACATAAATGTACAGGTAGTCCTCAGTTAACAACCACTCATACAGCGACCGTTCAAGTTACAATGGCGCTGAACGAGTGGTGGTTACGACTGGTCCTTGAAATTCCAGCCGTCACAGCACCCCCCCAGATGATCGCGATCTGGGTACTTGGCAACCAGCTCACACAACGGTTGCAGCGTCCCACGGTCACGTGATCGCAATTTGTGACCTTCCCTGCCGGCTTCCCACAAGCAAAGGGGAAGCCAGCAGGGAAGGTTGCAAGTTGCTCAGCTAAGTCTCATGCACCCACTCACCCTCCCCCAGCCCCTCTGCGCTCACACCGCACCTCGCTGGCCACCTGCACACCCTCATGCACCCTCCCTGAGCCTCACTGCACTTGTACTGTGCTTCCCCGTCCACTTGCGCACCCTCTCCCACCCAGCATCAGCCACCCCAAGCCCTGCTGTGCTCATACCATGGCTCCCCCACCACTCATGCCCCCTCTCCCACCCAGCAGCAGCCACTCCAAGCCCCACCACACTTGTGCCATGCCTCCCTGGCCACCCACACACACCCCTCGCTCCCTTGCAGTGAAGAATAACATCTGTATTATGGTATGAGAATCTTTGGACTACAGTCACTGTGTCAGATGCAAGGACTATCTCAGGATAAGACACCATGCCTCTTCTGAAATGAACTCTAGTCCATTAAATTGTATGCCATGAGATAACTTGATCATATTTAGACATGTTTGTAGTAACCTGCATTGAGTCAAGAACACAGTAAATGATTTAACACAGACTTTATAATATTCTATTGAGGCTTCCTCCTACTAATGAAGTTTTAAAAGACTCTAGGAATAAGCATTATCATAATTTGGAAAGAATGTGCATGACTCAACTGAAGAGTGTGTTCTAGGTTTTTGGCTCAGATCTGGTTACAGAAATTATTAAGTTCAGAAGTCTGAACAAAAAAAATAGAGTGACATTTATAATGTATTGGTAGTTTAAGCCAAAGACCGGCTAATTACTCCTTTCTCTTAACTAATTAAATTTAATATAATATTTAACATTTTGAGAAAATACAGCTCTATTGAAGAAAAAAAAAAGATCTGAAGATATTGAAGAGTATACATGTAGTAGGACCAAAAAGCACAAAAGTTAAGTACAAGCTGATGAGTTCTCTAGAACTCTTCATCACACAAGATTTTACAGAAACTTTACATTTTTAGAGCTGAGGAAGAAATATTTTATTTGTCCCTGATTTAGGGTGACCATACGTCCCATTTTGAACGGGACAGTCCCGTTATTTTAGCATTTTTGAACCGTACCGTCTTTTTGACAAAAATCTCAGTATTGTCCCGTTTTGGGAGACAGCCTGGAAAATGAAGCCCTCCCGCCTATCAGCGTGCAGCAAAGGAGGGTGGAGAGGCAGGCCGAGCAGTGCGAGGCCCAATTGGCCAAGACGCACAAACGGCGCAAAATGCGAATAATAAAAGGGGCAGCGCAGCCAACATGCGCTGCCGGAGACACCCGTCTACACTGGTCTTCTATGCTGCCCTGGAAGCCCGGTTGTTTCGCCATGTGCGAGCCCATCGCCAGAACTAGCACCACAGTCCACCCCATTCCTGCCTCCTTACCTGATCCTGTCGGTGCCGCATGTTCCGAAGCCCTGCAGTGGTGTGTCCTGACCCTGAGCCTTGCCTCCTGACCACAGATCCGGTCCCTGAATCCCATCCCTGCCTCTCTGCTGGGAGTTCCGCTGCCAAGCCTTGCCTCGCTGCCAAGAAGCCAGCGTCCCTTCCCCCCTGGAATCCGCTGGGCTCTCCGCTGCTTTTGCCCGATTCATGCACTCCAGTCTTGCCGCCTCGCCTCGCCACCGCTCTTGCAGCCGAGCTGAGCCTCACGGCCCCCAGTCCCTCCGCCCCGGCAGCCAGCCTAGCTTACGTGCGCTCACACACCCTTTCCAAACTTCCGGCCAGGCGGAGAAGTTCCTCTTTCAGCAGCACTGCTGAGCCGAGCTGTCCCAGGTCCCTGGGAGGACTGAGCGAGGCACGGCAGGAAGCCTCCCGGCGTGGCGCTCTGAGTTCCTCCACCCCGGTAGCAGCAGCGGGCCCCGGGATGGGAGGAGAGTGCTCTCACCACCTGTCCACGCTGGGCAGGAGGAGCCATCCCAGCCAGAGCAAGCCAAGGAACCAGTTGGCCGGGGCACCGCCGAGCTACGCGGTGGGATGCAGCCCCTACGGGTACGGAGATGCCTCCGCCTCCTGGAGCTGCTGCTGCTGCTGGTGATGCCAGCCCTCGCTGGAGGTACACAGGATGGCGGTGGGGCCGGCTACATCCTGTTCTGTCCCTTCGGAACAGGCGCGGGGGAGGCGATGTTCGCATCTGCGGTGCTGGAGCTGGTGCTGGCGGGAGAACCCCTCTGGACAGGCACAGTCTACCGTTGGGGCCACGGTGGGCTGGGCGCCCCTTCCCGCCTGAATAGACGCAGCTGATGAGATCTGCAGTCCATAACATCTTAGGATATCAAACTCCAGTGTGCCTTAGTTAGACCTTGTCCTATATTTCTAATCTTGCCGTATTGTCAAACTTTGACAATATGGCAAGACTAGAAATATAGGACCAATTGGCAGCAGGTCAAGGTCTGGGTCAAGGTTCCCTTTGACAGTCAATATATATATATATTTCCAGTCTCACCCTATTGCAAAAGGGAACCTTGACCCAGACCTTGTGGGTGATCGCAAGTCTTTTTATATAAACAGTAATCTGTTTAAGCAGCGGTACCCAAACTTTTTGGCACGAGGGACCAGTTTCGTGGAAGACAATTTTTCCACGGACTGGGGGGGCGGGGTTTGCAGGCAGGAGCCAATCACGCATAATGGGGGCAGGGTTTGCAGGCGTGAGCCAATTGCGCATAACGGGGGCGGGGTTTGCAGGTGTGAGCCAATCACGTGGACCAGGGGGCGGAGTTTGCAGGCGGGAGCCAATCGCACGGACTAGGGGGTGGAGTTTGCAGGCGGGAGCCAATCGCACAGACGGGGGCGGGGTTTGCAGGCAGGAGCCAATCGCGTGGACCAGGGGGTGGGGTTTGCAGGCGGGAGCCAATCGCACGGACTAGGGGGCGGAGTTTGCAGGCGGGAGCCAATCACACGGATCGGGGTGGGTTTGCAGGCAGGAGCCAATCACGTGGACCTGGGGGGCGGGGACCCCTGTCCCGTTTTTTCCATCCCAATGTCCCGTTTTTGTCTCAAGGAAATATGGTCAGCCTACCCTGAATGTTAGATACAATATGGCATTAACTACACCTCTCACTAACTACTGCACTTAGTGTGCAGTCTGTATCTCAGGACTAACTTTGAACCAGAGACCCCATGACTGAATCATCTGTTGAACTTTTGATGACTTTGCTTCTTTATCCATCCCCTGTTGGAGAACATAAAACCTGCACACTCTTTTCTACCCCTAGCAGTGATTCTCCTAGTCTTTGGGGGGGGGAAAGTCTTTTACAGCTCTATATGGAGATACCAGGAAATAAACACAGAACATTTTCCATGAAAAAGCTCTGCCACTGAGCCACAGATTTTCTCTGAAACCATCTTGGATCTTCCTGGCCTGGCTTCATCAGTGGCAAATTCCAGAGCATCAATCAGATGGAGAAAGAACTAAGCCCCTTTTGCTTTTGTACATGCAGTTCATGAAATATACAGTGTTGCATCTGTTGAAGAAAGAAAGAAGTATTCATAAGATTTCTCATTCTGAAGGGAAGAAATTTCCTGTGACATTTTAAAACACTTTGTTTGTAACCGTTTTTAGATATTTCTGCTTTCAGTCATCTTGCCTGCTATGCAGGTTGGGAATTTAGCTGAACTGAGTATTATGAACTCAGCTCACAGTCTAGTAATGGCAAAGTTATTTCCTTTGTCTTCTGTCTTGTTTTGCTTTAAAATTCAGATTGCTAATAATTTCATGTTCAGGTCATCGGTGTTATCGCCTGGGGTAAGAGAGAAACTATTCCTGATACTGACTTCTTATATACAATTGGAGTGGTTATAAAATGAAAACTATAGCCTGCAATATTTTTGGGTGCGATGATCTTTCTGCTCTAATAATAAAGCAAATTCTATTTTTAAAGGCAATATTCTAGTACCCAAGTAGAAGAATGAATTCTTTATTATTATTATTATTATTATTGTATTATTGGTGGGGGGGGAAGAGGGGGGCATTCTTTTTTTTACACTTTTTGTGCATTCATTGGGACCCATCAAGAAATACTTCAATCTGTCATATAGTCAGCTCTTCTCTTCTTCTTCTAGTCCAAGCTAGTCCTCCCCCAGACAGGCAGCTTCTGGGAGCTCAGTGCCAGAGCAAGTAGGCAGGGACGTTTTGTATGGGAGTGTAGCAGGGAGACGGGTCAGACCATGGAAGTCCTCTTGAAAGCATAAAAGGAAAGAGAAACAGAAGTGCTATCGTTGTGGGGGGTTATTATAGACTGCTGAGGATACAGATGGGGACTTACACCATCCGATGATCAGTCTTTCAAAGAGGCATGCAACAGTAAGAACAGGGGATTTCAGTTATCCTGACATCTGCTGGGAATCTACTGTAACTCTGCTGAGAGTCAGAAATCCAATAAATTCTGGTCCTCTTTTGCTGACAACTTTATTTGTCAGAAGGTGGAAGGAAGAACAAGGAGACCTGCTTTCCTGGACCTAATCTTCACTAATTGGCTGAAGAGTAAAGGTGACTGACGCCTTGAAATCATGATGCCCAGGGGAGGAGGAACTGAGAAAGGTCAGACCATTTGTACTGGATTTCTGAAGAGCAGATTCTGATGAACTCCAAGGGAAGCCAAGTTATACCCAATGGTTCAAAATCACTGAAGGAGAAAATTGGAGAAATCTAAACAAGCCAGCATGTACACACACAGTGTTCTCTTAAATGCTGAAGAGAAAAAGGGCAAAGGGGCATGTACTGTATAGGAAATGGAATGAGGAGCCTATAACTAAAGAGGAATACAATGTAGTCTTTAGAAACTGGAGGAATTATATCAGTATCAGTTAAAGCTCACAATAAATCATGGCTTATGAGGGATATCAAAAACAATAAAAATGGTTCTTTGGGTAAGTTAGGGGAAAAAAAGGAAAGCCAAAGAAACTGTAGGTCTGTTGCAAAAGGATGAAAGTGGGTGAATTGGCAAACAGTGATTATGAAAGGATAGAACCTCTTAACTCCCATTTTGGATCCATCTTCTCAGAAAAGAAATTGAGGCCTAGCTGGAGATCATTATGCTGCAGGAGGAAGGAGGGAACGGTAGCTTAAGATAGAAAGGGATAGAGTAAGAGAGAACTTACCTAATTTAAACAAATTCAGGACTCCAGGATTACATCCTACAGTACTGAAGGAAATAGCAGAGGTGATCGCAGAACTACTCTTGCTAAGCTTTGAGAATTCCTGGAGTACTTGTAAAGTACCAGATGGCTGGAATAAATGTGATTCCCATCTTCAATAAGGGGAAGGAGAATTTAGGAAACTACAGACCTGTCAACTTGACATCTGTACTGGGCAAGGTTTTCAAGCAGATTATCAAGCAGCTTGCTTGTGAGCACTCGGATATGCAAGCTACATCTGTCATAATATTTTCCTTAATAAAATGGTAAAGTATGGGCTAAATGATGCTACTATTAAATGGACTGACAATTATTTGAATGATTGTGCCCAAAGAGTGTTCTTTAATAGCTGTACTTCTTGAAGAAAAGTATCAAGTAGTGTGCTACAAGGCTCTGTCCTGGGCCTTTTGCTGTTCAACATTTTATCAATGGGATCAGTGAGGGAGTTGAGATGTTTATCAAGTTGCAGGTGATAGAGATTATTCAAAAAGATCTAGAATGTCTGAAGCCATGGGCTGAAATGAATAGGATCAAATGTTAACAGAGAGAAGTGAAAAGTTCTGTATCTGAGTAGGAAAATGAAAAGTACAAATATAGGATAAGGGGGATCTGCTCTGGGAGTGGTATATGTGAAAAGATTTTGGGGGTCCTTGTAGACCATAAGTTGAACATGAGCCAGCAGTATGATGCAGCTGTTAAAAAGGGAAATGCTATCTTGGGGTACATTAACAGGAGTATATAACAAATTACAGCCCAAAAATTTAAAGTGTAGCTCCATGTGCATAATTAAGCTCCTGGAGGGAGAGAAGCATTTAGGGATTTGGGGGTGAGGTTAAGTTTAATTAGAACCACATAGTTCCCCCCCCCAAAAAAAAAATAAGTAGGATGTGCTTAATAGCCACTGAATGTTCCACAACATTTCTGAAGAAAACTTCTCTCCTTGTCAGTCAGTAGGGAATAATAGCCAATGCCTTTGGAAGTTTAGTGGGGAGGACTATACGAGATGCGAGTGGTAAAAGATGGTGCAGGAAGATGAGGGCAAAGCATATAAACTACACAGTGAGACAAGACTACATTGTTACAAATCATCAGGTTCTGCTGAAATCTACCTGAGTATTTTTAAAGACATCAAATTTGGAATTACTGACCTCCTAGTAAAATATATGTAATTTGACATTCAAATCAGGTGCAGTGTCAGAGGACTGGAAGGTAGTCAGTGTGATATCAATTTTTAAAAAGGGACCCAGGACTGGACTGGGAAATTATAGGCAAGTCGTCTTAACATTTCTTCTGTGTGAACTGGAAGAAATGGTAATAAAGAGAAAATAACAAGGCACGTAGAGGAACAATCCTTGGTGAAAGAAACCAGTGTGACTTCTGCAAAGGTAATTTTTTCATCACCCTTTTAGAGTTTTTTTAGTGTACCAGTGGGCATGTGGGCAAAGGGGACCCTGCCCACACTGTTGACTTTTCGAAAATATTTTGATAAAATTCCTCATCAAAGGTTCTTGAGTAAATAAATATAGAGCCCATGGAATAAAAGGCCCTGACTTTTTATTGATTACTAAGCCGCCCAGAGTCACTTGTTGAGATGGGCGGCTATAGAAATTAATTAAATAAATAAATACTAACTAGGTTAGTTAGAGCATAAAGAGTTGAAATAAATGGGTGATTTTCTCAATGAAGGGAACAAAGAGGTGAGTCGCTCAAAGATCTTTGCTGAGACCAGCTTTTGACTTAGGGATGAACCGTGAGCTATCTAAATAAACTATCCAGGGTGGTAAAAACCAAAGGTGACTATGAAGAACAATTTTTCCCCCTCCCTCAAAATACTAAGATTGGTGACTATCCAGTGATGCTGTGTAGAGACTAAGGAAGATTATCTTGACAGAGATATGCCAGCTCCATTACTAAAACAAAGGGGAAAACATATCTTAAGCCTACAACAGGCAGATAGTGTTCAGAAGTGGCTCAGACGGAAACCTAATTCACAAGAGTATAAGAAAAGGGAGGAGCACAATCAGATTCTGTTATTACAGCCAATCTCAATGGAAGTACTTTTAGCCTTCCTGTGAAGTTGATTTCTTGATCTGGCCTACCTAGTGGGGTGATACGCTGATTGGAAAAAGATGAAAGCATTATTCACACAGTGCATAATTAACTTCTGAATTCAGAATGTATTTATTGATAGTCAAAGACGAGCTTTCAATGTACCATATATTATATAGGGGATTTAACATAATTTAAGAACAAAATTAAGTGGGTGTGGTGGCTCAGCGGGTAAGACGCCAGGCTTGTCGATCGGAAGATTGCAGGTTTGGAGGTTCGAATCCCTAGTCCCGCGTGACGGAGTGAGCTCCTGCACTCGCCCCAGCTCTTGCCAACCTAGCAATTCGAAAGCATGCAAATGCAAGTAGATTAATAGGTACCACTTTGGTGGGAAGGTAACAGCGTGCATCATGCCAGCCACACGACTGTGGAAGCGTCTTCGGACAACGCTGGCTCTTAGGCTAACAAACGGAGATGAGCACCGGCCCCTAGAGTCAGACACGACTGCACAAATGTGCGGGGGGAACCTTTACCTTTACCTTAAGAACAAAATATTAATATAAAATAGTGAAATAACAAAGAAGTAATTGTAACAATAATTGCTGCACAATGGTTACTATGGAGCCAAACTTGGCAACTTTTCTAGTCACGATGACGGCCACTAACTTTGAAGGTGTTCAAAGTAGATTAGATAAATTAATTGAAGACAGGTCTATCAAGGTCAGTTGTCTTTGAAATCTCAGTGTTATTTCCTAGTTGGGGACAGCATGCCTTCCAGAACTTGTAGCAGGAGAACAAGGGGTATGTCTCCATCTCCTGCTTATGAGCACAGTGTCATCCTTGATCAAGGAGAGATCAAGCAAAGCCTTTTATAATGAAGATAAAATAATAGACTACTATGACACATGTCATTTCAAATCAGATACTAGAGTATTGTCATGGGTGTTGCTTATCAAACATAAACCAAACCAACCTCAGCCAAAACTTGTGTACTAAGTTTATGTTATGATTCATATTAAAGGCTATCATTTTATAATTGCCAAGCCTGCAAGTATAATGTTTGTTGGTTTAATATGATCTGTCTCACTATAATTAGTGTCTCTGTATTTCATGCACTCCCATTCCTTGATCATCCATGTTTTAACAAATAGTTGCAGATGAGCAATATAAAAAATAGGAAGCTAGAGGACTTAACAGGGTCAGAGATTTGGTTATGGATGATAAACCTAGCTCTGATGAGCTATCTTGTAGAAGAATTGGTCACAGGCTCTAACCTAGTTTCAAAGGAGACAGATTCAATAATTCCTTTATCAAATGATCTAATCAATCATTTAACCAATTCTGACCAAATTTTTATTTATTTATTTATCCCGCCTTTATTATTTTTATAAATAACTGAAGGCAGCGAACATACCAAATACTCCTTCCTCCTCCTATTTTCCCCACAACAACAACCCTGTGAGGTGAGTTGGGCTGAGAGAGAGGGACTGGCCCAAGGTCACCCAGCCGGCTTTCATGCCTAAGGCGGGACTAGAACTCTCAGTCTCCTGGTTTGCCATTGGCTCCTTCCTAGGGCTGAGAGAATGTGATTGGCTCAGGGTCACCCAGCCGGCTTTCATGCCTAAGGCGGGACTAGAACTCACAGACTCCTGGTTTCTAGCCCAGCACCTTAACCACTAGACGAAACTGGCGCTCTTAGTTAATTAATTAGAGCCCTTTGTACATGAACTCACAGCCTAACTGATGTTGCTGCTTGCGGGCTTGGCATTTCCTAGTGCCTCTATCCTGAATAAAACAGTGGAGATTAGTTTATTACACTCCCACAGACAGATAGGAAGCCATCAGATACAGAACAGATCATTCTTTGTGTTAAAGGGCAAATGAAATGCAAATCATATCTACCAGGAACTTCCCTATATTCTTCACTAGTGATAAGAACCCTACTTTTCTTTCTGATTTTCTAACCAGCTGGAAAGCTTAGGGTAACTTTGCATCCAAACCAGATGCTTATGAAAGAGTAATAACTGGGAAAAACATTCCAGCATATTAGTGCCTAACCTAATTTGATCTGAACCATAGCTTGAGGCTGAAGTAGAGCTCATTAAAATCTGTTGCAAGAACACTGTGGTCATAGCAATCAATCAATCAATCAATCAATCAATGTTTATTTCAGTCATAGACCAGCATAGAGCTAATAACAACAATTAAGCTGAAATAGAAATAAAAACATATTGATAGAATAAAATAAGGTAAAAATAAAATTATTAAAGTAAAATTACAGAGTGCAGATATTAAAAAGCAGAAGAATCCTATAAAATTACTATTGGTTTTGCAATGAATAAATGCTATAAATTACTAAGATGGCTAACTATAAAAGGACATAAGTCATAGCATATATCTAGTACAGAGCTTTCCAAACTGTGTCGCGACACAAAAGTGTGTCGCCACACACAGTCTGGTGTGTCGCCACACAACCCAGAAACGCTGATCATCATCAGCGCTTCCGGGTTTTCCCGCGGCGACACACTAACGGCGGCACACAAAAACCCGAAAGCGGCAGCAGCGCTTCCGGGTTTTTGCATGCTGCCGCAACGGTAGCACTTCCGGGTTTTCCCGCGGCGACACACCAACAGCGGTTGGTTTGTCGCCCCAGGAAAACTTTGGAAAGCCCTGATCTAGTAAGTACAGAAGAAAGGGCAAATTCCAAACAATCAAAACAATAATAAGGCTTGGTTCTTTTCAAGCAGATGGGTAGGGTTCTAATAGAGTGTGCAGTAAAAAATTATTTATGTTTAATCTGCATCACTTTTCACTAGTGACATGTTACTGTAGTTGAAACTGAAGTTGTTCTTTCCAAGAATATTGTTTTTTCCTTGGAACTATTTCATACTTTCCTTCAGAAGAGAGCAAAGTTGCAAACCAATGGTATAAGATTGATTGATTGATTGATTGATTATGTGCCATCAAGTTGGTGTTGACTTTTAGTGACCACACAGATTAATAGATTTTATCCATGAATATTATAATATACAAAGCCCATTTCTAAATTCTCTATATCAAATCAGATTTATCTGATCCAGAACCCTTTTTAAATTGGGTCTATAATAGGCATTAAATGTAGTAGCATACAATTTTCTCCCTGAATTCCTTTAAAAATTAAAAGCAGCTTTAAGAGATTGTGAGCTTATTAGACTAAGTCACATATTATGTTAACTCTGTGTACATAGACTGGAATTGATGGTTCTCTTTCTTCTGAAAAAAGCATGCAGGAACACCTTGACCCAGAAAAAGACTGTGATGCATGAGACTGGGTGTTTAAGCATTTTGGTTTGCCATGGTTCACCAGAAATAGTCCATCAAAGCTTCCAGGCAGATAGAGCTAAGAATTTTAGTGGAGTGAGGGGAAGAGTTAACTTTCTCCTGCAGTGCATGCTGCATTTAAGGGCTGTGTAGTGATCCAGGTTTGAAGGGCAAAATGTAATTTGGAGCATGTGTAGGTGCGCATGTAGCATCCGTCAGGAGCATATTAAACTAAATGCAACTTTTCCCAAAATCATGCCCCAGCTGTAGAGGACAGCTGTGTCACCTCATGAAGAAGAAGCTGATTGAGGACAAGCCCATGCCAAATCTGGATGTCTGAATACCATACTTCTTGATGGGTTCACACATGATACAGCTTAGAGTCATCAGAAATAAAGCAACATATAAGCCAAGGTAATAAATGAATAAATTTCCAGAAACTGCTCTGGCTTATCTACTACCCTTCTCATCCCTCTCTTAATACTAGGGACACCCAATGAAACTGTCTGGTTGTATATTAGGACAAGTGAAAGGAAATACTTGTTCATATGTTGTTAGAGCCAGTTTGGTCTAGTGGTTAAGGCAACAGGCTAGAAACCAGGAGTCTGTGAGTTCTAGTCCCGCCTTAGGCATGAAAGCCGGCTGGGTGACCTTGGGCCAGTCTCTCTCTCTCAGCCCTGGGAAGGAGCCAATAGGAAACCAGGAGACTGAGAGTTCTAGTCCCGCCTTAGGCATGAAAGCCGGCTGGGTGACCTTGGGCCAGTCTCTCTCTCTCAGCCCTGGGAAGGAGCCAATAGGAAACCAGGAGACTGAGAGTTCTAGTCCCGCCTTAGGCATGAAAGCCGGCTGGGTGACCTTGGGCCAGTCTCTCTCTCTCAGCCCTGGGAAGGAGCCAATAGGAAACCAGGAGACTGAGAGTTCTAGTCCCGCCTTAGGCATGAAAGCCGGCTGGGTGACCTTGGGCCAGTCACTCTCTCTCAGCCCAACTCGCCTCACAGGGTTGTTGTTGTGGGGAAAATATAAGGAGGAAGGAGTATTAGGTATGTTCGCCGCCTTGAGTTATTTATAAAAATAATAAAGGCGGGATAAAAATAAATAAATAAATAAATAGTATTTGCTTCCGCAATTATGCAATGACTGCCAATGTGGAGTACATTAAAAAAAAACACCTTAAAATGGCTACTAGCAATGATAGGACTGGGAAGCAGTTTGTTTTTCAGTAGCTGCATTTAATGAACACACAGTGTCCTGTCTGCTTATGAGCCATAAGCCATAATTTCTGAGAGTTCTGGGGGGCACCAAGTTGAGATAAAGTGCTCTAGGCATGTACCCCAATATGTGCAATTAGAGCATATTGACATAAGCAATCATGGAATTTGTTGGTTTAGTGAATATATTCTGGATGAAATAATGTAGCAATTCCACCTGGATGTAGTAAGAAATCTGGATCATTGCATACTTTTCTGGTAAAATCTAAATTCTGCTTTCTTGATTTGACTTTCGAATCAATCATTTGTACTGCAATGCTTCCCTCTCTCCTAAGCAGAAAGCACAAACTGTATATTTCTAATTAAATTAGCTTTAAAAAAATCTGTAGCTTGAGGGTATTGGTTTATTACTGGTATCCAGCTCTATTTTCATTTACTAAATGACATTTGGAGAGCTTCTGTTTTGAACATAATCACCTAAGGGTATATGCTGCATGATTCAATTATTGTAGAATGTCACTCCCTTCCCAGAACACAGGGCTGGAAACATTAGCAAGGAGTTTAATCGTTCCCAGTGGTTTTCTTTTCACACACCAGTTTTCTCATAAAGGTTAGAAAAATAAAAATTCAGTTCTATAGCTGAACCGTTCTGCCTATTGTCTCTGTTCCTAGTAGCCCTTCTTTCCCATGTCTGTATCCTAAAACTGTTTCACCCAATTTTTTTTTATAGTGGCTAACAGCATATTCAAATACATCAATAAAAAACTCAAAATCTGCCATTTTTTTAAAAAAAACTGGTATATGTGGGCTTTTGAAAGATGATTTCAGGTTTATCTGTGGAGTGAGTGGGGGGTGGATGTCAAGATTCAAGCCTCAGTTCTTTTTTATGTGTGTCACACGTGCAACACACATACAAAGGGGTAGGGCTTCAATCATGCCAGGGATTCTATTTTTGCTTTGAAACCTAACTCATGAGTTCCTCCATGCTGCCTTTGTCAATGGCTTTGTTTGTTTTGACACCAGCCTTCAAAAGGCATTGTTGGTAGTTTTTAGCACTGCAATAGCACCATCTTTTGTCAGCTGCTCTTATTGGCAAAGAGATGGCTCCAAAATACTCTATTATATGAAGGAGAATCTCACAGCTAAGATCACAGTGCCTGGGGCAAAAGTAGTGTAAAGCTAATTACAGAAATGGCCAAGTTGGTCCATCTGGAGTTCCATCTGAAGGGACCTAGGAGGTGAGTCTTTTCTGCCATGGCTCCTGCCCTCGCCCTTATGGCCTTCTGGAAAGCCCTCAAAACGTGTCTTTTTTCAGCAAGCCTGGGGATGCCCTGGTAATAGGGAGCCTGCACGTGACTGTATTATATGTAATATCTTCCCTCTTGTGGTTTTATCTATTGTTGTTGTTTTAATGGGTTTATAAAATGTTTTAATTACTGGTTTTATTGTATGCTGCCCAGAGTCACTTCATGTGAGAAGGGTGGCCATATAAATTTGACCAAACAAACAAATTGAAGGTGTAGATAATTAGCAGCAAGGCTTTGGCAGAGGTCCATAGCAGGATTTAAGATAGATTGTTGAATAAGCTTCTTTGTTTTTATCTATTTTGATTCTCCTTTTTTCCTTTTTAATCTCCATTTTATTTGCTGGCTAAAGGCCGTAATAAAATTGACCTGATGTAGTTAACTGATTACCAGGTAATGAAGGAACACCCAGATGTTCTGAACATGCCATGTTTTCAAAAATTCCCTTTCATTCCCAAGTTTTAAGAATACCATTTAGAGGATAATTTGTATATTAAAAGCCACTAACTCCTGCAAGAAAACAAAAAAGGGCAGAAAAAAATAATCCCTTCTCCACTGATATGCCTGTCAGCCCTATAAGGTAGACCAGACAAAGAAACCAATGCCATATAGGTCTAAAACTACTTTTATTGGAACAGCTATAGTAACAGAATCTTGCACGTCTGAATGTGCTTCCCCACTCCCTCACTTTCTCTTTGTAGAAAGTAGGGAGAGGCCTGTGTGAGACATTTTCTCAAATTAGTTTCTTGGAAAGGACCCATTCAAGCTTGTTTGTTTGTTGCCTTGGTAGTGGCTCTTCCTCCTGTTCTTCATGGCCATTCCCTGTGTCTTCTACATCATCTGCCCCACTGGCCACTTCCCTGTGGA
This sequence comes from Charina bottae, assembly GCA_023362775.1. Lineage (NCBI taxonomy): Eukaryota > Metazoa > Chordata > Lepidosauria > Squamata > Charinaidae > Charina > Charina bottae. Next base: position 105,386,059 of record JALMGJ010000004.1, read on the forward strand.
CCTCAGAGACCACAAAATCACCTGTTTCACCTGATTCAGAAAGGAAGAAGAACCTGAGTTTAAGATGGCATAATCTCCCTCCAAGGGAGATTAGACAGAAAAAAATTCATCTATCTTCAGTGCCAGTTAGCCCTCTGAGCTAACTATTGTAAATCCTGTTTTAAAGATAAAGTATTTGAGACTTTTTTAAAAAAACACAGTAAATACAATAGTAAAAAGTTAAAATATGGCAGAAAAAACAAATGAACGGTTCAGTTCAGTTCAAGTGCAATGTTCTCTTAAACTGACATAAATTAGTCAGCATTTTCTGGTTCAATACATGTATTGGTATGTAGAATGTACATTAAAATGTAAGGTGTACAGTTAGTCCTCACTTATCAATGGTAATTGGGACCGGCAACTCTGTCGCTAAGCGACGCAGTCGTAAGGCATGACATCACATGACCACGTTGACTTATGACAGAATTTGTGGCAGTCCCAGTTGCTCTTGTTAGTTGCAGTGTCCCGCATTGCGGTCGCAGTGTCCCACATTCACATGATCGCCATTTGCGACCTCCTGCCAGCTTCCCCATTGACTCTGCTTGTCAGAAGCTGGCAGTGAAGGTTGCAAATGGTGATCACGTGACTGTGGGGATGCTGCAACGGCCGCAACTACGAGAACCCGTCATAAGTCCCCCTCATTGAGTACCGTCATAATTTCAAACAGTCACCGAACGAGTGGTTGTTCAACAAGGACTACCTGTATAGAAAAATGCATCACAAGCAGGAGGATAATTAGGTGATTATCATTAAAATGTGGGGAGGGTACATGGAAAACTAGGCCCAAAAATAAAGTGAATATGAGTATTTTTAAAATTGTAGACTGATATAAAATAAGGATGGAACATATTTATCAGTGGATACAGATCAGAAATAGATTAATCCGATTCCATACACCTGGATACCTTTGAAGGATTGAATAACTGCTAAAGGAAGTCTGTGGAATATTGACAAATAAAGCAGCTTGTTGAGTCCATTGACCATAAAACATTTTACTACTTCTACTATTACTATTACTACAAATTCAACAGATTTTAAAAATACCAAACCCAACTCAGTATCATAAGTTATACACGCAAATCCCAATGTTCTATTTCACTGCTTTGATCACAAAACATAAAACTAATTTAAACAAGTTATAACTTATGAATATTTAAATGAATTAAAATGCAAAAAAATGTAAACTTAAACAATGGCTTTTTACTGGATGAGCTCATCAAAAACTATCTGCTTGCCTTAAATGGTTCCCGAGCATAATATGATTGGAAAAATTATACATGGAGCAGTGACTTCTGTTGCACAAGCGTACAGTAATAAAACTGTTGCATGATCACAAGAATTCCAATAATCAGGAGGAGTTTGGCAGCACCTTTTTAAAAAAAAAATTTATTACACTTAAGCTTTTGTGAACTTGTCCTGGTTTGGAGCTATCATTGACTAACACGGCTTTTCTTCTACAAGGAAATTCTAATGAAATTCAGTTCCAGAAAAGGATAAAGTTGCTTCTATGTAGTATGAAGTGTTAGCAGTTTTAACTGTACATGTTGACTGGATGCATGCGTAAAATCACACTAGTGTAAAGAAACTTGGACCATCTAGTAAAGCCTATAGTAAATATTGTGGTATTTAATATTCTAGATGTTAAAAGAGAAGAATTAGAAAAAATATTGTAGGCGTGGTGGCTCAGCGGGTAAGACACCAGGCTTGTCGATTGGAAGATCGCAAGTTCGGAGGTTCGAATCCCTAGCCCTGCGTGCGGAGTGAGCTCCCGCACTAGCTCCAGCCCTTGCCAACCTAGCAATTCGAAAGCATGCAAATACAAGTAGATGAATAGGTACCACTTCGGTGGGAAGGTAACAGGATTCTGCGCTCGTCATGCGGCCACATGACCGCGGAAGCGTCTTCGGACAACGCTGGCTCTTTGGCTAACAAACGGAGATGAGCACCGGCCCCTAGAGTCGGACACGACTGCACAAATGTGCGGGGGAAACCTTTACCTTTTTTTACTTTTATTGTAAATTTACATGAATTTTAAAAATTGCTTGGATAATGACGTGTGGGTTTTTTTAACACATAAAACCTCTTTTTCCTATTGCTTATATTCTCTCTGTTCAGCATGTTGCTGTTATTACTAGCTAAGCTGCCGTAAATTGAAATTGCTAAATAGTGTTTTGACTTGAGCTACAATGGTGAAAACACTTAGATGGTAGAATAAATGCTTTGAAGATTATGGCCTCAAATAACCTTTGCGTTTTAATTTCCTTTTGTTGTTGTTATTATGGGAAAACCCTAGCATCAATTTTTGGCAACTGCAATTAAAGATGGTATTATAAGTCTCAGAAAGGGGAGTTATGATATGCAGGTTGCCTAATTTTAGAGAAATAAATTTGTTTGGGGAAAAATATATCTTCATAGCATTCTTCTTCAATGTTAAACTCCACAGTCCAACTTGCATGTAAAGATATGTTGGACAACAGAACTAAAAGAACTGTTTCTTGATGGATTTCATATTTCAAATATATTGCATAATTATCAGATATTATTCATTTACCATACTTACTATAGGCATCACTGAAATTATTTTTTGATACCTGGTGCTAACCATACCGAGAAGAACATAATTACCAATGTTCAAGTCCATCTAGTTCTGCCATTGTTTGTTCCTTGTCTACCATCCACTCCTATCCTTTTGAACTTTCTGATTGCCATAATGTTCCTCCTAACCCTCCAAATATTTGCCAGCTGTTATCCATGTAGAATAATGGAGCTGTGTAGAATTATCAAGATAAATATAACTGGAAAAAAATTGTAGCCTCTGTTTTAGTTTTTCCTACAGTTCAGTGAATGCAAATTCATTACTTAAACATGATGACCTCAAGCTATGTAAGTGAGCAATTGTGCCTGAGCTGAGGCATCTGTAAGGGGTCAAACGGGGGACTAATGACAAAAGCAGGGTTGCAATGAAAGCTCCACCCCCTTTGCATGTATGTTGTAACATCACATGCATCTATGAAAGGGAGGGAGCATGACATTGCTTTTGTTATTTTGATAAAAGCAATGGATCCTGCTGATGCCTCTACACTTGAGCTGGATGAGGAAATCACAGAGCCCAGAGTTTACTGCACTGTGAGCTTCTTTTTTTGTTTCAGCAGCTGGTACTGCACATTTATAGCCCAGTATGATATTCTCAAAGCCTGTATTAAAGTCAGGACCTTGAAGATGAATTAGGTCCTATCTCTCTTCTTTCCTATCAGCTAATTGGTAGGATTCTGGCTAATAAAGGTTGTATAGATTATGATCATGCCTATAGAGCAGTGTTTCTCAACCTTACCCACTTTAAGACGTGTGGACTTCAACTCCCAGAATTCCCCAGCCAGCATGCTGGCTGGGGAATTCTGGGAGTTGAAGTCCACACATCTTAAAGTTACTAAGGTTGAGAAACACTGCTATAGAGTGTTAATGGCCCTTTCCTCGTTTTATATTTTTCATAGTCTTCAATGATTTTAATTTAAGACTCATACAGCATGTGAAAATTAACCATCTGTTTCTAATAACCCAAAATTTATATCCAATACTAATGAACACTTTTGTATACTTGCATGCCTCCAAAACACTGGAGGCAACTTTTTCCTCTCAAATGGAAAAGTCACAACAGCTGCATGACACACAAGGACAGCAGTGATTGCCTCTTGTTAGATTTCTGGCAGCAAATTTCTAAGTGCAAAGCAACTTTCCAAGCTGCTTAATTACTATAAGCCTGTTAAGTGTAACTTCTTTGGTGACTGAAAAATAAGCTCTCTTTTTAAGATTTTTAATTGGATTGCATAGTTTCTGAACACCTGTGCTCATTCTCAGGCCTTCAAACACAACACAGTTAAGATATGTTGCAAAATTAGGGGGAAAATCTTGAACAATGAGGTGACATTCCTTGTAGCCAACCCCACCCATGATAACACAGAAGCAAGCCCTGTTGCATTCATTCACATGGACTCCCATGGAAGGATTTGTAGGACTGCAGCTTTGGACCACAGTCACCTGAGAAAGAATTCCAGTATTTAAAATGCAACTTTGTATATAATAATAAATTCATTATTTTTAATTGGGAATTTTTAGAACGTTGTCAGTAAATGTAAAATTGGTCTTTACTACTTATTATATTTCAAGGTTAAATATTCATTGTATTCTTTGAAGAATAGGGCATTATTCAAGAGCTCTGAATGCATTTTTTATAATAACTTTACTACATTTTCAAAGTAAAGATAAAACATGAAAAGGTAGAAGATTGAAGGAAAACTAAAGGAAAAAGAGACAAACTAAAAAGTACAGAAATAAATAGAAAAATATATAAAAAGAATGACTTCCAGCGCTTTACAACAAAGATGTATATAAAGGATACATCGATCTTTACTAAGAGCTCTGAATGCATTTTTAGTGCTTTCTTGAGTATGTATCCTGCCTTACATAGCATTACTGACAAGTACGTTACTCACCTTCTGTGATGCCTTCCAATAATCAAATCTTTGCCTTGTGTGATTTCATTTTCTTGGCACAATAGGAAGTGAGATAACTGTCTTCACACCATTGATATACTCCATCTGGCATGATCAAAAATCTCCAAAATTGATAGTCTCATACATTGAGATTGATAGTGTGATTTTTCAGCAACATGAGGCACATTTAGAAAATTATGAATATTGCAATTTTTTAGCTTAAGTATAAATATCTAATTTCAGATATGTTTTGTTTATGACATTTCTTCTGCAATCATGAAAATGTTTATTTTAAATGTTTGTACATTTATATTCCACCCTTGTTTCTAAGATGTATATCTGAAAAAAAACATTCTGGAATGCATACTGAGAAAATAAGTTTCTCTTTAAGAATTTAAATGTGTGGGTTTTTTGTAATAGGCTGGAGATAGACAGGATAGTTTTGAGAGCCAGTTTGGTCTAGTGGTTAAGGTGCTGGGCTAGAAACCAGGAGTCTGTGAGTTCTAGTCCTGCCTTAGGCATGAAAGCCGGCTGGGTGACCCTGAGCCAATCACATCCTCTCAGCCCTAGGAAGGAGCCAATAGGAAACCAGGAGTCTGTGAGTTCTAGTCCCGTCTTAGGCATGAAAGCCAGCTGGGTGACCTTGGGCCAGTCACTCTCTCTCAGCCCAACTCACCTCACAGGGTTGTTGTTGTGGGGAAAATAGGAGGAGGAAGGAGTATTAGGTATGTTCGCCTCCTTGAGTTATTTATAAAAATAATAAAGGTGGGATAAAAATTAAATAAATAAATAGTTTTTATGAATTATCACATGCAAAACTGGCACAGATTAGAAGTAAATCCTAGGTGTGTTGGGATTAGAGTTCTCCAAATTTCTTAAATTGTAGGTCTAAACACAGCTGGAAGGCACCAAATTGGTAAAGGTCACAACTGAACTTGATGACACTCTCCTAGAGGTGAAGGAGTGCCAGCCTCAGGTTTTGAGGAGAGAGGCTAGGGGAAAATGTTCTCAATTGGCTTGTTGAATAAGTGGGCTCACCTTATTTAGCAGCAAGGTACACTGTTGAGGGAATGCTGTTTCTCCTCCTCCTCCTCCTCCCTGCTTCTTTTCTTAGTGAAAGTGGGGTGCCAGAGAACTTCAGCAGCGAGGGAGAAAACCAGAACCAGCACTCAGACCCACTCTGCAGTATATTGATGCTGCAATATATAGACAACACCTATCCTGCTTGTGCCTAACTCTCAGACGTTTTCAGTTCTCAGTGCCAGCTTCACTTATTATGGGCACTTGTTGGCAGTGTGAACATATTTAATATGGAACAAGGTTTTAATATACTAAATAAAACACCTGTGGAAAATTACGCCAGTATCTGTCAAAGACCTAGCGCAAATGCTAATTGGTGTTCTCTTCATGTTAATGCACCTCATCTTATGTAAGTAATTTATTTGCCAAGATTTTAAGTCCAAACAGCTGTAAAACCCATATCTATGTATAAACAAATCATAATATATAGATACTTATTTTTATTTGTATCCTACTGTATTTGATGGGCTAAAGTGGTTTACAGCAGGGTTTTTTTCCCCCGAATGTTAATGGTTGTATTCTTCCAATCAGAAGAACTCAGTTGGTTTAGGACTTGTTTCATCTGGTTTTGCTAAAGGTTTTCTTTTTTTTAAAAAAAAAAGAACTTTATTAATTTCCAAAGTATCATTAAAAAAAGAAAATATAGAATATAGAAAAGCTAGAGTATAGAACTAAAGAAAAAAGAAAAAAACTATAAAAATGCAAAACAGACAGAAAAGAGAAACAGAAAGTGACTTCCGACTTTCTCCAATACAGATATGAATAAGTTTACAAATATAGTCCCCTACCATTAATTAAACCTTAGTAACATTATTTCTACAAAACAAACCATTTAATCACTAAAACCCAAAATCAAAGCTTCATTTTTTTCTGACACAAGCAAGTAGTCTAAAAGTGGTTGCCAAGTACAAATAAATCCAGAAACAGTATTTTTTCTTATTAACACTGTTAACTTGGCCATTTGGGCCAGCTCCATCAGTTTAATAATCCAATCTTCCACTGTAGGTATTTGTGGATCTTTCCATCGTTGTGCATATATGGTTTTGCTAAAGGTTTTCTTAATGACCCTAACAATAAAGGAAGCAGAAAATTCTTCTCAAAGTTCTTGCACCTCCACATTTCTGTTTCACCAATAGTCAAACTCGTTCTTTCTATAGCTATGAGACTTCATTCAGTAAAATTCAGTTCACCTTTCTATAAAGGAGATGCATTACCTGTATGTTATGGATTCAAGGGCCAAATCAGGAAGTTTGTGGTTTGAGGCTAAATTCTTGAGACTAGTGAGAAGGCCACCCAAAATCATCAGAAAATAGGAACTATCTGAAAATAAGGGTGTTTGTTACTGCATTTGGCAGGCAATGCAAAGCAGATAGATTGCCCATTCCCAGGAAAAATACTGAGCATGTGAATTATACTTGATCAGTAGAGTAGAAAATTCTGTTTGATGCATTTCAAGCTTCATTTTTTTAATTCTCAATTTATAATAAGATCCAGTCATGCTATGTTCACCTGCCTAACAAGAAACATTCTCATGATCTGATGACATAGGAAGAAAAAAAACATAATCAAATTAAACCACAATCAGCACAGGAAATAGAATTTTTAAAATAAATAAAACACAATCATTCCATTGTCTTTACAATTTGAGATCTAATATGCCTTGAAATGGAGGACTGCCCCCACCTGGCACCAAAAAATAACAGTATGAATGCCAGCGAAGCCTCACTGAGGAGTCATTCCAAAAGCAACAAAACTGAGAATGCCTTTTATCTTGTGGCCACTGGCCTAATTTCATTCAGCAAAGAGTCCAGAAAAAGAGCTTCTGGGTAGAAGATGATTCTGGACCCAAATTGTTTAGGTTTGTAAAGGTCAATACCCACAGGTCCAGTTGTTGCCAAAAATGGATTTGGATCCAGCATAGCTGACAAACCATTGATGTTACTTGATTGTATCAAAGAATTCCAGTTAGCAACTTGGCAGTTTATGGAGTCACATAATTTTGTAATTTGTTTATCAAGATGATTATGAATGAATGAGGTTCCACAGAAATCAGTATTTATTTTTTTAATAATAATAATAATAATAATAATAATAATAATTTTTCTTTACCAGGAATTTAGTTGTCAAGTGGCACATTAAAGCAGGGGCAATTTCTTTGTATGAAATTAGGAAATAAAAATTACTGTGAAATAATAAATTAATGCTTTAATTTTTAACTCCCTTGTTATGTAATACAGTACTTTGGAAAATCATGGTTGAACTCGAGATGGCCTCTAGTGGGCAAGATGTAGAACTGCACATATCTTTGACCTGCTGTCATTTTTCAGACTGCCCACATTCAGACATGGTTCCATATACTTAGTGTTGACTTTAGCTAATCTATTTTTCTTAAATCTCTTAGACTGTTTTTCACTTCTGCTGAGTAAAGAAAATCATATTCTGAATGTTAGTTTTTACCCTTTTTTTCCTGCTCTGTAGAGGAAAAGAGCTGATAATAATCTTATTTAGACCAATTTTTTAATATATTTTCAATTGTAGAAAAAGAAAGGTGGTATCACTTCTGCCACTATCTGGAAAAGTTGTTCTTCTGTCTATGTCTGGAACATACATACATACACATTTATTTATTTATCCATCCATCCATCCATCCATCCATCCATTTATATCACCGCTCCATCTCCCCCAAGGGAGATAATTTAATTTAAAATTATGTTCTCATTTTCTAGCAGTTGGATCAAACAGCATCAGTTGTTCCTAATGGTGCATCTGGGACTGGTTTGGGGTGCGTGTTTGTGTGTAAGCAGGATAAAAATCTAATCAGCATCATCAAGACAGAAGACTGAGGCTCTCCAGAATGGGAAGCCCTAAATACAAAAGAGCGTGAGGGGATGGTGACGGTGATTAATAGATCCATCTCCATCACCTAGGTCACCTTGGACATGAAAACGGCACTGATGTTGCTCACTGCAGCACCTTTCTTTATATACTGTAAGTTGGGCACATACAGTTACAAATGCTTAGTTGGTTATTTTTTACATTGAAATTATATTTTCCTTTTCTACAAGAAGTTAGTGTTTTCCCCAAGTGTAGCATCAGAAGCAAATTCTCCTCTTCCTGCAGTCAAATGATTTAAACAGTTTAAAATGCAGAGTGACTATATGACTATATAACTGAAATAAGTTTGGTAATGATTGTATAATCATAAAGAATAGCCATAATATCATTAGCATATAATATAAAGTTTATAAGATCGGAATATTGTGAAGGCAAATAAGATTAAAAATTGGCTATCTTTGGTTAGGTAAAATTCACTGAAAAAGCTGCACAGGTTCATAACAAACCCACTGAAAATGAAAATGACTTGTACTCCTTGAAAACATATACAAGAAAAAGAATGTGTGATTGGAAGGAAAATATCATTTATTTGTTTAACAAATAGCATGAACAAAGCAACTAACAGAAATAAAATAAAATATACAATTAAAACAATATATTTAAAATTTCATAACAAGTTCTATGGTGTACTGTAGCTCTCATTTGCCTTGTTCTAATTGCTTACACGGCTTACAAATCCATTTTTCGATAAGAAATGTGGGCTGTTTGGGGAAGGCAATACATTTTATATGCTAAAAGCAATTGAGAAGTCAGTAATCTAGGGATACTTAGCGAAATATCTAAGCTTGTCTGGAAGCTTTGTTTTTTCACTTTAGTCCTGACTGATTGAAGTTTGATTCAACTCTTTTATCATACATGCATATAGCTCTAAAAAACAGTTTCATCTGTCCATACAAATAAACCCTAGTCTCTTTGGGATTTCTTTTATTCCTTGCTTTATTGCTTCATAGGTTCAAGATTGTTTCCAAATAGCTGCTGTTTGCTCCAACTATGCTTGGAGCTATTTTCCATGTTACATTTCCATACACAATTCTATATGCATATTCTTAAAAGGCTTATAAGGCATACAGAAAATGGTTAAAGGCGTGATGCAGTTGCACAGAGAGAATAGTCAAACTCACCCCTAATAGGTTATGGGGAGAAACTCATTTGGTTTGCATTTTTAGATGACCTAATTTGCACACAAATTAAAACACAAATTAAAATGCAGTAATCGTTTGATGTGTAGCTCTCTGGTAAGAAAATAATACAAATTACACATATTAAGGGAGTAATACAGACATGTGCAAATTTTCATGCTGTCTTAATACAGAATCCCAGATTCATCAAAAGAGAAGCAGGAGTAAGATTGAAATTATTAGGAAGTGGGAGAAATAGAAATAGCCATTTGCATCATCATAGTCTGGCATAAAAAAACTAATTTATGCACATTCTTTTTGTATGCAGTCCCCCCTTTGTTTTCTCAGCCATATTACTGAGATCCTATACCTAGACAGTGAACGGATGGAATTTAGAATTGAATTACAAGATACAAAGCATGTACTTCTCTATTTAGTATGTATTCTAATTCATATCCTGCATTTTCTGCCTATCTAACAAACATCAGAAGTTTTAAACTGGTATGCAATAAAATAAAGGTAGGAAATAGGGCTGTACAAAGCATTTGAAAGGGGCACTTCAGAAGGCATTTTTGCATTGAGTGAAGTATCTCTCCTTGAACTGTTAAAGCGCTGTATCCTCTGGAACAGTGTTTCTCAACCTTGGCAACTTTAAGATGTGTGGACTTCAACTCCCATGCTGGCTGGGGAATTCTGGAGATGAAGTCCACACATCTTAAAGTTGCCAAGGTTGAAAAACGCTGCTCTGGAAGGTCGCATACAGTACCTGCTTTGAAGGCTCTCTGAATATATAAGCAGGTGCTTTGCTTCACTGGCAGTCCTGGTGGAAATGGGTCTGTATATGCACATCCAGGCTCAGACCATGCAAGACAGCCTTGGAAGCGGCCATGCAAATGTCTCTACTTTATGCTTTCTGGAAAAATGCTTCACTCGTGCTAATGTGCCTGTGAGGTGCCCCTTTCAAATGCTTTGCATGTACCTCTTGCTGAACCTGAGCTCCTAGCATCTCCAGTCAGGCCACCAATGGTGAGGAATGCTGGGAACTGTAGTTCAGGAACCTTTGAAAAACCACGAGTTCCAGTCGCTTCCATAAAAGCTCACCAGAATAACATTGTCTTTGATGCCCATCTTAAAACAGAGCAATGGAGGTAGGTAGGCATACTTAAGAGCAATTTCCAGTCTTTTCATTATGACCTGTCTCAAGTACCTATTCTCTATATTTCTGATGGTGGGAAATCAAAGCAGTGTGTCAGCAGCAAATGTAGTTGTTGAGCCAACCCATGTGGAAGAAGTGTCTTTTGACATATGCTGGTCCTTGATAGTTTTAAAACTTTCATGGTTCAAATCAGTACCTTGAATTGAATCCAGAAACAAATTGGCAATGAAAAAGGTTGATACAAGATTAGAATACTGATATCTCTTCAGATGGGTCCAATTAGAATGTTGACAGATGTATTTGAGCCAATTTAATTTTTCAAAGTCAGGGTCAGCCATACATAGAACACACTAATTTAGTCATGACTAACTAATCCACGGATGACTGAGATGATGTCCGATTTCTCCCCAGATGAGATCCACTATGAGGTGAAGTTTTGATTAAAAACCACTTCTATCAATCGCTGCCATTTGAACATTCAGATCTCAGACTGTGAATTAATTCATCCAATAGGAATACAACCTGCCCAGGAGAGGTGGTATATTCCTGGCTCATAATACTGTATAACCCAGTTTCCAGCTTGATTGAATCAAGCTTCAGTTTGCTCATCCTTATCTAACACAGCAGTGATTCCAGAAACAGATTCATGACTTCCACATCTTCTCCAGGAGTGGAAGATGGAAACAAGGGATTGCATTTGTTTTATCTGCATGTGTACATTTATTTTAATATAAATAAATGATATAAAAATATACTATTTGATATAAAAATACACTATTTGGTTTGCCAGGTACTTCTTTTAGGATAAGGAAGGGCTTGGATAATCTTGATAGGCTCTTCAGGCTTGAAGGTCATTAGTTCTCAATATTATTGATTTGACTATTGGTTGGCTTTTATATCCTCTCATTAAGATGAGTGATTGCTTTCCAGCAGGTTGTTTCATGGCCTGATTGCACGATTTAACCAGTGGAGCTCATGGTAAGAGAAATGGTTTACAGAGAATCCAGCTGTGAGTTTTCATTTATACAAGAACAGGAGGCGGGACTAGAAACCAACCTAAAGCCAGGGGAGGATTGATTAGTCCAGAAAAGATGTAGAGCACAGTTCTGTAAGCAGCATTGTGGAAATAATCGCTGGCAGAGATAAGCAGAGAAAATGCTCAGTGGCAGAGTGAAACCATCTGTCAGATTATGAACACTACTCAATAAGCAGTAGAAGAAATAAAGAAGAATTTTTGTTTCTAGCAGAGCCTTAACATATTTTTACACAAAGTAAGTCTGCTTCCTCCAGTATGTATTTGGTTATTACTATGTTAACTAACACCATTTGCTCTTCTGATGAGAGGGTTTTAACAGTTTTAAGTGAATGTGAGACATGCAACCAAGCTTATTTGAAAAATTTGCAGACAAGCTTTCAAAATGCTCATTTTTCATATTTTAGAGTGTTTTTTGTTTTGTTTAACAGTCACTTTCTTAACTGGATTTTACAATTTGTCAAATTGCCATTACAGATTAGTCCACTATATACGTAAATGGTCTGCTGATGTCTGCTAGGTATGTAAACAAAAGGAAGGAACTGTGTTTGTATTGCTAAGAAAAATTGTATTCTAGCTAGCCAGAGTAAGTTAAATTCGGGGATTATTCCCCCAACTCCTTTTTTTATATCAGAATAACTGGAAAGAAATTACTGATTCCAAAATACATCCTACTATTCTTTTTATTTACTGTATATTAATTGAGATTTTTAACTTTGGTATGTGTGGGAAAAGATAAATGAAAGCCTTCGACTATACAAAGATAAATGTGTTTTTAATTTGTTCCTAGAATAATATTAGTGATCTGCATCCAACTTTAGGAAGAGTTTGTTTATTTATTCATTCAATTTATATAGCCGCCCATCTCAAACCAGTGACTCTGGGCGGCTTACAATAATAAATTGCTATATTTGGACTTGGGGAGGGAAGGATCTTGCTCTTCAACAAGTTTTTAAGTTGATTGATGCTTATATTTTAATAGAAGTTGTAAGATGGAAATTGCATGAACTGAGTTCTAGTTTGTTCAGTAACTTTGGAAGGATGTAAGTGCTCCAGTTTCTAATGGCATAGAGTAAAGATGTTAATAGGAAGCAGGAGGTGAGCTGTTTTGCTGCTGTTACTCTGTACAAGGTCCTAGAAACTGAGTTGTTTGGCATTAGTCAGTTCTACTACTCTTTGAACAGCAATTTAACTTTTGCCATTGTAGTTTTAAGAGACTGTTTGCTCTTAGCCAGAAGTGGAAGCTTTAGCTGTTAACTCTTTAAATTATACACTTTCCCTCTCTCTCATTCTCTCTCTCACACACACATGCACACACAGGACATTATAACCCAATATGGATAACAAAACATTGTAGCATGTGTGGGAAAATGGCTTCCGTCCAACATCTGGAATCATTTATCTTCTGGTAAAGTTTGGAAGATGACTGGTTTATGCATTTTACAAAACTCCCTGCTGATTGATGTCATTAATTTAGGGGGATGGGGGTCTGTTCTTACCAATAGGGGAGGATGTAAATTAGGAAAGAGGCAACAACATGCTCTTGGTACTATTCAATTATCAATAGCAGAGGCAGAGTGGGTTGGATTCTGCCCAGGATTCTTGATGCCCTGTCCTTTTTAAAGTTTTTGGCACATGTATGTATTATTCCAGACAGTTACAGTTCTATCCAGTGGCTTCTTAACGATAAAATATTATATTTTCAGCTGTGGGAACTGGTGATTCAAAAGACCTAGATATGTTGTTTTATTATTGTTACCATCATTTTTACTTAATGGGTTTCCTTAAAATTAGGGAAGATCTTGCTGCCAAGAATGGTGGGAAAAGGGAATTACTGAATTGATGGAATGTTTATGTAACATGTGTCCTTGCCATGCAAATGCAGTCTTTCATTCTCAGGGTATTTATTTATTTGTATCCTACATTTCCTCCATGAGCTCAAGGCAATTTACATGGGAGTCTTCATTTTATCCCTATAACTGCAACAGTGCAAGGTAGCATCTGCTGAGGTCTCTGGTGACATTTTCTTTCAATTGTAACCCTCTTTGTGTTTTTCCATCACTTTTTCTGTGTCCTTTTCCCCCCCTAGGGAATCTATTAAGGAGGAAAAAATATAATGGTTCTGCATTTTTTTTAGTAGTAGTGCTGGGAGTCCACCATCTTGAACTACCCCAAAATCTTACGTTCACTATGCCAGGGTTTGGTGGGTAGGTTGCATCATAATATGACTGCCACACTTATAACTCTATTGGGGACTAGGTGGTGTATCACACATGGGATTTATCGCTGCTAGGATTTGCATGGCATGTTTAACAAAAACCACACCTTGGTATAATAGCAAGATCTTGGCAATCATTAAGGCACACTGGTTATAGTTCATGCAGGATAACCAGTTTAATGACTTTACCTCTGTATTACTGTCAATCTGCTCTTGTGATCATGGTTGCTTTGAGGTCTTTTGTTCTCTTCTCATGGCCTCCTTTGACTATTTGTCATCTGCTGGGGCTGAGGTTTGCTGTGCACTGGCTATTTCCACCATGCCTGACTTCGATGTCACTGGAATCAATTTGAAGCATTTTTCAGTGATGAATGAACAGGCACTGTCTGATGTACGTAGGTATGTACAGTATGCTTGCTAATTAAATTGACTGCTTGTATATTCAGAGGCAGAAAGCCATGGCAGCAACTCAGACACCACCACCACCCCAAATCTTTCCAAAATAAGAGCATTTTCACCACCCTTCTAAACTCTAAAAATGCAGGGGAAGTCCAGATCGCAGGGACAGAGTATCCCAGTGTGATGGGGCTGCCACCAAAACAGCCTCATTCTGAGCCCGTGCCTCCAGCAAGGGAAAACATGTACCAGCCCTGGGCCCAACAACCGGGTAGAGTTGTTCCTCTGCCTTTAGAGCTTTCTGCCACCACCCATAAAGTTGCTTATCTGCTCAGTGGATATCCATGTATTCTACCATAAGTGTATTTTGTTGCTGTTTTGATTTTTGTATTTTTCTCAGCTTGCTGTGATCTGATGAAAGTTATTCTGTAAGAAAACCTGAGATTTTTAAGATAGGAACATCCTTCCTACCCATTTCCATTTAAGGCTGCACTGAATGAAGAATTGTAGACTATTCAACATTGCGAATCATCTGGAGATTTTGGACAATTTCTAAATTTCCCCTTTTTCTGCTCTAATACCCACTTTCTTTCTCCTCCCTAGTGTCTATTCTTCCTACACAATAGATCGTACATTAGCCAACGTTTTTGCTTTAAGTGAGAAACACTCCAGATTTTTGGACTGATACTCCTCTAACTAACTTTTAATTCTGATGTCCGGTAGCCTTTGTTCTTTTCAGTTCCACCTTCAACTAGCTTCCTGAACAATGCTGTTGGCAATTAAGATGATCCCAAACTGGTTAATGTAGCAGAATTATTTCCTTTGAACTACAAAGAGAAACACTGTATTCATAAGATCAAAGCAAACTACGTTGCTACACTCTCCAAGTCCTGTGCAGCAAATAAGGAATTCATAATTTAGCTAAGCATATTAAAATTCAGGGTATTTTAACATGTGCAGAGTGCCTCAGTTAATATATGAAGCTCATACACTAATTCTGTCTCACTTCTCTTTTAAACAAGAAACCCTATGCATGGAATATGTGGAATCCATTTCACACATTCCAAGGACTTTCAAAATAATTTTTCATATATGAAAACCTTTCTAATGTTTAAAAATTACATAGCTGCAGTGACTTACATATTTCTCAGCAGTATTATGCAATACATGTCTTGCCTCTTGAGAGGCAAGTTTTCAACACTAACCATGACTGTTTCCAGTCCTTCCTTGGTCTGATTTTTTTGTTCTGGAACTGGGCTGTAAAATAGGGGAAAAGGAACAGATACCATTTTTAATTATCTGAGCTGTGTTCCAGGCCAGGTAACTGAAAGATATGCTTTTCAACAGCTATACAAAACCACCGAGAAAAATCATTAATAGATTGGCAGTAGGTTCTAAGCTATATGCAGATGATACCAGCTCAATATCTTCTTTCCATCATGTTTTAGGCAAGACAGATGGTCTTGATCAGTGTTTGGAATCTGTGCTAATTGGATTGTGGTGAACAAGGGCTACCACATAATGATGTCTGAACAAAGTTCCATTTAAAATAGGTCTTCTCTTTTTTCTTCCTGCTAAACCATCCCACACATCCTATGTGCTTGGAGGCAGGAGTGGAGATAAGGACTTTGTTCAACTGGCCTTTGATACCACTGGATAGCATTCAGACAGAAGAAATCCAGACAAAGTAGGGGTACTTTTGTTTAAGATCCTACTGATTCAGGGATAGAGTATCATATAGTTTGGGATGGAATGCCACCTCTTTTAAAAAATCAGATTGTTCTGCTGATTTTTTTTTATAAGAATCGTTTCTGTGCTTTGGCTGTAAACTGTATTTTTAGGGTGATGTGTTTCAGTTGGTATGGCAGCAACTGCCTTGAAACCTAACTAGAAATTTCAAGCAATGCAGAATGTTGCTACCCAAATTTTGATTGAGACAAACGATGCCTCTATTGTATCTTTTGTACTGACAGTTTGTTTCTAGGTGAGATTCATGTAGTTGGTTATTACCTTTAAAGCTTGCAACCATGATTCTTAAGGGAACATCTCTTCTGCTGTCATATGCCTTCCGTTTAAGATAGGAATATGCATGTCTGTAGCTTGAATCATGTCAACTGGATTTCTATTTTCTCAGTGGAAACGTTTCGCTCCTTATCCAAGGAGCTTCTTCAGTCTGAGCAAAGTTAGTAAGGGAATCCTAAATATATATATAAATATATATACATATAGGAATATGCAAACTTCCTTTGGCAAGATGCTGCACTTTGCCTTTTGAGTGATCTTCAGGGACCTCATTGCGGATGTGGGTATGGCGAGGACAAAGAAATGGAGAGACCCAACATATAAGCTATTTTTAATTTGTAATTAAATTAATTCAAGTTATATTACTTAAATATGGATAATGGTTATTCTCTATATAATTTTTGGAGTTACCCCTGTGCACCTTTGTTTTCAAATCAACTGTTACATCCCTTTTATGAGTTCCATCTACATATGATTAGTGATAATATACAAAAGAGAACCTAGAGTTTGGATAACCCTGAGAACATTAAAAAACTTTCTCCTTATCTTTGTTATGCTGACAGTTGAAAACTGTAACTCTGTTTGGTTTGGTTACTGCTTAATTTAATGTATTGCTTTTGCACATGTATTGTCTCTGATGTTGCCTTTAGTTTGATAATTGCATTTCAAAGGGTAGATTATTATATTTATATATTTTATATTTTGTAAGCTACTTTAAGAGGGGAAAAGCATTCCTTAGTATAAAAAATAAATGGGTATGGAATGAAGAGGAATAACAACCAAAGGAAAACATTTGAGGGAAGCAACAGTTCTATAAGTAGCATAATTGTGTGTATGTGCATTTGTATGTGTGTACATGTGTGCATTTGTATGTGTGTGTGTGTGTGTGTACACCCAGAATGAAATGTAACGGTTGTGTATTTTTAACAACATTTTGCTGAACTGCCAAAACTGTAGTCAAGGCACAACACCCACATTCATTCCATTGTATGCCATGGATGTGGAATTATGTACCCCCTGTGAGAAATGTTTGGTATTTGGTGTTTGCCTTTATGGATACCATTAAGGTAAAAGATTGCATATAGCAACATTGAGGGAGACAAATACTCCATTACAGAGACTGTGGTTCTAGCAAGCTGTTTATCATGCCCATTTCAAGGACTATAATTTGAAATTGCTTGGAAGAAAACAGATCAACAACTGGTTCCCCTAGTGAGAAAGCTTTGCAAAAATTATCCCTTCACATTTAGACAAGTCCTTATGGACTTTATTGAGCAAGTATGATGTGATGGCACCTTCTTAGTCTTTAAAAGGATCTTCTTTTCTATAGGCTCTCCACAAGATAGGCACTCATGATCCTCATAACCATCTGCTGTGTTATTTTTTCATTATGTTTCAACTTTTGGGGTCTGCAAAAGCCTTTTCCTTTTCAAGTCTCCAGATTTTTTATCCTCACTTTGGCCAGTGCAGGCAACTACAGTTCTTAACATGTTATTTTTAATCTGATTTTCTTTTCCAACCATATGCCTAGAAGGATTTGGGGCCCTTAATGAAATCAGCAAATGGCATCTTTTTGGCTTAATCTGTCCTAAAATCCTAAAAAAAAAAAAGGTAAAGGTTTTCCCCTGCACAGTTGTGTCCGACTCTAGGGGGGGTGTTCATCTCCATTTCTTAGCCGAAGAGCCAGCGGTGTCCAAAGACGCTTCCGTGGTCATGTGGCCAGCATGACACGCGTGGAACGCTGTTACCATCCCACTGAAGTGGTACCTATTCATCTACTTGCATTTGCATGCTTTCAAATTGCTAGGTTGGCAAGAGCTGGGGCGAGTGCGGGAGCTCACTCCGTCACACCGCGCTCGGGTCTCGAACCACCGAAGTTGCGACCTGCCAATCGACAAGCCTGGCATCTTAACCACTGAGCCATCACGCCCCCTCCTAAAATCCTACTCTTCACCAATTTAGCATTTTGAATTTGCCATATGGCAAAGTCGGATTTTTAGTTCAATGAATTGTTTGTTTATATAATTTAGTGATAAAAACTTAGATATATTTACTAGTGAGGTACTTTTGAAGAGAGGAAAAGACAAGAGAAGGAAGAGAAGAATCTTGACTTTTGGATGAATAGGGAGGAGAATCAGAATTGGAAACCAACATTCCTTAGATGATTATGATGATCAGATTATTATCTCTCATTGTATGTGCGTCTGTGTGTCAATTTAAGGAAGGCAGTGAACATATCTAATACTCCTGCTTATTTTCCCCGCAAAAAACAACTCTGTGAGGTGGGTTGGGCTGAGAGAGTGACTGGCCCAAGCCATTGTTTCCCTTGCAGATGTTTGCAAAAGCTTTTTGTTTAGTGTACACTTGGGAGGCTGAGGAAATGAGAGATTGAATTGTACTTTTGAAGATTCAATGATTCTCTAAACTGGGTCTTCTACTTATAGGACCCTCCATCATATAATCCCTGCAATTCGTAATCAAACCTGCATAAGTAGTATCTGTATTATTTTTAAGCTGCTTACTATATATTTTTAAATACGGTGGGATCTTTTTGCTTTCTTACTCACATCAGCTATATTTCATTACTTGCCCGTTTACAGTTGTGCCAGGATTATGCCAAACACAAGCATGAATCAACGCCTTTATCTAAAAGTGGAGCATTTCAAATCAGAAATAGCATTCCATGTTAAGTAACTGTTGCAGTAACCTCAGCAGATACTTCTAGTACAGAATGCAGAACCTGCAAGTCATCGGCTACATGTGGTTCAAATCTTGCAATAAGTGCAATTCAAGCACTTATTGTTGCCAAATGTCATTAGTCTGCTAACGTGCTATCAATTTGCAGCAGCAACCATTGAAAAAGAGCCCGTAGCTACACCAAAGTCTTTGTGGAGTTCAGGAACAACTGAAAGCAGTCACTCTCTATCAGAAGCCATGTGAAAGAATTTATCTTCATGACTAGAGAGATGCTGATCAAACTTTTAGTAGGAGGCTGTTCCACAAGGTGAGGCTGGCACAGGAAAACATTGCTTCAAGCCCCAATCCTCTTACTTTCCACACATGGGAACTCACAAGCACTTCAAATTGTATCCAGAAATCTCCCTGAAGCCAATGTAGCACCTGGAGCACAGGTACTATACAGCTGTAGCAGTTATTTTATCAGCCAGCCTGTGGGTTTCTGCATTTTGCACCAATTACAGTTTCTGGATATTCTTCAAAGACAGCTCCATGTAAAGCCTCATTACAGTAGTCTATTCTTGTTGTGATGAGGAACTAAGTCAACCCTGCCAAGGCTTCCAGGTAGCACCATAACAGTTGTACTACCCAAAGCTGGGTGAAGGCTCCCTTCACCAGCATAGCCATGAGCCTGGAAAGCATGCAAACCACAGATCTGCCCCTTCAGGGGGAGTGGCACCCATCCACAGTTAAAACCAGAGTAAAAGACAGCTAGATAGTTTCTAGACAAATTCAACTTTAGCCTTTTTTGTTCCATCCAGATCCCCATGCCCTCTAGACACGGGGTCAAGACTTCCACAGCATTTCCGGTCCATACTGGTATGGAATGTAGAATGGAGATTACCAATGATACCTCATCCTGAACCAACAGATGGCTTCTCCCAATAGTTTCATGTAAATATGAAACTGTAGTGGTGAGAAGACTGAACCTCATGGCGCTCCACATGAGAGCATCCGTTCCATTCCACAAGGGAGGATCAGTGATAATCTTATTTAATAGTAAAAATATGAAATATTATTCAAATGTTTGTTTGTTTATTTATTTATTTATTTATTTATCATACTTATATCACCGCCCATCTCCCCCCACAGAGGGGACTCTGGGCGGTTTACACAAAGTTGACAATTAAAACATATAAAAGCATATAAAATACCGTACATAAATGTATATCTATATAAATTAATTAAATATATAAAACCCAAGAGGCTCTGATGTTAAGTTTAAAAGAACTCTACGGAGCAAGCCATCCCCAAGAGGAGCTATTACTCCTCCCATCCCAAGCGAGGTGGCAGAACCAGGTCTTCAATTGTTTCTGGAAGGTCATAAGTGTGGGGGCTTGCCTCACCTCCAGGGGCAGAATATTCCAGAGGGCGGGTGCCACTGCAGAGAATGCCCGCTTCCTGGACCCCGTCAGATGGAATTCTCTTGTAGACGGGGTCCGTAGCAAGCCCTCTCTGCATAACCGAGTGGGGCGGGTCGATGCTCTGGGGACGAGGGGGTCCCTTAGGTAACCTGGTCCCATGCCATGTAGGGCTTTAAAGGTGACAACCAACACCTTGAATTGGACCCGGAAGCAAACTGGTAACCAATGCAGCTCGCGAAGTAGAGGTGTCACGTGTGCCGGTCTTGGGGCACTCATAACTACACACGCAGCCGCATTCTGGACCAGTTGAAGCTTCCGGATACTCTTCAAGGGTAGCCCCATGTAGAGTGCATTACAATAGTCTATATGGGAGATGACCAGGGCATGAGTGACTGTCCGGAGGGCGTCTCGGTCCAGGAAAGGGCGTAGCTGGTGTACAACTCGAAGTTGTACAAATGCCCTTCTGGCCACGACTGCCACCTGCTCTTCAAGCAGGAGTCGTGAGTCCAGAAGGACACCCAGGTTCCGCACTGTGTCTGAACGGGGTAGTGCCACCCCGCCCAGATCTAAAGATGACAACTCTCTGGATCTCGAGGCACCATCAATCCACAGCCACTCCGTCTTACCAGGGTTCAGCTGAAGCCTGTTGTTCCCCATCCAGGCCCCCACAGCCTTCAGACACTGAGAAAGGGCAGTCACTGCATCACTTAACTCGCCCGGGATGGAGATATATAGTTGAGTATCATCAGCATATTGATAATACCTCATCCCGTGTTGGCGGATGATCTCACCCAGCAGTTTCATGTAGATATTAAATAGGAGAGGGGAGAGAACCGAACCCTGCGGCACCCCACAAAGTAGGGGCCGAGGGTCGGATCTCTCATCTCCTATTACCACCGATTGGGATCGGCCCTGGAGGAAGGAGGTGAACCAGCACAAAACCACGCCGCCCACCCCCAACCCCCTAAGCCGTCCCAAAAGGATACCATGGTCGATGGTATCGAAAGCGGCTGAGAGGTCAAGAAGAGCCAGGATGGATGCACTGCCTCCATCCGGCGCTCACCAGAGATCATCAGTAAGTGCGACCAATGCAGTTTCTACCCCATATCCCGGCCTGAACCCTGACTGAAAGGGGTCTAGATAATCCATATCATCCAGAATCCTCTGGAGCTGTAATGCCACCACTTTCTCAACCACCTTCCCCAGAAAGGGGAGGTGGGAGACGGGACGAAAATTGTCCAACACTATAGGGTCCAGTGATGGCTTCTTGAGGAGGGGGTGCACCAGCGCTTCCTTAAAAGCCGCCGGGAACACTCCCTCTCCCACGGATGCAGTAACCATCGCATGGACCCAACCACATGTCACCTCCCTGGCTGCTTTCACCAGCCAGGAGGGGCATGGGTCAAGATGACAAGTAGTGGCCCTTACAGTCCGGAGGATCCTGTCCACTTCCTCAGGCCCAACAGGATCAAACCGTTCCCAGATAATCAGGCAAAGACGTTCCCTTGGCATCTCCCCAGACCATGTATCACGCTTGGAGTCCAACTTAGAACGGATCCGAGCGATTTTATCCGTCAGATGCTCTGAAAATTCCTCCGCACGGCCCTGAAGGTGGGTCACCGGCCCCACCTTACCTAGGAGAGATCGAGTAATCCTAAACAGGGCCATCGGGCGGCATTCTGCGGATGCAATAAGAGCGGAGAAATATTGACGTTTCGCCACTCTTACCGCCACAAGGTAGGCCTTAACCGCGGCTCTAGCTTGTGTTCGGTCGGGTTCGGTCTTTGTCTTCCTCCAGTGGCGCTCTAGACATCTCTTAACCCTTTTCAGCACCCTCAACTCCTCCGTTAACCACGGGGAGTATCGGGTCGGATGGGACAAGAGAGGCCGCATAGGCGCGATCCTGTCCAAGGCCCTGGCCACTTTCTTATTCCAAGCTGTGGCCAGGACCTCCGCTGGACCGTGCAGAAGATCCTCGGATATAACCCCCAGCTCCCTCTGAAACCCTATCGGGTCCATTAGTCGCCGGGGGCGGACCGATCGAATAGGTCCAGCCTCCCTGCGGAGTGGGGCAGCATATGAGAATCTAAGGGTCACCAGGGCATGATCCGACCATGACAACGGGGAAAGATGCAACTTGTTGTATGTTCCTAAACTGACTAGCATTTTATGGCTGTTGTGGGTTTTCCGTGCTGTGTGGCCGTGTTCTGGAAGTTGTGGTTCCTAACGTTTCACCAGCATCTGTGGCCAGCATCTTCAGAGGGCAGGAGCACAGACAGAAGCGAAATCAGCCTCGAACTCCGGCCGTGAAAGCCTTCGACAATACATTGACTAGCATTTTCTCTAAAAACAGCTATATGGTGTTTAAGGTACCTAATTTTAAAATTCTAGGGAAGCAAGGCTAGAATTTTTGGATGACTTTTCCTAGTCTGGTGCCTACCAAAGGTATGCATGTCCCCAAATTCCTGCTAGGAATTTTGGGAGTTGCAGCCTCAACATATTTGGAAGGTGCCATGTTAGGGGTTGGAACAGGCAGTGTCATCACTGGCAATTTTAATTCACTTTATTTTGTGAAGCTGTCTGCTATAATAATGCACTCAAGAAGATAAATTTATTGTATTTGGTTCTCATCCCAAATAGTAGTTTAGATACTGTTTTTGAGAAATTTCAACATCTTGTTTGAGTAGTCATTCCAGAAATCCTACTGGAAAGTATGGAGAGCATTTTTCTAGAAAGGATAACAATACTGTTGTTCATAAATGAAGAAGATGACCTGTCTATAGTCTGTACAGCTTTCTATGCCCTCTTCCTCTAGCTCCATTACAGTTGCTTGCCACATATCACTTTCTGGGAATTAACAGTCATTTGAAGGTTAATGGTCTGAGGCTATACCTCCGGCTGTCATCTCCTCCAAGTTGCTCATTAATCCTTAGATACACAGAGGGCTACAGGCAGAATTTCTTAGTTCATCAGCTTGTTCCAATAGTCATATTCCATTTCATAGCATCTGGACAAATTTACTGGAGTCATCTTGTTCCTTTCCCACTGCTGCTGTTAAAAAGGTCCACATGTTTGGAATTGTTCGTTTTTCTTTTTCCTACCAGAAATGAATTTTGAACAGACAAGTTTATCATTAAGTGCTTGTTTTAAACCAAGGATATATAGCATAACTTGTATGACTGATCAAACTGAATGCAGGTTAGTAGCTGGCAGCCAGGACAGGCAAGTAGTCCATATTCTGGTAGGTAAACTACAGATCAAGAGTTTAAGTCTGTCTGTCTGTCTGTCTGTCTGTCTGTCTGTCTGTCTGTGTCTGTCTGTCTGTCTGTCTGTCTGTCTGTCTGTCTGTCTGTCTGTCTGTCTGTCTATCTATCTATCTATCTATCTATCTATCTATCTATCTATCTATGAATGCTGTCAGGGCAGATAATTGTTTGACCTTCATAGATTTGGTGTGTATTATTTCAGAATTAACTTTCTGCAGAGGCAAAGAAGCATATGTGGTTTTACTATAACCTTACTGTATCCAAGTAAAATTGGTGCCTAGTGGAAGTTTTGGTCCATGTAGACACCAGGAATCTTGCTGTCTGAACAAAGCCTTTGATCCTCTGGGTTTAAAGGGGATCAAAACATAAGTAGCACAAGAAAATGAAATTATCTTAAATTGCTGAATTTTCCATTTTCTCCATATATGTAATGTTACATCTAAAAAGTGATTTTACATACATTACATAAGCTTATGTACCATGAAGGGGGGGGTGCGATGGCTCAGCATTTAAGACGCCAGGCTTGTCGATCAGAAGGTCGCAAGTTCAGAGGTTCAAATCCTTAGCCCCGCGTGACGGAGTGAGCTCCCGCACTCGCCCCAGCTCTTGCCAATCTAGCAATCCGAAAGCATGCAAATGCAAGTAGATTAATAGGTACCACTTCAGTGGGTAGGTAACAGCGTTCTGCGCACATCATGCTGGCCACATGACCGTGGAAGCGTCTTCAGACAACGCTGGCTCTTCGGCTAACAAACAGAGATGAGCACCGGCCCCTAGAGTCGGACACGACTGTGCGGGTAAACCTTTACCTTTTTTTTTACTATGAAGGGAAGGTGATACATATTTTGTGTGAATATTCTTTATATTTCGTTTTTACCCAATCTTTCACTGTATCATCATGTATTAATGCAATTACTTGTTCCAGTTGGAATGCTTTGAAATAGTATGTCAAATTTGGGATGCCCAACATCTCCTTTCCAATACATAGCTGTCTTCTTTAATCTAGAACATTTACTACTTGTATTAAAGGCATTTATCATATTTTGTCCATCTTGTTGCAGTGATATTTATAAGTGTCTAAATACAAATGTTATTTTGATAATATTTCATTTTTATTCCTAAAATCCTTCTCAAACAAGAATGGTTACATTTATTCATTCTCGAATATCTTTTTCAAATTATTTTTTTAAAGGTTGGAATTTAATTTTAATAATTTGCTACACTTTAGAACTTTTAAATATCCTTATCCGTTTTCTTTTTATTTTACTACACTTTTTTACTCTCTTTCTTTGATTTGTATTTCCATTTTCTTATCTGTTTCAAACTTTTATCTATGTAAATTCAAAACCTAATAAAATTTATTTAAAAAAAAAAGAACTTTTAAATATTTCCAACTTCTATGGCATATAGTAAAACATGTCTATTTCTGTAACTTCTTTTGATATCCTTATTTCAATATGAAGTTCTGATTTCTTAACATTGATCTGCAACCTAAGCCCTAATGCAAGTCTTTATTTCAAAAAGCTATCCTTCATATTAAAATTGCTAATTTAATATTATTTGGTGGAAAGCATAATGTGATTCATCAGTGACTAAGATATCAGATTGGTATCTTTTGTTTACTTCTGCTTTATTAAGTTCTAGGTTATCCTAGGAATTAATTAGGAGATTCTGATACATAAGATATACAGTAGATCTCTCTCTCTCTCTCTCTCTCTCTCTCTCTCTCTCTCTCTCTCTCTCTCTCTCTGTCACACACACACACACACACACACACCAACTCGGAACTGTGAGATGTGTTAGGATTTGCAACACTCATCTACAGTTTGGCTTCTTTAGAAAATGATTACTGGAAATTGAACAATTCCCATCAGATTTCTAGGGGAGCCCGGTGTGCCTTGGGATTTATTATAACAATCTCTGTCTCCTTTTCAGACCCAGTTGCAGCCCAGATTAATTTCCTATTATGTACCAAAGTCTTCTCTATTGAGAAACTAATTCATGAAAGTTGAACCATCTTTGTCTACCTCCTATGACAGTCTTCTCCAAATTGGTCCCTTCAGGTGTATTAAGACTAAAGTTCCCAGAATTCCTAGCTATCAAGCCAAAGCTTGGCTGGAAATTTTGGAGTTTCATCCAAACAAGGAGGAAGGGTGCCTGGCTGGACATCTTTGAGTACTCTCATTCTCAATGGGACACATTACCAGAATGCTAGCAGCTGTCAGGTTTTAAGAGTTATGTGACATAGCTCAACCTGTAAAATCATACAATAATCTTCTTAACCAATCTCCAGGGATGTAACAATACTATTCTACTGCTTTAATTACATTTTTGTAATGTTACTTGTCCATATGCCCTGCATCTAATTTTTATTTCTATTCTATTTAGCTTCTGTTATATTATTGTTAAAAAAAACAGTTCTACTTTATAAGTATCCCATTATGTTTATTATTTATTTATTCTTGTTGGTTTACTATTTATTTATTTTAATAATAGTAAGACTCATAAAACCTAGAACTGGAATTTTAGTTGGGAAATCAGCTTATCAAGATATATCTAAGGCAGTGCTTTCTAAAGTGCTGCCGTTAGCGACACACCAACGGCGGCAGCGGCGCGGGGGTGCACGCATGGCGGTGGTGCGGGGGGCGCGGCGGCATGCATGGCGGCAGTGGTAGTGGTGGCAGCCTCGCTAAAACGCAGAAGTGCTGATGGCGTGCCGCTGCCGCCACTGCCGCCGCACACAGTGCCGCCGCCACATGCATCCCCATGCCGCCGCTTCGCGACACACTAAACTGTGTGTTGCGACACACTAAAGTGTCGCGACACACAGTTGGGAAAGCTATGATCTAAGGGATGTAAGAAGTAAGCATAGCCAGCTGTCTTCACCAATGAATAAAATGCCCAAACCCATTATTGGGTAAGAGAATGCAGAATTCTGAGATTGAAACTTATGAGCAGGTAGGTGAGTTTAGAATAATAGAGGGCAGGAGAAATCTGGCTGATTTTGGAGCCATTATAGATATAGATCAAAATCATACATGTCATTTTATGTCATTTGGGTTGGTCCTAATAAAACTATTGCCCAACTGTAGATTTCAAATAATCCAATTAAAATTATTTAAGGAAGTTTTTAAAGGGAATAAAAAGGTAAAGGTTCCCCCCCCCCTGCACATTTGTGCAGTCGTGTCCGACTCTAGGGGCTGGTGCTCATCTCCGTTTGTTAGCCGAAGAGCCAGAGTTGTCTGAAGACGCTTCCACGGTCATGTGGCTGGCATGATGCGTGCGGAATGCTGTTACCTACCCACCGAAGTGGTACCGATTAATCTACTTGCATTTGCATGCTTTCGAATTGCTAGGTTGGCAAGAGCTGGGGCGAGTGCGGGAGCTCACTCCGTCACGCGGGGCTAGGGATTTGAACCTCCGAACTTGTGACCTTCTGATCAACAAGCCTGGCGTCTTATGCGCTGAGCCACCACGTCCCCTATTTTAAAAGGAATAATTTAAATGAAAAATCTTCTCAGTTGGGAGGCCTTCATTTGATTTACTGTTACCTGGAATGCTACAGCTCATTCTCTCTCTTTAAGGAAGAAAATTCAAGGGAATTATTTTGCTATATTTCTCCTCCACCCCATACATATATATACACCTGCCCTCTGGAATAACCCCCCCCCCCCCGAGCTCCAGACAGCTCCCACTCTGATCATGTTCCAGAAGACCTTAGACCTGGCTGTTTTCGCAGGCCTTGAGGTAGGGTGGATTGAAATCCCCCTCCCCTTGTCAGAAGTGTCTGATATCTGTTGTATATGTGTTGATGTTAGTGTACAAATTGCCATTCTGTTATTTCCCTCATTATATTTCCTATTTATTTTAACCATGTGGTCACTACGAGTCGACAACAACTTGATGGCATGTAATCAATCAATATTGGTTTTTAATTTTTTGTTGTGAGCTGCCCAGAGACATTCTGAAGTTGGGAGGCGCTGAAATCTAAGTAAATAACTACTGAAGGGTTTTTTTGCGTTTCAGAAAACATAACCAAAGAGGGAACAAATTATACAAATACTGTCCAGAACCCTTTATCAACATTTGGTGGTATCTTTGAAGTCAGACTGGGCTGTCTCATGAATGTTGTTATGAAACAAACTGATAGATTTACTGGACTCTTATTTGTACTATTACATTCCCCAAGGCATCTAAGAACATATAGAAACATTGCTTTGGAAGTTTCATACCATCTCATCATCATGTAAGCTTCAGTATTAAGCTATCATTGTATAGCAAGATGTGAATCATTTTAATACATTGTGTGAAATGTATTTTACATTTTGTGTAAAAGTCTTATTAACAAGGTTCAATAGAGCATCTATAATAGAACATACTAAACTTGTATAACATTTACATTTTAACCACTCAGGTATTTGTATATTATCTAGCTAGTTAGCTATCCACCGCTACATACTAATTATCGTCTTAGAGCATTTCTGAAATATTCATGGAGAAAGTCTAATGAACTGAGCCTAATGACTGAGCATTCTTTATCACACTGCCTGTTCTTCAACAGTGCAAGGATGGGATGTAGTCACAATTAATTGAGCTGCTGATTCTTATTTGTGCACATGAATATAGCCTCACATTCATGTACATACCATACTAGCACTCTTTTATTGCTCTGATTGGACTTAGGCAGGATAGTATATTTTTGCAATAAAAAATTAACGCGTAGAAATTTTTACACATCTTCACCTGCTCTAGATAATAAATCTTATGATCAAGCAGTTGCTCATGTGGGAAAGATTTATATAACTAAGTCTACTTGTGAGGCATGCATGAGTAAGTTGAAGAACATGTATATACCTGAGCTTATCTCATCAAAAGAGAGAAATAAAACAAATTTCCATATTTCAAGTATATTTTCATGTCAAAACAAGGATCATAAAAGGAAGTCTTTTATGAATATACTTGCTGGGAGTTGTAAAAGTACTAGCAATTCATTCTCTAACTCCACACAGAACATGGATGTAGCACTTTTTAACTTTCTGACAAATAAATAGTGACAATACCTGATCATAGATATTGACAACATATCAATAATAATGAATAATAATGAATGACATGTTATTGCCCAGAGCAAACTGAACCTATGACTGGTCACTAATAGAGATGAATGTATCTCTCCATTTTAGTTTTACCAGTTTCCCATTTTTTCTGGTCCTTAGTTATTTTCAGTTTCAGTTTCTTGCCTCTTTTAAAAGACAGCTCAATAATTGCCATGCATTATTTTTATTTCTCACAATGTTTCTCACTTTATACATATTTTTTGGTAAAATAAAAATTGTTTAGAATATGCACTCTAGCAATATATTTTTTGCATGTATCCAGTGATATATGCACTTTCCCTAATGCAGAGCTTTCCAAACTGTGTGTCGCGACACAAAAGTGTGTCACCACACACAGTCTGGTGTGTCGCCGCGGGAAAAACTTTGGAAAGCCCTGCCCTAATGTATAACTACCATTTCCTGCATACTTTGCTTTCGATCTTCCATTCCCCCTCCCCCCACCACCAAGACTACCAAATGCCTTAGCAAACTTCTGGTAACAGGTCTATTTGGACTCAGTAGCTTGGCCAGCACCTCCTCCATCTCACTTATTCACTGTGTGTGTACACAACTGCCACCTTAATACACAATCTCTCCCTGTTTGAGCAACCTTTATATGTCATAGTTTGACTGGGTTCTTTTGGAACTCGAGACGTATTTTGGTTTACAAGGATGGCAAACCACATCTTCCTCCTCAAATTCTTTCTCCTGTTCTAACTCTCTCCCATCCGGTCTACCTTCCTCCTTTTTCAGCTTCTTCACAAGCTGCTTGAAAGTTGTCTCTTGACTTTCTAGTTTTCTTTCCCATTTCCTTCGCTCCTGCTCAAACTCCTTACAAGAATCACTTGTGACCCTCTCCCATTGTTGCCTCTCCCTTTGAGATGCTACCATTTCAGAATCAGCGTTCTGGATATTGCATTCCTGCCAGAACTGGAAGCATAAGATTAGACACAGCTATTTTTAATCACATGATATTAAATACTCTGAGCGCGATACCCTCCATGAAAATGCTGTTTATGATCAGAATACTGTCACATTGAGTTGGGCTGTGTACCCCAGGGAAGTTGTATGATTTCATTTAGCATTTCCACTGTTCCCCTTGGGTTGCTGAAATTGTGCACGACACCTGGTCTGCTGTAAATCAGATATGAACTTTAAATGAAAATATGCAAATGCAGAGATCCAAAGTGCTTGTTTTGTTTTATAAAATTGGGATACGTTCCACAGAAGTTGTGTCAGGGAGACACAGGAGAGTGGAGAAGAGGGCCGGGCCTTGAGAGATAAGCGGGCACGCAGCTCGGAGTGCCTGACCTATTTTCCCAAACGTCAGAAGAAGGCTCCGCCCTAGGTTGGACTGATATACTTGGGAATCTGTAGGCATTGTTAGTTTAGCAGGATTTCTGTATGTAGGTATGCAATAAACACTAGAGACTAGATTCCCTGCCTCAGCGTGTTATTTCTGCACCTACACACGACATGTTGCTTGCCTTGTTGGAATAATTTTCTGAACAATTTTCTAAAATGCCAAAGTTATAAAACTGAACATTAATATATTGTTTGGTGTGTGTTTTTTCCTTCTCAGAACGTGAAGCTAAAGAGTCCTGTGCTTGGTTGCGGGCTGCTGGATTCCCCCAGTATGCACAACTCTATGAAGGTGTGTTTTAGAGATCCATATTTAATCCATAATCTAGTTATAGGAAAGAGTGCTGTGTTTGTTTTAATGCTATATTGTTGAATGCAGAAATCTCGCACCTTCCAAACAACCCAGAACAAAATTTGGTAGACCTCATCAACAGGAACACTAATCTTGGATTAACTATAAAATCACATTGAATTAAATAATTAAATCTGCAGTTTGAGATATTCCTGGGCTCAGTGTTAGATACATTTAGGAGTTGTACCTAAACAAAAGTGCTATGTTTTTTCCCCAATGGATTCTAAATTTGAAAAAAGGAGAATCCAAAAGGAGTCTACCAGTTTTGCTGGCACCGTCAGAAAATTTAGGTTTTGCCCTGGCTCTACCCACAACTTTTTGGAGAATGACCACCAAAGTGCCTTTCAAAGGCCAAATGTTATGTGCTCAAGTTATTTTATTAGCAAGTATTTATTTATAATTCAAATTTTGCCACCGCCCATCTCCCCCAGAAAAGGGGAACTCTGGGCAGTTTACAATAAGAACCATATTAAAAGATAAATATAAAAACATCTAAAATATACATATACAATTTACCAAATATAAATATAAAATAAGTTTAAAACCAAGTGGCCATAAAGTTCTAATTCCGTGAGGAGAGCTCTAAGGTGCCAGCCACCCCCAAGAATAATTACTCCCCTTCCCATCCCAAGTGAGACGGCAGAGCCAAGTCTTTAGGTTCTTCCGGAAGGCCAGGAGCGATGGAGCCTGTCTCACCTCCGGGGCAGAGTGTTCCACAGGGCGGGGGCCACTGGAAAGAAGGCCCACTTCCTGGACCCCGCCAGATGAAATTCTTTTACAGACGGGGTCCGTAACATGCCCTCTCTGCATGACCGGGTAGGACGGGTCGATGTCATGGGGATGAGATGGTCCCTCAGGTAACCTGGACCCATGCCATGTAGGGCTTTAAAGGTGATCACCAACACCTTGAATTGGACCTGGAAGCAAACTGGTACCCAATGCAGCTCGCGGAGCAGTGGTGTCACATGTGCTGATCTTGGGGCACCAAGAACTGCCCGTGCAGCCGCATTTTGGACCAGCTGAAGCTTCCAGATACGCTTCAAGGGCAGCCCCATGTAGAGCGCATTGCAATAGTCTATTAAATTATATATTATTAGATATTATATTTCGTATAATGTCACTGTGCAATTTACGTGGTGTGCGTTTTGTGAAAGGCAATGCTACATAAAAGTGATGTGGTGAATGTAGGAATAGTAAGAGAGCTTTCTGCTGAAATAATGTAGCCTATCTTTCCTTTCCTTCAAATACGTTGAACTTTTACTTTCTATAGTCATCAGCCAAAGGGATGGAGAGTAGAAAGTTGGGGAAATAAATATCTGGTAATAAATAACTGCTATTTTATACTGCTGATCAGAATGTTACTATTTACTGATCAATAAAAGGTTGAAAAATGAATCTTCTAATGTAGTATTGTGTTCAGAAGATGATATGTTAACATCATTTCAATGAATAAAGTTTTAACATTTCTTTTGCATATGTTGTCCGAAAATATATTCAATACCTCTCAAAATTAAGTGTTTGCTGCTCTGGAAATAAGTGCTTCTTCTCTTGTAGATTACCAGTTCCCTATTGATATTGCTGCTGTGAAGAAAGATCATGATTTTCTTGACAAGGACCTTGTAGAAACTCTTTGTAGGTAATGTGCTTCTCTGTTTCACACTATTATTTGTTTATACTTTGTAAATGTTATAGCATTTCACACAAGAGGATTTTGCAGATTTTAGGCAATTTTAGATTTTGTGTTATTTGCTAACCCTCCCTGCCTAGATTATCCCTATGAATGATGGAGGAGACTAACTACACTTGTTTTAACATTAATTAGTGATGATGTTGTAATTTAAAAAAATATTAAATACCTGTCTCAGAGCCCCCTCCATTTGTTATCAAGATCAGAACATGCAGGAAGTGTAGGAATTCTGGGATGGTGGTACCAGAACTCCACGCAGCTTCTTATTAGTATGTAGCAGAGTAGAAGCATTCCCATAAACTTGCACAAGGCTTAATCAGTTCAAAACACAAAATAAACACACTTCACACGTTAATGTAAAGTTACATAAAAAGTTCCTTAGTAGAAATGGTCCATGCGTGCGAGCAATTGGTTCTGACGTGACCCACATGCTTCTTTAATGTGGCCCACCTGGATGGAAGTATGAGCAATGTGGGAGCCATAGCTGACCCATCCTCCTTGGTAGGAGATTCTTGCAGAAAGGGGAAAGAGAAGGGAACAGGAAACAGGAAACAGGAAACCAGGATTCAGCCCCTCCCACACAAAGCAAGTAAGGTTAGGTTACAATAGAGGCTGCCTCCTCCTTCAAGCTTGTGTGAAACGTGCTTGGTTGAAACTCGATATCTCTAACAGGAAGAAGTCGTTTAAGGTTTCCTACTCAGGTGCAGTATCTGTAAAATTCACCAAAAAAAAGTATTCCTGGGAGTAAAGCCTCCCATTAGAACTAATTAGTTTTGATTTTCCTTATCTTTATTGCTGCAGTGTAGTCAGAATTCATGATGATAGTGGTTCAAAATGGAGAGTTTAAACTTCCTCCAGTGTGGTGCTGCGCTGAAAACATAGTATTTCCTTCTTCACTAGTAATTCTTGCATCAGGGAGCAAAATTGTTAGTCATTCCATCACCAGTGTCGCTTCTCTGCTGGAAATCATGAGTTTCCTCCATCCGCAGTTGTAGCAGCTCAGCTGACAGCTGGTTCCCAAATCTAAGCCTCAAGTAAGCACTGTTTTGGCCAAACCTGAGCTTTCTGAATGGATCAGAATTGGAAGATATAACATCTGTCTTCTGGGCCTTAAAAAAAACCTGCTAGGTTTTTAAAGAGTATTATTTATGAATGAATTCACCGGACACATAGTGTATATGAATTGTTGCTTCTGTTGGCAAACTGCTAGGAAACAATTTCACATTACCACAAAACATTACCACAAAACACAGCATCCACACCAGGATAAAAGAACATGAAAGACACTGCAGACTACAGCAACCTGAAAAATCTGCAATAGCTGAACATGCTCTCAAACAAACTGGTCACCAAATCTTATTTGAAAACACAGAAATACTGGACAACACCAACAGCCACTATGTTAGACTATACAGGGAAGCCATTGAAATACATTAACACCAACACAGTTTCAATAAAAAAAGAAGAAAGCTTAAAGATCAGCAAAACCTGGCTGCCAGTCCTGAAAATCACAGCTTGCAAAAGGTCAATGAACTCTACTCAACCACAGAAATATACAAACAACTCACACAATAGATGTGCTAATCCCACACACGACAGCACCACACACCCTAATCACCACAATAAACCCTCTCCTAATCTCTTGTAAATGACCCACAGAAGACACACACCCTCTCAGCAGTTATAAACACCAGCAGCAACACACACCCTCCACTTGGGAACAGACAGAATCTTCTAGCTGTGCTCCTGTCCTCTGAAGATGCCAGCCACAGCGACTGGCGAAACGTTAGGAACCAAAACTGCCAGAACACAGCCACACAGCCCGGAAAACCCACAACAACCATCGGATTCCGGCCGTGAAAGCCTTCGACTATACAATTTCACATTACCTTTTATATAGAATATTGTTGCTGTTCTAGCATTTTAATTTTATTGAGCTTCTCAAATCCAAGGCCTAACAAGATAAAAGCAGCTTGTCCTAAGATGGATCAAAATATTACTGACCAGTGTTTCTCTGCCTCGAAGCGGTCTTGCTTAGGATCTGACAGATACCAGCAGATGGAGAACCATGTCTTCTGCCATTGCCACATCAAGAGGTTTAAGGAATCCAAGTGGACTGGATTTAACTGGAGACCTGAAAACTTAAATTCTTTCATTTCTTTGGCAGTCTGTTTCAACATTTTGTAAAGGCCCCAGAAAATAGGACATCATCATTTTTGCTTAAAACCAGTAAGCTTAAGTTGGCTTATTGCCTTCATTAAAATGCAAGCCTGCACTTTGGAAAAAATAGTGTTCTTTTTAAAAAATGGATATTGGAGCAAAATGACCTTTGTCATTGCTTAAGTATTTAATCTTGATGAGATCAACTCATAGTTAAAAATGATACCAAAATAGAGTTTATAGAAAGCAGGTGTTGTGGAATAACAATTCCAGGCCAACGAATAGAGGAGGCCAGCAAGTAAAGAGAAACGTTTATTCAGCAGCGATGTTGGATCTGTCCCACAGGAACAGACACCAACAGTAGGATGGTTACAGCACTTATAAACAGGCATGTGTCTATTTCTCAGTGCTTTAATGTATGGTTTTGCTTTATATGGCTAAAGTTTACATTTTCTGCATGTACAAAGGCACTTTGTCCCCTACAAGTCTTTTAAAATGTTCTAAATTGTAAAATATTCTGACATGAGTACTAATGTGCATTACCGTGGTTTCCTTGTACATGACCTGTTTAGAGATGATGGAGACTGGCCTTTCTGTGGCCCTTCATAAGGAAGAGTTTGGTAGATTTTGGGATGGAATTGCAAGACGTTTTAACCATTATTGTTCAAGTAATTGGTGTTCTTTAATTACTATCAATCTTTAGGTTTTACTGCAATCAAAGCAGTAAAGCACAAATATTCAGGCTTACCGTGGAAAATATTCAGACTTTTTGTGACTTATTTTGATATATCATTGAAGTTGTTATGTTGGAGCCAAAGGAGTGTCAAAGGAGTGGGGGTCCAGCAGCAGCCCCCTCTTCTGGAACAGTCTGGCTCCAAGGACAGCCACTTTCCTTTGGTCATTCAGGAAGACAGTGAACACAGTGCTTTTCCAAAAATTCTTGAAATGCCAATTAACTTGAGAAAGACACTTGGAAGCGTTGGTGATCCGTGGCTCAGATAGTGGTGTTCTTTTTTGGTTTTAACTGCCTGTTTTTCTATTTCTATAGCTATAAGCTGCCTAAAATCAAGGAGCCGCGGTGGCTCACGTGGCTAAGGCGCTGGCGGTTCGAAGCCCGTGTGCGGATGCCGCGTGACGGGGTGAGCTCCCGTCAGCTAGCCCTAGCTTCTGACGTCAGGCTCTAGCGACAAGCCGGTCATTTACCCCCTGTCGCAACTAAACGGATCAACCAATTACTAACTTCCGGTTGATCCGGAAAAAAGCGGACCCTGCACCAGCGGGATAAACGCTAGGATGAAGAAGAAGATAAGCTGCCTAAAATCACTGATGAAATGTTATATACATTTATGCAAATAAATAATTGTATTTCTACTGAAATTATTTTTATTTTGTGTTTCTAAATTCAGGTGGAGGTCTTGGTAGAGAGGATGACATTTGCACTTAAATTTTATACAGAAGTCTATTTCTAGTTATGATAACGAATACCCATTTTTCAAACCATCCAACTAATTGCTATGGGCTTCAAGATAGTCTAGATTCCTACTCCAGTCTTACTCATAGGAATTAACTGTGCATGTTGCAAACAAATAAAAGTAGGGACTAAGTTTGATATTATGAAGAGCCAATCAGTAAATTCAGTATGATTCTTGCTTCATTTTTAGACGACTGAACACACTGAATAAATGTGCCTCAATGAAACTTGAACTGAACTTCCAAAGGAAAAAGGCAAGTACATGTGAATTCAGAAATGTTTTTTTTTCTTTATGTAAGTGAAAGTATTTAAAATCTCCTGAAATTAGAGCCAGAGATGATGATGTATCCAGCTGTTGAACCTCAAATACCATAGTTATCTCACTGCAATTTTTGCATCACTTATAAAGTCCAACTGTATAGTAGATATCAATAGCCTCTATTGATAAGAAAATGGAAAGAAACAGAACTCCCAGATGCAGTGTATACAAGGAATGAATGATGACTTTAGTGATAACTACTACTGTGTTTTTGAAGATGGCCTATTATGAAGTAAGGTTCATAACTTATCAATACGTTTTTCCTAATGCATCCTGGAATGTTAGTTTCTGATTTGCTTATACTATCCTTCTCCAAGATAAATCTCAGATGGAAAGCCATCACCCAGATTGTGGCCAGCCTCCCCCTGTGGAGGATGGCTTTCTACTCCTCCCTTCAGCCTGCTCAGTAAGGATCTGGGGGCTTGAACGCATTTGCATAGTAGCAAATGAAAGAGACTGCACTGTGAGAGAAAACAATTTCCAGGGGTCTTTTCAGAATACAAGGGAAGCCTGCTTTGCTAACTAAGTCGCCTGAGCATGACAGGACAATATGATTCCCTACCAGAAAAAAAGCAACAAACATTCTCTTCGATTGGCAACAAACATTGTTTTGTTTTATTTTCTTTCATTTGTGCTGACTTATTAAAATAAAGTTTGCCATGTTTACAGCTCATTGTATAACACAGGCGTTATCTAAGGCTTAAGGGGTTTCAAGAAGGAATGCAAAAAATGCTGCTTGATATGAAAACTCTTGTAAGGGAGCCAATAACATTTTATTTACAAGGCACTCCTGTCCCTGGGGCACTTTTTAATCAGGAGCTTGCATAGTGCAGATCATTGCTTCAAGGAACTTTGTACAGATTGGATTCTCTCTCAAAATGCTTGACAAATTCTTTTCATTGGTGCTGGAGAAGTCATTGCCAGCAGTGCTTGAAGCAAAATAGCATGGGGTAGCATGCGGCCGCAGATGCCTTTTTTTTTTTTTTTTTCTTTTCTGGTAGACTTAAAGCAGGCATTCCTACCTTTTGTCAGGCTGAGGGCTGCACTCAAAAAAAAGTATTCTGAATAGGCTCGAGCACAAGGTGCCTGTAGATAGCATTCCCTCAAATCTAGAAGGTTTCTCTACTAAATCTCATCAGAAGGGCAGATTCTACTTGGAGAAGACAGCCTTAGAAAAATCCAGGCCCTGAGCCATATCAGGCTTTAAGAGTGGTTATCTAGTGCCTTGAATCCCACCAAGAAGCTGACTGACAGCATGCAACTCCAGGAGTAGAAGTGTTACATGGGTGAATCTAGGTACTTCCATTACTACTTCATCCAGTGCATGACTTCTGAATGGTCTTTGCCCTATTTAAAAGCAAATTACAATAGTCCAATCATATGATGACAAGGATGTGAATAACCAAGAGCAAATCTTCTTGTTTTTATATATCTGTCTGTGAACGTACTATCTCTCAATGAACTTGATGTGACTCACATCTCAGGAAACACACCTCAGTGTTCTTTCCTTTCCTCTGTTGTCTCTGTATCAACATTTAGAGTGAAAATTCCTCAGGACAAAGAAGTTATTTTCTGCTTTGGGAGTTCATTACTTGGGTGATCTTGCTAATCAGGGATCAGGTAGTAATTAGGATGATGTCATGATGATGCTTTTCAATCCAATGTACCTTTAGTCTGAAGTCCCATTCTGTTCAGTAAAAATTGCTTGTAGATAAAAGGTAAAGGTTTCCCCTGCACAGTCGTGTCTGACTCTAGGGGACGGTGCTCATCTCCGTTTGTTAGCCGAAGACCCAGCGTTGTCCGAAGATGTTTCCGCGGTCATGTGGCCGGCATGACGCATGCGGAACGCTGTTATCTTCCCACCAAAGTGGTACCTATTCATCTGCTTGCATTTGCATGCTTTCAAATTGCTAGGTTGGCAAGAGCTGGGGCTAGTGCGAGAGCTCACTCCATCACGTGGGGCTAGGGATTTGAACCTCCAAACGTGCGATCTTCTGATCGACAAGCCTAGCATCTTACCCGCTGAGCCATTGTGCCCCCCCTTTTTTTTTTTTGCTTGCAGATAAGCATACATAATATTTCAGCTTTGACAACATATGAAGGCCAATGAGGACAACTCAAAATGAGAACTAAAAAATAACTAAGAAAGGGAATCATTTTTTCAGTACAAAAAGCTTTTTCAGAAAATCTAAGTGATTGTGGTTTTATTTTATGTAAATTTATATTTTTATTTCCTATATATATGAAATTATTCAGATAATAATAACTTTATTTCTTTGCCTTCATATGATCTCTAATTTTTATGTGCATAATAACAGAAGGACCTTCAGTAACTTCATTTCTTGTGAATAATATATAATTGTATTCTATTTTCAGTTGCCTCTGGAGAAGTAGGCAGATGTTCAAATCACATTAGGACAGTTTAATATTCTGTCATTCAGTAAATCATTATTTTACTGCATTTGCCTTTACCCTTCTCTTGTTTTCTTCCCAGTATGCAGCCAGGTCTTATACTACTATTTTAGCATCTACATTGCAATTCAGTATGAACAGCAACTGGTATATTGTGTCATATGAATAAAGATGGCATCCTATCCAAAGCATTCAAAAATATTGAAAACAGACCACTATAAAACACCCTTCCCCAGTCTGGTGCCTCTAAAAGTGTTGAACTCTACTTAGATAGTACAGTACTTGGCTATCCAAGCTATGGGACTTCAAGGCCCAATACTCTTGTGTTTAGGGGATGACTAGACAGCTGAAAAAGCCAGACAACCATCAGATCACTAATACAAAAAGCCAGTAATTCACAGCAGAATCAGAAGTCAATTCAACAATCATATAAAAAATTGAAATAGGAGATGAGGCTTCTAACAAAGTCAGGATGTCTAAACTAGAGTCCAGAACCAGTCTGAGAGTCGAGAGCCAGGGTTTCAGCAAAAAGGGAAAGCCAGGAACACAGCTCAGGCGGGCTTCACTGCCACATTCTAAATAGCATGAGGACTTAGGAAACCAAAGTTCTAGGGTGCTATCTGGGCTTCCATTGCCATTCTGAAGAAACCTTTAATTCTAATCAAACTAGTTGCTAATCAGTAAGTCTTTATTCCTTAAACCTTTCTTTAGATTCTCATACATCTTTGGGTTTGAACCAGTAAAAGCTTACAGATTCCTTAGGATTTGATGAAGTTTCATTTGTGATCCATGTCTGACCCTGCACCCTCTAAGATAAGCAGAGCCTCCATTGGTTCCTATTCGTTCCTTACTAAAGATCTCTGCATCAATGGCAAGACGAACACATGTTGCTGGTATAAATGAGAGAAGATTACTGTAGTATTTTAGCCAGTATACATTGTCCTGATGACCATTGGAAACTGGCACAGTGAGAAACCTGTCCCCACCCCTGTGTGTTTGTGTGCTCAGTTAGCTGGCACACCTTAATATTAGGTTTGCTGATGGTTCCCCTCAACAAACCGAATGTTAGTTTCCCATTGCTAATGGCAGCAAGACATCTTTGATCTATAGCAGCAGGTTACTGATATAGAGGAGGATAAAGGATGGGAGGAAGAGCAATATGTGTGTGAGTATGGTTGAGTATGGTGTGTTTGTATGAGTGTACATAAAAGAAGGGTGTGTATATGCATATGAAAAGTTTTGTATCATAAGTAGCCCAGAGTGAGCAATTTTTGTGGCCCTTTGGCCAGTTTCTAAGGGAAACTTTACCAGAAGAATAGTTAAACCAAAAGTGCAATTCAGTTGAAACTGGTAGCAAAATTCACATATACTTCTGCAGTGTAGAATCTACATAATCAGACTCTTAGCCCTGACATTAAACTCCAATTTAACTCTACAGTGTATCCTTGCTTGCTGAGGTTTCTTTATATAGTGAAGAAAAATATGTCTGTTAAGTTACTTAGATGGACCCCACTGCTATTGAAACAGTTGCAGCTGTGAGGTAATAGCCTTAGTAAGAGGGAAAATATGGGAAAATTCATTGAAATTACATTTCTTCTGTATATTATGTGGACATCTGTGTTCTGAAGAGAAATTATCTAGTTCTAGAGAAGAGAAGGATAGGAAGTTTTTGCTGTTAGTCTTAACATAATTGAACTAAAGGAAAGGAAAAAATCCCAAATATTGAGGAACAAAAAGAAAATCCAAGCACCAGCCACATGCATGTTTTTTCATGCAACATTGCTGGTCCTTATACTTACCATTCTGAAAATTTGCAGTTTTATTTGTCTACTGAAATGGTCTTAGCATATGTGTTATTTTGATATTGAGAGAGACAGGGAGGGAGGGAAGGATAGGGAATTTCTTCATTACTACCAGAAAATTTTAAAAAGTGATTATCAGTTCCCCTTTCTAAAAATAATAGTAAAAATTTGATTGTGCATATAACAAAATTCATGTGTCTACACTTTCTAAATTAAGGCTTGGTTTTGGACCCTATATTTAATCTGAATGGCTGCTAATCAATCAAGAATTAAACTGTTTTCCAAATCAACTGGATAGAGAGCTGAATTGAAACTCTGTGCACACTTCTTATGTGAACTGAAAAATTCCCTGTTGATTAATTTTAATATAGCATATAAATGAAAATGCCATGTCACTTAATCACATGGAATAGTGTCATGCAGTTAGAATTTGTGGAATGATGTCTTCTAGGTGATCAGTTTCACCAGTTTTCATTTTATTTCCCCCAGTAAATGTCCATGAAGTTTTTTCAGACAAGAAATGTACATTCCAGATGGATCTATGAGCTAATGTTGCAAGATAATGACATTGCAGGAAAGCTGTTCTCTAGTGTATTTTTTAAAAAGATCGGTGAGACTTGTTATCAGATAGATAGATAGATAGATAGATAGATAGATAGATAGATAGATAGATAGATAGATAAGAGAGAGAGAGAGAGAGAGAGAGAGAGAGAGAGAGAGAGAGAGAGAGAGAGAGAGAGATTTAAGTGCTATGTACTGTTTTTCAGAGTGAAGACTCAGATGAAGAAGACCTTTGTGCTATCAGTAACAAATGGACTTTCCAAAGAACAAGCCACAGATGGTCTCGGGTGGAAGACACTAATGCCTTGATTCATCAGTCAGGCAAACATGACTTTCAAGGGGACATTAAAATGAAAATCACAGCCAGCAATGAAAGTGTGCTTACTGATTTGAGTGAGCCTGAGGTGTCTTCTATTCACAGTGAGAGCAGTGGAGGAAGTGACCATAGGAGTCAGACTGGAGTCACATGCCTCCTCAGGGAAACTAACTGTTCAGGACAATACTGTGTCGAAAACACTTCTGTGCAGGGTCCCCCTTCAATTGGTGGTCCTCCTTCCCAGCTTTCAGAAGTCTTGCCCAACTTCAGGAATGAGAAATCAACACGAACTAGAGCAAAAACCTTTCTGAAGCGCATGGAGACATTAAAACCCAAAGGAGCACATGGAAAATTAAAGGGCTCTGGAAGGACTGGTGTCTTAGTCATTAGTACACCTGTTCTGCAGCATGAGCCCAGAACCTTAAAGGAAATGCAGTGCATGCAAATAGGAAATGGAGACCTCCAAAATGAAACAGTTGCAATCCAAGATGCAATCAGACAAGAGTTTCCCTTTTCTGCCAACTGTAGCAGCGAGAGCAGCCAACTGGAGATTAGCAGCAATGCCATCAGCACTCCTTCCTTAAAGGAACGCAAACACCATGAAGCAAATAAACGAGGTGGCATGTACCTAGAGGACCTGGATGTTCTTGCAGGAGCAACACTGAGGCAAGTGATAGATCAAAATCGCAAAAATGAATTTCACTCCCAAGAAAACCTAATATTTCATATTCCTAAAGACCACAAGCCAGGAACATTTCCTAAGGCACTTTCGATTGAAAGTCTCTCTCCTACAGACAATGTCATGAACTGGAGGAGAGACAGCATTCCGTTAACCAAGAAGACATGCGCAACATCTGCAGAACCCAGGCCTCTTGTTTCCTGTTCAAAGGAAAGTAGAGTTAGCATTTATGACAATGTTCCAGGTTCTCATTTATATGCCAGCACAGGGGATCTCCTGGACTTGGAAAGGGAAAATCTTTTTCCTCATCTGGATGATATTTTGCAACATGTCAATGGGCTTCAGGAATCTATTGATGACTGGTCAAAAAATGTATTGCCAGAACCAAAAAATAATGCTTTATCAGTTGGTGAATGTGAGTCATTATCATATCAGTCACCAAGTAAAATTTCATTAGACTTTGAACAAAACTCAGTATCTGATGGCCAGACAACACCAAGTGATATGGACCGAGATGGGGTATCTCTCAATGAATCAGAAGCTACTGGTGTCAGAGAAAGAAGAGACTCTGGTGTTGGAGCATCTCTTACCAGACCAAACAGGTTTGTACCAGATCACACTTTGCTGAGAATGGGGAACAGGGGAATTAAAACATGCTGTTTTTCAATTCTGTAGTTGTTCCTGCAGAAGTAACTCTGAAGCATAAGGTATATCAAAATCATAGCAATAAATTGCAATACACAATGTAATATTTAATTTAGTTTAAATTTTAAGTCTGAGTAGTCCCATAAAATCTTCCACTAAAATGTCTTGCCAACTTAAATGATCAGTACAACAACAACAATTACAGCATCCTATAAAAATTTGAGTCTCTGGATAACAGCTGTTTGAATTTTTCCAGCTATTTGAAACATTGTTTTACAAGAATTAGGCCGAAGATGGGCAATCTTGTTTACTTCAGACATTGAGAGTAAGGTTTAACTACATCAGAGCTTTCCAGACTGTGTGTCATGACACGTTAGTGTGTCGGCTGCAGCGTCTGGGTGTGTCGCGGCTGCTGCTGCCTCTGAGCCCTGCCAGGATTCCATGCAGGTCCTAGTGCCTGCCTTGTGCCTT
This sequence comes from Charina bottae, assembly GCA_023362775.1. Classification (NCBI taxonomy): domain Eukaryota; kingdom Metazoa; phylum Chordata; class Lepidosauria; order Squamata; family Charinaidae; genus Charina; species Charina bottae. Next base: position 105,429,205 of record JALMGJ010000004.1, read on the forward strand.
GCTGCCTCCAAACCTGCTGTGATTCTGCGCAGGTCCTAGTGCTTGCCTTGTGCCCTGCAGTAAGAGTGTGTCACGAAACGATGCCCTGCTGTAAGAGTGTGTCGTGAAATGATACATATCTAAAAAGTGTGTCACCAACATGAAAAGTTTGGAAAGCTCTGAACTACATGATGGGCTAGACTTAAGCAAACAGTGGATAGTGCTCAAGGCAAAAGTGAGTGGGTGGATTTGATTGATTTGAGCAAAGACAGAAAAGACAAAGCTGAAATTATATTGTTTGATATGGGAAAAGTCTTTGATAAAAGGCATAGATAGTATTTGTAAATTACCATAGCTAAATGCAAATTACCAATCAAGTCCAGATTCTGTATGCAGCCCCCAATTCTAAAGTGTGGATCAAAGGTCTTGTTGCATCTACAGTATTTGGTCACTCTATAAAGATACTAGGCAAGTATGTCTAATTTCTTCTTTGATATTTGTTTAGATCCCTTAGATTCTACCATTATACTAGATCAGTGGTTCTCAAAATGTGGTCTGGGGACCCTTGGGAGTCCCCAAGACCCTTTCAGGAGTTCTGCGAGTCAAATAAATTAATATTTTAAATTTTCTCAGTTTTAATTTCTAATACAGTAAATATTGATAGATATAACCCACATAAATCAAAATTCTTTGGGGTTCTCATTTTTAAGAATGTAAAGGGGTCCCGAGACCAAAATGTTTGAGAACTGCTGTACTAGACCATAATATTAATGGTATTTTTATTCATTAGAATAAAATTGGTGTTATATGGTGATGGCATTTTATTGTTTATCTCATATATGCACTGAATGTATGAACTAGTTAGGTATTATTATTATTCCACATGACATTTCTCAAATAATTACAATTCTTTGGATATTGATAGCATTACCCTTTGGGGTGGGGCAAATAATCTAAAAAATTAATGTTATTCCTAGGATAATTTATATTTTGCATAGAATTCCCATACACATATCCAGGAAACATTTGCAAAAACTCAGTAGATTGTTCTGTACATTTCTATTGGATTTTCAATTCCAAAGATAACTTCAAAAAAGATGCAGTTAAAAATAGGGGCTTTGGTTTCCTGAATCTTGCATCAGAGCATTATGCATACCTTTTTAACAAGTATCAGATTTTGCACACCTTCCTTTAGTATAAATTCTCCCTCCTGGGCCCTTTTGGAATATAAACATGAGAGCCAGTTTGGTCTAGTGGTTAAGGCAACGGGCTAGAAACCCGGAGACTGTGAGTTCTAGTCCCGCCTTAGGCATGAAAGCCAGCTGGGTGACCCTGAGCCAATCACATTCTCTCAGCCCTAAGAAGGAGCCAATGGCAAACCAGGAGCCTGAGAGTTCTAGTCCCGCCCTAGACATGAAAGGCGGCTGGGTGACCTTGGGTCAGTCACTCTCTCTCAGCCCAACCCACCTCACAGGGTTGCTGTTGTGGGGAAAATAGGAGGAGGAAGGAGTATTAGGTATGTTCGCCGCCTTGAGTTATTTATACAAATAAAGGCAGGATAGAAAACAAACAAACAAACAAATAAATAAATAAAATATTTGTATATACCACATTTAGTTAGATGGACTGTTTTGGGCTCAAAATATAATGGATTAGCAATATCTCCTGTCACTGATACATTTTTGAAAACCATTTCTGAAATAGGATAAACATACTATTTCTGGAAAATTGCATTTTAAACCCTTTTTTTCACACCAAATTGACATGGTGGGGTAATCCAGATGCTAAAATTGATTTTTTAAAAAAAAATTATATGGAAGATATAGATAGATGTTAGGATTTTTACTTTAGATCAATTATTGGATGATAATGATGATCTTTATCATTTTCTATGTTAAAGGATGAATACAATTTGGCTGTTGCCACCCACTGGCAATATTAATAACTACAACATTTATTGATAACTCAATTTGGATCAGTGGATTATTAGCTTCAAAGAGGCTTAATTTATTAGAGGTGATCATTAAAACCTATGAGAGAAGAATCCCACAATTATTTATTGATAAATCAATTTGATATGCAGACTGAATGGAATAAGGAATTGGAGATCCCCTTTTTGTCTAAGCAACAGAAAAGTGTCTTTTAACATCAGTATCAAAACTTTCACTTAATTTAGATTATGTTTTATTCATCAAAATAATATTTGGATTTATTGAATCCATTGTGCTGGCATAGAAAAGGAATGAGTAAATCATGTTGTTGAAGATTCCATATCCGTTTACTCATGGATAGGTGCCAAAGAAGTGAATGGCATTTAGTGGAGCAAGTGGGATTTACTAGAGATGACAGTTTTGTACTTTGTAAACTTTCAACATTGCTGTTACATTTCTAAAACAAGTAGACTTCTTAAAAGAATCTTGTAAGGTGAAAGCCGTTTTTAGACTCATGTTGGAATTACATTGCTCTGACTAATAGTAGAACAAAGTCTTCTAAACCTGCACAGATTTTATAAGAATCAAACCTATCACCACAATCAGATTTTATTCAATTATATTTTATTTTGTGTGTGTAAAGGCGATTACGTTGGCACAGCTTCCAGATCTCCCACCAACTTAGCCATGCCCTAGGATCACTGCAGATCAGCAGTCAGTCAGCTGCTCAGTTAAATCTGCTACAAAAATTTTCCCTGCTTCATCTTACGGCGATTATGGAAAAATACTCCATGTCAAACAAGCACGGCTGGACATGGTAAGTATGTTTTATAGTTTAAACATTCTCTAGGTACAAAGCCTGAAAATATTCCTCGTATTTTTTTTATAAAAGATCATCAGTATAACATTTGGCATGGAGAATTAGCTTAGCAAGGGGAGGTTTGTAATGATTGGGTCAATGTTTGGGAAAAAACGATAAATAACGGTTATTTTACAACAACTTAATTCTTTTGAATTGAATTGAGGATCATATGATATTTGCAAAGCATGTTTCACACATGTGTACAGATATAGTACATTAATTATCTAGAACTGTTCTAGATTCCAAAAGATAAAGTAACTTTAGAGCATGCATGGTTGCTCACATCACAGCTTTCAACACCCCCTTAAATCGGATAGTCTATTCCTGGATCACACAGCTGATAGGACAAGACTAAAATAATTTATTAGCATTGATAGATAGTAATCTAATCCATTAATGTCTATCACCTCTTTTGTCTGCATTGGACTGTATTCTTTTTATCTTGAATGCCAGCCAGAGTTGCTATGAGTTGATTGATTGATTGATTGATTGATTGATTGATTATTAGATTTTTATCCCTATATACAGTATCTATATCTACAGTATATCTATATCTATCTATCTTTGGGATAAACGTATATATTTGTTTGGTAAACTAAAGGCAGTGGACCTACTTAACACTCCTGCCTCCTATTTTCCCCACAACAACAACCCTGTGAGGTGGGTTGGGCTGAGAGAGAATGACTGGCCCAGAGTCACCCAGCCAGTTTTCATGTCTAAGAACTTATAGTTCTTAGAACTCTAGAACTCACAGTGTCCTGGTTTCTTGGCCAGCACTTTTACCACTACACCAAACTGGCTCTTTAGAATTAAAATTAAAAATTAAGATTAAGATTAAGATGTAGAATTAAATAATTCAATATTATTAATATGTCACTTATGCAATATAGATTAAGTTTCTAAAATAATATGAGAATCAATGTATTGTCGAAGGCTTTCACGGCCGGAGTTCGATGGCTGTTGTGTGGCCGTGTTCTGGAAGTTGTGGTTCCTAACTTTTCGCCAGCATCTGTGGCCGGCATCTTCAGAGGGCAGGAGCACAGAGGGTAGGAACCACAACTTCCAGAACACGGCCACACAGCCTGGAAGACCCACAACAGCCATCAATATGAGAATCTTTGGTAAAAATCTGTTGTATGTTTCTAAAGTCATACCATTTTAATCTATGCATTTCATTCAGTGTGTACTCCAAGAATAATTAGCAGTTGTAAGTCAGACCTGTCAGTCACTCAGTTCCACTCCTATTTTTCCTTCCTCTCCTCACTGCGGTTGCTCTGTAGAGAAACAAAAGGTAAAAGCAGCATTTTTTTTCAGCTAGAGCATCTGTCTTTCTATAGCACTCATAATCTTCCAATCAAACATGAAGACTTTTGACCTGATTCAGTGTCCTAATTCAATTTGAGTTCCTTAGTAAGGGTTGTGCTTCTGCTTCATGAAGCCAGAGAATTGGTTCAAAGCAACCAAATCCAATGCATGCCCTAACTGAAATCTCTTCTCTTATGTCTCACACAAATCTCTTGTCTCGTGTCTTATGGCTTCAAGAAGTAAAGGCATTTGATCCCAGAAAATTCATTGGGCATGCACTTCGGCATTGTGGATTATACAGTTTAGACTCTCTTTGTAACACAGCTTCAGAGTTGACATTCAAAATTCAATATTTGTTCTAATGTAGCACATTTCTGCTAAATAACTTCATGGCATTAGCTGGCATTTAAGTAGGCCGTGTGAAATGCTAAGGATTATTACCTTCATTTTACAGCCAAGTGCAGTCAAAAACAATGAAAGATATAATCTCACAGCATGAAAAGTAATTCCAGAAGGCTGGATGGATTCCTTTTGTGTAAAGCTCTATAGAAAGAAAAGAAAATCAATAAGCACAAGCAACATTTAACCAAAATTTCCTGAAATAATATTATGGGATTTTAATTAGTGAGTTGTATAGTACCATTGCTCCATTGCAAAAGAGTATCACAAGATTGTGCTAGCTGTAGCTACAACATATACAGCTATACAGAGTTACACAGAGCACACACTATAGAGAGAAGCAGTCATCCAGTTAAATCAAGAGGGGGGAAGTGGAAAACACTGAAGTAATTGCAGTGTTCAATGTGGCAAATATTGCTAGAACTGGTGGCTTGCCATTTTGTAGAATCTACTGGCAGAAATGAGTGGTTCAGATCTGCTAAAGTAGAGGCAGGCAATTGTTTGGGCTGGTGGGGACATCTAGAATGGTAAGGACAAGTCATGGCTACCATGATTGATATGGCTGATCACAAACATCCATTTCGTCAAGATAAACTAAAGATATGCTACCACCCCTTTTATCCTTACAGGATGGTCTACATCATCCTATATTAGCCTTTTCCTTTATTTCTGGGCAGATCAGCATACTTCCTAACAAAGCAATTGGCTTTGTCTCTCCCACCACTTTTATTTGGTGGGAGAGATATGGGGAGATATATGGGGAGATACAGTATTACTGAAAATATGATTTATTATAGAGGTTGGTACTTTATTTTGTAACATACCAGTTTCCAGTTTTGCTTTTTTTTAGCATTTAAAGATTCCAAAAATAAAATTAAAATAAGATAGATCAAGTATGCACATTCTCTGGCTAATAGTAGGACTGGCATTATAGCAAGTTATTTTTTTGTATTATTTGCTTAGACATATTTACTAGTTGGACTTTCTGTCCATGTAGTCCATTACTGGTAACTTTGAATGGCAGTAACATCCCAAATCAAGATCTTTGCCGTCATCTGCTTCCTTTTAAACTGGAGATGCTAGTACTGAACCTGAGATGTTCTAGATGCCAAGCATGATACTGTATCTCTTGCCAAATATAGTTGCTTCATAAAATGAGCAATTGCTCTCTTAACTTCTTTCTCCAGCATGACAGGAGTAGATACTGGTGGCTCACCATCCCCATTTGAGCAATCCCACACATCTCTTACTGTCTTTAGGTCAGAGCTTTCCAAACTGTGTGTCGGGACACGTTAGTGTGTCGGCTGCAGTGTCTGGGTGTGTCGCGACTGCTGCTGCCTCCAAGCCCTGCCAGGATTCCGCGCAGGTCCTAGTGCCTGCCTTGTGCCCTGCTGTAAGAGTGTGTCGCGAAATTATGCATGTCTAAACAGTGTGTCACCAACATGAAAAGTTTGGAAAGCTCTGCTTTAGGTATTCTGATCCTATTAATCATCTCCACAACTCCTGCGGCCACCACATTGGAGGTTTTTTAGATCGCAACTGTCCTTTTTCTCATAATGTTTAGGTTACATTTCTCACTACATGAATGCATGTGTGTGTGATTTATTTATTTATTTATTTATTTTTCAAATTTTACTACTGCCCATCTCCCCCAAGAAGAGGGACTCTGGGCGGTTTGTTTGCCCACCTTTATTTTCTATTGAAATTAGAATAAGTGAACCAGAGCACAAAATAACCCTGAAAAGTTATTCAAAATCCATCCTTTTAAGCTTCACCCAGCATTTGCTGTAATTTTACAAATGATAGATAACTCATGATAAATCATGCAATTTGAGATTATGGACATAATAAGCTACTTTGAGATAATTAATTATACATCCTTTCAAATTTAATCTTCTGCCATTACTTACTGAATTTTAAGTTGTCACACATATGCTGAAGAAGTGAATTGAACTAAGTGGTGAATATGTTTCATTGCCACAAGCAATTGTTGGTGAAATAATGAAATGCGTAAAATGTAAAACCTGCATATATTTTAGGGATAAAACATACCCTCTACCACATATAAGATTCCTTTTTTCATCTTTGCTTACTCCTTTATCAAACCTAGATCTCTGCTTGACTTTATTCCTTTCAAACCACTAAACCAAACGTAGTCTGCCAGCCATATGGGATAGCCTATTAGGGATTTAATAAAAATATCTGGGTTTTACTACTTTCCTGGAATCGCATAAAATAAGGTAGACAATAATAAATATCTAAAGATTCATAACTAGTGGTTTATAACAAATGCAAGCATCACCTAGATAACTGTTCCCAAAACTAGTGTCCTTCAAATGTGTTCTACATCTCCCATAATCCCCAACCAACATAGAGAAAAATTACATTTATGAGCAAGAGCTATCTAATGTTTCACACATGTAGAGCACTTATAATCCTGTGCTTAATAAAAGCTAAATTAGATGACAAATAGGACAATACATTTCTCATACTTCTTTTATGGAAAAAAGTCTGTTGCAAGTCTGTGATCAAGAGAGAGAATTTAACAATTTCTTCCAAGTCCTCTGTGCCTCCAATGAATGTAGTTGTGGTCAAAGGTTGAACAGAATTTTAAGAATTTTTTTGGTTGGAACTCCAGCATGGCAGAGAGCAGAGGGCTCTTGATTCCCATCTCTCTGCCATAACTACAATTCTGTGAAAACGTACTCCCTTTTGGATTGTCTGAATTATTGCGTATTTCTCCCACTGCATGTTAACAGAGCTTCATGTAAGTCCTACTGATCTAGAGAAAGAGTGCGAGTGAACAAATAATCCCAAAGTTTGGTGCTTGTTTCATTTATTTCAATAAACAGCCAACAGGCAACATGCCAGTCTGAAAGAATAATCACCCCTGTAGTTTCAGCCAGATCAATTAAAGGGATAAGTAGGGCCAGGTGTGTCTGAGTACGACCTTAATCAATCACAACTCATTTTGGGCCAGCCCTGCAATATATAAATATCATGAACTTTGGATGTCCTCATCTCAAAGAAGTTCTAACCATATGGACTCCAGAGGCAAGTCATGCCACATTCAGAAGATTTTTTTTTTCTTTTTGGTAAAAAAAAAAAGTCACTGAAACTTATTAGCCTAGAAAAGACTACAAAATTATTTCTAAACGTTTGGGTCTCTATCAATCATAGTCAAAAATAGTCTTGAAATGGGGATTTGTGGCAACAGTGAATCTTCCCAGAATGGTTGCCCTGTCAAAATCATTCTAAGAGTGCAGTGTAAAATTGTCCAGGAATCTAGAGACTAGTTCAAGTGGGTCATGCAAGAAAATGATCCCAAATTTAGAAGCAAGTATACAAGAGAATTGATGAAGAATAAATTTAGCATTTTGGAAAGGCCAAGTCAAAGTCCAGACCTAAATGCCATAGGAATGTTGCAGCAGGACCTTAAATGAGCCATTCATGGTTGGGTGACCTTGGGCCAGTCACTCTCTCTCAGCCCAACCCACCACACAGGGTTGTTGTTGTGGGGAAAATAAAAGGAGGAAGGAGTATTATGTATGTTCACCACCTTGAGTTATTTATAAAAAATAATAAAGGCAGGATAAAAATCAAATAAATAAAACACTCAAATGTTACTGTTGAGGCAGTTTGATGAGGAATGTACTAGCAAGTGCAACCAATGCTATACCCCAGCCTGAACCCAGACTGAAAAGGGTCTGGATAATTCACTTCATCCAGGGCCCTCTGAAGCTGTGTGCCAACCCCTCTCGACAACCTTCCCCAAAAAGGGAAGGTTGGAGACTGGATGAAAGTTGTCAAACATGGCTGGGTCCAAGGATGGCCTCTTGAGAAGGGGGCATACCACCACCTCCTTCAAAGCTGGTGGTACCACCCCCTCCTGCGAGGAGGCATTGACCACCACCACTTGGACCCAGCCACATGCCACCTCCCAGGAGGCCTTAGCCAACCAGGAGGGGCATGGGTCCAGAACACAGGTGGCCGAGCTCACAGCCACAAGGACCCTGTCCACTTCCTCAGGATCAACCAGCTCAAACTCCTCCCAGATAACAGGGCTCAGACAATAATCATATAGATAAATTGAAAGAATAAATAAATAGATAAATAATCATTGTTTTTAAGGTCTGTACCAAAGTTCATGAAGCGGATGAAGGTTCCAGATTACAAGGATAAGAACATCTTTGGTGTGCCTTTAATAGTCCATGTGCAAAGAACAGGGCAACCCCTTCCACAGAGCATACAACAAGCCTTGCGATATTTACGTAGTAATTGCCTGGATCAGGTAGGTTCTTCATCTTGATAGATGCTTATGTGAGTACACAAAAGTCCTCTGGCAGCTTTATTTGCAACTAAGCTTCTAGGTGCTGAAGGTTTTTACAATAACTTGGACTTTTATTATTTTGATCTTGCTTCTGTTGGGCGATGTCTAGCATATCTTCAATACAAAAGATAATAAATGTGATGGAAAGTGTCTCATTTTGCCAACCCACAGTGCTGTAGATAAGTATTATAATGAAATAGTACTGTACCAAGTCAGGTATGTGATCACTATCAGAATGGCCTATTTTAAGATGGTTAAATGTATTATTTACTAGTTCTGTTGCTGCCATACTCAAAATGGAGCTTCTTTCTTTGTAGAGAAAAGGATGGATTTTACAGACTAAAAAGAGCACTTCCAGTAGGACACACAAGCAGAAGGGCAACTAGGGTCTGGGTCACCTGGGGCAAACATGGATTCCGTGACCCCCCCCCCCAGGAAACATTCAGTATACAAATACTATTTTGTCATTTTGGCGCCCCCCCCCCATGCGGCGCCCGGGGCACATGCCCCGCTTGCCCCCACCCCCTACTTGCGGCCCTGCACACAAGCACTCCCAGGATCAGGCTTGGGGAGAAAACCAGCCTGTCTCCCCCAAGCAAAGTAACAGTTTCCAACCTCCACTTCTATCCGTTTCCCTTCCCTCCCTGTTTCTATCATATGGGAAGGGACTCGTATCCAACAGCTCCTCCCACCTGTTGCTGTCAGATCAGTTTGTTTCGATCTATTCTATAGAGAATATGCTTAGAGCAGAAATGAGTTTTAAACCCAGGTCTATCCTTTGGAGAGCTAGAACACTTGGAGTATTGATTACTAGAACTCAAAAATAATAGCCATTGTGACAGGATTTAATTATGTTCAGATGGCTGAAGAGTACACGGTAAGATTGTTTCTCATTTCACAATACCTAATCCTTCTCTTCCTTTTACATCTACTAATTGTGGTTATCTAACTTTCACTATGGGCTTCTTTTCCAAAGGCAAATGTAACAGTTCTCTTGAATAGGTAGAGTGGACCCATGCATTTTCTTCAGTTGTAATTAATGGAACTGAAGTTCAGAAACAAGCGCCACTATAGATTTTTCCTAATCAGTTCTTTGATGCACAGTTCTCTGACGCAGTTACAAGTTCTCTGCACTAAGATGTAGATGGCAAATTAGGACTCTATATCCATTTCCACATATGCGGCATGTAGAAACAGACTGCTCTGTCAATCACATTTTCTTTATTACATCTGTGCAATGAAATACCCTGTTGGTTTCAGTATGTCAAGGAAAGAGCAGTGAAGTCAAATGCATTCCCTGTGTTTTCTGAAAATCTTGAGAAGGAGTGAAGTCCATCTCAAATGCTCATAATTGGAGACTTGTATAACCTTAAGTAGGAAAAGAGTTAACACTAATAAGATATCACCAATTTATTGAATGTTGTAGATGTGACCTGTTCAAAACACTTAATGTAATCATTACAACTAGAGAATTGTGTGATTAAATAAAACGACCTAGGTGTAATAACTGCTTGGTGTTGGTGGTATATCTGGACTGTAGTTTTCAAAGAAGAAAAAGGTTTAAAAAATGAAAGGTACTAATTAAAAATGTAATACACCAAGAAATGTAATTATATTTTCTTAAAATTTGCCTCATTGATTCTGATTATTAAAGGCTGTATATCAGTGTTTCTCAACCTTGGCAGCTTGAAGATGTGTAGACTTCAACTCCCAGAATTCCCCAACCAGCTTGCTGGCTGGGGAATTCTAGGAGTTGAAGTCCACACATCTTCAAGTTGCCAAGGTTGAGAAACACTGTGGTATATAGTATGAGAGACTTATTTAAAAAGCATCAACTGCCCTATTAAGTTCTGAGCTTTTTAGCCAGCACGCCAGACCATTACCAGGGCACGAAGCTAATGTTTCTTCTCTAATGACAAGGAAAGAACTGATATATATTTCAGTACTGGCTGCAATCCAGAAGAGCATTGCTTCCTGTCAGTCCCAAACTGCAGCATCACCACACTCATGCCACGTTATTAGCAGTTCTATAACAGTCCCAAGTGTGGTGGTTTAAAAGAATCAGCTAAAAGCCCTGTTGTGCAAGAGAGAATATATCTGTAGAGATTCTGAATCCAGAGCATTATTTCTAATTTGTGTCAGCTGTTAGCTTTTTGATAGCCTAGACAAATATTTGCTAGAGGTGGCTTCAGTGCTACATCCAATAAAGAAGAAAAATATGATTGTGATTGATCTTGTGCCACCTACTGGTTCTCCACCCTAGTGCAATATATTGATTCTTCTCCATAGTCTTTGTGACACCCTCATATAAATTCTGTGCCTGCCCAATAACCTATTTTTAAAATTCCAGGAACTAGGATTTCTGGTGGGACCCCAATTTCATCCTATAATCCACATTATATAAATGGGTTCTGATTCTCTTCAGTTTTCTTTTGACTTCCATCTTGCCTGCCCTTTCCTAAACTAGTATTACTGAAGGAAATCAGCAGCTGCTAAAGGTTGTGTCATTGATTCCATCTCTGAAGGGGAGGTTTGGGACCAGTATCTTCCTGAGTTTTAGTTGAGGTTTTAGTCCTATATGCAATCTCTATTAAGCCTATGTAGGTTTTTACAATTCTTTCTTCATTTCTTCTTTCTCAAGTACCACATTATAGACATTATTAACATTGTTGTAAACCGCCCAGAGTCTACTGCTGTAGAGATGGGTGGTGATAAATCTGAATAATAAATAAATAAATTATCAACTTTCAGTCTTGGTACACTCAGTTGCCTCACTGTTACAATTAGTTCTGTTCTCCATCCCAGTTTACTCATCCAGAACCTGGCCTTTCCATCCATAACAGCTGCAAAATTTTCAGTGTTCTGGTTCTATGAAGTTTTCACTTTTCATGTTAGTACCATCATACTTCCATATCATGAAGGGATACTGTTGTTCATCATTGTCATCACCCACCTTTGGAGACTGCATCACAGCCAGTCACATTAGCACATGTTCTTGTGACAACTGCTTTGGTACCAATAGGTTCATACTTCTTTCCATCCATTTCTGGGGTAGCTGTAGAGAAAGCAGTGACACTACTCCTTCAGCTGGCTAACCATTCCTCAGCGGAATATGACTATGGTTCTGCTATGTTACGCATGTCTGCATCTCCCTCTATTTCCTTCCTAGGTTCAGCAATGGGGAACCATGCCCCTTCTCTTCATCACAAGATATAAAGACCTGCACAGAACAAATTATTTAGATTGCCTGCTCTCTAAATTTAGGAGTAAAAGAGCTGAAGCTGTATGGGTCTACATTTCATTTTTGGTGCTTGTCTAGATTTCAATTTATGAGCATTATTATTATAAGCATTTTTCCCCCTTTTTTTTTACTTGCCTTCCCAATGACAAGCAGAAAATTATTACAGCTTTCTAGGCTGAAGGAGGAAATTCATATTCTTTATCAACAGATTAATACTGCCAGATATTCTGAGGACTGCGCAATTAAAACTATGGCAGGCCATATTGCCTTCTGCTGCCAAACACAGATGCAGCCCGTAGAACTTACTCCAAATCTCAGACTGAAGACCTGACTTCTTTATTCCTAAATTTTTGACAGCTCAGTCTTGTCTAGAACTTACATTCAGTCACATATGTCTCATTCCGTTTTATCAGTTCCTGAGGCAATACCTATGATGGACACTACCCCAGAAAGCATGGTAAAGTATGGGCATGGCACAGCTATCAGTTTCCCTAGTGTCATCAGATCATGACTCTACTCCCTTGGGAGGTCTTTTAGAGCTCTAAGCATTGGACACATACTAGTCCGGGGGACCACTTGAGTAACAGAGTATCCCGGGTCTTGAAATATTTTGGAATGTTTTGTCATTGTCATTTCTGATAGTAGATTTGATCCATGTATTATGCTACTTGGGATCTATGTACGGTACATAGGGTACATAGGGTCACTTTTAACAGTGGCTTTCAATACCATTGGCCATGGTATCCTTCTGGACCAGCTGCAGGAGTTGGGAGTGGGAGCACTGTGGTGCAGTTGTGCATCTCCTTCCTCAATAGTCACTTCCAGTCAGTGTTGACAGGAGAGGGGAAATCACACCTGCAGCCCCTCACTTGTGGGGTGCCTGAGGGTTTGACACTCTTACCCATCCTGTTTAACATCTACATGAAACCGCTGGGGGAGATCATGTGTCAGTTTGGGGTTCAGTATCATCAGTATGCAGATGATATCCAATTGTATATCTCAGCTCCAGGCTGTGCAGGTGAAGCTGTCAATATACTGACCCAGTGTCTGGAGGCTGTTTGGGTCCTGATGGGGAGGAACATACTGTACTTCAGTTCAATCCAGACAAGACTGAGTGGCTGTGACTGTTTGGATTCCCTGAGTCAGGGACATTTTTGCCATTGCTCTTGGATGGGGTTGCACTTCCCCATTTGAGACTGGTGCACTACTTGGGGGTCCACCTGGACTCACAGCTACTGCTCAGTGAACAGGTGGCAGCTGTGGCCAGTAGGGCCTTTGCACAGGTTCATCTTGTGCTCCAGTTTCTCCCTTTCCCTGATGGGGTGGCCCTTCAGATGGTCGCTGATGCCCTGGTCACCTCACAATTGGACTATTGCAGTGCACTCTACATGGGACTGCCCTTAAAGACTATCCAGAAGCTGCAGCTGGTTCACAATGCAGTGTCACAAGCAATAGCAGGCACTTTTCATTATGTCCATGTGTCTTCACTGCTACACAAGTTGCATTAATAGCCAGTCGGCTTTCAGGTGCAATTTAAGGTGCTGGTCATCACTTATAAAGCCTTTCGTGGCATGGAGCCTGGTTATCTGAGGGACCACCTATCTCCAGTTGTTTCTGCCCACCCAATGCTTTCGGGGAGAGTGGATGCACTACAGGTCCCCTCAATCAAATGTCATCGTGTGGGACCGAGGAAGCGTGCGTTCTCTGTTGTGTCCACTGCCCTCTGGAATAGCATCCCCACTGAGATACACGTGGCTCCCAGACTTGTTCCAGAAATTCCTTAAGACCAGATTCTGCTCCCAGGCCTGGGGTTAGGGTGCTTGTGGAGCCCCTGTCTTTTTTCCTATGTTATTGTTGTTGTCTTGTCTGGGCAGTTACGTTTTGTTATGCCATGTTTTTAACTGTGCTTTAGTTATATATTTCATATTTTGTAAGCCATCTTTGGAGTAAGATGGCCTTAACAAATAATAATAATAATAATAATAATAATAATAATAATAATGTACATAAAAAACTAGCAGACAAAGCAGATAACAACAAGACCTGGCAATGTCTAAAACAGTGCTTTCCAAACTGCCGCCATTGGCAACACACCAACGGCGGCAGTGGGGGTGCACGCGGCGGTGGGAGCATGCGCGGCAGCGGCGCAGGGGGGCGCGGCTTCATGTTTTCCGCTAAAACGCAGAAACGCTGATGGCGCGCCGCTGCTGCTGCCACCGCCGTACACGCCACCGCCTCCGTGCCGCCACCGTGCACATCCAGTTCCGGGTTGTGTCGTGACACACTAAACTGTGTGTTGCGACACACTAAAGTAGCAACAATGGTGCTATGGAATATCTACAAGAAATACCACTTGCCTGCAAGCAAGAACTGGTGGGACCACAAAATAGACGAAGTATTAGAAAATGAAGAAGCAAAAGTGCTCTGGGACTTTAGAATTCAAACAGACAAGCATCTGCTTCACAACACCCCAGACTTAACAATTGTTGATAAGAAAGACAAAAAAGTCTATATAGTGGATATTGCAATACCTGGAGACAGCAGAAGAGAAGAGAAAGAACTGGAGAAAATCACAAAATATAAAGACCTGCAAATAGAAGTTGAATGACTGTGGCAAAAGAAAGCAAAGATAGTACCAATAGTAATAGGTGCCTTGAGTGCAATTCCAAAACATCTGGAGCATTGACATTGACAAAATCACCATCAGTCAATTGCAAAAGGCAGCTTTACCTGGAACAGCTTATATCCTGCGACGATACCTTTAATATTGGTAAACAACAACATCTGCCTATCCCAGGTCCTTGGGAAGGATTCAATAGTTGGACAAAAATGCCAAATCCAGTCTAAACATCTGGCTGACTCTGCAACCAACCATAATATATTGGAAAGATATGATTCCCTGATGCTATAAGTGTGACCAATTTCCTGCCATTTTGAATCTATGACTGGATTCTCTAATAGTGTTGCCGCAATAGTTAAAAACAGAATTGGCAATATTCATAAAACTTTGCAATAGTGAATATTTGTGTGCATTTCTGTTAGCTGATTGTAGTAATTGAAATAACATTTCTAGATATTATTAATATCTGTAATTTGAGGTGGTAAAGTTTTATTTAATGTATTTATCATGATTAACATTTAGTTACTGGATTTATCATCATTATTTAATCTATTTCTATACTACTTGCCTGCATTAAAATATCTTAAAGTGGTTTATTTATTTATTTATTTATTTATTTAATTTCTATGACCGCCCATCTCCCCCCATGGGGAACTCTGGGCGGTTCACAATAAACAAGTTAAAATAAGGTTTAAAATCTCAATTATACAATAAATATAAATTAAATTGAAAATCCAGATGGTAATGGAATAGTTAAAAGAAGGACAGTTATAAAATTAGGGGATTAGCCACCCCCATAAGGAACTATCCCTTCCTCCTTCCCATGCCAGGCGGCAGAACCAGGTCTTCAGCTCTTTCCTAAAGGTCGGGAGGGAGGAGATCTGTCTCAACTCTGGGGGCAAGATGTTCCATAGAGTGGGCGCTGTCACAGAGAAGGCCCGCCTCCTAGCCCCCATCAGATGACACTCTTTAATTGATTTACATGAACACAAGCAAATAAAATTACTATAATTCGAAAACATTCAATATATTGATGGTTGTTGTGGGTTTTCCAGCCACAGCTACTGGCGAAATGTTAGGAACCAAATCTGCCAGAACACGGCCACACAGCCCGAAAAACCCACAACAACCATCGGATTCCGGCCATGAAAGCCTTCGACTATACAGTCAATATATTATTTGTGTGTGCGCGCACACACACACACAGGCACTTACAGTCTGGTTGAAGGTATGCCTAAAAACGCAACAACAGCTGCATCCTGAATTACCAGGGGAGATACTCTTCCAGGAAATGGGCCCTTCCTAGAGAAAGCCCACTTTCGAAATTATAGAATAATGTTGATAATTTTGTTATTGGCCAATATAACTGGAGTGGAGAGAAAGAATCAGACATAGACAGATTTTGACAAACCTGACTTCAGATTATCAGCCTGGAACCTTGGATTTGTTTAGTCCCCTCACCCATCTACATTCCTGCCTGAAACAACAAACTGATCAGTGAATTGAGACTTCATAGAAATTCTAACCATTGTATTTCATTTGAACAGCCAATTTTCTTCTGTTTTTCCCCGTCATTACTCAGTCAAGATTCTATATCCGCAGAAAATGCTCCGTCATCATTAGGCTGTTGGAATTTTTTGGTTTTTTTCCTTCCCTAAAGACACTTTGTACTTCTGCAAATGCACATACTGCAAATGTGTGATATATTTAATGAGACAGCACACAGAGGAGGCAAAGAAAGACTAAGTACTATAATTTGAAAAAGGAAATGTGCCTCGCACTCTTTTCTTTTCATAGATTTTTTTTTCTCATTGTGTCATCTCTTCCACTATGAAATAAGGAGAAACAACCTTAAACAAGTGTTATAACACTGCTTCATTTCAGAATAAAATTGTGATTTGTGCAAAGGAATCAGCCTAGGGGGGATTTCTTTTAAGAGAAGTGCTGTAAAAGGACAATGCGGTATAAAGCTGCTAGACCACACATTTGAAGAAACATTTATTGTAGAAGGAAACACATATTAAATATATATTGCATAATCCTGACTCCTTCAGCATATTCTGCTCCCAGCTAAAGAAAAAGATCAGGAAGCCATCATTAGAAAGGAGAAACTCTTATGTCTGACAAGCCTATTTTCCATATCCTATGATTATGCTTTTGCAGCAGATACTCCATTTATTAAAGGACACAGTAGAGGGGATAAAATAATGTATGCATCAAACAACATCTTGAGTCCTCTTTCAAGGCATTGGGGCAAAGAGTAGAATTTAAACTAGTAGGGACCACATGTAGCATTTAGTGGGGTAGTAGGCCACAGTGAGCAAAGCCAATGCAAAATGAGCAAGGCTGTATTATGTCCACATGTAGGATTGGGACTGTATAGGTTTTGGAACTGTTAAGCCAGTTTTAAGGCCTATGGTAGTGTTTTCTTCTGCTTTTTTGTGTTTTCCAATACAAAAGAGTGGAAAGCAGATCACTGATTTCCAACAACCATAGTCAAGGTGGCCTCTAAGGGCCACAGAATATCAGAGTTTGCAGGTTACCCATTCTGGCTTAAGCTAAAAAAAAGTAAAATCAGGAAACTCAGGCTTCACACTCATGTCCTTTGTAGTGTAAAATACCAGCTCTCACATGTGAATAAGTTGTCACACATAAATCAGAACAGGTAGAGTCTTGTGACCTGTCAACAGAGTCAGTGTGTTATAGTGATTATGGGGGTAGAAACCTCCATAGCCACAGAAGCTCACTGGGTGACTCTGGGTCTATCACTCTCAGCCCACCTCACAGGGTTATTGTTGTGGGGAAAAATAGGAGAAGCGAATGCTGTATAAGCTGGCTTAAGTTCCTGAACAAAAAGGCAGGAAATTGGTCAATAAATTAATTAAATAAATAAAACCAATCAAGGTATACGTCAAAGTGCTCGTATGATGAGTATTTCAGCATGGAGAATTCAGCTGTTAAAATTGTATGTAAGGACTATATCAAGAACATCATGAATCCATATACATCAGCCCAGAGTGGTCTCCACACCTGCTTCTTTCTGATTCCACTGCTGATTTTCTCATGATGATTTTTCAGGACTTTTTGTGGAATTAACAAGCAAAATAAATACTATGTCTTCCCACCCCCACCCCACCCCACCCCAAGTTCTGTTATGCAGCAAGGGGGATAAAACTGGATAAAACCTGGGGTGTTCCTGGGAGGGATGAGCAAAGAATTCCAGGACTGTACATCAAGAATAGCCAGCAGGATCACCTAAGGCATGAAGGTCATCCCAGCTGCCCAGCTAAACCAAGCAAGTACCTGTATTGGATAGCAGCAATATCAGATGATGCTGAAGCGAGATTATTGTTTTAGTGATAACGGCAAAAGCATCATTTCATACTGCATGGGAGAAGGCCATTTTAACAAGAATACCACATGGATAGACAAGATAAAGTGATTATCAACATTGTGCCAGATGATGGGCCCCTCAGGTCAGATGGCATTCAGTATGCTACTGAGGAATAGCTGAGGATCTTTCAGAATACTAATGGTGTTTATGATATAGCTACTGTAGATTAAAACCTTTGGGGTATCTAATTGAGGATGTTGCCATGGAGAAAAAGAAAATCCAAAGTTGCAAAGACAGAATTACAGTGGCAACATGGAACATAAGAAGCATGGATATGGGAAAGCTCAACATAGTGAAAGAAGAAATTAACTACACATTGACAACGTAGGCATCAGCAAACTGAAATGGACTATTATGGGAAATCATACCAGTTACAACTCAGGACATGAAAAACAAGGAACAGCATGCTTTTCTTAGTCTGGAAGAATATTGCAAAGATAATACTTGGGCACAATGTACATTGATTATATTATGGTTCAAAGAGGTAGAAGTACTCAGTTATAATAGCAAAATTGTGGCCACAGCCTGATTGTGCAACAGTTCATGAACTGCTCATGTGTAAATTCCAGGTCAATTTAAAGCAGGAGAACAAAACCAACCAGTTTCCACAACATGATCTTGAGCATATACCCATCATTTTCGAAGGGATCGTTAGGAAGTCCTGAATCTCATTGATGCAGAACCAGAAAAACTGTGAAATGAGGACAGAGAAATTGTTATGGATGAATGTGATAACAGATGTCAAAGATGAAGAAACAAACAAACAAACTGGATGTCAGAACAGAGAGTGGAAATTGCAGAGAGAAAAAACCAGGAAAGACAAAGATCTCTGAAAGGAACTTAAAAAAGAATTTCAGAGAACTGTTAGACGAGACAAGAAACAGTATTATGACATCTATAAAAACATTGAATATAGATCCATACACAGCAAAACAAGAAAAGTTTTCCAAAAAGATCTCTGAACTCAGAAGAAAGTTCCAACCACAAATTGTTATGCTAAAAGATGCCATTGGACAGATAGTAACTTATTTA